>JARPMR010000018.1:12179285-13407857 GCA_029955525.1 Oeneis ivallda | reverse complement strand
ATTGTCTAGTGACGCTCGTGTCAATTGCGCGGTATTATATACCGTATTCCTACCCCCACTACTGTTGCCCCGCCCACTACCCCCCCCTTCAAACAAACGAAGCAGTGGTGAACTTGAGACGTTCACTTGTTCATTAAGTAATTTAAACTGAGTATTATTGTTATGTTTTATTATTTCTAATTGTTCCAACATGCTCAGTCGAAGCCCTTTATCACAGGTGTGTAAGATTTTGTATGAATGATCGGATGATAATTTGTGTCCACTATCAAGGAGATGTTTCGCAAAGTGAGACTTTTGGGGTTGGTTGTTCCGAACCGCGGCCATATTATGTTCTTTGTAGCGTGTTTCAAATTTACGACCCGTTTGACCAATATAAGTGGCTTTACAGTCTGAACATTCGAGTTTATAGATGCCCGATTTTTGTTTGTTGTTTAATTTATCTTTACCGTTGCAAATATTTTTAAGTGTATTATTTGTCCTAAATGCAACATGTATATCATGTGCTTTAAGTCTCTTCGCGATACGCTCCGACACTGTTCCAAAATAAGTTAAACTGGATTTGTATTTATTTATTTTCTCAGGTGATGATGAATATAAATCCTTTTTTATCCGCATCAATTGTTGCTTTTTTATTATATTATTAACAATATTATTGTTGTAACCATTTGCCTGTGCCATGTGGTAAATTACTTTTAATTCTTTTAAATTTAAAAAGAATTAAAAGTAATTTACCACATGGCACAGGCAAATGGTTACAACAATAATATTGTTAATAATATAATAAAAAAGCAACAATTGATGCGGATAAAAAAGGATTTATATTCATCATCACCTGAGAAAATAAATAAATACAAATCCAGTTTAACTTATTTTGGAACAGTGTCGGAGCGTATCGCGAAGAGACTTAAAGCACATGATATACATGTTGCATTTAGGACAAATAATACACTTAAAAATATTTGCAACGGTAAAGATAAATTAAACAACAAACAAAAATCGGGCATCTATAAACTCGAATGTTCAGACTGTAAAGCCACTTATATTGGTCAAACGGGTCGTAAATTTGAAACACGCTACAAAGAACATATGGCCGCGGTTCGGAACAACCAACCCCAAAAGTCTCACTTTGCGAAACATCTCCTTGATAGTGGACACAAATTATCATCCGATCATTCATACAAAATCTTACACACCTGTGATAAAGGGCTTCGACTGAGCATGTTGGAACAATTAGAAATAATAAAACATAACAATAATACTCAGTTTAAATTACTTAATGAACAAGTGAACGTCTCAAGTTCACCACTGCTTCGTTTGTTTGAAGGGGGGGGGGGTAGTGGGCGGGGCAACAGTAGTGGGGGTAGGAATACGGTATATAATACCGCGCAATTGACACGAGCGTCACTAGACAATGCATCGTTGTAGAGTCAACATCTCCTGAGGATGCTCCGGTGTCGGGGCGAAACGTGCGTCGAGAGTAGTGTAAAAATTATACAGATTTTTTCTGTTGGCGGATTATAGCAAAATAATTCTAACCTTTTCTTGCTAATCATGGACTTCCGCAAAGTAACGCCTGCTTCTATCCAATACAAAAATGTGATATTTTTTATTAGTTTGTCCTTCAGTCACGCTGCAACAGATAAAAAATTTGGGATTTTCAAAACCTTACATGACGTCATGGAGATAAAATCTGCAATTTAGGATCAACTCAGACTCTAGTAGGTAGGTACCTACCTCATAAACAATATTTTTCTTTAAATTATGAGAACACTAGTTTGCTACGAGCTACGACGCGATGCTGAAAATAATAAACTTATACACACCTACTACACAATGTTAAATAGTAGGTACACTGAAACTGCTATAAGTACCTATTAATCATTTCCGGGCACATTGAACCGCATATGAGCGAGGAAGTTAATTACACAAAAGTAATACTCATAACTCAATATATTATTATCGATCAATCATAAATATCAAATACCTACTTACTATGCTGCTTACTATTTTAATTTTAAACAATCGCCTTTTGTTATAACCCGATAAATATTGTATAATCGTTACGTCAATTCAATGTTTTTGAACGCTCTGATAACAAAGGTCCGGTTCGTAGTAAACATATTAAATAAATTTTATAAGCATTATTCTTTCCACGGAACATTGGTTTAATATTTGATATGGTTGGTAAGCGCTATTAAATAACCATTAATGGAAATAAGCAAAATACATAGCTGTGGTATGACAAAACTTTGATTGACGAAATCTCTGAAAGCGACTATGTTTCCGAATGCCAGTCATCACTGGCAAGTGGCAATACGCACTGTTCGAAGATTTTTCTCTGTTGTCTTATGCCTTTACACATTGTTTTAATCAGCTATTAGAAGGCATTGAGTCTCGCGATGAAAATGTTTGTAAACAAGTCTCCATTCAAGATCCTTAATAACGTTCAATTCATTCACGTTCGTTACAAAACCGTATTATGCATGCCATTGTTTCCAATTGCAGGGGTCGCTAGCGTAACAGCATGCGACCTATTTTTGGTTGTAACGTGGTATGTAGCTTACGAATTCTTTAATCCTTGTACAGTGACTATTTTACGATGACAGTTGACACACATTAATAATAATAAGCCTCATTTAGACTTCTTAAACTTTATGGCCATAGCTCATCGAATGACGGAGTCGAAGTGGCAATGGGCGTTGCACATAGTTCGAAGAATTGATGGTAGTTACACGTTGGGGTCCCAACTCCCAAGGCAATGTGCTGGAGTGGGATCTCGCAGCGGAAAACTCAGACAGCACACTAGAAGGAGCGACGAAATCAGACAAGACGCAGGGAGAGTCTGGATACAGGCGGCGCAAGACCGAAGCATGTGGAAGCCTATGCAAGAGAATATCCAGCAGTGGACGTCTATCGTTTCATAAAAAGAAATTTTATGTTGATTTGCTTTATAATACTCTCAGTTTTCAATAAAAAATTGACGTGCTAATCGTCAACAATTCATCAATCAAGCTATCGCAAAGCGTACCTAACCGAGCGATAACGGAATGTAACATGAAGAAATCTATTCGAGTGCTCTCGTACATTTCATTTTTATTTTATGATAATAACTTTTACAACTCGTATACCTGCGGATAAGTTATAAGAATTTCTAATATGAAATTTTATTTTTCGTCCTCTGTAACTCGACAAAGTAATGCGATGATTTTGATAGATAACTGGTGTAAACTCACGTAAACTATGATTAGTAATTTCATGTTTCCAAAAATAAACCTAGTCCATTTAGTTCACAATTGGGTGGTCGTAATTCCTAGTTCCATAGTTCTTGGTATGAGATAATATTTGCTCATCCCTGTCAATTAAAATCCATCAATAGACTGCATGGAAGAAGTTGAAGTGAGCGTGTTCACCAAATACGGGCAAAAATCAGCAAAAAATCATACCTAATATAAGTATACATCTATGGAATCTAATATGTAATAGCGGATTATATGTTAACGGATTATATTTTAACTTTAAGTCCTCCCAAAGACACCGAGCATTGGTTTAATGGTCTGTGTCAAAAGAAATAAAAGGGTTAAATTCTAAATTATTTAGGTATTACCGAAAGAGCAACTTTTGAGAAATGTTGAGATAAGCCGGCAAGAAAATCAGAAGTTGCTCATTTCTAAATCTTAATACATACTTATACTCCTTATTGCAAACATTGAAATAATGAGATTAAATAATATTATTATGTTATAGCGACAGTAAGTAAGTAAAATCATGTGGAAACGATTATGCGGTGATGATTTAATAAAATTCCAACATAAATATTATGCTTTCATTATCTCATCATCATTATTTGTTTGCCAGTAGATAAACGCTTCTACCGCTACACGTTATAGGTACAAGGTGGAATTTAATTATGCAACACAAAATTAATACATAAAGTAAAAGAACAAAATTAACCATTTAAAATAATACTCGCACGTGTTGTAAATGTACGTTACACTAGCGGCACGCTATGATGGCCGGTTTGACACATTACAATAGTGATGTGGAATGTCAATTTATTCTCGAACAAAAAACAATTAAGTTTTGTTTTTGTACCTGATTAAATAGGTTTAATAAAACAAAAATGTATATGTTTATTTAATTTATTTGAACGAACTGAATATTTGAATGAAAATGAATATACATACTTTATATGCACACAAGAAACATATGAATACAAAAGATACCAAAAAAGGTGCCACAGAAGGCCATAATTAATCAGATTCGTCCATACTACTATTTTCACTGTCGTCACTGCTATCATCACCTACATTAATAATTATATGTTCGTTTTCTATAATATTATCTATTTTCACATCTCTTTCATAATCTTCCCTTATTAATTTAACAGTTCTATTCACAACCTTTTCCCAGTCTCCTTTAGTCACATGTTCACAAGCTTCTTCTAATAATTTTAGCATTTTTTTTGTGGTAAATGGGGGTTCTGTATTGTGTCTTGCAGCATATCCCTTAATTTGAGCCCACACCAACTCAATCGCATTATACTCACAATGGTAAGGCGGTAACCGTATAACTCTGTGCCCATGTTCTAATGCTATTTCGTCAATGACGTATCGGATCTTGGTTGGTTTGTTTTCTTTTAAAAGACGTACTAATTCCGCTTTTAACATATTCATGTTTGCATCTACGCCATTTTTACGAAGCCATGCGACGATATCAGCTTTCTTTTGGGATTGGGCAGGTGGCTTGTCAATTTGCATCGAGTGGTATGGGGCGTTGTCCATAATTATAATAGATGGTTCAGGGAGGCTACACAACATTGAGGTAAACCATTCAGTAAACTTTTCTCCATTCATGTCTTCATGATAGTCTCCAGTGGTTTTTGACGCAAAAGCCATGAGAGAACCTTCGACAAACCCGTTGATGGTTCCGGCGTGACAAATTATAAGTCGCGATCCTTTTCCTACAGGAACTTTGGAAGTAGATGCTGCTGTGTCATCGTTCCAAGAACGGCCTACAGTATGGTTAGCATTAAGCCATGTTTCATCCAAGAACACAACATTTTGCCAATTTTTGATTTCTTTCACTTGCCGTAAAAAAGTATACCTTGCCATCGCTATATCAAATCTTTCCATCAATATTTTGCGTTTGTTACATTTTTTGTATCGAAATCCAATGGTCTTCAAAATCTTCGTTAAAGAACTTTCCCCACCGAAGAATAATCCAGCTTCCTTCAGTGAATGCACCAACTTTTTTCTTGTTGGATACTCCTTCTGTAAATAGTAGCCGTAAACATGTCTTCGGATAGCATCGGCATCAAAGCTATCGATGCCTACGACTGGTTTTGCTCGTTTTCTCTTTTTTGGTGTGTGAAGTTTATTTTCTTCTGTGCCAGTCTCGCCATATTTTTTTTAGTTATCCGTCTAACAGTTCGTTGTCCAATATTAAGCGCATCAGCTACGCGTTCAACCACTGACGTTATAGGTAAAATTGGCCCTCCATTTTGAGCTTCACGATCGAAATAGTTACGAAGGCGTATTACGAACTCACGTGTCTGACTATTTAGAACAGTTCTCTGCGTACGTTCGGTCATATCGACGAAATCCACAACAAAGGGCTTGAACAGAGTCCAAATTAACGAGCAAGGGTCAACAGTAATGCAGTATCAATATTTGAAATCCAAAGCCAGGTCAAAACTATATCACAATCGCATTGCACTGACAGTTTATACTTTTCGAAGCAACGTCAATTCGAAACTGCTTTGTTTTGTATTGAGCATTGACGCGAGTTTGCCGGAGGTAGTAGTTGTGCTAGCCAGCGATCCTATGTGACGATCGTATTAGATTCCATTTTTAAAAATTTTCAATTTAGAAAACCAAATGCCGAGTTGTGGTATATATCATATAAAAATAAAAATTTTACCTTTTGTATGAAACAGCTGATATTTTTTTGCGATTTCAGAGGTTTGTCCACATAGTGAAAATTGTTCATATTCACAAGTACATTCACCCCTTAAATGGTGCAAACTGATTTTTCTACACTTGTATACATTTTAGAAATCAATTTAATAAATAAATTTTGAGTCCTAAACCTAAAACTACATTCGATAAAATTTATGAATCTCTGCACATCACTATCGTCAATAAAGTAATACAATTATTTCCTTCAAAGTCGTTATCAATTAATACGGAACTTCATGAGCGGACAAACGTCAAACCGGCCATCATAGCGTGCCGCTAGTGTAATTAATGTTATAAACGTGCTTAATTTGATAACGACATAGCAATTATGGAGACTCCAGATATAAATATCTTACAACGTCCGCTATCTCAACCTATGATGATGACATGCCTCTGACCTTTTAAGAACAGCGGACAAAACTATTCAGTTCTAAAGTCGAAGTCGGGAAGTAATATTATGGTAAAATTAAATTAAGGACCGAAATCTAACATAATGGTGTTTCAGACGGTCGAATTTGACCCCATGTGCGACAAGGAGAACCCGCAGAAGATATCCTTTGAGGATATATCCGCGGCGACATTCAGGATACAAAGTGGGATCACTAAAACACCATGCGTCGTACGTATACTACGTATCCTTACTAATATTATAAATGCGAAAGTGTGTTTGTTTGTTGGTTTGTTGGTTTGTCGTTCAATCACGCCGCAACAGGGCTACGGATCGACGTGATTTTTTTCATGGATATAGTTGAGGACCTGGAGAGTGACATAGGCTACTTTTTATCCCGGAAAATCAAAGAGTTCCCGAGGGATTTTAAAAACGAAATCCACGCGGACGAAGTCGCGGGCATCAGCTAGTACATAATAATTAATCACTGATATCCAACCTGTACAGATATTTTACAGATACAATAAAACTGAATTACTCTTATACTAACTTACTATAATTCATGATCTACACTAGCGGCACGCTATGATGGCCGGTTTGACACATTACAATAGTGATGTGGAATGTCAATTTATTCTCGAACAAAAAACAATTAAGTTTTGTTTTTGTACCTGATTAAATAGGTTTAATAAAACAAAAATGTATATGTTTATTTAATTTATTTGAACGAACTGAATATTTGAATGAAAATGAATATACATACTTTATATGCACACAAGAAACATATGAATACAAAAGATACCAAAAAAGGTGCCACAAAAGGCCATAATTAATCAGATTCGTCCATACTACTATTTTCACTGTCGTCACTGCTATCATCACCTACATTAATAATTATATGTTCGTTTTCTATAATATTATCTATTTTCACATCTCTTTCATAATCTTCCCTTATTAATTTAACAGTTCTATTCACAACCTTTTCCCAGTCTCCTTTAGTCACATGTTCACAAGCTTCTTCTAATAATTTTAGCATTTTTTTTGTGGTAAATGGGGGTTCTGTATTGTGTCTTGCAGCATATCCCTTAATTTGAGCCCACACCAACTCAATCGCATTATACTCACAATGGTAAGGCGGTAACCGTATAACTCTGTGCCCATGTTCTAATGCTATTTCGTCAATGACGTATCGGATCTTGGTTGGTTTGTTTTCTTTTAAAAGACGTACTAATTCCGCTTTTAACATATTCATGTTTGCATCTACGCCATTTTTACGAAGCCATGCGACGATATCAGCTTTCTTTTGGGATTGGGCAGGTGGCTTGTCAATTTGCATCGAGTGGTATGGGGCGTTGTCCATAATTATAATAGATGGTTCAGGGAGGCTACACAACATTGAGGTAAACCATTCAGTAAACTTTTCTCCATTCATGTCTTCATGATAGTCTCCAGTGGTTTTTGACGCAAAAGCCATGAGAGAACCTTCGACAAACCCGTTGATGGTTCCGGCGTGACAAATTATAAGTCGCGATCCTTTTCCTACAGGAACTTTGGAAGTAGATGCTGCTGTGTCATCGTTCCAAGAACGGCCTACAGTATGGTTAGCATTAAGCCATGTTTCATCCAAGAACACAACATTTTGCCAATTTTTGATTTCTTTCACTTGCCGTAAAAAAGTATACCTTGCCATCGCTATATCAAATCTTTCCATCAATATTTTGCGTTTGTTACATTTTTTGTATCGAAATCCAATGGTCTTCAAAATCTTCGTTAAAGAACTTTCCCCACCGAAGAATAATCCAGCTTCCTTCAGTGAATGCACCAACTTTTTTCTTGTTGGATACTCCTTCTGTAAATAGTAGCCGTAAACATGTCTTCGGATAGCATCGGCATCAAAGCTATCGATGCCTACGACTGGTTTTGCTCGTTTTCTCTTTTTTGGTGTGTGAAGTTTATTTTCTTCTGTGCCAGTCTCGCCATATTTTTTTTTAGTTATCCGTCTAACAGTTCGTTGTCCAATATTAAGCGCATCAGCTACGCGTTCAACCACTGACGTTATAGGTAAAATTGGCCCTCCATTTTGAGCTTCACGATCGAAATAGTTACGAAGGCGTATTACGAACTCACGTGTCTGACTATTTAGAACAGTTCTCTGCGTACGTTCGGTCATATCGACGAAATCCACAACAAAGGGCTTGAACAGAGTCCAAATTAACGAGCAAGGGTCAACAGTAATGCAGTATCAATATTTGAAATCCAAAGCCAGGTCAAAACTATATCACAATCGCATTGCACTGACAGTTTATACTTTTCGAAGCAACGTCAATTCGAAACTGCTTTGTTTTGCATTGAGCATTGACGCGAGTTTGCCGGAGGTAGTAGTTGTGCTAGCCAGCGATCCTATGTGACGATCGTATTAGATTCCATTTTTAAAAATTTTCAATTTAGAAAACCAAATGCCGAGTTGTGGTATATATCATATAAAAATAAAAATTTTACCTTTTGTATGAAACAGCTGATATTTTTTTGCGATTTCAGAGGTTTGTCCACATAGTGAAAATTGTTCATATTCACAAGTACATTCACCCCTTAAATGGTGCAAACTGATTTTTCTACACTTGTATACATTTTAGAAATCAATTTAATAAATAAATTTTGAGTCCTAAACCTAAAACTACATTCGATAAAATTTATGAATCTCTGCACATCACTATCGTCAATAAAGTAATACAATTATTTCCTTCAAAGTCGTTATCAATTAATACGGAACTTCATGAGCGGACAAACGTCAAACCGGCCATCATAGCGTGCCGCTAGTGTAAGCTGTCATAAACATCTTAATATTTTTGACCAAAAAAAACCGGCCGAATTGAGAACCACATCCTCTTTGGAAGTCGGTTAAAAAGCAAGCTAAACAAACAAAATTAATTAATTGGGTTTTCGGATTAGGCACATAATTATTCAGCTGCCCTCCAAAGCTTGGAACATGGCATTTCTTGAGTTTCATTGTCATACATGATATAAATCACAAGCCATTTTGTCTTCATGTCATAGTTACATTATGAATCACAGTATGTTACATAAGATTTGTTTCCTTTATTGTAAAACTTACGTTGGAAGAAGTTGGAAGCTTAGATACACGTTTCATTATGGATGTACCTATCCATTGTCTGCATTTCCTGATAATTAATTATTTATTTACCAATTTGGGTTCCTCCAAGGTGTGTGAAGAAGCGTTTTCTGCATAATCGAGTTCCGCTTTAATAATTCACATTGCATCAGGTGTAATTGTTTTCAAATACCAGCTTATCAATGTGAACATAGGAATGTAAAAAAAAAAACTTAAAAACATTCTAAGAATCGGAAGAAACGGATATTAAGTAGAATTTGGTTTTCTTGTTGGTTGTCATGTACAGTCCTAATTTTCAGATATATTAGATGTATTAGATTCCGCGAAGAATTCTTGATATAAGACGTACTAACATACGTCTTATATATTTTGTGCATTTGATTCTAACACCGAAAATGGCGATACGTAATCAAGAAAAGGGAAGTTAAATTATACCGTTATTCACATAACACATCAACCTTAATGCTCCAAATGGCAAAGAAGGTTTACGTTAATGAGCGATGTCACGTGACATTTACTTTAAACTTTATTTAACGACACGGGTGTTCTAGAGCACGGTAAGTGGCTAAGTGCTACTGGATGTTAACGGTGAACACAACTGTTCCATTATACATATTTGCATACGTTGAGCTGGAGCTAGGCTGAGCTGTCTTTTCAACGGGGATGTACAAGGACAGCGCCTAGTCATCTTATGTGAAGGATGTGTGTGATTGTGAAACCAGCTAATAGCATCGCTCCATTTACCTCCTCCTTCTCTGCATCGTATTCTCACAACCTCATTGCTGATGGTCGTGACCCTTTTCCATTAGCTATTCATTCAATTAATGGTAGAAGTTTTCTTGGGATAAAAATAGCCCAGAGTTTCTCAGAACCTTCCGCAAACGTCTCGACTAAGAGAACGCGATTTTGACTCGGTTTGACAGTTATTATCAGATTTTTGCAATGCGATATTCGAAACCTACGGTTTAAAGTGCTCTCCGAGGCACAGTGGGAGTGAAAGGGCCAAATATGGACACCAACATCGGTCACCGACCGGGATCAACGTTGCTAAATCAGCGTAACCCTAATGTAAGGCAGCGACAACCACGCAACGGTTTATTATTTTAATCCATACAATAAAAAAACATATTATATATATTCGACCTGTCCGTGTGTGACTTATGGTGCAGAAACGCGGACACTACCCACTGTGGATGTCCTTTCAGGGATGGAAATCGAAACGAGGACATTAGTAGCGGAACCAAAGAGACCGACGTAGCTCAACGAATAAGAAAGATAGCTAAAAGTGGCAGTCATGTATTTTGCAGAATCGACGTCAACTGGAGCAAACGTTTTCTGAAGTGGACACTGCGTATCGGTAAGCGCAGTGTAGGATGACATCCAGTCCGCCGCTGGACCGAATGACCTCAAGAAGTTGGCGAGATGAGAAAGGTCGAGGACCATTTTTTTTTTTGGAACTTCCCCTCATTGTGGAAATATTATATTCTTTTCTAACAAAGTTGCATGGGTTAGTCGGCTTGGCATCCAGCTTCCCACAAGAAAGTATAAAAAACTTATTACAATGTAATAGCTACATAATAATATTGTAAAATGATTATTTTGAAAAGAGCATCTGCTTAGTCTCTTGCCGGCTCTTCTCAGCAGAATCCGCTTTCCGAACCGGTGGTAGAGTCATGACGTGTCATAAGAGCCACAAGTTGGCCTACGTGAAATAAATAATTTTGAATTTTTTGAATCATGTTTGGTCCAGACCCATGTCCAGCAGTGCTGATGAAATGGAATGAAAAAGTAAGTATCAGCTAGTACCTATACAGATTTTTGCCTCAACTCTTTAGATCAGTTAAAACGTGAAATACGAAGAATAAACCTCATCAACCAATTACGAATTTTAGCATGTATGTATTAAGGATTTCCAGGTTTCTTTATTTAGAAATGATCATTTATGGAGCTATAGGGAAAATCCGTGAATATTTTGGTTGAGCGACTTTCCTTAAGAGAACGGTAACGATAGTAAGTTTGACCCAAATATTGTAATAAATTTCTCCATCTCAAAAAAAATTTCTAAGAGATAAATCGATTTATCTCTTAGAAATTAAAACTCGCAAAATATAAACTTACTCGCAAAATACCGAAAATAAGAAAATAGTAATCCTATTCTATTGAACAATACACTACAGCTACACTATAGTCTATAATAATCAACAAACAAACACAATTTCGCATTTATTACTAATAAATTTCGCATTCATATGCGAAATTGTGTTTGTTTGTTGGTTTGTCCTTCAATCACGCAGCAACGGAACAACGGATCAACGTGATTGCTAGCATGGGTACAGTTGAGGACCTCAAGAGTGACATACTTTTTATTCCTGAAAGCAAAGGGTTGCCCCGAGATTTTTAAGAAACCAACTCCATGAGGACGAAGTAGCAGGAAAAAGCTAAAGTGAATATATCGCAAAAAAATGTTGTTTATTCTAAGATAAATAGCTAAGTAGTAGAATAAAAGAACGAATGAAGATTGAAGACGAACTGGAAAGCAGCGAAAAAAATCTTTACTGTGAAATCGGGGAGCACCGAACTTTACTTGGAAAATAATTAAGATACCGAGTAGATACCATAATATTATCCGGTTCAATGTAGTTGTAACTCTATAGTAAATCTCTCTCGTCTCTCTAGTTGTAAATCTAATTAAAATTTTAATGGGAAAAATTGGAGTAAGTAATCAGAGACATGTTATATTTACTACAATAGAATTGAATAGGTAATAAACAACTGCCTTCGACATTTTTAAACTTTTAAAGGTTTTTGATTCGCGCGGGAATATCTTTAGCCCCATCGAGTTTCGGCTCGTTTGATTTGATTCGTCTTGACAAGTAGTCTGGTTCTAGATGATAGCCAGGGTCTGACGATGTAGGCAGCTACTGGAAGCTTATTTTTTTAATAAAATTTTTAATTTAATCTTGTAATATTAGCAAGATGAGAAGGAAAATATCATACCTGATAAAGCTTAATAATATGAGGATGGTCCAGTCTCTTCATGATATCCACTTCTCTGTAGACTTTTTGAAGATTGCTGGCATCTAATTGTGATTTATCTATTATCTTAATTGCTACCTGCAACAACACAAAATGTAGGTTATCCTAAAGTTAACACGATAAAACAGCACATTTTATCAGATATTCTCGAAAGAAAAGTATAAAAATGTGACAAAATCTTATCTTGGAAGCAGCGGAATCATCTGATTTGGTAAGTGCCTAATTTAAATACTTTTCCTCTCAAGGAAACCTAAGATTCGTGTCACGATCTCGCGCCCCTTTGGAATAATTAGGGTTTTTACAAGAATTGATTAGATCACCATGTATTTCAATTCCTCAGGAAATACACGGGTATTTCCTAAAGACTTGGACTTCAACGAATTGGATCGGAATTTATGTTGAAAACAAAAATTTCGGTCAAACAAAACATACAAAACATTCGACTCTGAGGTAAGGTATTAAAAGATACCTAGATCTAAGAGATTACCGTCTAACGGCTACGGGTTTCAATAATACCTATCTAATTAAAAACTTCAAACTTTGAATTCGAAAATTTTGTCTATGTGTCTACCACTATGTAGAACCAAAGTATAGGCCTCAAGGCAGTCGCAAGTAAGTGACAGTGAGCTGGTCTTTGTCGGACCGATGACCGCCGGAGTAAAGTATGTAAAGAGAGTAGTAACCTCCTCGGTCCAAGCAGCAGGCATCGATAAGATGCAGAAAGCCGAGGATAGCGCTACCCAAGAGTCCTATGTCCACTAATGTATACATATTGGCTGATGATGATGTAGGTACTGAGGCCGAGATCTATAGATCGTACTCTGACTCAAGATAGAGTTAAAATGAGACACAAATATGTCCCGACATAAATCTGTCTCGTTTTACCTCCGTCTTGAGTCTGAGCTGAGAGTGCCATCTATTGATCTCACCCTGAGATTACAATATATTTTACTAATTGCTAAACACTTTATACTCTTTAAACTTTAAATGAACCCTTAATTTTGAGATTTTGGATGGATTACTGAAACCAGTCGTTAATATTGTTATTTATGAGCACAATATCTTAATGGTCGTCCGTTTTTAATGACTTCCCATATCGTATGAATTTGGGCTTTTTGTATCACGTGTAAAAGTAGATATATCCAATGGATTGAATTTACCGCCAACAAAGAGATATAATGTATTGTTACATTTTAACGGAACAAAACAGTTATTCGGTGATTTGCTGTTTCCATACAGACAAAGCGGCTCTGACGTCAGTCGCGCGTCACTCGCACGGATTGAGCCAATTGACGTGATTGGGCCGACAAAATTAAAAAAAAAACTTGAGAGGTGTCAAGGGACACCCGGATGGAACGTAGTTCCTTTCGATTACATTGTGTTCGTTATTTTCGCGGTACAACATTGAGGCTCCGTAGCCTAGTGGCTCCGGCAGTCGCCTAACAGTTCAAAGTCTTCCAGGAATTTTTCCCTAATTTTTTATAACTTATAAGTTATAAAAAATTAGGGAAAGGTTTCTCATGTAGAAATTGTTTAAAATAAAATTGAAAATAGAAAATTCAGTCTGTCGAGCTGGGATTCGAACCATCGACTGTGAACTGTTAGGCGACTGCCGGAGCCACTAGGCTACGGAGACCCAATTTTTTATCGCGAAAATAGCGAACACAATGCAAAATTCACATTCAACAAAAAAGTGTCGGTTTCAAAAATTGTGTCGAGTGTCGGTTCCTTAATTTTTCCGTGTAGCCCCCTTCCGTACTGCGCGATAAGGAACTTACGTTCCAAAAACTTAGTTCTTGTTTAAATTCATTATTTGCATAGATTTAGTATACCTAGTGGTGTCGCTACGCTCCTAAGATTGGTAGCAATAGTAGCGACAAGTACAAGTAGCGACTACCAACCATAAATCTACTCGTATGCGTAGCGACAATATATAATATAGTATATTATTAAGATCATTAAGTACTATAATATTATTTTCTGTAATAACCTCTTCTCAAACGTCTTCGACTTTGACTTTTTCTAGAGTCGGCCATCACCTCAAAGGCAACAAGTTCTGGTGAAGATACGTAGATTCTATCGCCTTTATAAAACTTAAAATGTTTGTTCTAGGTAAGTTGTAAGTAAGTACATGAAACTAAAATATCAATGCGTTTTGTCTCGTTTTCAACTTGACACAATTTTTATAATTATTATTATTGATAAATTGATAACAGTAGGTAATCTTGTACAATTTAAAATCTAATTCTCTAGGAATTAAGTAATATGATAATTTTATTCTGTTGACTCATAGCTCATGTAGGTAGGAATGCCATTTTATGCAAAAACTAATGCTGCGAAATGTTTTAAATTAATCAGAAATAAAAGTAGGCATTTATTTTGAACCAAAATATTAATAATCACCTAGTATACCTAAGGTAGATTGTCCACACGTTTTGTCATTTGAATAGCTCATTTGAAAACCCCTTTCGATGAAATTAAGCTCTTTTTCCATACAAAAAAGTCAAACCGGGGTAGATATTTACGACCCAGTAATTTGTATTCAGAGCGTTATCGGTTAAAAAGGTAATGAGATGATTAAGAATCGGAAAACATTTCAGTTTCAAGGGTAGGTAATACTTAGAGGCTGGGTGATTTTACATGGCAACGTGCCCAGGATTTGGAGCAGGCAAAATGTAGAGAAAAACCTTTAGAATACCAAAGTAAATAAGGGTTTTATTTAAGTCATATCGGACAAGTATTGTCAAACACAGTACCCACACAAACATTTACTGCCCAGTGCTCTAAACTCTGGGTTTCCAGCGCCCGTTGCTAGTAAAAAGCCGATTCCACGCGTTCGCGTTGGCACAGAACAGGAACATAAAATAACACAGGTGCAGAAGATTTACTTCGCAAAATCATTTAAATAAATAGTGACTCTCACTACCACACAATAAAGTGCAATTCAGGTCACTAACTTACTTAAAGTCATATTCACCTGGAAGTTTCCTCTCTTTCTATCGCGGGGAAATATCGTTAGGTAACTTGCATGACTGAGAGTTCTCCCAACCCGCACTAGTCCAGCTTGTTAGACTGTGGCCTAAACCTTTCTCATTCCGAGAGGATACCCGTGCTCGGTAGTGACTTAGTGAGCCGGCGATAGGTTGATAATGATGGTGACATAGATAGCAAGAAAGTGTTTCCCTAAACAGAAGATTCCCTAGCAGAGACAGCCTAGTGGTTAGGACTGTGGTCTCCTATTCGAGGGGTCGCAGGTTCGATCCCGGGTACGCAGCTCTGACTTTTCGGAGTCAAGTGCGCTTAAGAAATTAAATATCACTTGCTTCAACGGTGAAGGAAAACATCGTGAGGAAACCTGCAAATCTGAGAGTTCTTCATAATGTTCTCGAAGGTGTGTGAAGTCCGCCAATTCCATCGATGTCCAATTCGCATTGGGCCAGCGTGGTGGACTATGGCCTATAACCCTTCTCTGAGAGTAGACCTGCGCTCAGTAGTGAGCCGTTGATGGGTTGCTAATGATGATGATGATGATGAGTCATGAGACAGAAGATACGTAGGTACTTCGAGGCTGATCATTGACTCTACGTATAGTTAGAGGTGAATACATATTATTGCCTCAACTCAATGCGGATTGCGATAGCGGCAAGGGCCTTAGTGACGTAAAGAGACGTGCGTAATGGTAGTATCAGCGCAATCGGGTCAATGTCAAACGGCTGACCGGCAGTCGTTCCTGAACATCTCTGTTTTCCAATATCATGTCTATTTTGAAATCGGCAATGTTTATTTAAAAAACTCTCGCATTCGCAAATGGTTTACTGGGGACTGCATAGTGCAGATGACGTGGGCTTGACCACAGAAATAAAGGAAAAAGAGGGCCTATTTCAAAATCGCCAAGTAAACTTTGACCAAGCAATAAATTTGAAGTTTCGACGATTTGCCAATACAGAAACTGTCAAAACTATTCGGCGATTATGAAATTCTGGCCCTGAGTTTAGGTTTGAATAGAAATCTGGAGTATGTAATTCCTTCGATCGATAAAAATCTTCAATTAGAGGTGCGATTGTCTAAAATTTTTCCATTGATCGTAATAATTGTATTCGATGACATTAGCGTCAAAGTAAAATAAACAATAACAGCATTTAACTAGAGCTCAATTTCGTGTATGCATTCTTAATCTTATACGTTTAGGTTTGTACGAAACGCTCCAAAACGCTCCATGTTAAAATCGGTTTTACTGAATTTGTGACTTAAACCAATACAATAAAGGATTATTTTACTTTGACGCTATTGTCATCGAATACGAATACGATCAATGGAATAACTTTTAGACAATTCGTACCCAGGTTCGTAAATCGTAAATCGTAACCATGGTTTAGATTCTAAACCATTCTAAACTTTAGAACATTGTTCACGCGCCTTTTCTTGTTATATTTTACATAGACTTCGTCTTCGTGCTGAATACTGATAGATGTGCGATTACCTTAAGGTTGTCATTTGTTATTATTATGTATGTTATTATCACTTACTTATTATGTACATGTCATTACCGAATGATAGTCGTTACCCTTGGATTTTTATCGCTTATAGGCAATAATAGTTCATCTTTTATTGGTTAGTCGTGGAGAACCTCAGGTGGCCATCCCAAACATAAAACTGCTATCCCGTCAAATAGGGTTCAGAATAGTAAGCAGATCATGTTTATAAATGAAACGTAACAGGAAAATGCTCAGCTTTGCTATGCTGCTAAATGCAGAATACTAGAATATGGAATCGCTGAAATCCTACAGATATTACTGTGAGAAAAGGCATGGGTCAATCAATATAGGCAAAAACTATAAACGTAGTAGGTATTATGAGTAAAAACTCGTTCATTAAAATTAATGTTATGTCTAAGTAGAACAAAGACATAAGGGAAAAAGAGCTGAGTCCTGAACCTTTAATACAAGAACTTTTTGAGATAAAAATAACTATCTCCTTCCTCTTGGAGTTTAAAATTTTTTATACAATAAACGATTTCTTGCAACCTTTTCAGTAATTGAAATTAATAATATTACTTAGTTATAAGGACAACAGTTATCTATGTAACTAATTACATATTTGCATGCTACTCTGTGGCGGATTGAAGCGCGTGTATTATAATTACTCAATCTGGCAAATAAATAATTTTAATTTTAATTAGGAGTGCCTCTCCGACAAGTGAGGGTTGGCAGTCAGCTTGGTAAAATCTCTATAATAAAAAAAATAGAGGCGATTCCGAAAAATAAAAACCCACCGGTTTTGATTTATTGCTATCCAAGCGAAAATACTATAAAAATCGCCCGAAAAATCACTAACCCATATTAGATAGTGTAATATGATTAACCAATAAAGCAAGTAATGGTAGTGTGGTAATCTAATTATCTTACTTAACCCAGCCACAGCGGCCAATCTCCACAGAGATTAGCCATTTGCGCGGGAGACATTAAAGGGTACACCGTACAAGTGTGTGCACTTACACACTCAATACTCTATTCCCTCAGTCGCATAGTCCGATGCGACGGAAATCCAATACGACCGGAGAGAGATTAGGTGCAAGACAGACGGCTTTACGTGCTCTCCGAGGCACGGGGGTGACACCGCCAACTTCGCCAAAACCTGAATACTTAGGCCTCGTTTTCGCATAGGCGTGGCGTTGCGCTTCTCGCGGCGCGTCGAGTCGCGTGAGCGGTCGCGCGATATGGCCAAGGTATGAGGGCGAGCGAGAGCGAGCGAGCGACGCGCCGCGCGACGCGCAACGCCACGCCTATGCGAAAACGTGGCCTTTCAGTTTTGGTCCAACCAGGCAATTGAACCCGGGACCTCGTTATCGCAGTCGAACATGCATCACTTGTCCAACGAGACAGTCAATGGCAATCTACCAAGTTAATGTTAGTATGATGATGTATGATGAGTGATGACTGATGACAACTCGGATTTGATGATGTCAGAGCCTTAGTCAGAACGTTTAACGATATTGCAATGATTATGACCTCTGTAAAAAATAAAAAATAATCAAATTTAGATACTATATTAAAAAAGTGAAGTTTCAAGGTTTTCATAAGCACTAAAACAATCTAAACCTTAGCCAATCACGTTTTATAGCAGGTAGTGTATTTCTTTCATAAGGTTACGAGTATAAAAATTATGACGGTCATAAAACTTCCCGAATTATTAACTGTGTTCACTCGGGATAATAAAACTGTGGTCACCGCCTTTGTACTTTTAGAAAGCTATGAAAAAATGTAAGCCAATACTGTAAGTAGCGCTAGCTTATGATTAGACTTCCACCTATAAGACCAGAAACAAAACGTGACCCAGAACATACTACATAATGGAAGCAAGTTCACTTTGCAGTCTGCAGGGTAGGGGTATTGTCTGTAACAGAACTTTGAGGATGCGATTCTTGAAATAATACTACTTAGGTACTATTTAACAGCTCTGTCAATTACCATGTATTCATAATGCATTGTAGATTAGGTACGATAATCAGAGTTCGTTTACCCTTCATTACACATTTAGTCCATACCGAATAGTATGGT
This sequence comes from Oeneis ivallda, assembly GCA_029955525.1. Taxonomy (NCBI): domain Eukaryota; kingdom Metazoa; phylum Arthropoda; class Insecta; order Lepidoptera; family Nymphalidae; genus Oeneis; species Oeneis ivallda. The sequence goes on along the minus strand of JARPMR010000018.1, from coordinate 13,388,789 downwards.
ACATTATACCTACTACCTTCCTACAATTTTTTTTTAATGCCCGCCACCTGCCACTGGGTCAATAACCTAATGTTATTGAACCGCCTGGTGTAGGGATGGTGAACCAATGGCACGCGTGTACGAACACTTTAAAAAATAATGTTGGCACTTGGCACGAAGAGTGTGAGTGTGACTCGTATGAAAAAAAGTACAAACAAAATTTTTTTTGTTGTGAACCAGTGAACTTCGCAAGATATGGAACTAAGATGGAACTAGTCAAAAATTTTTTTCTGCAGACGCTCAAGATAATTTAAAAAAGCTACTCTACAACAATTACTCTCCCAACTGAATTTCAATCGATAGATCCAAGTTATTTCGGTAATACATATTTCATTAAAGTCAATCGACCTCAGTAAAGTAATATAAAAATTCTAAAAATGTATCCAAAGGTACGAGGAGTGTAAGCTTAAGCATAAAAAATAAAAATCATTCAAACGACTTCATAACTCTTTAATACGTACGACCTACTTCTTATATACCTACCGTAAATTTTAAACTAATGAGACGGATGTGATAACCTAGTTTTTACTACACACTTATATTTTACTACCTGTCAACTCGAGGTAATTCTGTTATTATATTTTAACCACGACTCAAAAAGTTTAAGATAATTATTATTAATAATTACCTATCCAATATTTAAGTACCTTACCTTGATGATACCTAAGATAAATTTTCACGGTCACAATCAAGTCTAGCGGATAGCTAGTTAGGTTTGGAATAGTCAGTGCACTGTTTTACTCATAAATCGTGATAAACTATCACTTACTACATGTACCCAATTAGTATTAATACCCATCAAAGTTTTGTGGTAGATTAAGTTATTACTTATTACGTATTTTGTAACTTTTTATTCAAAGTATGCCTCCACGTTCTATAATATGTTTAATATGTGTTCATTTTACTCACACTCACAAAAGTAACTTTTTGATTTTTTTTTTCTAATTGAGAAAATCGATAATTGTACCTACACACAATAATTATTGTCACTTGCTATTATCATTAAAATAAGATAAAAATATAAATTACTATAATCGCATAAATTCTGTTATGAGGTATCCCAAACAATATTTATTGTTTCTTAATTAGCAATGACGTCATGTTCTAATAGATTATGGGGTTACAATCGCGTGCGTGGGTGCGTTAAGCCACAGAGTAGGTATATTAAAGTAACAGAGCGGAAGCTACATACAAACGGCTCGCGGCGGGCTCACCCATACATAGCGCAACGCTGTGTGCGTGAGCTCTCACCGACACATTCACCGACACGCCGCGGCGCGCCGCTCAGGGTAACTCAGGGTCAGGACGTAAGGGCTGACGGTCGTGCGTTTAGTGGAAATAAATAGACGAAAAGTGAGTGTTTGTTTGTTGTGAGTTTAGATTTATTTGTGTATATGTATGTAATAGTGTAAAAATGCCAAACTCTTGCACAGTTTGCTTAAAAAAAGCCAAAGACAATAAGGACATTTCCTTTTTTTTATATCCGAGAGATAAAGAGAAGTAAGTACTTTTTTATTTATACGTAACTATCGTATCTGTACAATAAAACTAGGTAATAACATTGATAGTCAAGTGAGAATGACGTGTTAGACAGGTATGAAGCCGAGCGATGATGTCGTCTCACCTACTTGAAGACAGTGCTCAGATAATAGGATACCCGAAGTATATACCTACCTCATAAGGCTAAAAATGTGTGACTTGGTCCACCCACTACATTATAAATGCGAAAATGTGTCAGTCTATCAGTCTGTCTGTTACGCTTTAACAGCCCAGTTTTTCAACCAATTTTGAAGAAACTTTGTATAGAGGTTGGAGGAACTTAGTTGCGTCCCCAGGGTTCATACCCATAAATAGGGTAAATATGGGGCAGGGGTTTCCTATTTACCCCTGGCTTCACCACCATCACTACCATTAACCCCACTACCACCACCAACATTTTTAACCGACTTCAAAAGGGCTTGACCTGCATATAGGTATGTGTGTGTGTTTGTTAACGATTTTCTCGGAAACCAATGAACCTATTTGTATGATTTTTTCACTGGTGTAACTTACGTACCTACTTCCGAGAAGGTTTAGGCGACGTTTTCGCATAGGCGTGGCGTTGCGCGGCGCGTGGTGCGTCGTGTCGCGCGATAAACTCAAACATTAATGGCCAAGTATGAGAGCGTTTATAGAGAGGCATCAGCGTTGAACGCGGCGTCGCACGCGGCGGTCACCGAGGCGGGCACCGAGGCGACGCACGCGATGTTAATGTTATTCGTCCAGTTTGTGTTTAGCAAGGAAGGCGAGCATACGTATGCGATATTAATGACGAAAAAGTAGAACTTTTTATTTCTGCAATTCAAGAGCGACCCGAACTGTGGATGGCTTCTTGCACATCACATAATAAAAAGTTATTGGACCGATTACGTTCAAAATCGATATTTGAGCTTCCCTTGGGTCAAGAAAGAGGAAATGGATACCAAAATTTTAAAAGTCGCCGCCATGTTGAAATTCTTTGTTATTCGACTGATTTCGTTCAAAATCGATATTTAGGCTTCCCTGGGGTCAAGAATTAGGAAATGGGTTCCAAAATTTTAAAAGTCACCGCCATATTGAAATTCTTTGTTATTCGACCGATTTCGTTCAAAATCGAATTCGTTTCTTTATATTTTTGTTAATTTAATTATTTGTTGTTCAAGTTCAGGATTTAACTGAAATTACCTCCTACATAATTAAACAAACTTTAAAATATTTTTTCCTTAAATTGTTGACATGCATCAGGTGACAACCCTAGCAGAATAGGTATACTTCTTCGCCCTTGTTAGGAAGCTTCCTCTCTGTTCGGTTACTCGTGTGGTTAAGCCCTGGCCGAACCTCGTGATATATCTAATCTGCCTCGTGAAGAGTTCACCTTCTTTACAGACTTGTGACTGCGAGAGATATTGGTTCCTATAAAATTCCTACATGAAGTATTCATTTTATATGATGTTAGTTTTGCTTTAAACTCATGACAGTACTTATACAAGTAAAATTTTTACCATTTAAAATTTCTTTTAGTTCATTAGGTACCTTTTTGTTCATTAGGTTGGTAGTATTACTCAGTAAATCGCTGTTTTTTTGCTGCAAATCGTAAAGATAGAGTCGCTTGGTGTTAGGTACTGGACGAGGGTTTCTATACGAATTTAGTCTGCTGTCACCATTGACTTAAAGTATTATGTCGATGGCTGTCGTACACGTGGAAGTAGGAATTACGACTACGGTAAAGAAACCGCTCATGTGGACTGCTTTCAGTGGACAAGATTTTATCCACTGATCGAGAGCCGGATCAATTGACTGAAGAGTGACGACTGAAAGCAAAATTCTTAGCATAATATTTGGTAAGGCTTCTACGGAATCCTCCCGTGTTTATAATTCTCGTGTTACGTTTCTTAAAAATTAATTCTTGGACATAATTTTTGAGGCTCTAGGCAATAAGAATAACAATTAGGTATACCTCGTAGATGTTTCGTGTAAGTTAAATGTACCCTCAAAATAACATTGAATGAGTTTTTTTGATTGTACGAGTATATTTTTAAAAGTAAAACACGACAATATTCCTGCAAAGTCACATTTTATTGACAAGATGTATGTGAAAGTCACATACGTGCGACGACCTTCTTTTAGTCTAACGTTCATTATTTTGGAAAGAAGCAAGTCAGAATCAAGTATACGGTGCAATAGCTCCGTTATGGTTCAACAAGCAAAATATTAAAAAAGAATAAAAAACTCGACTGCTTTAAAGAATATCATTGAAAATATCAGTTATCAAATTTAGGAGAAAAAAAATGAAAAATATATTTTCGTAATCAACTTTTCAAACCCTTTAATTTGATACCCCACTCAATGGGATTCGAAGAAAAAAAATTTTTTGAACCCCACATTTTGGCGTCCAAAATCCGCCATTTTGAATTTTTCAAACTTTTATGTTCTCCTTGACACTCGTGCTGGCATGGCGAATCTAACGACCTGCCACTTATCAAAATCGGCCCACGCGTTTGGTCTCTAGAGTGCCACAAAGGCACAAACATACATAGACTGATAAACACATTACCACTCCTTTGCGTCGCGCAGTCGGGTGAAAAGACTTCAATTGGTACACATTGAACGGTATATCGTATGTGATTCAGTCAGGGCATTGACCGGTCCAAGAGTAATATAGTAATATAGCCTAATGTTATACTTACAAGTTCAACAATACTCGACTCTGTCTATTAAATTGGGACGTCCATAGTCTGCTCCTAGTCTGCTTGCTATAAGAGTCCCAAAGTAGCTTCTCTTAAAAAAATACTGAGGGTCAAAGCTCCACATGTAATTGGACTTCTAGCGAAGATTTTACTGTCTAGATGTTATTTATTTCAGGTCAAAAACGTCTTAGCACTTATAATAACATTTTTTAATGAAGTAAAATGAATATGACTAAAAGTCACTTTTATGAAAGAAGAAGAATAGCCGCGTGCGAGTTAAAATTGAAACAGTTCCATAGTCGATTTGATTTAAACGTGTTATTCAGTATTCATCTTTGATAGAATAATAATAATACAAAACGTATTCTTTCTGTATGGGTGGTTAATTGGTTATGGGTACATAATTTGCGGGTGAGTGTACATAAATTATTTTTTATTTTCACTTTTAATGTACGTCAAATAGGAACGTACCTATCCTGAATTTTTTTTCATAGTTTGAGATTACGCCTCTGCCGCGCCATCATATGATTATCTAACTGTGCCTTTGTTTAATAAATAATAACAGACATCACGCAACTATAAGTTTTACTTCGGAATCCTAAAAAAATTACAATTTCATAGTCATAATACTCCACTTAAAACGGATACTCGTAGCATATTGTAAGCGCGGAAGTGTTAAAATACGAACATAATACTACTTACGGTCATTGATTAAAAATCAGAGCCAAAACACTAGATATGGCAAAGAATAGGCACAGCAGGCAAGAACTATCGTCGCGCAAGTTTTTTTCCATCATACCTATTCGAAAAACGAATATTGGCTTCAGAGGATAGCGGGAGCAAAATTTAATTTTAACCCCATGGGACTTTTCATTTCTCTCTTCTGATTAGTCCGCGTTCGTGCCTTAGTATGTGTTTATTACTACTGCGTTCGTAGCAGAAACCTGTCAATCGCTCATTCCGTTCGAAATTCAAAAATGTTTGAGAAGCTGTTGTCTACGATAAGTCACGTGATCAATTTGTCGATCAGATTTACGCACATACTGTATCCAACATAATAATTTATTTGTGTTTTATTTAATCTTTCAATATACGTTAAGGTAATGTCTATACATAGTAGGTTGATACTCCTAGCTTTCTCTCATAGGTAATGATGAAAAATAGTGTGTGTCATTCTGGGCCAAAATTTTTGTTCTCGAGCGGCGTATACTTATTGAGTTCCTCGCTACGCTCAGGATTCTACTTTAGAATCCTTAACTTCGCTTTGAATTCAAAATAACGCCCTCGGGGAACAAAAAATTTCTTTGGCCCCTTAAAACACAAAATAATGTGTCATTCGGGGCCAAAATATTTTGCTCTCGGGCGGCGTATATTGAATTCCTCGCTACGCTCAGGAGCCTACTTTAGAATCCTTCACTTCGCTCTGAATTCAAAATAACGCCCTCGGGGAACAAAAACTTTCTTGTGCCCCATATAGGTAACACAAATAACTATTCCGGACGTGTTAGTCGTTGAAGTGAAGGTCGTATTAGGTTCAGGTGCAACCTTAATAATAACACTGCAGTACAACTTAATATAATTATTAAGTAATTACTATCTATTGCCCGTGACTTCGTCCGTGTCGAGTTAGGTTTTTAAAAATCACGCTGAAACCTTTTTTTTTGTTAGAATGTATGTAACCTTTGACATTTTCCAGGTGTTCATTTCTTTTTACCATGTAAAAAAATCACGTGGATCCGGAGCGCCGCGCGTTGCTGCGTGATTGAAGATCAAACCAAAAGACCCACGAAACGCACTTTCGCATTTATATTGTCTACTAGCTGATGCCCGCGACTTTGTCTGACTTTGCGTGGATTTAGTTTTTAAAGTCCCTCGGGAACTCCTTGATTTTCCGGGATAAAAAGTAGCCTTAATGTTGACCCGAGTAATAAGCTACCACGGTATAAAATTTTGTAGAAATCTGTGCGGTAGTTTTTACGTGAAAGAAGGACAAACAAACAGACAAACAGACAAAAAAAATCTGTTTTGGGCTCAGTATCGATAGTAAAGCATCCCCCAATTAAAATTTTCAAAATATATTAAATGTACAGAAATCTTCCAGTTACAGTTTTATTATATGTATAGATATCAACGTTTGTCCTCTATTGATCAGATTGTGATGAAAATTTGGTTGGGTGTTCTGGGGACGCCCGTAAGGCTTTGCCCACAAAATCTGTAAATATAATTTCTTTAAACTTTATGTGGCATTGCAACGCATGCCGGGTACAGTTAGTATATAGTAAAATTAGTGAGGGTTAAACACATTACACAAACATCATTGTCAATGTATATAAATACTTACGAGTAGATAATTATGTAGTTCTAGTGCTAGATCTTGTTGATGATCTAACTACACGTATATGTGCAAATGTATGACAAAATGCATCGTGATTATGTCATAATTCTCTGCACTCGCTTTGACAGTATGATTTATTCAGCTTAGCATCAAAGCTATAAACCGGAGTACCGTATTCACTGTCACGTACCGCCAGCGCACCAGCCGTAATATTAACGAATACCTAACTAATTACGTTATTTTTAATTAACTCTTGAAATCCAAGCTCCAGCGTTCAGCAAGTCTTTAAAATTAAGGTAAATATTACATACTTAATGGTATAAATGGACAATAATATGATTAAAGTAAGTAATAAAGCAGTGATAGCCTAGTGGTTAGGACTGCCGACTGTGGTCTCCTATTCGGGGGATCGAAGGTTCGATCCCGGGTACGATCGGGTACCTCTGATTTTTCGGAGTCAAGTGCGTTACTTGCTTCAACGGTGAAGGAAAACATCGTGAGGAAACCTGCACACCTTCTTCATAATGTTCTTGAAGGTGTGTGAAGTCCGCCAATTCGCACAGGGCCAGCGTGGTGGACTATGGCCTATAACCCTTCTCTGAGAGGAGACCTCGCTCAGTAGTGAGCCGTTGATGGGTTGCTGGACTGGACTAAGTAATATTGAATGCAGAGAAGCTAAATAATAAGCAATGGCAGTGTCACACTTTCTGTCTAATAATATGCCTAGTAATCCTAGTATGTACTACGTAGGTATGTATTAGGTAGTGGAGATAGGTAGATCCATATAGTTATTTCAATATACACAATGACTTTGTTTTTATAGAATTGTAAGCGATAGTCCTCGTGTGAATTTTAGAAAAAAAATGGTGTTAATTCTGTGTTTCATTTCCTCTAAACTAAACTTTATTGACAGCTCTATCCAAGCTACCTTTTCTTTTATACAAGCTTTTATTTAGCTTGATCAGTTTGTTTGTTTGGGTCAAATCTTGCAAGATGAATTAGACCCACTTCCCGGTTTCTGATCGAGCTGAAATTTTGCATTTATATGTAAATCAATATCATTGTGACATGGAGCTGATCTGATGATGGAGACGGAAGATGGCTATCGGAACTCTGTAATAAAACGACGTAACCCCATCGAGTTTGGGCTCGTTTTATTCGTCATAACAAGTACTCTGATCCTAGATGATATCCAGTGTCTAATGATGTAGCTACTAAAAGCTTGCATTTAAAAATAAATTTTTTAATTTACACTTGATTCATATTTTTTTTGAGTTTGTGTACAAAAGACTTAGTACAAACTACAGGTAGTTTACCGATATAAAATATTATTTAATGTGATCCCGCTCCATTAGTGCAAAGACATTATCAGCTGATAAATAAATTGACGTAACTCCACACATACTTGACACAATGACAGGAGATTATCGTTAAGCTCCCAAGTCTGCTATTTTATTTATCTTTGGACTACTTTCACGATAACTTGATGTATGTACCTATTGTGTTATATGATTTATATGCTTTGAAGATGGATGGTTTAAAAATCTCGTTATTTTATTTAGAAAAAAAAACTTGAGAGGTGTCAAGGGACACCCGGATGGAACGAAGTTCCTTTCGATTAATTAGTGAAGGAATTGTAATAAACTAGTGGTGTCATCTAGTATTAAATTGATTAACTACGATGAATTATATTTAGTTTATTTCTATTGCAGCAATGTTACAAAACCAAAGAGTTACTCTGGTTTTTTAACAGATGGAGTTAGTAGTACAATAACATTTTATCCAATTTATACAATAAAAAATTAGGGAAAAATTCCACATGTAGAAATTATTTAAAATAAAATTGAAAATAGAAAATTCAGTTTGTCGAGCTGGGATTCGAACCATCGACTTTTAACTGTTAAGCAACTGCCGAAGCCACTAGGCTACGGAGACCCAATATTGTACCGCGAAAATACCGAACACAATGCAAAATTCACATTCAACAAAAAAGTGTCGCTATTTTCATATTCAATCTATGTGTAATCTGTCAAAAGATACTTAGCTACGATATTAATACATATTTTCCAAAAAAATTTATGGACCTGGATTTAGTAGCAATAGCTTGGTTGCTAAGGAATAAATCCAAAGATTACAGATAGATTGAATATAGAAAATGGATGTTATTATTTAAATGGTATCTCATACTTCCTAAAACATTTGCGTCAATTCTTATCTCATAAATGATAAGCTCTAAGACATAGTATTGACGTACTTACCTGCGGTTCATTTAACAGATGAGCACTTTTATAAGGACATAAATCTTCTTTGACGTCAGTGCCTTTGTTAATGACAGATATTGATGTTTATTAAACACTCGCACGTCATCGAAACATTTCGACGACCTCCTGTTATCTGTATTTCTTACTTAAATTAAATGAGTACCTTTATTGTATTTTTAAAAACACGTAATCAGCATTAATTCACCTAGGCACTAGCGCATTAATCGGGGAGCTTGTCATTGTAATGTATTGAAGGTAGATACATTCTTTTCCCTTTTTATCTTTTTTAGGGTTCCGTACCCAAAGGGTACCAACGGGACCCTATTACTAAGCCTACGCTGTCCGTCCGTCCGTCCGTCCGTCCGTCCGTCTGTCAGCGGGCTGTATCTCGTAAACCGTAATAGATAGACAGATGAAATTTTCACATATTATGTATTTCTATTGCCGCTATAACAACAAATAATAAAAATTAAATTAAATTAAAAAAATTAAATTAAAACATTTCCATGGGTACATGGAAATATTTTTATTTAATTTTTTTTAACGGAACCCTAAAAGAGCGAGGCCCGACTCGCACTTGGCCGATTTTTTTATACACAGGATGGAAAAAATTGAATGCGTAGGCGATAATCCTCTAAAAGATATTCTGACATTAATAAATAATTAAAATACTGGTATCTGTACCCACGTCGTCGCTCGCCTGGTGAACAAAATTACATTTTAAATGAAATGAACTCCATCGTCTTTTCTTAATTGAAAGAGCTCCCATAATAATGCAAATCTACATAATATATACTTATTATAAAACTGTAACTGGAAGATTTCTGTACATTTAAGATATTTTGAAAAATTTAACTGGGGAATGCTTTATTATCGATACTGAACCCAAAACAGATTTTCATTTAATTTTTGTCTTTCTGTATGTCCGGGCATCACGCGAAAACTACTGGACGGATTTAAATGAAATTTTGTATACTGGTAGCTGATACTCCGGGTCAACATAATGTAGCTTATTGTGGAACTGTCGATTGTGAATTATATGTATAGGTACCAACTATAGACTAATACATAATGACGTAGTGTGGCCGTAAAAAAGGTCCCAGCACCTCAATCCTGACGCTGCTGGGTACTCTTCATCTACTGTCGGGGTAATTTAGAGACTGTCGATTATTTATTAATTGATATTGCAGGTACCAAATATTTACTATATCATTGGACTCCAGGCTCCAGCGGTTAGTACCGTTGCGTTTGTTTTATAGCTTACCCGTGCGAAGCCGAGGCGGGTCCACTAGTGACAATATATTTTTCATAATTGTTATAGTGCAAGTGATATCAATAATATATATTTACTTTCGGATTATGTAAGACGTATAGTTTTTATATATTAAACGTAATTAGTATTTCCAGAATCAGACCGTCAATACAGGAATAACAACGCCTAATAAATTTAATTAATTTCTTAAATACTCATGTATTTATTTTTCGATTCTTCGGAATTCAGATCTTCTAAAAGACAGGTTTTAATCACTCGAGGTTAGCGATAAATCCTAGCAGTTGGTATTACGTAATTAACAAGAAATAACGACTGTCGTTGCGGAAATAAGTTTTTGTAGTCCAAATTCAGTGTGATCAACAAGTCCAGACAGCGATCAATAGAACCGAGGAAGCGGGAAAGCGTGGGAACGACAAAGATAGACAGCCTCTCCCTCCCCCACTGCTTTACTTGAGATTACGCTGCACGTAGTATTTTTCAGCATTGTAATATGAAAGATTACTCGACGTAGTACCGGCATTGGTTTGTGCTACAGAGCTTTTCCTACGTCTTTCTACTTTATAGGGCACTAATGTGATTTGAAAGTGCTTTATTTAGCAATAGTACAATGTACATAGTTTATTTTACGTCAATGCTCATTAGGTATTTACCTACTTACCATTATTAACCTACTTAAGGGCCCCCGTTACCATCCGTTTCCATACAAACGCAATTTTGAGAGTGCCATGCCAAACTCATGTGAATCACATAGTACATCCTCTATTACAAACAATAAAAACATTAAAAAAATATTATTTAATGAAAATGTTAGTTCTTTATTCACCACTGATGTACACAGTTTTTAACTAACCGTACATCTGGTAGGTGAACGCCCTCTTGGTCTTATCCATTCCACCTGGCCTTGTACCACCAAACCATCAAGCCCTCGAAAGCAGGGCCATAGTACAAACAGGCAGGGCGCAGGCATTCGCAATTGAACAGTCGACGAAAACCTTTCTTAGCATTTTCTTAGTAGTTCAGTGTGTAGAAGGTTTGTATCTAGGTTAGAAGTACGTACAAAAAGTGAAATTCAATAACCTATTTTTCGGGGAGTGTCCGTACCAACGGAAAATGATGATTTAAACTCTTAAAAAGTAATTATGTTCTTAATAAACTTTAGTTAATACTTATTCGGTAAATCAGTATTAATTTCTCCAGCATGTATTCACGTACAACGGCCATTACAATCGAATCTGACAAGTACGAAATTATAATTAAAAAAAAGCCGGCCAAGTGCGAGTCGGACTCGCGCACCGAGGGTTCCGTACTCTAAAAGTAAAACGATAATATTATATTAATTTGCTTATTAAACTTGACAGTGGTTTCATAATTGTGCCTTTTGGTGTAGAGACCCTGGGGCCGTGGGGCCCGGAGGCTCGAGCGCTTTTTGTAGAGCTAACTAAAAAGGTGATCGAGTCTACCGGGGATCCAAGAGCTGGCAGCTACCTTGCCCAAAGGATTAGCTTGACCATCCAAAGGGGTAATGCTGCCAGCATCTTGGGTACCATGCCACACTGCAGTGGCTTCGATGGGGTTTTAGATTTTATTTAACTTTTATTTTAGTTTTAATTTTAGAATAAATTTAATTTTAATGTAGTAGGTAGTTTTAATTTTAGAGTAAATTTAGGTTTAATGTAGTATACTGTATAAAGTCAAATTGTCATAATAAACTAAAATAAAAGAAAAGAAAAAAAAAAAAAATTCTTATTTATCGTTAACTTTGTTTGTAGAGGTTTATTGTTAATATAAAAAAAAACTATGCTAGTTAGAGCGTTGGTTTTATTTTTCCTGTAAAATATACATAAACCTCTATTGACTATAATTATTTCAGATTTTTCGATTGGTAAACTTCGGAGATAAGGGGGGGGGGGGGGGAAGGTATTTTTTCGACATTTTGGCCGATTACTCAAAAACTATTACATATAGAAATAAATAAAAAACTGTTTTAGAATGCACAAGTAAAGGCCTTTCATATGATACCCCACTCGGTATAGTTATCTTACTTTGAAATTTCAAACCCCTGATTTTCCCCCTTTTTTAATCAAACTAAAATAATTTTCGCGTTGCTTTTATTTTTCTTGTAAAATATACATAAACCTCTATTGACCATAAATATTTCAGATTTTTCGATTGGTAACCTTCGGAGATAAGGGGGGGGGGAACCGTATTTTTTTTGACATTTTGGCCGATTAATCAAAAACTATTATATATAGAAATAAATAAAAAACTGTTTTAGAATGCACAAGTAAAGGCCTTTCATATGATACCCCACTCGGTATAGTTATTTTACTTTGAAATTTCAAACCCCTGATTTTCCCCCTTTTTTAATAAAACTAAAAATAATTTTCGATTTTTCTTTATTCCAATGATGTTGGGCCACTATTATACACAACTATGCCAAATTTCATGTCGATAGCTTTAATAGTTACTGAAATAATCGACTGTGACAGACGGACGGACGGACGGACGGACGGAGAAAGTCTCACCATAAGGGTTCCATTTTTACCATTTTGGTACGGAACCCTAAAAATTACCTAGGTCAAATACATCACAAATACGTCTTGGTATTTTTTATATTATGTAGAACAAGTAATAAAAGTTTCTTTTTCAGTAGCTAAATGCTATATATAGCCATGTCTCTCTTTCTCTCTCTCTAATAAGAGAATTTACTCTCTTAAAATCTAATAGTACCTACATATCTGTATTAAAAAGTGAAGAGAAAAATAGATTTGAATATTTTAAAATAAAAACCAGTCAAGGGCGAGTCGGACTCGCGCAACGAGGCTTCCGTACTCCAGAAGTAATAGTAAAACGATAATATTAATATGTTTATTAATCGTTAACTTTCTTTGTCGAGGTTTATTGTTAATATCAAAATAAAACTATACTAGTTAGAGCGTTAGTTTTATTTTATCTGTAAAATATATATAAACTTCTATTGTAATATCTTAATAATATTCTATCATTATCTTCTATTCTATAATTATTTCTGATTTTTAGATCGGTAAGCTTTGGAGATAAGGGGGGGGGGGGGGGCGGTATTTTTTTCGACATTTTGCAGGATTACTCAAAAAATATTATGTATAAAAATAAATAAAAATCTGTTTTAGAATGTACAGGTAAAGCATAATATGATACCCTACTCGGTATAGTTATCTTACTTTGAAATTTCAAAGCCCCGACGTTCCCCCTTTTTTAATTAAACTAAAAATAGTTAGAGCGTTGGTTTTATTTTTCCTGTAAAATTAACATAAACCTCTATTGACCATAATTATTTCTGATTTTTAGATCCAGGTAAAGCCCTTTCATATGATACCCCACTCGGTATAGTTATCTTACTTTGAAATTTCAAACTCCCGATTTTCCCTCTTCTTCGATTTTTTTTATTCCAATGATGTTGGGCCAATATTATACACAACTATTTCATACAAACTATTCCAAATTTCATCTCGATGGCTTTAATAGTTACTAAAATAATCGACTGTGACAGACGGACGGACGGACGGAGAAAGTCTCACCATAAGGGTTCCATTTTTACTATTTTGTACGGAACCCTAAAAAGGTACCTAGCATGTCAAACTACGCAATAAATGCTGCAGGCGTAGAGATAACAACAAATGGTATTTTTCAGGCTTTTATTTTAACTTTTCGCTAGTAAACACCTACCTGTAAAATAAGGATAAATATTTTTATATCAACTTCGTGTCTGAAATACGCTGAGTGACAAGCTGAAAATTCACAGACGAGCGCTGTGAATTAAAACTTAATTATTATTCACATTGCATGAATTTTCACTGCAGTTGTAGAGTTGTATAAAAAATTATATCCTACACCTAAAGTAAAATATATTGTTTTCAGAGTCTTATAACATTTACAAAATTCATATCCAATCCAGACATGATCTTGATTCATCATCATCATAATCAGCATCACATAAACGGCTCACTAAGCAGGTCTCCTCTCAGAGAAGGGTTATAGGCCCTAGTCCACCACGCTGGCCCGCTGCGAATTGGTGGACTTCACACACCTTCGAGAACATTATAGAGAACTCTCAGATGTGCAGGTTTATTCACGATATTCTCCTTCACCGTTGAAGCAAGTGATAGTTAATTGCTTAAACGCACAAGACCGGTATCGAACCTGCGACCCCCCGAATAGGAGACCACATTCCTAACCACTAGGCTATCAGTGCTTGGTATCTGCTGATCTTGATTATCAAATTCAAAATTGGATTCCATTATAATATCTTAGAACAAGGTATGCATAACCAAGGTAGGGTAGGCATGGAATATGGATTCACGGCAGAATTCGTTTTTTTAAGTCATTTAAGATTAAGACCTTTCAAAACTTACAGATAAGAAGAGTTAAAAAAAAGTAAAAACCCTTTTTTTTTGTCTTACACATAGACGAATGATATTTACAAGGTCTTACACCAACTTCTGTTTTAACGTCAAAGTTTCGTGTAAAAACATGGGAAATGTACGTTATAGCGCCTAAAGTGCTTTACTCAGCTACGTCGAACGAGACCACGTTGGAAAAGCGTAGTGCCCTCCATTCTAGTACCTCAGTCCCTCCCCTCGTTGTAGGCACGGAAAACCGTTTTCAAGGATATCTAGCCACCCCCTTGGATTCAATTTGTACTGTCGGTGCAACGTTCTTATTAGTAAATTTTACATAACTTTATGCCGAAAAAATGTTTTGCATTCATTCTCGTCATCGGCAAAAAATTATGTGCATGCACACACCTACCTACCTATATACCGTAAAAAACATGCAATGATTTGAGGATTTTTTATATTTTAATGAGGCAGTTAGATTTTAGTTAGAATAACAAATTTAATACATTTCAGGCAAAATAATGCGCAGTCTAGAATATAATTTATTATGATACCAGTCTAGTGTAGTAGTTAACAACAGAAGAAACTTAAGAGTAAAAAAAAAACCGGCCAAGTGCGTGTCAGGCCACGCGCAGTATAGGGTTCCGTAGTTGAAAGTCTCAAATATTATTGCTGACTTAGGATAGTACTTTTATTTTATTAATGAATATTGAATACATTTTGAGTTCCATGGTTTAAATACTATAATATACTACAAAATAGGTATTACACGTAAACTTAGAAAAAACAGATATAACTCCTTAACTAATGAACCCTACTTAGCCGTGATAGTTTTGCTTTAAAATTCATTATATAATTATACTACTGCTGTGAATTTTTTCTTGTATCCTTTATACAACCATTTAGCTGGCAGAGGGGGGGGGGGGACACTTGACTCTAATTTATATACTCAAAGCTAATAAAATTTTACACTTTAAAATATCATATTTCACAAACGGATCCCTGAATTGAATGGTGTTCCCAGACCCACAATATTTTTGAAAGACCTATTCAACGACACCCCACTCTATGGGATAGACGAGAAAAAAATTCATCCCCACTTTACATGTAGGGGAGGTACCCTAAAAAAAATTATTTTTCACAATTTTATTTCACCACTTTGTCGGCGTGATTGATATTTATACCCTGTCAAATTACAGATTTCTAGTACCAATTGTGTCTGAGTTAAACCGCGGACGGACAGACAGACAGACAGACGGACGGACATGGCGAAACTATAAGTGTTCCTTGTTTACTACGGAACCCTAAAAACTAACTACGAAGAAGATGAAGCTTCAAATAAATTCAGCTACAAACAACAAACAAGTTAAATAAAGGATATTGTAAAAAACAAACCAAACCTTGCCTTCGCTTGTAGGCACGCTGTGAAACATTTGAATGGATTGCTAAAGCCTTTGTTTCTTAAAAGTAGCTGAATCGCATCTCATGAAAAACGTAATCTGGCAAGCTGAGTGACCCAACCTTTTGAAAAGTTTTATCCAGAATAAATATTACAAAACGCTCAAAAAATATTGCCGCATCAAAGCATCAGATTGTGTTGATTGTGTGTATGTGATTGTGAAATAGCGAGCAAACGAGCAGGCAAGTAAAGTAATTAGATACCGCCGCCCATGAATATTTGGAGCACCTGAGTTGATATTTTGGTTCAAGGGAATAACCCCTGTTGCAGTTCAGTAATCTACTGTACAGTGTATGTTTCAAAAGCTCGAGATAAATTAGGTGAAAAATTTCAGTCAATTAAGCGATTAAGATATCACGAGTGTGACCATCAGACTGCTGAGAACAGATAAGAAAAAGCCTCTGACGCAGAACTCCAAAATAGATAACGCATTTGCGTCAAGCGAACATTTTTCAAGCGCCCAGTGGAATCCGAATGCATGCCATACGGAATGATTTCCTGGCGAAATATTCGCTTAAATTATACGTTCAGTCCCGCGGATTAAAACTTATGACTTTTCGGAATGCCCTATGTGCGTTTAAGCAATTAATATTACTTGCTTCAACGGTGAAGGATAACATCGTAAGAAATCCTGTACGCCTGAAGTTCTCCACAATGAATGTTCACAAAGGTATGTGAAGTCTGGCAATTTTTATTGAGCAAGCATTGTGGACCTAAAACCTGTCTCTGAGAGAACTGAGCTCATCTCTGAGAGATGGTTGGCTGATGATAATGATAATACGTTCCCATCACGCATCAACTACATGTTCACTTTCTTAACTTTGTTAATACTAATAAATTGGTGAGTTCAACTCGGTAGATGGCGTGAGATATGAATCGGTGTAACAAATCACTTCGCAATAAGCGCAGCGTTTTATCAGATCGTGATAATGTAGCATCGATCACGATGAGTGGATGCGTGTGAATATTCACTCTGCAATGTTAATCGAACTAAAAACGTTTTTTTCTTTTATTCAAACAGAATTATTTCTTGTAATATGTCACTTTAAACCGAGCGGATTAAACGTCTTTTCTCAACAGATACGTTTCACAAAACAATGATGTTTCACTTGTAGCGAAAAAAGAAAGTAACGGCAATTACTTTAACAAAATGTCAGTCACTGAGTTTTATGAAACAACGTTAAATATATAAACAGAATACAGAGCAGTGCAAAAAATCATGGTAGAAAAAAATACAGAAAATTAATTAACGCGTATCACAATACAATGTAATATTATCGTGATTTATTATTTTAAGTACAAGTTACTAAATACCAAGTTTACCATTGCCAAGTAACATTTAACCGAGGCTTAAATTGGAATTGGTATTTGTCATCGAATAGTTCGACGATCTTTCCACACATCTTTATTGTTCGGTTAAATTTTCCTCGGCAATGGTGAAATTGACCCTCAATGAATACTTTCCTTCATGTAGAAGAAAAATGTCAAATTTCCATTCAATTCCATGAAAATTCTTTGTGGACGCACTTCCAAAAAAGGAGTAGGTAGGTGGTAGGCAGTAAGTATAAGTAAGTACTCAATTCGACGCGTATTTTTTTCTTACGTCAATCAAATTCGGGTAGGTATTAGGCCCAGGCCACGGAAGAGTTCGGCCATCACCTTGGCGCTAATGGTTCACGCAGAAAAATGGTGAACAATAAAAACAACGTGGTACGTGCATCCGAAGGCAAGGTCGATGCCGTGGTATTTCTGGACGCGGCAACGATTCGACCTCAGCCGACTGACTGTGCTGGATCGCCGACTGATGGTTGCTCCTCGAAATATTTCACAGATGCTCTCATTAAGTTGTTATGGTTAAAAAACATTTTCCATGATAAGTTTTTTTACTTATACTATTGTCGAATGATTTCCATTGCGGTTGTTAATTCTTATAACAATTAACAACACAGGTACAGGAAATCCTTACATTCTTAGTTCATACTAATACCTACTGCAAATACGAAAGTGTTTGTTTCTTGGTTTCTCCTTCAATCAATTTTTGCAAAGGTATTGTTTAGGACTTGGAGAGTGACGTAGGTTACTTTTCATCTCGGTAAAACGAAGGTTTCCCGCGGGATTTTCAATACTTACAGCGTAACACTACTTGGACGAAGTCACGGTAAAAACTAGTAACGCTATATAAATCAGCCAGTTATCAAGAGGATAATATGTAATTAATTTAATGCCATTTGGTTGAAAATAAGAGAACACAAGTGTAAATTGAAAATTGAAAAACCCTTGACATGTAAATCTATGGCTAATGGCCTGACTATGTATGATATACCTACTTGACAGCCAGTTTTCTGCTCCATCATCAATTCTCCTTCTGGATTCTCGATCGTCATCTACTCATTGAGACGTGATTGAGACCATTCTAATGAGCCCAAAGTCCAAACACAGTATATCTGCTGTAAGTTGCTGAGGAGTTAGGTATCTCGAAGGCTACTGGCTGCTGCAGCATCAGCTCAAGGTTACCATGCCTTGGAAATAATTCAAAGTTACAGTACACACAAATCAATCGCACCAGTGAAAGCTTCTAAAATTCTTTAATCAAGTAGGAAATGAGCTGATAATTTTCAAACTCCTGAGCAGATCTTCATAAATTATAGCTAAGATCCACCTCGATTACGTTAGTTTTCAAACAGAAAAACCGCATCAAAATCCGTCAATTAGGGAGGCTGGTAGGTACGAGGGAACAGACAGATACACAGATACACACGTCAAACTTAAAACACTCCCCTTTTTTGTCGAGGTTAAAAATAACAAAATTCAACTAGAATATCACTGTAGCCAGTCGCCACAAAACACATCAACGCAGCAGACAACTTGATGAAGGCCGAGGACGGTTACGTTATTTTGATGCATTGATTCAACGCCATGTCCTCGTGTGACTCAAAGATTCGTCATCATTTCATTAGCATAGTAACTGATTCGCTTTGCTTCATCCTCCTGATCGGCAACCCATCAACGGCTCACTAGTCACTACTGAGCTCAAGCACACGGCTCAAGTCTCCTCGCTGGCTCGATGCTAATTTGCAGACTTTACACACCTTCAAGATCAGTATGGAGAGCTCTAAGGCGTGCAGGTTTTCTCACGCTGTTTCCCTTCCTACCGTTAAAGCTGTGGTAGGTATGTCATTGTTTAAACTCCTAAAAGTCAGATGTGCGTGCCCGGGATTGAAGCCGCGACCTGCCGAATAGGAGGCTACAGACTACAGTCCTAACAACTAGGCTATCACTGCTCTTAGATGATTTGCTTTGCTCTTCTTTTCAACCGATAGACGTCCACAGCTGGACAAAGGTCTCTTGCATGGACTTCCACAGGCCTCGGTCTTGCGCCTGTACCCAGCGGCTCCATCTCGTCTGATGTCGTCGATCCACCTAGTGGGCGTCTGCCAACACTGTGCTTTGTTTAAATGAAATTAAATCTAATGAAAGTAGACGTCTCTCAGTTTCATACACAGTGAGTCAGCGACGTCGGCGGTATTCGGCCAACGACCTACTTCAAGCAGGCACTCTTCTCGCAGTAATGCAAACTCATGTCTAGTGTCTACCGTCTGCTATCGAACTCATGCGTGACATACATACGTACTTTCAATTACCTACTATATTTACATACCTTATCGTTTTGAAATCACCGTAAATAGTCCTTGAATCATAAAGAAGTTTGACTGGTTACTGATACGGATACCTATATATGTCGCAGTAAGATAGTTGAAGCCGTGGTATAGTTACATCCCTAGGGATATAGCTATATTTACCGGAATATAAAGAAGCGGTTCATAGCTATCTTACTAGGAATGTAGCTATAATACGAGCACGATCTAGTGATATAACTATCTGACTAGACTAATCTAGTGAAATGATTAAAGAAGTATTTTTCTTTGTTTTTTGATATCAGCTAATAAAGGAAGTTATGTGATGAATGATGATGTACGTGTGATGCGGGTTGTTACGTTCCCTCAAATATGGTTGAGCGAAGCAATGGCTGGGTCATGCGTCATGCTCGTGAACGGGTTCCACCGGCGGGAATGGGGCTACTTTATGTCTGCCCATCTTAAGATAGAAGTTAGCCGGTATGCATTTTTGGAACTTCCCTCATTGTGGAAACACTGCATATATAGCATAGTATTTACTGTAGGTACCTATTGTAAATTTATTTTGAAAAGAGCAACCGCCGAGTTTCTTGCTGGTTCTTCTCGGCAGGAAGGGCATTCCGAACCAGTGGTAGATTCATCGACTATTCAAAAGCACTTGTAAAAGTTTATTTGAATAAAAAATATTTCTATTCTATTCTGTTCTATTCTATTCTATTCTATTCTAACGTAACGTATTTTTAACTTACTGTTCACTGTGTTTTCCGATCCGAATGCAAAATACTGTCTCGTTTACTATAATCGCGTGTGCCCCCATTGTATGGAATGTGTACGTTACGGATTAATTACACACCTATTAAACTAGCGGCACGCTATGATGGCCGGTTTGACGTTTGTCCGCTCATGAAGTTCCGTATTAATTGATAACGACTTTGAAGGAAATAATTGTATTACTTTATTGACGATAGTGATGTGCAGAGATTCATAAATTTTATCGAATGTAGTTTTAGGTTTAGGACTCAAAATTTATTTATTAAATTGATTTCTAAAATGTATACAAGTGTAGAAAAATCAGTTTGCACCATTTAAGGGGTGAATGTACTTGTGAATATGAACAATTTTCACTATGTGGACAAACCTCTGAAATCGCAAAAAAATATCAGCTGTTTCATACAAAAGGTAAAATTTTTATTTTTATATGATATATACCACAACTCGGCATTTGGTTTTCTAAATTGAAAATTTTTAAAAATGGAATCTAATACGATCGTCACATAGGATCGCTGGCTAGCACAACTACTACCTCCGGCAAACTCGCGTCAATGCTCAATGCAAAACAAAGCAGTTTCGAATTGACGTTGCTTCGAAAAGTATAAACTGTCAGTGCAATGCGATTGTGATATAGTTTTGACCTGGCTTTGGATTTCAAATATTGATACTGCATTACTGTTGACCCTTGCTCGTTAATTTGGACTCTGTTCAAGCCCTTTGTTGTGGATTTCGTCGATATGACCGAACGTACGCAGAGAACTGTTCTAAATAGTCAGACACGTGAGTTCGTAATACGCCTTCGTAACTATTTCGATCGTGAAGCTCAAAATGGAGGGCCAATTTTACCTATAACGTCAGTGGTTGAACGCGTAGCTGATGCGCTTAATATTGGACAACGAACTGTTAGACGGATAACTAAAAAAAAATATGGCGAGACTGGCACAGAAGAAAATAAACTTCACACACCAAAAAAGAGAAAACGAGCAAAACCAGTCGTAGGCATCGATAGCTTTGATGCCGATGCTATCCGAAGACATGTTTACGGCTACTATTTACAGAAGGAGTATCCAACAAGAAAAAAGTTGGTGCATTCACTGAAGGAAGCTGGATTATTCTTCGGTGGGGAAAGTTCTTTAACGAAGATTTTGAAGACCATTGGATTTCGATACAAAAAATGTAACAAACGCAAAATATTGATGGAAAGATTTGATATAGCGATGGCAAGGTATACTTTTTTACGGCAAGTGAAAGAAATCAAAAGTTCAAATAAATTAAATAAACATATACATTTTTGTTTTATTAAACCTATTTAATCAGGTACAAAAACAAAACTTAATTGTTTTTTGTTCGAGAATAAATCGACATTCCACATCACTATTGTAATGTGTCAAACCGGTCATCATAGCGTGCCGCTAGTGTAGAATCAAATCAGTCATATAAATGCAAGACCTATCAGTTTAGTTATGTGGCCAGCCAAATTATGTCCACGATGACAAATTAATGGTCCCGAAACCAAATACTGATGTAGAGACTCCTTTGCGACTCGCTGAGCTGAGTCGCAGGGATTGCTAGATAAAGGCAATGCATTGGTTGATAAAGAAGAAGGGTTTCACACTGAGGTTTACAGAATAGATACCTAGGTAATTTGTCTACGTGCGAGCGCAAGCGCAACGTTCAAGTTCTTATTTATCATTATCAAGAATTACATTCATGGACGATCCTAAAAATCTTACGAATGTGATGATAATGACGATAAAATGAGTCAAAATAAACATATATCCGCAGCAGACTGTTATTAAAGTACAAGTATCTCAGATGCTTTTATTATTAACCGACTTCAAAAAAGGAGGACGGTTCTCAATTCGTTGGAATATTTCTGTATGTATACTTGAAGACCGAACCTGTGAAAATTAAGGGAAAAAAGTATTGAGGAAAAACCGGAGGAAGGTCGAAAATTTTGCAGTCTGACCTTTTTCCATCTGAAACTACCTGTCGAATGGACTACAGGGAACGCAGGTCTGCGCCCCCATTGCCAACAAATGAAAAACAAATTTAATTTATCTTTTTATTTAATTTATGATTTACTCTAAAATAAAGTTAGGTAGGTACTTTTTTAATCGATTTCAATTTTGTATATTGTTGAATGTATTTTTTTTTCTATGTAGACTATGTATGCACACCGATTTCTCCAAGATTTCTGGACCAATATGCATGATTTTTTTATTGATCGAGAATGTTTGCGAGATGGTTGCATAAAAATTTCTGGTTCCAACTCTTCAAGCCCGATGCTGCAGTGGTGCTACCCACCTAAACATGGATTAAACACAGTATACGTAGGTATTGTATAGGGCGATCGACCTGCGCCCCCTTGGTTCCTGCGCCCGGGCGCCACGCACCCCTTGCATCCCCGGGTAAAGACGGCCCTGATTACGAATACAATAATTCGAGAATCGAAACCTATTGTAAAAACTTCTAGGACTTGAGGTCGGGGCTGGTCGGTTCGGGGCGAACCACTAAAATAGTAAGTATGACTAATGTTAATCACTGTCTCAAAGGTCGAAGACCTTAATACGACTGCTACAAAGAATGATTATAAGTATTGTAACAGGAAACGATAAGCCAACAGCTTACATAAACAAGGTTTCGTTTAGTAACAAATCATTGGAAGTAAGTATGCTTAAATTGGTTCCTGTTTGTGTGTGTAATTCTAATTACGATTTACATTATACCTAAGTGTATTATACTCGTTCGTATTGCGTAACACCGACATTAAGTAGGTCGTACATTGCATCAATTATAATTGGGTAAATAAAGAATGTAATTTATTAAGCATTTTTAAAATAATAGCACCTGCGAAATAAACCTACTGTTTTTTGGAAATAGCGTTGCCCAACTTGATTAACGCAATTTTTTTCGTTATTAAAGACTAGATGATGCCCGCGACTTCGTCCGTGGATAGAGGTTTTTTAATTCCCGAGGGAACTCTATAATTTTCCGAGCTAAAATGTAGCGTATGTGTTAATCCTGGGTATGAGATATCTCCATTCCAAATTTCAGCCAAATCGATTCATTCGTTGTGACTTGAAAGAGTAACAAACATCCATCCATACATCCTCACAAACTTTACTTTCCATTTTCACGCTTGTTTCACGCAATAAATATGAATCTTCTGTCGCAACTAATAAGAGTTTTCGGGCAATGGGCACAGAATTATAACGCATAGAAAGACAGTAGCCACGCACAGAGTATAACCTTTTCATGGAGGCCTTTAAAGGCTCTTTACGCCTATCGGCACGCACGTGTCGACGAGCGAAAATAAACCCTTTCAGAGTACCCTTTAAAGGCTAGTTTCGCCTATCGGCACGCACACTAGTGTACGTGTCGGCGAGCGTAAATAAACGACGCCTCTTAACACACGTACCTAGTTCGTTTTATGGTTACACGTTAAGCTGTGCGGTTAGTCCGAGTTTTAATTCGTTTGATCGTAATAGTACCTAAACGATGACATTAACACCAAAGTAAAATGAACCCTAAGGGTATCTATTTAAAGTCACAAATATTTAATATAGACGATTTTAATTTGGAGCGTTTACGTATACGTATACGTAAACGTATAAGAATACATAGGTACACGAAATTGAGCTTTATCTCAATATATTATGGTTAATTTTACTTTGATGCTAATGTCATCGTTTACTATTTATAGTTAACATCAAATCAATTGTACTAAGCGTACAAGTCTCGTTGTATGGAGTATACGTTAAGCTGGTCTCGTATGGAACTATCGGTCTATGCGTCTATCGGTCTAGTTTAAGCATGTTTTGTTTCGTCCGGACGTGTGAGGCCCGGGGGTGAAATCTGATTTTTTTTCCAAGCTATAGGCGCCCTCTTAAGAATACTGAATAAGTAGGTACCTATTCGGTTTTTGACAATGACGTTTAAATAACCTTAATGACTAGTTAATGGACGTGTTTGCTTTTTCATTAAATTATCTTCCTTATTACTTACAACGTGCTTCCTTAATATTTGCATAACAACCGAAGTAAATAGTGTTTTATTGTACCTACCTACCTATTCTATAAAGGATGTGTAAGTAAGTGTAAGTAGCTAGATGATTACCTATCTACTTACACATCCTTGATTTATTCCAGCGTTGAGCAAAGTATATTTCAAAAGAATAAATTACCCGAGCAAAATAGAATCTTCGCTTATACGGGTCTGCCCGCGAAATTCAAATTTAATTTGGTTTTTCGCAATTTGTAAACTAATACGACAAACTAAGCTAATGGCATTCTAATTGCGACAAAGGCAGTATCATCTTCACAGGTTTACATAAAAATCTTTACTTGAAAGTGACCAGTTCAAGAAATTAACCAAAATAGTAATACTGACTAATTTGTGAGTAACTCACGTCCAACTCGGTATTTTGATTAATTTCTTCAACTGGTCACTTTCAAGTAAAGATTTTTACGTAAACCTGTGAAGATGATAATTCTAATTGCGCAATTAGAATGCCATAAGCCTACTTTGTCGTATTAGTTTACAAAATGGGAAAAACCAAATTAAATTTGAATTTCGCGGGCAGATTCGTATAATCCACCTTAAGTAGCTTAGTTTTATAGAACATCTTAATTCGTTTTTCTATACTTAGAGGATGGTATTAATAGGACCCAGCAAGAAGATAGGTACCTATTTAGTGATGCAATACAGAAGAATATTGGGCAAAAGTTAGTCCTTCGAGCCGGATATGAATATTACCTATCATATAACAATGTATAAATGTAACTATTTTTTCTTACCTCAGTCTTCGTTATTCGATGTCGCGCTAACTTTACGACGGCAAAATTCCCTTTGCCTATGGTCCTTTCAATGTCATAAAAACCCACCCTGATGGGGGTTTTCGCAGGACGTTCACGATCCGCCATTGTTGATTTGGATATCATCAAACTTGACGATCAATTTCACCTCACCAACTAAAATTCTAGTTATTCGTAATACTAATAATTTTAATTCATTCAATACTAGTCAGTCGTAACACTTTTACTTTACATAGGTAAGTAGCTACCGTTAACACAATAATTTTACTAACCATAAAACATATTATTTTATCTAAACTTACTACACTACAATATTTGGCTATTAAAACCGACGTAATATTGTTAATTATTTAGTGATCAATTAAAATTGTATCAAAGGTATTGCAACAGTTCGATGCGCTCAAATATTTACGGTAGGTATATAGTTAGCTACTAAAAATGTTCATAAATCCAGATTACAGTCACTTACACGCCGTTTTCAAGCTTAAACTGCCCGTAATATATTTGTGTACAAAATATATACAAATCAAATGATAGAAAATCGCGCAGAGGCGGCGCGCGTATCGTACGCAACAGAACATAACGCCGCCGCCTCACCGGCTGTCAACCGGATACTGAACTCAGGCCTCTAGTCGACTTCTCGTCTCTCGAGTCGAGTGAGGGAGACTCGAGTCGAGTAGGTAGGTACTCGTAGAATAGCCCAATACCTTCGACGCGACACGGGCTAGCTTTTAGCGGCCATATTGCTTTTGTGTGACGTCAGCAAAGCGTAATGTTCATCAGAGTAGGGTACTTAGCAAGTTGCTTTATTTTAATTAATGTTAATTTATCAACAATACAAATCATATACAAATACTTACTACCCGTCCACTTCAAGTTGGCCACTACCACTCGCCGCGCTTCCCCGCACAGTTCTTCAAGTCAGGCCCACTTAGTACAGATAGCAACGTACCGCTCGCGATTGTCAGTACCGTGTTTTTTAAACTTTTGTTAATCTACGTTTTAATTGTTTTTGTTAAGTTTTAATTAGGTATTTATAGTTGTTTGGTTACAATTGTTTTCGTGTAGTTTTCTATAATGAGTAAAAAAGGAAAAGTTTTGCATAGCGCTGACTATTTGAATCGTGTATTTCAGAAACCCCAAAAATCATATTAATTAAAGTAATAAATTTGAATACTTTAATTAATGACTTTCGTAGAGGAGAAAAAATAAGAAATTAAAAATCACGCCCCTCGACATTCAAGAAAAGCATTGCCAGAAAAGAAAACTTCCGTCATCGTCACAGTCGTTGTGACGAAAAAAAATTGCCAGTCATAGGGACTGCCGAGTGCCGATAGAAGTGAAAACTAAGTAACTTGTGAATTGTACCGTCGAGCTATTAGATTTTTATTTTTTAATTATTTTTGTTTGTAAAGAAATGTTAATGACTTAAACTTTAGTCCTTGATCATAAACACTTCTTTATAAACCAAAAATAATTCAAAAATAATAATTTTAATAGCTCAACGATCATCATTAGCATAGCAACCCATCAACGGCTCACTACTGAGCGCAAGTCTTCTCTCAGAGAAGGGTTATAGGCCATAGTCCACCACGCTGGCCCAATGCGAATTGACGGACTTCACACACCTTCGAGAACATTATGAAGAACTCTCAGGCAGGTTTCCTCACGATGTTTTCCTTCACCGTTGAAGCAAGTGATATTAAATTGCTTAAACGCACTTGACTCCGAAAAGTCAGAGGTACCCGGTAGGTAGGCGTACCCGGGATCGAACCTGCGACCGGCGACCCCCCGATTAGGAGACCACAGTCCTAACCACTAGGTTATCACTGCTCAACGATACAGTTCACAATTTACTTAGTTTTCATTTCTATCGGCAGTACCTATGACTGCTAATTTTTTTTAACGCTAACGCGCCTACAGAAGTTTTCACTTCAAATACAATCTTTTTTGCTAACGGTACAGTATGGCGTCATTTTGTAACGGTCGTCGGCGGCCAACTTGAAGCGAAGAGTTAGTATACATCTACAAAAGCACAGATACGATTTGCAAAGAACCCATAAATTGATATTATTATAAAAAATACGAGAAAAGCCAAAAGCAAAAAAGAATAATAAAATTAGGTAGGTATTTTATGATGCTAACATACACTTGAACCTTAAAGTGAATTCAACTTTTATTTTACTTTATTAAGATTCCAAATACATATAACTGATATAAACATCAACTTGCTTCACAATCACTAACTTGAATAGAGGAATTTAAACAAGGTTTTCAAAAATACGGGAAACAGTCAAGGCCAAGTGGAAAAAACAAACTACAGATTAGGAATAGGAATTACCTAAAAAAAGTATTTATTATGCTATCTCTGGTCTACAGTTAGGTATATATTAGTTTTAAATATCAAAGTGATGATCAAATATTTTTTCGGATCATATTTAAACATGCGAATTCAAAGTCAAATTAAAGGTTTAAAAAAATCGAATACCAACTTCTGAATTAATAAATGGGCGACAGACGACAGTGCGTGAGCGACTAGAAATATTAAAAATCGGCCAAGTGCGAGTCGGGCCTCGCTCTTTTAGGGTTCCGTTAAAAAAAATTAAATAAAAATATTTCCATGTACCCATGGAAATATTTTAATTTAATTTTTTTAATTTAATTTAATTTTTATTATTTGTTGTTATAGCGGCAATAGAAATACATAATATGTGAAAATTTCATCTGTCTATCTATTACGGTTTACGAGATACAGCCCGCTGACAGACGGACGGACGGACGGACAGCGTAGGCTTAGTAATAGGGTCCCGTTGGTACCCTTTGGGTACGGAACCCTAAAAACGGTAAACTTGAAAATACTTTGACTAACTAGGTAGCTATTCAAAACGATCAGTACGTATGTACTGATCGTATATATATCCTACTGTACTAATACTAGCCATAATAATTTGTTGTCGTCATAGGGATTAGGGAATATTGATTCCATAAAACTTTTGTAACTTAAGTTAGTTAAATTAACCCAATAGAACCTATGTTATACACCTGAATATTTATGTATAACCCCAACCTAACCTAAGATTTTGGTAAATATACCGATTATTCAGTGGCTACAGAAAAAGCCGAGTTAGTTTATTGGAAGCTTTATTTTATTTATTTTTACCTAGCTTAGTTAAAAATTGTAGAAGTTGGGTTCCCCCAACAAAACACACGAAAAAAGTGTAACACTTTTCAGTCATGACCCTTGTTGCCTTCGTTTATGATTGTATCATTTTATCATAGCTTTGGTGGCATAGCAGCTAAACGAAGCGAAGGAGTGAAACTATCGGTTCGTGGGTCCGAACCCTGACTTCAGATGATGTCTTTGTTCTTTTTTCAAATTTTTGGAACGAAGTTTTATAGAAGAGACATTGCGAACAAAATATTTGCGGCAAAATTTAATAACGTCATCTATTATGGGCAGTGTTAACTTGCTTGAACTTCCTTTAAGTCTGTTTATTTTTTACGAGATGGTTATAACATGTGGCGAGAGATGGCGTTGATTCTGATCTTCGTTCCAAGCGAGTGTTCCACGACACTCTCGCATTTTATTATTGTATTGATTAGTGATTAGGTAAATAAGAAACGTTGCAGGGAACACATTTCCCTGTATTGTAAAAGTTACAAAAAGGAAGTATTTATCATCGTTTCATGTGATAATAATAATCGTCATAATATTTTAATATTGTGACTTTTCATCAAATTGCATTTAAAACGCCTAAATTCAAATAATGTACTTACTTATTAAATATTAATATGAAAGCGATTTAGTATTGAGTAGAGTTTGAATAAAACTCGTATTAAAGTTTAAAACTTATAAGTGATGTGCACTGTGCAGTATTGATATTTTAATATTTACATAATTATTTTATTTATTCTGCAGGTGTTTATATAATGATTGATCACCATTGTCAAATATTGTCCACTTCCCTCATCAAGCCTTCACTAATATCACTACCTTGGACACTGCGCCAAAATGGCCTCAATCAAGTAGGTCCAAAAAATAATAAGACGGCAGCCGGTAAAGTACGGCCACCGAGAGAATACGTTTTTTGACACCTGTCATTTTGCCATACAAAACAAAAATATCCGGTTGACATAACCTTGTAATAGCGCAGTTTAGATTTAGAAAAATATTGTTTACCAAGTTATTTGACACTCAGTTTGGCACAAAATTATAACATTAATTGATTATTGATATAATAATGTTGTTTTAATGCTCATCAATTGTTAAAACGGTAAACAACCAGCAATAATATTTTTATCGTAACTGCAACGCCATTACAAAGTTACGTCGTCAGTTCAATCGCGACGTGTCAGGAACGCATTCTCTGAACGGCCGTAGTTTAGTAAATATCATTCGTCTATGACGGCAGCCTATCCAGTGTAAATCATAGATTATAGAGATCAGTGAACCATACCTAACCTAAAATTGGCAACACTGACAACAATTTATCAATTTTGCAATGTGATTGTGGAGGGCTAAAATTGGACTTGTCCGTAAATTAATAAAATTCATTGAAATATTTTCATATGTCGCGTTTTAAATTACTAAATTTTGTATTTTATGCAATTAAAGCGTAAGAAAATAGACCAGTACTGTCAGATCGCGATTTGTATCGAAATAAAACAATTTGTACCAAGATGTCCGTGATACTCTCATACGATTTTGACAAGAAAATGTTTGTATAATACTACGATGCTTTTGTTATGTTTCTATTTGAGCTTATAATTGTGAAAGTGTACATAAGATAGATAGAATAACACTAATATGAATCAACTAGCCGAGGAAAATGTGCAAAATATTAAGTGCAATCAGAAAAGTGCAAGCACGAAAAACAAAAGTAAAAAGGCCAAAGATCCTCCGGAACCTACTAGCGAGATAAATAAATTGAATGAAGACAAATTAAGTGAAGCTTTAGTGAACAAACTTCATATTAATAAACTTAGTAACCTTACTAATGGTACAAGTGACCATTCTAAAGATAGTGTCAATGATTCAAATTCAGAACCCAGATCACAAGACGCAGCTCCGAGTGAAGTCCCAATGATTGTTAATAGTGTACAGTGCAGTGATGTCGCGAAAACGAGAGAGGAGAATGATGCTAGCCCTTCTGATCGAAGCAAGATCAGGTACAGCGCAGATGTAGAAACAGAAATTTGTGAGATCTCATCTCTTACCAATGTTCATAAAGAAGAAATTGAAATTATGTCTTACGAATCTGAACTTCAAATGCCAGAAATTATGAGACTCATACAGAAGGATCTCTCAGAACCTTACTCTATCTATACATATAGATATTTTATTCATAACTGGCCAAAACTTTGCTTTCTGGCAAGTCATGAAAGCAAATGTATTGGTGCCATTGTATGTAAGTTAGATATGCATCGAAATGTTGTCAAAAGAGGATACATAGCCATGTTGGCAGTTGATGAGAAATATAGGAAAAGGAAGATTGGCTCGAACTTAGTACAGAAAGCAATACAGGTAATTTAACATTGTGAAAAACTCTTGATTGTATCCAAAATTATTGTTTTCGAAATATAAGAGATGTCTCTTAAAGAAAATAATTTCCTGTACCTATCTTCTCCAGCTTTTATAAAAGCATACTTAAAGGACATTGGAAAACCCTTCCCCACCCTTGTAGCACTTTTTCTCATATGTCAAATGAAAGGGTATAAAAAATACATCAATTCATTGTATGGCAGTAAATCTGTGAAGAATTGGGGAAAAAGGTTATTCATCGTAGAAAAAAAATTATACCTAATAAATTGTTTTTATCATTAAATATTTTTTAGGCACACAATACATGCTTAAATAAATAATAATTATGATCGAGAATGGGGCCAGTCTATAATAAAGCGAAGGCAACACAGTATGTGAGTGTTTCTGAGACAGAACAACATGAGAACTATGTGCATATGGAACAGCAGAATAGCCTGCCTGTCGCGTCATCGTCCTACATCCTACCCAAGTGCTGGGTAGGATGTAGAATAATTAATTTTTTTTATCAATTTCATCAACCTTCGTGCGTAGATTCATTCATATAAAGTCTGATGATTTTTGTTATTTAAAACCTAAGAACATGAAAATAATCATAACATAAGAATCATAAATAGCAGAATAGTCATACAAATAATTAAGAAAGAAAATTCTACATTCATACATTCATTTTCTCATTCTTTTATTCAATTATTTGTTATTCAGGCTTATATCTATTTTTTTCACACATGGCCCATGTTGCTACACCACTGGGGACGGGTCCATACAAATTTTTTCCATTGTTCTTTAACGATTATGATTCAATAAGAATTAAAAAATCAATATGTCACAATGTTTATTTGCGTGCTTGTTTGTCTTTTCAGCCTGTGAGGGCTCCCATCAATAGCTTTAGGCTTAAATGCAAACTTGTTCTAATCGGCAGTTCACACTATTAAGTTTGCTTGGATAGTGGATAATCCATCAGGCTAAATATTTATTCTATGGAAAACATGGAAGAGTGTCTGATAATGTCATGTTTCAGAAAAGAAGTACTACTGGAACTACTGGAATTAGGACTATGTGAAATTCCTTAGTGTGTGGCTCCCATTAAAGCATTAGACAATACATAGGAGATAAAATAATTAAAATACTAGTTTTTGGCCACAATTTTGTCCATGTAGTTAGATTGCTAAAATTATCACAGGTATCAGGAACAGTAGCGTATGGCAGAGTTCCCGTGGGAATCAAAAAACCTTAATCCATGTGGACGAAGTTGCGGGCATCATCTAGTATTGTTTATGAATATTTATTATTTATTCCCGAATCTGATTATGTTGCCCAGATTTTTAAAAGCTTTCTAATGTTGTTTTTCCAGGCCATGATAGACGATAATGCAGATGAAGTCGTTTTAGAAACGGAAATCACTAATAAACCTGCACTAAAATTATATGAAAATTTGGGATTTGTGAGAGACAAACGCTTATTTCGATACTACCTTAATGGAGTAGATGCATTACGGTTGAAGTTATGGCTAAGGTGAAATATGTAGGTAACAAATGGGAAATTCTCAATGTTGTGTTGTGTCAATGACTTTCGTCACAGGTTTTACTATAAAACCCTGTTGCTATTATGGTAAAACATAATAAACCTGCCATGTGGATTTAGCCAAATGTATAGATTGTTTGATTTTCTTAGACATGTGATGTTTTATTTTATCTAATTTATGCTTTAAAAATTGTTAAAATATTTTCTGTAATTTCTTCTCATTAGGCCTAGCGCAAACATACAACTTTTAGTTGAACAACTATTTAGTTGTGTTTCATAAGTTTATAGGAATGTACTGCGATCATAGAATGTGCGCAAACTATCAACACGATAGTTGCTCGACAAAAAAAATCAAAGCCCTATCAATTATTTGCTTTTGATTATAGTTTAAATGTGTGGAATTCACGAAAAGTACACAACTCGACTAAACAGTTTAGTCGATGTAAAAGTTGTATGTATGCGCCTTACCTTATGTGATTCAAATATTAATATTCTAACTGAAATACACAACTTTGAAGAATTATTGTTACTTTATTAACATACCAACCCGGTATAGAATCTACAGTGTAGATTGAATATTTTATTATTAGGTTGGTCCAAATTATTATGTAATTTGTTTTCACTTTCTAATTAGAATCAGGTTGAAATAAAATTGTCATAAATGCTCACTGTGTTCTTTATTAATGACATGAACATTTAAAATGTAAAAGTTGTAGTGTTTGTAGAAGCCCCATCATATATAAATGTGTTATTAACAGGATTATATTGCTTAGTTACTATTTTAATTGCCTCATGGGCAATGCAACCACCTAAAAATGCTGAAACACTGTGAATCTCAGTCCCACCGTATCTGCACATCTCGTGTATGTGATCATCTTTCGAGAATGGTGAACAGGATATATCAGTGAGTAGTTTAGAGACACAAGTTTTTAGCTTAGCTATATCTGCTTCAGGCTCCCACTCTCCTGGCGCTCGACAATGCTCAGAACGAAACATCTCAGCTGCTCTTAAAAGTATATAATGAACCATCATCACATCAGGCTCTTCTAAGTACCTGGCGATATAAGATGCAACATTATTACTACCTAATTGATATTCCTTAGCTATATTAGAACCTTTTATAAGATGTAAATCATGTGAGTGTCTGCAAAATAATTTTACTTCTGCCTCACTAATACTTTCGCAATGCAATTGAGCAACTATTTCTTGCACCTTCCTGTATACTATTTCTGCTTCCATGGCAGCTTGGGTGCGATACATACTTTGAAGTTTAACATAATGCTCTGTTGAAGCTGTCATATCTGGTAAGACACCTCTCAGGGGCAACTTGCCTTTTCCTTCAGCTTCAATGAAATTTCTTAATGCAGAGCACATTATCCAAAATGGTAAACTGTCTTTAGTTAAATTTGTAGCAGAACTACAATATAAGAGTTCCTGAATCTTGACAGGTAAAAAGGTAGGCACTAAAGCAGTATTTACAGCTCTGAGGGCTTCATCAAAGTTCTCTTCTTCAATAGGTATACCATTTTCATCCTTTCTTATGAACTCTTGGATGATCTCTTTGATTTCATTTTTCTCTTTTCTGCTCATAGGCCATCTATTCTGATTTCTAAGTTGCCATTTTTGAACTGCTTTGTATAGGATGACAATCCAGGGAATATGACCATGATCTTTTAAATCAACAGCTTCAATATCAAAGGAATCCAAATACTCTACAAGAGCAGGGAATGGCACATCTAATCTTAGGCCTATTTGCTCATTTTCAGGATGGGTTTCTACAATAGCGTGTTCCTTTATTTGTATCCTGAAAGATCCCAAAAATCCAACAGATCTACATAATATCAATGGGACATTAATATCCCATAAGTGTTGGGCTAAATCTTTTATAATTTTTTCTCCAAGAGATGAGGCAATGACAACACTAAAAGTCTTAAAAAAGTCAGGGTTTTCTTGCAATATCTGTTCAGTTGGTTCTTGTACAGCATGACCCTGCACAGCAGGATTCAACTCTAGTAGAAGTCGTAGAGTTTCGTTAGCTCTGTTTAACCCTTTACTAGAACACTCCAAAAAGAAGTTACTACCGATGTCTTCTTCAGCGACTGTGTTGTGATCGACGATAGTAATCGCTCCCACGCCAGGAAGAACAATAGATTTTAGTATTTCCGTACCGAGAGCAGTGGCGTTTATCAAACATATGTGACCATTTTCGAGGGCAGCTTGCCCATGATCACCCCATAATCGCAATTGCCGGTCATACTGTTTGTTCTTTTCACTTTGTTCTGGTGACTTTGGTGATGGAGAAGCCATGCTATTTTATAAGTATTGGTATCGTATTAAAAATAATAATTATATACCTTA
This sequence comes from Oeneis ivallda, assembly GCA_029955525.1. NCBI lineage: Eukaryota > Metazoa > Arthropoda > Insecta > Lepidoptera > Nymphalidae > Oeneis > Oeneis ivallda. Next base: position 13,354,197 of record JARPMR010000018.1, on the reverse strand, counting down.
TACTATTCCCGCAAACGCTGTTTTAATTTGAAAAAGTTAAAGCAAGTTAAATTCAAATTCTTTTCAAAAATCTATTCAACTTATTCAAGTCAATTCAAGTCAAGTCTATTGCCACAGATGTCTATTGCAAAAAATAGCTGCCACAGATTTGCACAGATTAGGTACTAGTTACTATGCGTTTTGCGGTTTTTTTTTGACATTTGACATCAGTCTGGCGTTGCCAACTCCTATGAATACGGTATTTGACTATATTAAAAATATCGTTTCATTTGGTGTCATCCTAAAAGATTATTATCTAAAAACATTATTCCATACGACAAAACTAAAAAATAAAGCTTTATTTAATTGGAAAACATTAAATAAAATTGCTATAATTCCGGCCATGGTCACGTGATCGAAAACGTTCCGTGATCTCGAATGACGTCACAGTCCACACCACCTATGGAATTCTCATTTTGTCAATACATTTCGACGTGTTTGTGCGGCGTAATAGGCTAATTTCGTCTGTTTTTCACCGTTACTATTTTATTAAATACCAAATAGTATGCGACACGCGGCCTAAACACATATTATAAAATTGTCATTGTTTGAAATGTGAACTGTTACGTCATGAGAGCAAATGGAACGTTTCGGCGGCAATTTATTTTTTTGAATTTATTTCTCGATTTTTATGAAAAATAATGAAAATTATGCCGAAATATACGTTTTGTTAGCTTCAGCATAGCATTATTAACAATTTAAGATGTTTTTCTAAAAGTAGTCAAATACCCTATTCGAGTTGCTAGACTTAATGTCGCCAGAAAGTCGCTAAAACTGATTCTACCAGGAGCGGATTCATTCAGCGGATTTTGTTCTGGGAGGGGCACTTTTCGTATATATATATATTTTTTTTCAAACTCTAAATAAAAATTTTGCATTCAAATTTTATACAATAGTCAATTTCTTTATCTGAATCTTGATTTTCAAACTCATTCATGAACTAGATGATTTTCAAACTCTAAAAAATTCTGTAACTACAGCTGCCTGGCGATCGCGTAACTTTTATCGCTGTCCTTAAAGGACTATTTCAATATCAAAACATGATTTTGGCCAATAGGAGAAGCCCAAAATCATATTTTGACATTGATGCAGTCCTTTAAGGACTGAGAAAAAGTTATGCGATAGACCCCCTGGTTTCAAAAAATAAATGTTAAACTTAAATTTGTAAAAAATATTGGATCGGTATTTTTTGAAATAGCTGAAACTACAGCGTATACGAATGCAACTTTAATTAAATTCAGTTTGAATTTGGCACGTTTGTGTTTTCCATATACATAATATTATATCTCTTGGCACTGTAGTCTGTATAATTCTGTGTAGAGTTAACAAAAAATGTATTTATGACAAGCCCTAAACTCATTTTGATTTATACTCCAAAAGTCATTAAACATTTTTGTTGTCAAATCTTTTTTCTTTCAAAATTACTGTCGCTAAGATAAACGAAAGTCGTCACTTCTAGCGACAAAGTCGCTAAATTGGCAACACTGCAGTCCGCACTCCGCAGATTACAAGTCACGTCGATAAAAATGATCACCATAGAGGTGTATCTATGAGCGTCACCACAGACACCAGCCTAGTCATCTAGTATAGAGTTTACCACAGAATGCATTAGGTCTAACGGAGATGGCCTAAAAAACTTCCATAGAGTATGAGCACTGCGGTAGAAATACAAGGAAGGAGAGAACACTATAGGTAGTTTAATAGTGATCTGTGGGAGAGAAGGTGAAGGTTTACGTAGTAACTAGTACCTAATCTGTGGTGAAGGTGCAATTCCCATTATTCTCTTTTACTCTGTGATTCTCTTGGGCGTAGTATCCTCTAATCTGTGCTCTTGGGGATGAACTTGAATGGTGATTGGTGCTTGAATGCTTGAATGTGCTTGAATGTTGTCACAAATGTTGTTGAAAAAGTCTAAAGTCAGAACTCTAATTTCTAAAACGTAACTTTCGGTTTCTCGAGTTCGTTTCGAGTTTTCGATCCGAAGTAATCGTGAAATGAAAAAGTATAATTCAACAAATAAACAAGCGAATGTGTATAGAAATGAATTTACAGACACTATTCCAGGATTTTAATCCTAGGTAAATAAATTCATCACAAACCTTTTTTGATGAAAAAGCCCTCCTATAATATTTTGTAATGATTTCGTTTTTTAGCAAATTCGTGGTTCACACCTGTTTGCTGGTATTCACAGCTTTGTTGGCCCTGAAGTTGGATAATACCCTAACATGGTCGTACTGGGCCGTGTTTACGCCAATATGGATTTGGAAGTTCCTAGTTGTACTTGGTGCTACAGTTGGTACTTATGTTTGGTGGCAGTACCCTCACTTCAGGTCAGTACATAATACATAAATGGACATAAAGAACCCATTTATTTCAAGTGTTAAATCACACCAATTGAAACAATCTTGATCTAGGTCAGATCACATATGTCTAGATTATTTCAAAATTAATAGTTTCACTTTCACTTCTTCATACCTAGTTCATATAGGTACCTAAATTTTCTTGTTATTAAGGAATATCAAAATATAATAATTAAATAAATTAATAATTCAAATAAAATAACTATTGATTTTTAATCCATTGTTACAAAGTCATCATTTTTCAAAGATAAAAGCTATCTCTGTGCTTAGTTTCAGCTCAACAGATGAACTTAATGGGAATGCATAAAATACAGTTTTTCTGGGTAAACTTTTTACTGGGATATAATGTGTCCTGTGTCCTCTGAGATGTAAGCTATATCAATGTCAACTTTCAGCACAATGGGATGAAGAAAATAATGGCACAAATCAAATGAAAAAGATTTTGATCTGAAATTTTAAGACAATCGCACCTCTGGTCTGTCTTTTGTTGAATCTACCAGTTGATACAGTTAGGCCTAGCGCAAACATACAACTTTTAGTTGAACAACTAGTTAGTTGTGTTTCATAAGTTTATAGGAATGTACTGCGATCATAGAATGAAACTATCAACACGATAGCTGGTCGACAAAAAAATCTAAAAGCCGTATCGATTTGCCTTTGATTATAGTTTAGTTGTGTGGAATTCACGAAAAGTACACAACTCAACTAAACAGTTTAGTTGATGTAAAAGTTGTATGTATGCGCCTTACCTTATTCTTGCAGGTTAGAAGGTGAAGCCTACATCCATTACAAGGCCATGTTAATAAGCCTGGCCATACATTTAATCTTGCTCATGTTTGAGCTGCTAGTGTGTGATCAACTGACAACCAGCCGCCATGTTTGGATACTAGTCTTCATACCGCTTATCTTTATAAGCATAGTCTCCATTGCCATCTGTATATGGTGTGTGAAACATGACAGAAGTTATGAGGTGGGTATTTTTCTTTTAATGCAACAAGCAATTTTTTAAGCTATTGCATAGCTTTTATCGCGGGCTTTGAACTAGGACAAACAGTTTGAGCGTGGCGACCGAATCAAGAAATTCCGTAACGAAAAAAACCTAACACCGTCGTTCAGTAAGCGTTCAACATTTTAGAGGTTCTCAAATAGCTCTATTTGGCGCAGTGGGCGAGCGAACGCTTTCTTTGATGATGTCGCAGGTTCGAATCTCACTCGCGAAGTAGTGACAGTTCGCATTTCTTCTTGTTTGTTTGTTTTTTTAATTTTTTTTTGCATTGGCATTGAGATTTTAGCAACCTATAAAAGTGAGAGTGTAAGAATGAAGCTTATATTCATAGATTTAGAATTGGTAGTTGCTATGCACCTACTAGATAATGTTGGTGTACTAGTAAAGGAGATTGGCGAATTCCATCGAGTTTCTGAACCAGACGAACTGAACCGTGGGCCTCAAGCCCATTTTCACGAATCAAACTTCTCATGCTTGTTCTATAAAACCAGTCTAACAAAAACCTTATCCAAGTCTATCAAATAAAGTTGGGAGAAAAAAGATATTCACTTGTATTGCCATGTAACGGTTATTTATAATTTGCACTTGTGAATAATTATATTTTTGATCCCCATCTTCTAAAAATATCGGGTTTACACAGAAAAATACTCTGAAAAATATTAATTAAAATTAAATGATTTCTGAATCTGAACAGTTTTTAAAAATGCTGGGTCAAAACTCGCCAACCTCCTTTCGGCAATTCATACTATGCCTGAACTGGCATACCCGTGTCAGTCTTATAGCAACCAATGTTTGGCATTTTCAAATAGTCAATACACGCTATAAATTATGTTACCACATTCAAGGAGCTATTGTTTTTAGGAATTGTGTTAACTAGTAGGTTCGTAGCAAGTACTAATCCTAAATCTATGCTTATGTTCATGAAAAAAATGTTTTATCGGTGCTATATGCTCAATGCAACTTATAAATAAAACATTTTATACATACCTAGCTTAGTTTATATTCATATTATATACACACCAAACTGAAATATTGTAAATGACATCCCAAACCAGCGGTAGATTCACTTACGATTCTTAAGGACTTTGTAAAAGTTTATTTGAATACTAGCTGATGGCCGCGACTCCGTCCGCGTGGATTTAGTTTCTGAAATCCTTTGGGAACTCTTTGTCACTCACATATGTCACTCCATGTCCTCAACTATAAAATCATGTAGATCTGTATCTCTGTTGCGGCGTATTTGAAGGACAAACCAACAAAACAAACACAGTTTCGCATTTATAGTATTAGTATGATAAAACTATTCTATTCTATAATTTTTTTTTAAAATAAATATGTACAATAAATAAATAAATTTTCAGTTGGAGTTATTCTGTGCTGTCAATATCCTGCAATTCATATTCTTGGCGCTAAAGCTAGATAAATTTATAAACTGGTCGTGGCAGGTTGTGTTTGTGCCACTGTGGATACTCATGTGTCTCAGCCTTGTAGGTGAGTGTATGTATTCCTTTAATATTACTATTATTCAATCAATTCAATTCAATTCCCAGGAAGTGGGCTTTAGGTATGCCAACTGGGCACAGATTCTTTCGCCAGTGGGGCATTTCACGTCAAGCGGACAACGAAAAAAAAGTGAGGTTTAGAAATTCGTTCATATTTGGTCTATTTGCACATCTCGTAGGTGTGAAAGAGAAAACACAATTTTTTTTTCGTACGATGTTTATTTTTCAAGTTATGGGCTTCCAAAAAATAGTCGTTCTTGAAATTCGGATTTTTCCGAAGTAGTTTTTCGAAAAGAAAGATAATACATTAAGATATTATAGTTAGCGTTTTTTTATAGCCAATTTCCCGTAATTTTTGAAAATGAAATGAAACTTGAAAAAAAATTTTTTTTTCATGTTAAAAACCGGAAGTAAAAATTTCAAACCAAAATTTTGGTAACTTCGACCAATTTTATTTTTTATTTTTTTATTCGAAAACATAGCTTAAATTGTACTTATAACACACTATAAATCTTAAAATGGGATCTCCATAAGTTATGGAGATAGGTAAATTAATATACATACATGACGCACTGAGTATGACGTCAGGCGCTTGTTTATGTCGCCTGGTTAGCGAGATATTACACTAATAAACTCTTACAATGGTTTGGATTATAAAATATTATTGATATTTGGATAGAAACACATTTCATTATGTATTTAAATATATCAATTATTATCATATTTATTATTTTAAAAATATTATTAATCAATAAATGCGATAAAAACGAAAAGCAACTAGCAGCGCCATCTCTTAGCTGCAAGAAAACTTATTATTAAAACGAGATAAAAGTATGACGCCAAGCCATTTGGATTTCAAATTTCTGTTATAGTTTTAGTTGATGAAGAAATATTTAATGATAATGACAGATTTAATGATCCGTCTACTTCTACTTCCATAAAGACTATGATACTGACCATAGCTCCTAAGTCATGGAGTGAAAATAAACTTGCAGAAGAGTTTGGGACATCCAGGCGACAAGCAAGTAAAGCAAAGCAACTTGTATCAGTTTGGTATCTTGTCATTTCATTATGTATTTAAATATATCAATTATTATCATATTTATTATTTTAAAAATATTATTAATCAATAAATGCGATAAAAACGAAAAGCAACTAGCAGCGCCATCTCTTAGCTGCAAGAAAACTTATTATTAAAACGAGATAAAAGTATGACGCCAAGCCATTTGGATTTCAAATTTCTGTTATAGTTTTAGTTGATGAAGAAATATTTAATGATGATGACAGATTTAATGATCCGTCTACTTCTACTTCCATAAAGACTATGATACTGACCATAGCTCCTAAGTCATGGAGTGAAAATAAACTTGCAGAAGAGTTTGGGACATCCAGGCGACAAGCAAGTAAAGCAAAGCAACTTGTATCAGTTTGGTATCTTGTCATCTCCAAACCCACGTGGTGGTCGTAAACTACCAGTCGAAACCAAAACTTCATTAAATCATCATTAAATCTGTCCGTTAGCTGTTCCAAAATTTCTTGGTTGTCGGCGTCAGTTTGGGTTGAATTATGTTTGAATTTGTCTTCGAGAACGAATGGTTCGTCTTGGGTATTTTGTGAAATCTCACTTGTTGTTTGACTGCACTGCACAATGTCTTCATTAGACAGTTTTCTACAGGATGGCATATACATAAACATTTGTTGGACAGCCCAACTTTTCAACTAAACATTTTGAAATTTTCCTTAAATCCTTAAACTTGCGATGATTAACCAAACGAAATGGATTAAAACAACGATCTCCATAAGAAGCCATTATTATAAATCGATACCTAACTGTCGAAAAATGAACACAAGTCGCTGAGAGGTTAAAGCACCAACTAAAAATATAACGGAAATTTGAAATCCAAATGGCTTGGCGTCATACTTCTATCTCGTTCTAATAATAAGTTTTCTTGCAGCTAAGAAATGGCGCTGCTAGTTGCGTTTCGTTTTCATCACATTTATTGATTAATATATTTAAATATTTTTAAAATAATAAATATGATAATAATTGATATATTTAAATACATAATGAAATGTGTTTCTATCCAAATATCAATAATATTTTATAATCCAAATCATTGTAAGAATTTATTAGTGTAATATCTCGCTAACCAGGCGACATAAACAAGCGCCTAACGTCATACTCAGTGAGTCATGTATGTATATTAATTTACCTATCTCCATTACTTATGGAGATCCCATTTTAAGGTTTATAGTGTGTTATAAGTACACTTTAAGCTATGTTTTCGAATAAAAAAATAAAAAATAAAATTGGTCGAAGTTACCAAAATTTTGGTTTGAAATTTTTACTTCCGGTTTTTAACATGAAAAAAAAATTTTTTTTCAAGTTTCATTTCATTTTCAAAAAGTACGGGAAATTGGCTATAAAAAACGCTAACTATAATATCTTAATGTATTATCTTTCCTTTCGAAAAACTACTTCGGAAAAATCCGAATTTCAAGAACGACTATTTTTTGGAAGCCCATAACTTGAAAAATAAACATCGCACGAAAAAAAAATTGTGTTTTCTCTTTCACACCTACAAGATGTGCAAATAGACCGAATATGAACGAATTTCAAAACCTCACTTTTTTTTCGTTGTCCGCTTGACGTGAAATGCCCCCAGTGTCGAGTTGATGGAGAAGGCACGAAGGAGATTGATGTTGCAAAATTTATATACACAACCAGCTTTTACCCGACATAGCTCAGCGAGTCGCGAAACTGAAGTGGAAATGAGTGCTCGAGAGCAGACCCCCTACTAGATGAACCGACGACATCTAACGAGTCGCAGGGAGCTGCTGGATTCAGGTGTTGCAAGACAGAGGTCTGCGGAAGTTTATGCAAGACACCTTTGTCCAGCAGTGGGCGTCTATCGGTTGACAAAAAAGAAGAAGCAGCTTGTACCCGCGATTCGCTCTCGCGATCTATTACAAGTAATTTGAAGTGGTGATTCATTTATTATGCAAAATGACCAATTTTGATTTGTTAGATTTTTTCAGCAGTTATTAGAAATAGGGAAACCCCAAGCTTTTAAATTTTTAAATCACCACTGAATTGGAGAATCAGAAGGTTGCATGTTCAAATCACGTCAGGGTCACCACTTTAGGTATTAGTGATGAATATAGTAAGACAACAACACTGTTTCACATACATTAGCTGTTTATTGTAATGACGAGCCGCGTGTGCGCGCGTACGAAAGCTAGTCGCGAGAGTAAGTCGGCTTACTGCTACAGCGTAATAGGGTATTTGACTATATTAAAAATATCGTTTCATTTGGTGTCATCCTAAAAGATTATTACCTAAAAACATTATTCCATACGACAAACTAAAAAATAAAGTTTTATTTAATTAGAAAACATTAAATAAAATTGCTATAATTCCGGCCATGGTCACGTGATCGAAAACGTTCCGTGATCTCGAATGACGTCACAGTCCACACCACCTATGGGCTGTGGAATTGTCATTGTTTGAAATGTGAACTGTGACGTCATGAGAGCAAATGGAACGTTTCGGCGGCAATTTATTTTTTTGAATTTATTTCTCGATTTTTATGAACAATACTGAAAATTATGCCGAAATATACGTTTTGTTAGCTTCAGCATAGCATTATTAACAATTTAAGATGATTTTCTAAAAGTAGTCAAATACCCTATTATATGTAAAGCATTGAACCCCTACAGAACAAAACAAAAAAAAACTGGTCTAGTGTGAATGGACCCCCACACAAAAGGTTCCGTACCATCGTTTAACACCAGCTATTATTAAGATTAAGCAAAAACAAAAGTTTATTGTATGGAGGTCTCCATAATTCTTTAATTTTTTTTTAATTAATTGTTGTTATAGACTATTATTTTTGTGAAACGAAATTAGTTTCGTAGTCATTTTGAATCAGCCGCGTTCAGGCCGTTTTGCCAAGTGTCATAAAACTAATTTCGTGTTGTGGATGTTTTAAAGATTTCTCAACACGTGTGAGCAGATTTGTTTTACCCAAATTCAGTCTCAACACGCATAATAAAAATAATATGAATGATTTCAGGGGTGCTGTACAGTATAATATTCGCGGGCATTTTACTGCGTACGCCGGATGTCAATATACAGCAACGGCGAACAAGTTTTAACTCTGCTCTAGCTTACACATTCACAGTTATACCCATATTAGTCTTTCAGGTATGTATTAAAATTCCTATGTAATGTCTAAATATAGATTGATGTTTTTTACAACAGCTGTATGTGGACGTAATTAAGTTATTCATACAGCATATTTTCTTCGAGTTGTAAGGTTTATAATATGGCTATTTTAAACTTGCCGAAAGGGCAGATTACAATAAAATTGTGAAAAACAAAATTTGAAAGCGATCTCGAAGCAATAGTAAATAACTCACGATACGATACGAGTTTTTAAATATTATAGCACAATGCTATATATATTTTTTTTTGTAATATCTTAACTAGTCTCGGAAATAAAGAGCTTTAATGTTTCCTGTTAGACAAAGAGACCGTTGATTGCGTGTGACGTCACAAGCAAGTAGGCATCAACAGTCAACTCCATATAAAATTTCACTGTAGAAAGAGACAGTCTCAGTCAGTCATAAGCTGTTTTATTGCGACTGTATAGACAGTCGCAATAAAATAGCTTATGACTTATTAATAAGTAATTTTTTATTGATTGATTTTTTTCTGTTTTTATAAATGTTATTCTTCGATTATAATTAACTTGATGATGCCAGCGACTTCGTCCGCGTGGATTAAGGTTTTTAATTTCCGCGGGAACTCTGTAATTTTCTGGGATATGAGCTATCACTGTTCCAAACAGCCAAATCGGTTCATTCGTTGTGGGGTGAAAGAGTAACAAACATCCATCCATCCCATCCATACCTACTCACTTTTCGCATAATTTATAATATTATAGTAGGATTAATATTAGATTATAATACATTTAATCAAGCAACATCAAGCAGTGATAGCCTAGTGGTTAGGACTGTGGTCCCCTATTCGGAGGGTCGCAGGTTCGATCCCGGGTACGCACCTCTGACTTTTCGGAGTCAAGTGCGTTTAAGCAATTAAATATCACTTGCTTCAACGGTGAAGGAAAACATCGTGAGGAAACCTGCACATCTGAGAGTTCTTCATAATGTTCTCGAAGATGTGTGAAGTCCGCCAATTCGCATTGGGCCAGCGTGGTGGACTATGGCCTATAACCCTTCTCTGAAAGGAGACCTGCGCTCAGTAGTGAGCTGTTGATGGGTTGTTAATGATGATGATAATACATTTTGACTAGTCAAATAGAAATACCCTATACCACACTGCTGTCATCTGTATAGATTTAACCCTTTTCCTTTACCCCTCAGGTTCTTCTGACGAATAAGTTGGACGCGGACCCGTCGTCGATGACGTCATTCACGTACATCGTGGTGGTTAGCCCGCTGTTCGTGACGTATGCTACTCTTATTATCATGTCGTTTAGCTCCAAGGGCGGGAACAAATGTGAGTAACTCATGTATAATTCACTATCGCTAAAGTCAGGTCATTGGTCGTTGGAGTCCCAAGGTGTTGGAGTGGCGACCCCGCACCGGGAAGCGCAGTGTTGGCAGACCCCCCACCAGGTGGACCGACGACATCAAGCGAGTCGCAGGGAGCCGCTGGATTCAGGCGGCGCAAGACCGAGGCCTGTGGAAGTCCATGCAAGAGACCTTTGTCCAGCAGTGGACGTCTATCGGTTGATAAAGAAGAAGAAGAAGAAGAAAGTCAGGTCAAAGTGATTATCTAATGTACACGCTTGCTTAAAAGCGCGTGTAACCCCAAAAAAAAATCAGATTTCGCGATGAGATAAAACATAGCCACAACCTCATGAGAGGCGCGACAAAAGATAGCGTTTTGCGCGGAATAGGAGTGTAGTAAGCGCCAAAATACTTTGTAACTCGTAAAATATTCATTTTCTTTTCAATTCGCTAGGCTACTCCCTTGATAATATCAATCGGAATTTAATGTAAAAATTTTGGCTCTGTAATATGCAACACATTGAAAATAAATGAATATTGGTTAAAAATTAGACCTAACTTCGCGATTTTTTATTATCGAACAAATTTCATCATTTTATGTTTTTGCCCAGACACGTCCCTTGGCAGTATGATGTAATTCTTGCGTGTTTTTTTCGGATAATTGAAACTTGATCTCCTACTGTAAAAATCAAATCTGTTTACTGTTAACGAGCGCACACCCCCTCTTAAGTTAACTAAATCTAATATATAAAATTCTCGTGTCACAATGTTAGTTACCTTACTCCTCCGAAACGGGTGGACCGATTTTTATGAAATTTTGTGTGCATATCGGGTAGGTCTGAGAATCGGCCAACATCTATTTTTCATACCCTTAAATGATAAGGGTGACCAACCACAAAATATTTTTGTTGGCGGTACGTAGTTCGCTGGGTCAGCTAGTCTTCTTATATAAACCGATAGACATCCACTATTAAAGAAAGGTCTCTTGCATGTTCTTCCACAAGCCTTGCTCTTGGGCCGCCTGCATCCAGCGGCTCCCTGTGACTCGACAAAGCATCGAGCTAAAATATTATGTATAACTACTTCCAAGACTTCGTCCGCGTGGATTAAGGTTTTTTGTAGCCTATGTCACTCTCCAGGTCCTCAACTATACCCATGCAAAAAATCACGTCGATCCCTAGCTCTGTTGCGGCGTGATTGAAGGACAAACCAACAAACAAACACACTTTCGCATTTATAATATTAATATGATTTTCATCTCAACGATGAAGATTGCGATCTTTAACTCTAATCACGGATCTTGATCTATGGAGACTAAGGACCCTGTAAAATCATATCAATTCTAACCGCTTTCATTTTACACCATAACTATTTATTCATTTTTAATTATTTACAAAAACCAAGCATAATATTATGAGTATTAAATGAAGTGGGCAAAGGTGAAGCTACTATCGTTATAACACTATTGTTACATTAAATAATATTAATAATAATGAAAATAAATCACGAATTGGGTATTTTTAGGGTGGTTCGGAATACGGAAAGACTTTTGCCATTTCCTCCTCTCTGTGTTCCCACTTCTGCAAGAATACGCGAATATTGCGTACAACAACAATGTGACCCGCGGCTCGAACGGCGTACCGAGCGACCCGCCGCCGAACCAGGAGCCCTACCGAGATGAGGCTCACAAAAAAGTCAAAGAGAAAAAGCAAAAGAACCACAAGAAAAACGAAGCGTTGAAGCCAGTAGTGCCTGTGACCAGTATAGACATGCCTGATTGATGGTCGTGTCGCCTGAAAATGGGTAAAAAGTGCTGAGATGTGTGTTCACTTGTTAGATGTTGGCCCTTTGTAAATATCGAGCTTCTATGTGTAACGGAGCAATACGACTTGTTAAGTTTGTTTCATAGTGATGTAACGAATATTTTTTTGTTGCGCGTATATTTTCTGATTGAATTTTAAAGCGCTGCAACTTTCTGTGCGCTTATGGTATACGGATCAAAGAATAAGGGATTAAAATTATTCTTATAGCAGCACTTAATAGTTTAGGATAATACGAAAATTCTTTACGATCCACTGTTAGGTAGGTCCTACAAATGCTCAGCTATTTCACAAATCACGTATTTTTATTATAATATCGTCAATAATTATAATATAAAAATCAAAAATTAATATAAATCAGTATTGGCTTGACACTCACGCTTTTTAGGTGGCAAACTTCAGTATTATATTACCTGATTAATCTTGCATATCATAGATTAGGTATTTTTGGTTGACTCTGTGGTTAAGTTACATAATCCATCTTTGAGTACCTTGACTGTCCAACGAATATTCGTATATTGACTATGGATATTCGTTACATCGCTTGATTTTTTAGCACTAAGCTATTTTTTGTATAGGTTATACAGATATTACAGGATGTTACGGTGTAATTTAAAAAAGCCTCAAAGTTTGGTGGATTTGACTATTTAATTCTATAGTCCAGCTGTTCAATTTTTTTCTATTGTCATCAATTGTCCTTTTCTTATTAAATTCAGAAGAAACAAACACATGTGAAATTAAATTTATTTTATCTTAGTATCGCCCGATTGTGTTGCCACTTGCCAGATACCATAATTAATTTATAATTATACGGTTAATGAAGTGTCCATTTTGCTGTAATAAAATTGCGGGAGAAAAATCGGAATCGAATATTTTTCTATTAATATGTAATGTATAATATGTATATTAGTAATCTAAAATTGAAATATTTCTGTACATAATGTACCTAATTATACTAGGTATTTTTGTTTTACGATTTTGTAGATAAGTACATTATTTTCCTGTTGGCAGATTTTATTACATTGCTTTGGTATGGTACAAAAGCTGTACCTTGAGTTAAAATGCTCCTATGGGAAACTATTCTGACTATCTATTGACGTACCGGCATACCTATTATAATATGCAGTATTTTATAAAGAAAGATTGTGTTTGATCTGACGGCATTCAGGGAGTTTATCAAAACTTGGATTCTGTATAGTTTTGATCTCAGTGGTGAGTGGACGTAGTAGATATAAGTAGGTTTTGATTTTTTCCGAAAACTAATTAACGATTAAAATGTAATCGTAGGGAAGAAAATAGTAAAATTAAATTCTGTAACGTTGTAATAAAATTGACCTAAAAGGACAAGGGTGAAATGTCAATTGATTTACATAATAATAACAATCACTAAACTTTACACTTTCTGGCAAAGTAAGTAAAGTAAGTAGGCAATAATAATTGTTGATCGCACGAGCAATTCAAATGTTTACTAATTAGCAATAGCAGATTAGGAAAATCTGCTTTTTTTAATGTTAGCTTATTTTGACTAATATTCCCCCCGCCTCGCCAAATAAACTTACCAACTTGTGTTAGAGTTCCAACTCTAACCCCCACTCGTTGCACTAAATTATTGTATTCACTCCAATGGATACGATAATAGGGTATTTTACACCTAGTGAGAAATAATCTAACAATATAAAAATAAGATAGTTTAGGAAATAAGGAATCGGGAAGTGGAAGTTTCAGTTCACAAAATATAAACTAAATTTTATATTTAATTTCAAAGTTTTCACTTTTTTTATCTATGCTACAAATATGCGAAACGCATCGAAACGTCAAACAGTATCCGCCATTACACTACGTCAAAAATACTGACATTTGACGTAGGTAATAGCGGGTCTATATAGTTCATCCGCTCAAATAGTTTGTAGTACAAATACACGGTATTTTAGAAACTATGTGAAAATAAATAATTACATTATTTAATCATTTAGTACCATCATTTATTTACTTTTTTTTAGATTAATGAAAAATACAAAATCAAAATACTGATAGTATTAGATCTGAATCATCACTTTATATACATATACTATCATCATAAACCACAGTGAGTCACATAAGTTGCGCCGCCTTCGGCATGTACCGGCGGTCGCTATGTGTCGGCTTTACAAAGGGCGCCAACCATTTGAGCGAACGAATTTACTGCCGAATACTGCCCTTACGACGTCAACACATCGTCTGACGTGACTTGACGTGAGGCGTCTAGCGTTTACGCGCGGAAATTGGAAAGGCAAACTTTAAATGCATATTTTTGGTACTTATCGATTGAATAAAATTTTAGTAAATTTTCTAGTAGTTTATTATCACCTTAGAATCAAATTTAGACACTTTTCAAAAAAGAGTAAAATACCCTATTTAGTGCAACGAGGGGGGTTGAACCGTCGACCGTTCAACTTCAGTTTGCATGTTCCAGCGGTGGGCTATTGGACCTTTAAAATATATCCAAACGTGAAAAATTAACTTGTTTTGAAACAATTGACAAGTTCTATTAGGAAATCTGGTGCAAGGTCATGAATTCTTCGTGTTCAAGCTAAAATGAGAATAGTCGCTTTTTTACCGACTTTATCAGTCAAATTTCCATTGCTTGGTATCTTTGGCCATCCAAATACTAATTTATTTCGTGTCAGAAATTAGTTCTCTTTGTGAGAAAAATAAATATTTAAAACTCTATGGTAAAAACGTTATTATCATAACTTTTCATTATTTTCGAATTTCGCTGCTATAATATTATATAACACTTGTATAAGGGATGCACCATATTTATCTTTTTTTCACATCGCCAAATTTTCTTCTTTTTTATCCCTGGCGTTGGCTACAAGTAGTCATATTTAAGCATAAACATATCAAGGACACTAAAACAGTATGAAGACACACCCAAATCAATACTTACGTTGGCTTATAGGTTACAACCCATTTATAATGTCGTGACAAACTGTAATCCATAACTCACATGTTCACAAAACGTTAATATTTCATGCAGGTAGTCGAATACAACTCCAAACGGACACAAATGCTTTATTACAACGTCATGCTATAGATATCTCGATGGTTGTTCATATTTTTAACCAACTACAAAAAAAGGAGTACCTAGGTTCTCAATTCGACGGGAATTTTGTGTACTTAGATGTTACTCCATAACTCCGTCAAATCTGTACCGATTATATTTTTTTTCTTTGAAAGGACATATCGTCAGGTTGTCCCATTTTTTGGTGAAGATCATGAATATCTTCGGCGATGGAGGATGAAAACTCCTCAATGAATAAGAGCAAATCGCTCGCGATCAGAGAATGTGTAGATTGATCCTATGAAGTATGAAGCTACACTAAAAAGCTTAAAATAAATAAAGTAAAAAATTCTTTTTAAAAAACCAATTTCAAACGCCACTACTATGTATAAAATAATTTTAGTACGTTGAAGTCGGGCTGGCCTCGCGATCCGGTTTCATCGTTGCTATTAAGACCCACCCAACTTCAACATACGAGTGCAACCTAAAATTATTCAAATTCATTTATTTCATGTAGGCCAAATTTAGCACTTATGACAAGTCGTAAATCCACCACCGGTTCGGAAAACTGATTCTGCTGAGAAGAGCCGGCAAGAAACAGCAGTTGCTCTTTTCAAAACAAAATAATACAATAGGTATCGTAATAACACTATATCATAAAAAAAAAAAACAATTTAGTAAGTTACAATCTCTTGTCGTCAGCTGGATGCCGAGCCGATTGTTTCCATGTAACTTTGTCATTCAGAAATTCACTAACTTTGTAATGACCTCGGCTTAACAAATGTGTTTTTACACATTGTTTAAATTTGTGTAATGGCAAACCTATTATTTCCTTCGGATTTTTAAGTATATAATGTATACTTTGTAGTGACGTTTGAAATCGGTTTTTAAATAGATTTTTTACTTATTTCATTTATTTAAACTCTTAGTCTCTATGCCAACGCACGCAAAAAATTGTTTTCAATTTATTTATCATAATAAGTATTTGAATACTTCTATTTATCACCCGTTGGAATGGATGTTTCTACAGCCAAAATATATAGCAAAATCTTGGTTACACAAAAAAAAATTGTGGCAGCATTTCTATAGCACTATTTTATGCAGGTTATATTTTGAAGATATAGGTACGTAATAACCAACCAGTTTTATCAATTAATATTTATAAGAGATAAATTAATTATATTTTCTTAACAATAAAATATTTTTTCGTTAATACTTCTATGTGCATAAGCACAGTTGCTATACAACCATAAGTACAGTCAAAAGCATATAAAGGACAATGAATATACCTTTTGACATAATTTTTTTTGTGTCCGCCAATAACAAAGCTCAAGTCATAAATAGTGTATTATTTAAGAAGTCCATAGAAGAGAAAATGTCTCTAAGCTGTAACCAACCAGAGATGTGGCGATTGCTCTTTTGCTTTTATTGGGCGCAGCGTCATGTCGCAGCTTGGGGGGGAAGGCGAACGGAAAGAAAAATAAAGAAATTAACGCTTTTAATTGTGTGTTAGTGTTTAGTTACCTAATTATAAAGTATTTTCTGTGATTTTTTTGTATTACTTCAATATTTTTCAATATTGTGTTGACATTTCATATATTGACGACCTTAAAGTAAGTAACATAAGGTCGTCATTGTATGATTCGTATAAATGAGCAACCCTCATATTATCTCTCGTAGGTTACGGCTTAGAGACTTCATTTTTTCTTTTACGGGTTTCTTAGATAGTTATCTAATTACGACCTAAGTTTCATTTCTGGCGAAAGAAAAAAATAAGGATGCCACGGGTCCATACTAAAGGTTGCATTGTCCTTTACTTACACTTTTTTTATTGGGCAAAACAAAATCAATTCAGAAATTTAGTATCTTGTAGATTTTAAGTACACCTTGACTGTACTTTGTGAGCTTTTATTAATCATAATTCATAATCTTAGGTTAGGCAGTTAATAGAGAATATTGTTATGAAATAAAATGTACAGGTAAATCAAGAAATGTTATTTATCATATAAATTGTTTACTGTGATATACCTACTCTTCCTAATGTTGCTTCGCAATACTGTACCTACGAACGATTAGAAAATTATTTTTGTTAAATAGTATCATTATTATTTATTGTTCGGGAATATAAAAGTACTTGTACAATGCAGTAAAGTGTGTCTTTTTATTTCTTTTAACGCTCATATACATACATATAATATCATGGTCATGATGTAAATCATTATGATCATCCAAAATATATTACAGTACAGTAATACCCCGCTTTACGCGACCCCGTTATGCGCGGTTTCACTATAACGCGAATTTCAAATTTCGCGCTCAAATGCCTCGCATTACGCGAAAGAGTGCGTATAAAGATAATGTAGTCATCAACTTCTCTATGGTCGTGGGAATCCCCGCTTCCTCTGAACATTCTTCCTTCGACTTTGTTCTATGGGGATTCCCTCGTTCGTTTCGTTTGTTCCGTCATGTTTAGTTAGGCTGGCAGTCGACAGTCGTGTTATGTGTTGTGTACATTTATTGGAGATACATACATAATTTAACGCTACGTCAAAAATGCCGCCTGTAAAGAAAAAAGAGCGTAAAAGCGTTACTTTGGAATTGAAGATGAAAGTGTTAAGAAGAATGGAAAATGGAGGCAAAGCAACAATTGTTGGGAGAGATTTTGGACTCTCAGAATCGACTGTGAGAACGATTTTTAAAAATCGGGAAAAAATTAAAGTCTCCAGCGAAAGTTCAACACCTATAAGTGCAACAAAACTTTCTCGTTCAAGATCCTCTATCTTAGAAAGAATGGAGAAGTTACTGTCAGTCTGGATCGAAGATTTGAATAAGAAGAACACACCACTAAGTCAAGACCTCATATGCACAAAAGCAAAATCTTTGTATGAGATGCTGAAAACAGAAGAAGGAGAAGGGAGTTCCACTCCAACTTTTGCTGCCAGCAGAGGCTGGTTCCATCGGTTCAAGCAGCGTTCTAATCTTCATAATATCCACATAACAGGCGAAGCGGCCAGCGCGGACATTCAAGCTGCAGCTGAGTTTCCAGACAAGTTTCAAGAGTTCGTTGGACGAGAGAAAATTCCTGCTTGTCTCATCTTCAATGTTGATGAGACCGGACTTTACTGGAAAAAAATGCCATCTCGAACATTCATTTCTAAGGAAGAACGTCAAGCCAGTGGTTTTAAAGCTGCGAAAGATCGACTAACACTTCTGCTGGGTGGTAATGCCACTGGTGATTTCAAACTGAAACCTTTACTAGTGTACCATTCAGAAACACCCCGTGCAATGCGAGGCACAGACAAGACAAGTCTACCAGTTGTGTGGCGATCAAACAGAAAGGCGTGGGTTACACGGGAAATTTTTCAAGAATGGTATTCTAATAGTTTTTGCCCATCAGTCAAATCCTACTGTGACAGAAATGGGCTTGAACCTAAAGTTATATTACTCTTAGACAATGCCCAAGGACATCCAACCTCACTTGATACTCCCAGAGACTTAAAAGTGTACGTGAAGTTCCTTCCACCAAACACTACGTCAATATTACAACCTATGGACCAGGGAGCAATAGCAAACTTTAAAGCTTATTACCATCGCCGCAGTTTTAGCCAACTAATTCATGAAACTGATGGGGAAGGAAGACAGTCTATGCGAGAGTGGTGGAAGTCATACAACATTATGAAGGCTATTCACAACATAGAAGAGGCTTGGAAGGAAGTTAAAAAGAGTTGTATGAACGGGGTGTGGCGTAATCTTTGGCCAGATGTAGTGGAAGCACCTAGAACAATTGTCCAGATGCAGAGACAAGTGCTTGAAGACATTGCTGCAATGATTGAGGGGTCTGAACTTGAAGATGTCGCGGTAGAAGATCTCGTAGAACTTGTAGCAACGCACGACGATCGTCTCAGCAATGAAGATCTGATCGAGTTACAGAATAATCCTATCTACGATGAGGAAGAACAAGTAGAAGAGAAAGTTTTATCTTCAGGGGGAATACAAAACGCTCTTTCAAAAATTTATTCAGGTTTGGACATATTGCAGAGTATAGACAATAATGATGACCGTGTCTTGACCGTGTGTCAAACAATTAAAAACAGTGTTGGATGTTATGAACGTATTTTACAAGAACGTAAAAAAAACGCTACCCAAAAGACAATAGATGTATTTTTCCGTAAAAAATAATTAAAAGTATGTATTGCATAAAGTGTTCTTAGAATTAAAGTGATTGTTTAAAATGATTCGTATTTTTTGTACTTATGTATTTAATTTTGACTATGTTTAATCATAAACCTCGATATACGCGAATTTCAGTTACTGCGATTTTTTCCGGAACGTATCCCTCGCGTAAAGCGGGGTATTACTGTAAATTAATAAGTATAATATTCACTTTATAAGATTTTTTTTTCAAAAAATTATATTCAAAACAAACAAGTAGTTTGTTTTGACTCCAAGTAAAATTTTCAAATATCATTTTCATCATATTTCAAGTTTATTTATAGCCTTTAGAGAAATTAAGTTACTTACGTAATATTGCGCTATTCGCCTTGAGCTTACCTTGAATCTACTACTTTAATTTTATCTAATAAAACTTTTGGGTAAAGCTCGATTTACTTGTCTCTTTTACTTATTGCAATTGCACGCTCATTAAAATATTATTTACCTACGTAAAATATCTATTACAGTACAAATATATGAAGAATCGGGTATTTGACCATTATCAAAATGTTGATATTCATTATTAATTATAATCGAAAATGTAACATGTAAGAATAACATATTTGTAACAAGTGTAAATTAAAAATAAGCTCGATTGGAGATCGGGAAGTGGTTCTAATTTATCTTGCAAGATTTGACCTAAACATACATACATATAAGTACATTGCAAGTTAAAAAAGCTTGTAAAAACAGAAAATAAATCGGCCAAAAAACAAATAAGTTAAAAGCTGTTTTACTGCGACTGTATCTGTATCTTTCTAAAACGAAATTTTCTTTCAAGGGGTTATGGAGCTACTGTCTTGTGACGTCACACGCCCTAGTGCTCTCTTTGTTTAGCTGGAAACTAAAGCTCTATATTTCCGAGGCTAGATATGATATAATTTAAAAAAGAAAAATGGCATTGCGGATGTGTGTTATATTTAAAATTTTTATTTTAACTATAAAAAAATATCAGTCAAATACTCTTAAATGACTCTAGATGACTTTTAACGATACGAGTATAAACATAGTATGTAACTACTACGATAAGAGTCATTAATCAAACCACAGTGTTAGTAGTTTCTATTACTTTCAAAAGCAATATTCCTTTGTACCTAACCCATCAATTTTAGTCAAAGATTTTAGTTCATTATCCAAATTACATTCAAGGTTGAGGTTGTGTACATCAATAAAAACTTTAACGATAGCAATTCTAACCTGTCCTACAAGAACTTAGACGCGAACTTAGTAGCCAACCTGGTACCGACGTCGCTGGTAATCGATCTCCTTCACGGAATGCGACCATACCTCAGTCTGTGCTCAGTCTTCACCATGACGCCAAACAGTTAGCGTTGACAAAACATACACTTTTGTTTATTTAAAAAAAAAATAACAAACCTTTTTTTCTCCCTTCTGGGGGCCATTTTCTTTTTTCCGCAAAATGTCTGCGGCAAAAGTTACAAGTAAAAAATGGATTAGCGAGGAAACTGCGGATGAAGAGGAGCTTTTTAGACATTGCAGGGAAATGGATATTGTTTGTTATGCGGTAACTAAAGTTATACTAGAGGCCAATAATAAGTGGAAGGCTTGTGTTGGCAAAAATTATAGCCATTCTCTATCGAATCGTAGCTATATTATGGAGCTGGTCAGCATACAGGTAATATTTTTCCACATTTTTTATATGTAAAATTAAGAACTATATATACTTCTTGCTTTTACTTATATTGCTATATACCTACACCTATACGATATTATACCAGATTACGGGAGGTTGTTCAGTTTGTTAGCATGTCGGTTCGTTGGTTTCCTATTAAATGTCGAATAACTTCAAAAACATGTTACAAATATATTTTTTTATAATATTATGAGCCATGCTGAACGTGACTGTCATTCCTTCCCCCAAATAAGCGTAAAATTTGTGCTAAGAGTGGGTACGACAATATTTTAATGGGTGGAAACGTCGACTTTCCGTTTTCAGTTCGTGCTTTAACCATTGCGCTATTGAGGCTTTATATAAATGTTCAATTTCTGCTTGTATCTAATGTTACAGGTTTTAGATCAATTAATAGAGTATTTATCGAAAGTAGTTAAGTCATTTTACAAATTAAATCCCAGATTAGCTAGACTGAAAAAGGAAAACGATCTTCTAGTTAGCAAACACGATCACACATTCGATATGTTGTGCAGCAGAAGGTTTATATTGCTGCAGGCTCTGTACAATCTAATATTTACTATACTGTCATCGTGTCTCCATAGAGAAGATTCGAGGAAAATGATCGAGTCTTGTTTGAGGTAAATTTATTTTAAATAATAATAAAGTACCTACTAGCTATAGTCTGCGGCTCCGACCGCATCCGTATTTAGGTTTTTAAAAATTATTTGATTCGTAAGTAAGCCTTCTGTTCCTGGTCAAAATAGCGGATAGGTACGCCATGGTCGTAGTTTTTTAACCGTACCTACTAGTGTAAAATACCTGTATACTGTATTGTCCCTAATATCAACAGGAACCCTAAATATGTCCAAAATGAAAATGTAGCTTAGATCCTTCCTTGTATAATCCTCTACATGCCTGTGAAAGTTCTGCCAAAATCGGTTCAGCTATTCCGAATATAAGTTCGCATCATAAACAGACAGGCAGAAATTTCGAAAACGTGTTTGGTATCTTGGTCTATAGTAGTTTAATAAGAATTTCAAAAACACAGACGTACTTACCTTCTCTCCAATTTTATTTAGTTTCCTAGTTCAGACTTATATGGAAATTGTTTCAGCTTAGTGGGTATTTACAACAATTTGATCGGTTTGAGCAACAAAAGTTTCACAGCGAAATTCAATATCTGCAGCAATACTTATCCCAACACTATAAGTGAAACTAAATGTCTTACTCTGACTAAGCTAGTACAGGTAAGTAATGTGAATTATAAGATGTCATTTTTACGCGAGAATAATAATTAATATCAAATTTTACTGAATTCAAAGCAGCAGTGATAGCCTAGTGGTTAGGACTGTGGTCTCCTATTCGGGGGGGTCGCCCGTCGCAGCGTTCGATCCCGGGTACGCACCTCTGACTTTTCGGAGTCAAGTGCGTTTAAGCAATTAAATAATTATCACTTACTTCAACGGTGAAGGAAAACATCGTGAGGAAACCTGCACACCTGAGAGTTCTTCATGATGTTGTTGAAGGTGTGTGAAGTCCGCCAATTCGCATTGGGCCAGCGCGGTGGACTATGGCCTATAATCCTTCTCTGAGACCTGCGCTCAGTAGTGAGCCGTTAATGGGTTGCTATTGATGATGATGATGACTGAATTCAAAAATGGAAAGATTAAGCTGATCGCATACTTAAAACGAATATGCAACGTGTTTTCAGTAGCCAAAATCTAAATGACGTTTCTGTATCACGAGTTGGCTTCATGGCATGCCAGAGAAATGCAGGCGTCAGATGCAGAGAACAGAGGCCCCAGTACAAGATGTGATAGTTAACTTTAAATAGTAAACTATGACATTACCATTAAAGTAAAATAAACCGAAACAGTATTGTGTTAGAGCTCAACTTCATACGTTTACGTAACGAAAACGCTCCAAATTGAAATCGTCTGTATTGACATTGTGACTTTTAACTCGATACTAATAAGGTTCATTTTTTTTTTGAACAATAATGTCATAGTTTACTATTACGATCAAACGAATTAAAACTCGGACAAACCACACAGGCGTTTTTAGCGCGTCACGTGAATTTTTGACGTCATTAGTATTTTCAGCTCTTAATGAAAAATATACCTCCATGCAAATTTGTATGGTCCACTACTGGGACCGCTTTGATGCACTGCATCTAATGCGAATCTTACTTAAGAAAAAGTATTTCTTTTTATCCTATTATTTGTTTTGTCCTCAAGTAGGTTCTCGCCAAGAGTCGCACGGAAACCAACTGTCACCGTCTCATCAACTGTTTAGTGCTGATGTACAAACCGGCGGAGCACGCTGATAGCGACTCCAGCTCCAATACGGCTGATAGTCTGGAAATATACCAGTAAGTGCTTTATACTTATTATATTTTGTGTCTTTTATTCACCACCATTCACAGCTCGACAGCTGTACCTGAACAATAATGAATAAAAAGTTTTTCTAGTTGCCTATGTCGTCTCAAAGTCTATAAACTATACCCACTCAAAAAATGACGTTGATCTGTTGCTTTGTGATTAAAGGACAAACCAATAAACGTACTTTCGCATTTTTATATAAGGATAGGTATGCTTAGTCTAAGTTTTAATACGGTTGAGCGTATAAGAATTCGATGACATTAGCGTCAGAGTAAAATGAACCATAACCGGATTGGATTAGAGTTCAATTTCGTTTAAGTATTATACATTTACTATACGATACGCTCAAAACTAAAGTTGTACTGAATTTGTGACTTGAAATTAATAATATTAAGGTTCATTTTACTTAGACGCTAATGTCATCGTATCCTTATACGATCAATCGAATTAAAACTTAGACTATGCATACCTTTCCTTAGGTATATAAATGCGAAAGTGTATTTTTTTATCGATTTGTCTTTCAATGACGTAATCCTTACCTTAATGGTTTCTGATTAATTATTTTATTTAACAAACTATTCTAGCACTTTGACCAAGCACATAACCCCTCCAACATCGTCCGCGTCTCGCCGTATCAACATGAACAAGCGGCGACAGGCGTTCATAGACAACAAGAAAGCCAAAATGAAGCAAGCACAAAGTCTAATCGAGCCTAAAAACGGCCATAAGAAACTGGCAGAAGTATTGAACCCTCAGATTTCTGACTCAGAAGTGCCTTATACTTCTCTAGTGACCAATGAATGTGTTTTGGACGTCTTTAATAGCGATGGTAAGAAAAAATTCTGATAGACAACTTTTAAGTGATGTTTTTAACTCATCAGCACTCCATGATGTAATCTATACCTAACTGAAAAAATTGTCTAAGAAACTGCTTTTAGGTGATAGCTATGTAATACATATTGCCACATCAAAATCGGTTCAGATTTTTAAGGATTTTTTTTAAAGTTACTAAAATTATTATTTTTTTGAATATTCTTGCTTGCGTTGTATGTTAATCCAAAGTTGAATGAAATAATGCTTCTTTTACAGAAAATGTCAATACTATTCTGCAGAGTGAGGAAATTTACATAGAGATTCTGTTAGACACTGTGGCAAATATATCTCCACTATTATTAGGACCGAAAGGTGTCAAAAAACTGAAGTCAGGTAAATTATCAACAGTTGAGTTACATTCATAAATTCACAAAAAAAAAACACAAAAACAACTCAAGTTTATAGTTCTATAGTTAATAGAGATAAGGGTAAAACCTACAATTTTGATTTTGGTCATTATTTTAACCGACCCTTTTCTGCAATTTACATTTACCCCTCCAGTAGATTTTATACATCGATGGTTTTTACGGGTTTAGCGAATTAACAAAATTTCTGTTTTGTACAATCCAACCTGTTGTTAAAAACATAAAATAATAAGACAATGGCAACTTCCCTATTTTCAGGGAGGATGCAAGCTAGCAAGAAAGCAGCGCAAAAAGTGACAGAATACTATCAAAATCTACTTTGGGGGGACGTCGGCAGCTGCCTTGAGCATATCGTGCTGTGGTGGTCTTCATTTCCGTTAGCTACAAGGTTAGACTTTCTTAAATTGATATCTGCCTATGCACATTTTGCGAAGTATTTAGTATCAAATGTGTGCTAATTCTCTTGTACGTAAACTCTAAACAAAACTGACGGGTCTAAAAATAGTGCTATCCTTTTCACAATGTATCCTACGTAAAAGGATAGCTTTACTTTAAAATAGATTGCGGTAAACTGAATTGGTAGCATCAATTTTATTAGTAAACACTGTAGTTAATATAATACTAGTGGTTCGCCCCGAACTGAGACCTCGCGGTATCCCATAATTCCCATAAGGTAGTTTTAACTATATTATATTGTAATTAAAACGCGCCGAATCTGATGACGTCATTCGTCATCTGATTTCGTGGATGGGATGCGTATGCCTACAGTATTTTACTAAAATTCAGCTGGTTCGCTGAACGGGTGTAACGTATAACGTAGTATACGATTTCATAATAAAAAAAATTATAAACTGCCATGACTGCGCGCTTGCGACACAGTACCATCATAATTACGGTAGTAAATAGGTGCTAACGTCTAATTATTGTAAATAGAAACGGATTTACTTTTGCAAAAACAACGTGATACTTTTATTGATAATAATTTGCTAATTGAATATCATAATTAGTAATAGACAAAATAAGAATAGCTGACGCAAAACTGTATTTACAATATTAAAGACAGCGCCATCTATTAACAGTATAGTGAAGTTTTGTTAAAAACATTGATGTCCATTAAAACTTAAATAATTTCGTTTCTTTATAATATTTATCTAATCTTAGTATTTGTTGTTCAAGTACAGAATATAACTCAAATTATGTGTAAGTTTCAAGTTTTAAAACAAAGTGGTTTTAGAGATCTAGCCTCGAATACAATCTCAACTTTGAAAGCCCCCATTTCGTATGAGAGCCCCCCTGAAATAAAGATTTTTATAACTTTTTAAGCCATTTTCGGCTGGAGGCCATCGGTTTACATATCATATCTAAAATTGAAGTAATTACGTTCAGTAATTCAGAAGTTATAAGGCTCTGACAGACGGACGGACGGACAAGTGCAAATCGCTCTAGTAAACTCAGAGACCTTCGCTTCGCTCGGTCGATTATGTTATCGGAAATGTATTTAATACGTTACATTATGGATTTCTAGGAAATATACGTATTTTCTACGAGATATGTGTTTAAAATAACCTTTTAAAAATTATTAATATAGTCTATCAAAAAAAGAAAATAAGTAACTTTTTCAAAGGTTATT
The DNA here is from genome assembly GCA_029955525.1 of Oeneis ivallda. Classification (NCBI taxonomy): domain Eukaryota; kingdom Metazoa; phylum Arthropoda; class Insecta; order Lepidoptera; family Nymphalidae; genus Oeneis; species Oeneis ivallda. The sequence goes on along the minus strand of JARPMR010000018.1, from coordinate 13,327,795 downwards.
GAAAGACAAATTATTTTATACATTTCCTAAATTGACTCGTCATTGTACATACAATTTCTAGGTGTCATGCATTTCCGGTAACATATAGATTATTTAATAAGTATTATATTATAGTCCATATTATTATTATTTAAATTCTTTTGTAGGTCGCCCAGTACGAGTCAAAATCTTCGCGAGTGGTTATTTTCTACTTTCAACGATAATAGTAAGTGCCTGTTTTTATTTTAGAGAAATCACGGGAGTTAACGTCCACTGGTCATTTTCCTTACTCGTCAATTTCACTATTAGCACTCCCAGCAAACCCAATGAATTTTTGTAGACACTGTAAAACATAATGAATCTATGAAATCATAGGTTTAGGGGTCAGTGCGCACTCGTATCTGCTTACAGCACCAAAATCAAGTCCAAAATGGCGTCAATCAATTGGGTCCAAAAAATATGATGACACTTTCTCCAGTATTAATCATAGATTAATAATTTCAGAGCTGATATCATAGCCATATCATAGAATAAGATTTTTTGTTCACAGATACTCCAGACTTAGTTCTATCATCGTTGAGAATATTAGCCGATGCTTTAGGGTGTCACGTCACATCAACATCGTGGGACAAGCATTTTGGGTAAGAAAATTATTCGGTCAATTCACGCTCAGCTTTACCTTGCCTTTATTAAGTGCCGATTTCACCAACGTCGAAGGACGCTTAACCGAGGGATAACTTGGGCGTTATCGACAGTTTTCGTATTGAAAATCTGCCAAAATATCAAAACACTAGGGTAAGACTTATTTTACGTTGGTGAAATCGGCCCATTAGTCGTCTAAGGCGCGCTTGCAGAAACGCTTTAACCCAGAGGTAGTAGCTAACTCTTAGTTAAAAAGACAGATTTGACAGATTTCGTATAAATCGTCTGTCAAAATTACAAATTTATTAATGGGTTAACTCTGCGTCTCTGCAAGCGGGCCTAAACCTCGTAGAATCGATCAACTTATTGGGGAATAAAAAGAAAGAAAATCCTAACAGTAGTTTCATAATATTTTTATTATTTTGTACAGGGCAACATTAACAACGAATTTGAAGCCAATTTCGTTGAAAGATTACTCGAACCTTTCAGTTAACATCACCGAGGTAAGAGATCGAAATTTTAAAAATTATTGAATATAGTACTTATTTTATTTTTCGCGTTATTTTTAATAACCAAGAGCGGCATGGCGCTCACAAATGGCGCTAGATGGCGCTGTGCTACAAAATACGCTTTGAAAGCTGTAACTTTTCATTAAGTTTAAACTAGAATTTGAAATTTTCGCAGCATTAGGAGACCATTGCCCTTTAAATTCAGTATCAATTTCAGCTTAGTATCTCAAGTTGTTTCTCAGAAAAAAAGGCATTGACAGACGGACGACGGAGCGAGCCTATAAGGGTTCCTTCCGTTTTTTTTTCGGCCCCCTAAAAACCGTTTCAATATGATAAGTTCCTATAAAGTTTATTTAATGTAGGCCACAGAGTCCGGAGCGAATTTCGCAATAATGCTGCAAGAGCTCGTCACGCTGAACAACCACTGCGAAGTGACGTGGGACTACATATTGGGCGCGCCGCTAGAGGATTTGCCCATCGTGGAACAGATACCGATTTTACATCGATTAGGTAAAATTCAAGATATTTATAGATTACTAGCTAGATAAAAAGTAGCATAGGTCACTCTCCAGGTCTTCTACTATACCCATGCAAAAAATCACATCGATTCGTAGCCCCGTTGCGGCGTGATTGAAGGACAAACCAACAAACACACTTTCGCATTTATGATATTAGTAAGGATCGTGGTCTTAATACATCGATGCATAAAATACAATGGTTAGATACATCTATTTCAGTTGAGCCATAGATGTTGTTACTAACAAACTACTAACAACTTGTTAGTAGGTACCTATGTTCGATACATGATGATTTAAAGATAATAAATAATTAACTTCCTGTATTTTTTTATTACATTGCATAGTTAATAATAAACTTAAATCATAGGCATCACTAATAATATTCGACCGAGCGAAGCGAAGGTCTTTGAGTTAACTAGGGCGATTTGCACTTGTCCGTCCGTCCGTCCGTCCGTCCGTCCGTCTGTCAGAGCCTTATAACTTTTGAATTACTGAACGTAATTACTTCAAATTTAGATATAATATGTAAACCGATGGCCTCCAGCCGAAAATGGCTTAAAAAGTTATAAAAATCTTTATTTCAGGGGGGCTCTCATAGAAGCGAATGCGAAGTAAAAAAAAAAAAATCGCGTTACATAAAATTGTTACGTATCATTTTAAAGATAATTTTGAACTGAGTACAAAAATATTTTTTTTTTAATTTTTCCCTTAAAATTGACGAAATGGGGGGCTTTCAAAGTGGCGATTTTATACGCTCGCTTGAAGACGCTCTCTAGAAAAATCCGCTATGGATTTTCAAACTGATTTTATGTTTTTAGGTCACTTATATCCTGTACTTGAACAACAAATACTAAAATTATATGAATATTATAAAGAAACGAGATTATTTAATTTTTAATGGGCGTCAGTAATTCATATAGCATCAACATAGCTTCACAATAATGCTAATAGATGGCGCAGTCAGTAACTATTCCCATGGAACTACGAGTTAAATTCAATGTTTGATAAATAATTCAATGTTTTCACTAACGTTCCCTAACCTTTACGGGCTACCTATAAGTTAGGTGATTGATGTTTTCTGTCAACTTATTTATCACGATCCTGTACGGGACACCTAAAAGGATATTGGGACGGATGTTAGGACTTAGGATTGTATTTAGGAGCTACCTACGTTAAGAGACTCCTACTTAGGGGATGATTTAGGTATGTTTGGTGAAAACGGGCATAATAATAATGTCAGTTTTGGTTATCATGTATCGATTGAATGAATAATCATGGGATACCGTTACCGCGAGGTCTCAGTTCGGGGCGAACCACTAGTTAAGAATAAATTATAGAGACGGATTCCTATGTCTGTATTAAAATTGGATTGTAACTGTTTAAAAAGCAGATACCTTAGCAGCAAGTATAATAAAATGTATAAGATTCGATTTTCAGTACCATCTTATTGTACCTACATTGTTGTAAAATCATTATTATCAAGTTTTAACTTATCAACTTAAGAGGTTAAGAATTTCCACAATAGTACACCAATTTCACAATTTGGTGTACTAAAGCTTACTACTCTGTGTTTTTGTCTGTGATTTGTTACATAGACAAAAACCAATTCTGTGTTCGTGACACTAAAACAGAGAAACAAAACACAGACAAAAAATAGAACAGAAGACAATAGTGTTGGATGCGAGGGCGTACAATAATGAGAACGATTTCCATTCCATTCAGACCATTCAATCCACACGTATCGCCTGTGGTGCCTCGCGGAGACGCGGCGCCTCGCCAACCTGTGGGCCATGGACGACTTCTTCCGCCTCGCGCAGAGCGACATGCAGGTGTGCCTCGAACAACTCGTCAACTTGCGTTTCGCCGACCACAGCGATACACTTGACACTGGTAAGCTAGAACGAACCATACATATTCATCATCATCATTAGCAACCCATCAACGGCTCACTACTGAGTGCAGGTCTCCTCTCAGAGAAGGGTTATAGGCCATAGTCCACCACGCTGGCCCAGTGCGAATTGGCGGACTTCATACACCTTCAAGAACATTATGAAGAACTCAGGTGTGTAGGTTTCCTCATGATGTTTTCCTTCACCGTTGAAGCAAGTGATATTTAATTGCTTAAACGCACTTAACTCCAAAAAATGAGAAGTGCGTACCCGGGATCGAAGCTGCGACCCCCCGAATAGAAGACCACAGTCCTAACCACTAGGCTATCACTGCTTACACATATATACATAAATTATTCTTCATTAACCATTAAACTTCCACTCCTAAAAAAGGTCTCTTGCATGGGCTTCTAAAGGCCGCAGTCTTGCGCCGCCTGAATCCAGCGGCTCCCTGCGACTCGTTTAATGTTATCGGTCCATCTAATGGGAGGTTACTCATAGTATAAATGTGAAAGTGTGTTTGTTTTTCAATCATGCAGCAATGGAGAAAATTAGTATCTATACTCGTAGCATACTAACTGCCCAGCAATGTTTTTTTTTTCAGTATTGGTATAGGTCGCGGCACGAAAGTCTAGCGCTGAACAAAATAGCTGCGCATGGGCTACCAATGACGACGGCCGGAATGCGACTGGAGAGCCAATCAGCGCCATGATACTTTATTTTAGACTTCTGCGCAATAACGGTCACCGCTAGACTTTCGTGCCGCTACCTATATCTTAATCGTAAAATAGATCTTCCTACATCGTTGTTAAGTCGTCTTTCAATGCATACGTGCGATTAAAATATAATATTACGGATATTGCATTTAGGTAGAACAACAGTACTTTACCTTTCCTATACTGTCCTGAACAAATTATGATTGAGTGTTATTTTTTACAGGGAAAGTTGGTGTACACGAAAATGTTTGCGCCAAAATGAGGGAAAAGTTGGTGTCCGAAGTGAAAGTTAACATACAGAAGTTAAAGGTATCATAACAAGACAGTCATAGATACTATCTATAACTGTCGTATAGATAGTATAAGACAGTTATACTACTGTATAACTGTCTTATATATAAAAACGCAATAGGTTTGTCCGTCAATCACGCCGGAACAGATCTACGGATCGGCGTGATTTTTTGCAGGGGTATAGTATGAAGACCGGGAGAGTTAGTACATAGGCTACTTTTTATCCCGGAAAATCAAAGAGTTTCCAAGGGATTTTAAAAACTAATTAATCCACGCGGAAGTCGCGTCGCGGGCATCAGCTAGTATTGAAATAGTACTAGGTACTTGTTCACTAAAGGTTATTCACACCGTAGGAGGCGACAGATGACATAACTTCAGTGTTGTCGTCGGTGTGTGCAACAATAAGCCTGGCGCACCTCACGATGATATTCCCGAGCAACGCCGAGTGGCGGCGCGTAGTGCAGCCGCCGGACCCCACGCACTCCTTGTATGTACACGAGTTCCTAGGTAAATACATATTTTTTTTTATTCGATAACCAGTTAGCTCCGTATTATGATATTACCTAACCACAGAAATTGAGTACTCAACTACAGGGGTACAAATCGCACTCATACCAGTGGTAGACTCATCGACGATTCAAAAGCACTTGTAAAAAAGTTTATTTGAATAAAAACATTTCTACTCTATTCTATTCACAATAAAACAACGACCCAATCCAAAATCGTAAGTTTCGGGAATCAACGAAAAACTATTTGATCTATTATATATATATATATATATATATATATATATATATATATATATATATATATATATATATATATATATATATAAAAGAAAGTGGTGTTAGTTACACTATTTATAACTCAAGAACGGATGAACCGATTTGGCTAAAAATTGGTGGAGAGGTAGCTTAGGACCAGGAGACGGACATAGGATACTTTTTATCCCGTTCGACCGCGTTTCCGTCAAGTCACTATAAAACGTGTTTTATCAAAAACGCATCTGACATGGAATAACAAAACGCAAATGACAGTGGAATAACAAAACGTAAATGACAGCTAAACGTAATTTTGTCTTTGGTTAAGTATGGTAAAAAATTTGAAAATTATAAAAAGTGTTAATGATATAAAGCATTAATGATATTATAAATGCGAAAGTGTGTTTGTTTACTGGTTTGTCCTTCAATCACGTCGCAACAGAACAGCGGTTTGATGCGATTTTTTGCATGGGTATAGTAATGGTGGGTGTAGTAGTGGTTCCTCAGACCGGGAGAGCTACTTTTTATCTCGGATAATGAAAGAGTTCCCGCGGGATTTTTAAAAACTAAATCCATGCGGACGAAGTCGCGGGCATCAGCTAGTGTTATAATATTTGTTTAAGCTGCTATAGAATCACACCTAATAATATTTAATACCTGAGGTGTTTTGTTTTACCTATATTGTGATGCAATTTTTTCTTTTAGAGTTGATAACTTACTAAAACTCATTTTTCCATTTCGTATTCGGTCGTTGTTTTGGAGAACGAAGTGACGATACGAAGATAAAAGTAGGCTAAGTTGGTATGACATAATATTTTTATTAATAAAAGTGTTGTATATTTTTAAACTTTAAAGATTTGGATTTATTTTACCCTTAAAATAATAATAAGCACAAGACTATAAACATTTTGTTAGAATAAGCAACAAGGTATTAATTTAACGTTTTGTTTTCCTATTTCAGATAAAATGTTGTTGCCAGTGATAAATGCGACCAGCGACATCACTACACTAAACACGGTGCTGAGGATCATGTGCGAATCGTGGCTACATCATATTTACGTAGCGAAAGTTAAATTTACGTAAGTTGAGGCAACGCATCACGCATTAGCAACGCCTGTGGTGCTCCAAATGTTAAAAGATAACGATAATCATCAAAGACAACTATAATCAACATAGACTAGAATAGAATAGAAATATTTTTATTCAAATAAACTTTTTTACAAGTGCTTTTGAATCGTCGATGAGTTCCCTTCCTGCCGAGAAGAACCAGCAAGAAACTCGGCGGTTGCTCTTTTTAAAACAAGTTTACAATACAAAAGATATGCTATGTATCCAGTGTTTCCACAATGAGGGGAAAGTGCATACTACTTACAATTATTCAATACATACTAAGATGGGCAGACATAAAGTAGACCCATTCCCGCCGGCGGCACCGTTCACGAGCACGACGCATGACCCAGCCGTTTTGCTTCGCTCAACCATATTTGCATCATCCATAGCATCCGATAACCCGCCTGCTCGTTCGGGCGCTATTTATATACATATATATTATCCTACTAATATTATAAATGCGAAAGTTTGTGAGTATGGATGTATGTATGGATGGATGTTTGTTACTCTTTCACGCCACAACGAATGAACCGATTTGGCTGAAAGGAATAGTGATAGCTCATACCCAGGATTAATACATAGGCATTTTATCCCGGAAAATTAAGGAGTTCCCGCGGGAGTTAAAAAACCGTAGGTAATCCACGCGAACGAAGTCACGGGCATCATTTAGTACATACATATTACATGAAAAAAAATTAATAAATGTGACAGAAGGCGAGAATTGTTTATGAAAGCAGTTTTGTGACGTTCGAACTTCAAAGCTCGCGCCTTAGGCTCAAGGATACAGTAAATGATAAATAATTTTATTTAAACTAAATTCTGTATACAGTAGTATAGTTCTGTATCAGGAATTCCGATTTAAGTTCAAATAAAACTGTGTCTCGGCATTATTCCTTCGTTGTCTATGTTGTATACTTATGAAATAGTAAAAAATTAAAACAAAACAAAAATTTTGGTAGTAACTAGTAAGGTGTGCGCGTGCTTGCGTGCGTGCGTGTGTGTGTGTCAAATAATGGAAGGTAGGCACTACATGAGGGTAAGTTAAAATAGTGACTTTACTTACTGACTTTTTTATCTGCAGAAAAGACGCTGCGACGCAGTTGTTAGCAGATTTCAATGAAGTCCGCATTTGGTTGAACAATTGTAAACCTCTCGCGGCCACATCTAGAAAACAAATGTTGCAGAACGAAGTGTTGAGGTAGAAATGTCACATCCTGCTAATATTATAAATGCGAAAGTTGTGTGGATGGATGTTTGTTGCTCTTTGACGCTTAGACTACTGGATAGATTTTGATAAAACTTCACAATGTAATGGCTTACTTATCAGAATAGCACATAGGCTATATTTTATCCCGAAAAATTAAAGAATTCCCGCGGGAATCAAAATCCCTTAATCTGCGCGGACGAAGTCGCGGTCATCAGCTAATACAGAATATATTCTGTCGTCGACTTCGTCCATGAGGCATGAGCTTTTTCACTCTTACTTAACACATAATATGCAAAAGTATTCTTTTGCAAGTGAGTGTCTTAGTTTGACTAGTAATTTTTAGAATACGACAACCTCCTTATTTTTCAAAATTTAACCAATTTTATTTATATCAATACTAGCTGATGCCCGCGACTTCGTCCGCGAAGATTTAGTTTATAAAATCCTTCGGGAAATCTGATTTTCCAGGATAAAAAGCCTATGTTACTCTCCAGTTCCTCAACTATAAACCCTTGCAAAAAATCACGTCAATACGTAGCCCTGTTGCAGCGTGATTGAAGGACAAACCAACAAACAAACACACTTTCGAATTTATAATATTAGTAAGGATTGGTTTAGCTGTTCCGAAGATATTTAGACAAAAATTATAAACTTTTGTTTGTATGATGTAGGTAATCGTTCGAATATATGAATATCATAAGAGGCAGCCATTTTGAAATCACAGACATTCAATTTTTTATATTTGTACTAAGGTTGTTTGTTTGTTTTTCGCAATTTGTAAACTAATACGACAAAGTGGACTTATGGCATTCTGATTTCGCAAATGGCAGTATCATCTTCACAGGTTTAAATAAAAAGCTTTACTTGACAGTGTCCAGTAGAAATTAGTCCGAGTATCGACTAATTTGTGAGTAACTCACGTCAAACGATACTCGGACTAATTTCTTAAACTGGACGCTTTCAAGTAAACAACTCATAAGCCTTACAAATTGCAAAATACCAAATTAAATTTGAATTTCGCGGGCAGACCGCTTTACCCGTTTAGTTCGCCCTAACCTAAAAGTGGTTATGGCGATGGTGGTGGCATTGCAAATGTGTTTTACGAATTTTACTACTACTTAGTACACTGCTGCATAATAATCTAGGTTCAATTTTTTCCTTCCTTCCAGCGTTTCGATTTTGGATTAGATAGGTTATATTACTACTGGCCGTAAGTTCATCGTACACCATTTTTGCACCATTTATAGTAAAGTAAATGTTCCGCAGACGATGCGAAGGCGTTGGGAGGCTGTTGTTGCACGCGCCCGGCGATCTCATATCCATGCAAGAGTCCACGATGCAGTCGGCGAAGATACGTAAAGATGGTATGTTTTTGTGCACTTCGTTTATTAAATTAACTATATTATTGAATTATTACTTAGCTATTCGCCAATATGAGAGCAAATTCATAAATAAAAAAAATTATCTCTTGCATTTAAAGATTCTAAAGTTCGGCCGTTCAGAGAATGCGTTCCTGACACCTTATTGTAAAATATTGTTTACCAAGTTATTTGACACTCAGTTTGGCACAAAATTATAACATTAATTGATTATTGATATAATAATGTTGTTTTAATGCTCATCAATTGTTAAAACGGTAAACAACCAGCAATAATATTTTTATCGTAACTGCAACGCCATTACAAAGTTACGTCGTCAGTTCAATCGCGACGTGTCAGGAAAGCATTCTCTGAACGGCCGTAATTTACCTATCCGTATTTGACTAAGAAAGTTATAAAGATTATTGAATAATCCTGATGCTGAACTGGTTAATTTTTTTTATAATTTTTATTTGGGAAACTTTAAAATGAACGAATACTGTCGTGAAGATCTCACTGTGATGATATATACATTCGTTAATGTAATTACATTAACGAAGAAATACGAACGAATTATCACGAGTGTTATCTTCACGACGGTATTACATGACTAATGATGATCATTTCAGACTACAAGGTTGCAAATATTTCGTTCGTTGCTTTTTTGTAGCGTCCGACACCTGTAGATTTTTTTTGTGGTCCTCAAGCGCCATCAAGTGTTTGATGTATAGAACGCCACAGTTCATTATATCTGCCGTTTTAGTTACAAGGAATCAATTGACACTCGACTCGGATGCGATTGTCGAGAGTGTACCAAGCTAAAATACCCGTACATAGATTTAGGATTGGTATTCCCTTCGCACCTACTAAGATACCGTCAGCGTACTAGTAAACAATAACAGTAAGATAGTCTTGTAGTAACCAATGTTTGACGTTTTCAAACAAACTATGATATTAGGTTTTGTTGTAAGGAGCTATTGTTTGTAGGAAGGGCGGTATCTAGTAGCGACAAAGCTACCAATCCTAAATCTATAGTCCTGTCATAGAGTGACGTTACTAATGTTTACGGCGCTAGTTCCAACTTTGACCACGCGTCAAAAGATCCTTGTCGCACCGTCTAATGTATCTCTCGCTGTTTACAGATAGCGGCACGCCCGAGCAGATGATGCCAGCAGAGATGTACGTGCCCAACCAGAAGCAGTGGCTCACGCTGCGCGCGGGCAAGCTGAAGGGACCCGTCGCCTTCACCCTTTGTTGCTTAGTTTTATCATAATAAATCTATATTTCTTTACATAAAATGGTTTTATTGACACCGATTCAGTGAATGCTTGTGCGAATATGACTCGAATACTCGCCAAGTCTTAAGCGGAGATCTATGGATCGCTCGTTCTGCTTCAAGATTCAAGGCAGAGTCAAAGCAGAGAAAAGAAACAGATTTATCTGACATATAAGACATATTTGCCTCTTTTAGACCAAAGTCTAAGCACGAGCCTCAGAGATGTTAGGTCCAGTTGGATAGCTGCTAGATCGCAGTAGATTTTTAGGGTTCCGTACCTGAAATGGTAAAAAAGGAACCCTTATAAGATCACCCTCTTGTCCGTCTGTCCGTGTGTCACCATCGATTTTCTCAGGAACGGGCGGACCTAGCAAGATGAAATTTATAACAGATACTGAGGTCTATAGTCCCTATTAGTTGTATAAAAATCAAGGTCCTGAGTCAACACGATAAAAAGATATTGGCAAGTTTAGATTTTCGCGAAAATTTGTAAGTACCAAAATTAACCTTAATTTTTTTTTATTTTTCGGAATTTTCCCTTTACTTATACTGAAAGACCTTGCTTTTAACCAAAATTGTCAATTCTAGATCAACCCGAAGTACCCTATAGGTTTTGGGTCGAAAACCTATATGGTAGTTCCTGTTGAGCTAGAATCACGGCAAAAAGCAAGGTCATACATACAGCACAAATAAAGGAAATATTCCAAAAAATAAAAAAAGTTGAAAATTAAATTGTGTACATACATAGTGACGCCAATTAAGATAGTCCTCTGTTGTATGGGCGCTCATACAATTTAGAGGTCTAGCTTAATTAACACCAACCTCAAACAAGGTAAATAAATAAAATTACTATACTATTGTGTGAAAGAAAATAAAAGAAAATATTTATTTTGATATTAAGAATAAACCTCTAAAACAAAAAAAATATTATAAATAAGCAAATTAATTTATAATATTATCGTTTTACTTGAATCTTTTACTTCTGGAGTACGAAACCCTCGGTGCGAGAGTCCGACTCGCACTTGGCCGGTTTTTTTAGTCAATTCAGGCTATTTTTAACTTTTATCTTTATCGGCTTAGAAATTGTCCGAAAAAGCGTTGCTTTTTAGGGTTCCGTACCCAAAGGGTACCAACGGGACCCTATTACTAAGCCTACGCTGTCCGTCCGTCCGTCCGTCTGTCAGCGGGCTGTATCTCGGTAACCGTAATAGGTAGACAGTTGAAATTTTCACAGATTGTGTATTTCTATTGCCGCTACAACAACAAATAATAAAAAGGAAATTAAATTAAAAAAATTAAATAAAATATTTCCATGGGTACTTATATGGAAATATTTTTATGTAAATTTTTTAACGGAACCCTAAAAGAGCGAGGTCCGACTCGCACTTGGCCGATTTTTATTTTTTCGTCTATTTCGCAGTTATTTCCATAGTGTCAGACGAAAATAAACACAATATTATCTCATCTTGATTTCACGCACTTTATTTCGTCACAATTTATTTACTTACATTAATTAATTTAGCAGAGGTCACTTGAATATTTTTGATGTATGTTATATCGATTACACTTCATCATATTTAGAATCACAAGAATAGAGACTTAAAACTAAAGTTCATTTACACTTACATAGCTTATCCACTAAATAGCAAATATTTATTTTAATTTTATGGATTATTTGATTTTCAATTTGAGTCACTGTTGAATTCAGAATCACCATTTTTTTATTTTTTGTCTATTTCGCAGTTATTTCCATAGTATCAGACAAAAATAAACACATTATCTCATCTTGATTTCACGCACTTTATTTCGTCACAATTTATTTAATTTGCATAGCATTGGTAATGTCAGTTGAATATTTTTGATGTATTTTATATCACATTTAGAATTACAAGACTAGAGACTTAAAACTAAAGTTCATTTACACTTACATGGCTTATCTACTAAATAGCAATTATTCATTTTTTATTTATAATTTTAATGATTATTTGATTTTGAATTTGAGTCACTGTTGAATTCAGAATCACCATCAGAGTGTTGTATCTAAATTTGTTCCTGTTAGCTTTCGTAGACTCAAAATCACTGTCGTCTGAGCTGTCGTCAGACTTTGCTAACAAAATAAATAAAAAAAAAACTTTTTTCATTGATTAAAAGATCTTGACTGCAATCTCTCCTGTTGGGAATTGATGATGCGGCCAAGATGGTAGCGGGCTAACTTGGAAGGGATATGACAGTTTTAAATTAAACCCATACACCTAATCGAAGCCCGTTAGCGTTTCAGTACCATGTCTTGTCGAAACGACAAGACATGGTACTGAAACGCTAACGGGGTTCGTCTTTGTTTTTATTATAATATAATAAAAACAAAGACGAACCCCGTTAGCGAAGACTGAAATAGTGGGTTTTATATTATAAAACCCATTATTTCAATTTTGCAAATCCTGTACATTTACAATCAACATCACTGGTACTTTTTATCATGATAAGTTTCAATCATCATCTGAATCGGACCTTCGGCATTTCTCCTTCAACTTCTCATACTCGTTTCTCTTTATCAGCTCTTCTTTCAGTTTCTCCATATCGCTCAGCAAACTGCTCACTTGCACATTCTCGTACTTGTCTGATCCCGAATCAGAGTTACTGTCTAAGCCGGAATCGTCTTTAGAGTTCGTTTCTTCCTGATTTTGGTCCAGTTCGTTATCCGAGAGGTCGTGGACACTTTCGTCTGAGCTTTCCTCTTTCACTCCGGGCCTATAAGCCTTTGGTACGCTTTCGTCGACGACTTTGTCTGTGACGAACGTTTCGCTGAGCGATTGTATCTGACTGCGTCCGTCGCGTAGGGCTCGTTGGCGCTTTTTCTTCTTGCGCATGCTCTTCGCTATCACGCGTTTTTGGTGATCCAATTGCGGGAACAATTCTGAAATACGAATATTTCGAATTAACGAAAAACCAAATACTCGAAAATCTGTATTTTGTTATGATCCGTAATAAATTATAAGAATAAAGCAATGTGGTATCTCTAGTTCCTAATAAGCTCCATTGCAATATGGGGTCTTGGAAAGTAACTGTAACGTGTTGCTACTAGATGTCGCTAACAGTTGCTTAAACTGAAAAAGTAGATACACACTAATTTCGATGCTGACGTGTAGTTCGACCGCGGCTATAGTGTAAGTGCAATTCCCAAGAGATGTGGGTTCGAATCCCGCTGGCCTCGGAATTTTTGATGTGTTTACAAATTTATTCTGATATAGATGACAGTTTTTCGATTGTTATCGAATAAGAACAATCGAACAATTAAACATTTCTGTGGTGGTGTCGTATGATGCGGGTTGTCACGTTCCCTCAAATATGATTGAGCGAAGCAATGGCTGGGTCAAGCTCGTGAACGGGTTCCACCGGCGGGAATGGGCCTACTTTCTGTCTGCCCGTCTTAACATGTGTTGAATTATAATTAGGTATGCTTTTGTGGAACTTCCCCTCATAGTGGAAACACTGCATACATAGCATAGTACCTATTGTATTGTAAACTGGTTTTGAAAAGAGCAATCTCTGAGTTTCTTGCTGGTTCTTCTCGGCAGGAAGGGCATTCCGAACCAGTGGTAGACTCATCGACGATTCAAAAGCGCTTGTAAAAAAGTTTATTTGTATAAAAAGACATTTCTATTCTATTCGATTCGATTTTTCGAATGTATCGCCCACCGCTGTTGTACGCACCGTGCGCGCAGCTCAGCGCCTCCTCGGCGGCGTTCATCTCGGCCTCCTGTATGGAGTGTCCGCGCGCGGCGGCGAGGCGCGCGCCGCGGAAGTACACGCCCACCGTGTACACGCGCGTGTTGGTGGGGCCCAGGCACTCGATCACTCTGCCAAGTGGAGTCAACACTATTAGCCTATTAAAAAATTATTGGAACGAAGTTCCTTTTCGGATGGTTTGGCGCATGGGGGGCGGGGCTTAGTCGAAAAAATGTGTACGAACTTTCCGTCACGACCCTTGTTGCTAGGCGTAAGAACTTTCCGTCACGACACGACCCTTGTGGCCTTCGTTTCAATTCTAATTTTATCAAAGCTTTTGTGGCCCAGCGGTTAATAAGGAGTGAAACTATCGGTTCGCGGGTTTAAATTTAAATACCATTTCACAATGTCACCAATACTATGGTATTTATAGAGGTATGTATTTTAAAGTACGTTTCAATGGTTTAACGGGCAAAAGTGACGACTGAACTCCGAAAAGTCAACTGCACTCAAACAAATAAGAATTTTGAATGGGAAAGGGGAGTCATGTTTAAAATGGCAAATATTCTTAATAACACCTTTACTACCGACATATTAATTATTACAGTAAAGCTGTAAAGACATATTACAATGACAGTCTCAAAATAGCTGTGCGGTTTGGCAGCCATATTGTATAAAATATTACCCTATTCAAATGCTAATTTCGCTCAAAGATTTAGTGGAAAGTGAAATTTTTTTTTTATGTGTACATCATGCGATCAGTCGCCAGACTATGAGCAGATTCGTTCTGGGAATTAGTATCGTTCGGAGACAACTTCCCCAGCAGGAAGAACTCTACATGTCCTATGAAGCTACACTATCCAGTATATGCCGTCTCTTTAAGCGGCGTATCGCTTCTGGCATCATTAATTGTACTGCTAGGTCATTTGGATGACCAGACAGCCTTGCCTTGTAAGTACAGTTGAAGTTCATAATTTCTTGCTTCACTGTGTTCACATTTAGGTGTTCATGAAGTTCCGACGTCCGTAGGAATCATGGCGCGTTGGAAACTTGTTTTAAAATATAGTTTTGCGATCTTTAGATGATTTCAATGCTAGAATCGCATGCTGATCCCCAGAGCTGTATTCCATATGTCCATATTGGCTTTATAGCTGTCTTATACAACAGAAGCTTGTTATCCACGAACATCCAATATAAACCTCTGTATTTGTGGTAGATTTCATCCCTCTTGGTTTGAATATGCTTTTTCCAGGTAAGTCGTCTATCCAGATGCATGCCCAGATACTTTACAGTGTCATTTTGCGGTAGCTGGTTGTCCCGTAATGACACAGTAGGACAGTTTCCTTGTCGCAAAGTGAATGTCACGTGGACAGATTTAGTAACACTAGCTTTTATTTTCCATCTAGTCAGCCATTTGTCGATCTGATCCAAACTACGCTGCAGGATTGCAGAGGCTTCCTGAGGAGATCTGCTACGAGCTAGAATAGCAGTATCATCTGCGTATGTAGCCACAGTGACATCTTTAATATGTGGTAGGTCACTTGTATAAATTGTGTAGAGTACGGGTCCCAGAACTGAGCCTTGTGGAACGCCAGCTTTAATTGGATAGAACTGAGATGTGTGCTCTTCTTCCTTGACTTGAAAAATTCGGTCAGAGAGATAAGATTTTACTAATTCAAAAAACGTATGGGGTAAAAGTGATTTGATTTTGAATAAAAGACCTGTATGCCACACCTGCACATCAAGAAAGGCAGCAGAGCAGTATTCCTTGCGTTCAAGTGCGTCTCTGATGGTTCTGCATACTCTGTGGATCTGTTCTACAGTACCATGATGTTGTCGGAAGCCAAATTGATGATCAGGGATGATGGATCTTTCTTGTAGTTCCCTCATAAGTCTTCTCAGCATAACCATTTCAAATAGTTTTGATGTCACAGGTAATAAACTAATTGGCCTGTATGAGGTTTATTCATGGACTGGTTTGCCAGGCTTTCCAATCATAATAATTTGAGAAACCTTCCAGAGTACTGGGAAATAGCCAATTCTCAGGATACCATAAAACAAGATAGTAAGGAATACGATACCTTTTTTAGGTAGTTCTAGTAGAACTTTTTTGTCTATCAGATCAAAGCCTGATAAAACATATGGAAGACAAAAAGGTGCCTTTTTGTCTTCCATATGTTTTATTATGCTAATGATTTCTTTTGGTGTAGTTGGCCTAATAGGCAGATCCAATTGAAAAGGCTGTCCGAGGGACATTTTCTAGTTCTGTATCATTAGTATCGTGATCAGGTTCATTTGGCGTAAAATTTTTTGCCAAGTGTTCTCCAAAAGCATCAGCTTTCTGTTGCTGACTTCTTGCCCAAATGTTGTTCTCCAGTTTGAGCGGTGGTTTAGAGTTTGTAGGTTGGTTAATATTTTTACAAGCTCGATAGAGTGAGTAGTTTAGTGGCCCTTGTTGCAGACAAAGATTCCAGAAATGATTCCATTGAGGCATTATTTAATTTAGATATGGTATTTTTTAGGTCCTTTATTGCTTTATTTAGTGCAGATTTATCTTCAGGATGCCTACTAATGTGCCACACTCTGCGTAACCTTCTTTTCTCCATAATTTGGTGCTTTATTTCAGATGGAACTAATTTGTGCCGCGATCAAGAGTTGGAAGTGTCTGGTGTGCATTTCCAGCATGCTGATTGAACTGTAGTCATGAACTTGTGAGTTGCATTGTCAATATCGTCCTCCGATTTAAGGGCTATTTGAAGCTGAAGTTCATCAGTTATTAAACTTCGGAAAGCTTCCCAGTCTGCCCATTTATTGTAGAGTTGAAGGCGTTTCATATTATTCTTCACTTTGGAACTTATGGTTAGGATCACGGGGATATGATTCGAGGACCCATCTAAGGTAGAACTGACAGTGAATAATAGTCGAGATAAGCCTTTAGATATAAAAAAAGTCCAGAACATCAGGCAAACGGTTTGGATCTGTAGGCCAATGTGTAGGTTCTGATGTGGCAGTGGTAGTTAGATGGTTAATATCTACACTCTTTTTTAATTCCCTCCCTCGTGTGGTTATCAGCCTGGACCCCCAGTGAATGTGTTTTGCGTTCCCATCTCCTCCAACTATAAAGCGACATCCTAGGCTTTCAAAGAACTTTGAGAATAGCTCCTCAGATATTCTGTGCTTAGGTGGACAGTACACAGCTGATATATTAAAGTCGCCATTTTTATCTGAGATTGCTACTGATGTTGCTTGGATTGGTTCAGTACTGTATGGTGGTAATTCGTAATGCTTTATTGTCGCTTTTATGATGACTGCAGTTCCTCCTTGTGCAGTACCATCTGGGTGGTTTGTGTAGTAGATATTGTACCCTTTTATCTTTATCAGACTCTTCTTCTTCCTAGCGTTTGTCCCGGCATACGCCAGGGTCCGCTTTCCTGCTAAGTTTCTTCCACTTTGCACGATCTAAACTCTAAAGCATCCTCTTTACGAAGACCGTTGGCACGTGCATCTGCCTGTACTATGTCAATCCACCGTTTCTTTGGCCGGCCTCGGGACCGCTGTCCAGGGACGGGCATATTTAGGCACCTGTGACCCACATAGTTTTGGGGACGGCGCAGTAAGTGGCCAAACCAACGCAACCGAGACTCTTGCATTTTGTCTGCGATACCTCGCACGCCAAGGCTACCGCGGATGTACTCGTTGCGAATTCTGTCCAAGCGAGTAACACCACACATCCACCTAAGCATCTTCATTTCATTGGAGTGAAGATCGCGGGTATGTCTCGTTAGCGCTGGCCAGGCCTCGCTGCCATAAAGCATTACAGGACGTATGATGCTCTTGTAGACCAATCCTTTTAGGCGGACAGGAACTTTTGGGTCACAGGTTACTGCCGTTATCTCCCTCCACTTGGCCCAGGCTGCGGCGATTCGGGACTTGACATCGTAGTCGACGCTTCCGGATTCATGTAGTACAGACCCAAGATATTTAAACTTATCCGATCTTTTAACGGGCACGTTATCTACATGGATGGTATCGTGATCCCCCACACTACAGGCCATGTACTCTGTTTTTGCGGTATTGAGTTTTAAACCGCCCTTCTCAAGAGTATCTTTCCACGAGTTCACCTTAACTTCAAGTGCGCCCCTGTTCTTACTGACAAGTACAATGTCGTCGGCATATTTCATTAGCCACGGAGGAGTACTCTGAATGTCCGCCGACAGAGCATCAAGTACGACACAGAAGAGATACGGGCTTAGCACTGAACCTTGGTGTACTCCTACTGTGATTGGAAAGGTCGAAGTGTCACCGACTGCGGTCCTTACTATAGCTTCAGTCTGGGTGTACATGTCCTGGATTATACGTATGTACCCTTCCGGCACGTTTTTAGACCTCAATGCAAACCAGATTTGCTCCCTTGGTACACAATCAAAGGCCTTTTGTAGGTCCAGAAAAGCCAAATGTAAGGGTTGATTACGCTCTGTATGCGTTTCTATGAGTGTTCTGAGAGCGAAAATTGGGTCTATGGTACTACATCCAGACCTAAAGCCATACTGACATTCTGACACAGAGCACTCTTGACGGAGTCTTTGGTCTAAAATCCGTTCAAAAAGCTTCATGGTATGGCTCATGAGTTTTTTATCATTATCAGACTACTACTAATAAAATGAGTTTCTAATATGAGTAGGATATCAAGTTTGTGCATGTGAAGTAGTATTTCTACTTCATCTTTGTTGGGAGATAATCCGTTAATGTTCCAAGTAGCTATGTTAAGAGCTATTTTGGCGTATTGGAAATTAACGTTGTTATGAGTTGAAGGAGTGTACTCATTTGTTGTAGGAGCAAATCAATTTTTTCAGATTGCTTGATAAACATGTTTTCTAGGGTTTTATAAGAGGATGATCGTGTTTTATCAGGTCCTGGTTTATCAGGCTTTGAGTTAGTAGCTTCAGCATATGTTTTCTCTTGCGTTTTAGCATTTTGTGTATGTGGTGGTCGGTTACCAGCAGAATTCAAATTTATTGGATGTTCTTGCGTATTGTCACCATCTTTGTTTACTTTATGATCATTTCTTTGTTTTCTTGGGTAAAATTTATATGTTTTTCTGGTTAAAATCTCCTTATACACTTCACACCCTTTGTAATTAGCAGGATGTGGGCCCAAGCATAGAGCACACATAGCTGGAGTGTTGCGATCAGTCTTTGAGCATTCTGATGTTCTGTGAGCCCCTGCACATTTAACACAGCGGAAGGGTTTCATACAATAGTTTTTTGTATGTCCATACTGTTGACACCTCTGACATTGTACTATTGTTTTTCGTTTTCTTGGATCTTCTATAATAACAGTTTGGTGATATATAACCTTTATGCTTTTGACTACCTTATTTTTGGGACCAGGTAGAAGATTTGCGAAAAATTTGGTAGTAGGTTTTTTATCAGGTCCAAATTTAGCATTTATTATTTCTCCTGTCACAGTATTGCCTGTTTCCTCAATGGCTGCCTTGATAGCATCAAAAGGAGTTGTGTGGTGTAAGTTTCGTATGACTATTCGGTAGTTTCTATTATCTTTTCGATTAAAGGTGTGTCCAATCAAACCATTTTCCCGGATTACCGATATTAGGAGCTTGTATATTTCAATATCGTAAGTTAATATTTTAAGTTGATTTCTGTTGATTATTTTATAGCTAAACTGGGATTTCTCTGTAACTGACTCCAATAGTTCAGTGAGTTTGTTTAGATCTTCAACACCATACAAGATGATCGGCAGTGGTTTATTTGACTTCTTTATCTTCGGTTCGTCTGTCTGTTCGTCAGTTAAATCAACAGTTAATCCACTAAAACTGTTACTTATTTCCATTTTATCAGGTGAGGGTGAATTCGCAATTTTTTTCCTTTTTGGGTTTCTGATCAAGGGAACTCTTTGCCAATTAGGGGGTTGAGTGGATGTACATTTTAGTGGTTCTGAATCAAGACATTGGCTTTGTTGATCTTTTTGGGTGTACGGTTCTTCCTTACTTGAGCATGGTGGGCTGCTTATAGATGAACTCCTTGATCTTGATATAAATAAGCTAGGATGGAAAGCTTGCTGCACTAGTCGTTTTCCAGTAACATTTACAGTTACTCACTCCAGTGGTGTCTTCGGTAGCAGATTTCACACTCTCCAGCCCGGGTACCGGAGAGCGCCGGGGGTTAGCCGGATCGCATGACATAACACATTCTCTATTATCTGACATTTCATAAAAGGGGGGGGTTGGAAAATTACACCAGCAGTACTTTCCCAAGTTACTACTGCCACAGTTTTAGAGGGTATTTAATGCCTCAGGGCTTGTGGTAGCCGTGGACAGGTTAGTTAACCGCCGCCTGTTGCTCGGCGTTGTCAGCTCGTTTTGCACCACCCAGGGGACACGTGCAGGGTGTGCCTTTTTTGAGGAAAGGGTGGAGAATCCTACGGACGCGAGCGACACCGTCCCCCAAAGTGAAATAAACAAAAATTAATTACAACACTATAAGATTTGAGTGAAGTAAAGGGGAGGTGTCAACATTGTCAAATGACGAAAATTACCGCACGTGCGCTTATATAGAAATTACCTGTAATTACAGAAGCACAGGTACTCGTGGCTCACTCACTTGTACACGGGTATATCCGGCTCTCCTCCCTCCATAGAGCGCAGAGTGAGGCAGCACTGTTGCAGCTTCGACTTGGGGTCGTTCCAGCCCTGGCTCATGATGAACTCCTGCAGGCGCGGGAACAGGCACGCGTCGTATACTCACTTGTACACGGGTATATCCGGCTCTCCTCCCTCCATAGAGCGCAGAGTGAGGCAGCACTGTTGCAGCTTCGACTTGGGGTCGTTCCAGCCCTGGCTCATGATGAACTCCTGCAGGCGCGGGAACAGGCACGCGTTGCAGAACGCCTGGCAGTATTCCAGATTCTGTAATACAAGTTATTGTATAGAGCGACTGCATATTCTGCCAAAAACATTCGGACACGCTCCGGCAAGGCACTCTGCTGGTACATTTTGTGCTAGATTTTACCGGATCGTACTTCCCTTTTTAACGCTCGATGGATGCATGGAACAAAATTTTCTGACAGACAATTTCGAGTCGAGATTGAGAATTGCAAGAGCGAGTCTTAGAATAGAATAGAAATGTTTTTATTCAAATAAACTTTTTTACAAGTGCTTTTGAATCGTCGATGAGTCTACCACTGGTTCATTGCTTGTGTAAAGGCAAGTCTAAAATATTGACTGTGGAATTTCATTATAGAACATCACACCCATTCTCACAAACGACTTTCAGACTTTCTTGAGGCGTAGTGGTTCTAGAGGTAAAGCTTACTTTGTCAATATACAAGGCGCCCAAGAAAGCTTCGAGCAAATCCGCTTTGTGCTTCTTAGTGGTGGGCTTCGCCTTAGGGTTGTTGTATATCGCGTACTCCGACATGTTGAGGTCGTCGCACACCATCGACTGGGTGCGGTTGTTCACCAGCGACGAGCGGAGCAACTGCGGTAAAAACATTATATCATTGTTACATACATCAATATTTGGGAATCCTCATCATGAGCACACCATTCACTTCTGAACGCAGGTTTCCTCTCAGAGAAGCATTATAGGCCATAGTACACCACGCTGGCCCAATGTGAATTGGAAGACTTCACACACCTTTGAGAACATTATAAAACTAGAAACTTCAGGGTGCAGGTTTCCTCACGATGTTTTCCTTCACCGTTGAAGCATGTGATATTTAATTGCTTAATAGAAATAGAAATAGAAATGTTTTTATTCAAATAAACTTTTTTACAAGTGCTTTTGAATCGTCGATGAGTCTACCACTGGTTCGGAATGCCGTTCCTGCCGAGAAGAACCAGCAAGAAACTCGGCAGTTGCTCTTTTCAAAATAAGTTTACAATTCAATAGAATAGTTATACAGCTCAATTACCACCTGCTGTCTCATGAATCGCTGGAACGAATTATGTCCACGCTTTTTTATCATCTAAATAGTCTTCAATTGCATAATATGCTTTTTCATGAGATTAGTTTTAACTGATTTCTTAAACTTGTGTAAAGGCAAGTCTAAGATCGACTGTGGAATTTTATTATAAAACGTCACGCCCATTCCCACAAATGTCTTTCGGACCCTCTTGAGGCGACATCGAGGAATCACGAGCCTGTTTGGATTTCTAACTTGCCTATCGTGTAAATCACCCTTTTTTTTGTAATTCACAATGTTTTGTCTGACAAATATTATATTGTTGTAAATATATTGTGAAGTTACTGTAAGAATGTCTATTTCTTTAAATTTTTCTCGAAGGGAATCCCGCGGTTTTAAATTATATATTGCGCGAATTGCCCTCTTCTACAATACAAAAATTTTGCAACATCGGCTGCTTTACCCCATAATAAGATTCCGTATGACATAATACTATGGAAATATGCAAAATAAACAATTTTTGCAATTTCTATGTCAGTTAACTGTCGAATCTTCCTAACAGCGTAAGCAGCAGAGCTAAGCTTGCCAGTGCTAAACGCACATAACTCCGAAAAGTGAGAGGTACGCGCGTGCCACGGATCCAACCTGCGACCCTCAAATAGGAGACCGCAGTCCTAATCTATCATTAAAAAAGTCGCGGTACCGTGGAAGTAGTGTTAGATGGTCAACAAACAGGGTGCGATTCCCGGCGAATCCGCAATTTTTGATAGGCATTATAATAATTATTCGGAAATTTTCTTAAAATCTAGGCACATTTTGGTCGCAATCAATTCAGGCGTGGAAATTAACAGACAATTCAAAATTAAGAATTATTTATTTCACGTAGGCCAACCTGTGGCTCTTGACACGTCATGACTCTACCACCTGTTCGGAGAGCGGATTCTGCTGAGAAAAGCCGGCAAGAAACTCAGCAGTTGCTCTTTTCAAAATAATTATTTTACAATATTATTATGTAGCTATTGCATTGTAATAAGTTTTTTATACTATCTTGTGGGCAGCTGGATGCCAAGCCTATTTAACCCATGCAACTTTGTTAGAATAGAATATAATATTTCCACAATGAAGGGAAGGTCCAAACAAGCGTACTACAATTCAATTCATGTTAAGACGGCCAGATAGAAAGCAGCCCCATTCTCGCCGGTGGCCCGCGTTCAGGACAAGCATAGTAAAACTCACAGATAAGTGCCCTTCGTGATGGTCGGGGAAGTGTCGGTACAGTCTGTCCGATACGACCAACTGCAGCACCGTGTCGCCCAGGAATTCCAGCCGCTGGTTGGAGCCCAGCGTCAGGTTTGTGAATCCCACGGAGCGATCGGTGAACGCGCGGGCCAGCAAGCGGATGTGTTTGAACTGGACTCCTGAAATAGTTACTTAAGTTACCAGTGCGATAATGTGAACATTATGGTCAAAGCTAAAATACGGATATGTTTGAATTCGACACCTTAAAAGAGTTATTTATGTTAGTGCGTACGCGTAACTTGAAAATTACAGTCAGGCGAAAAATCTTGGACGAGGGTGTTAAACAGTACTGAAAGAATAATTTTCAATATGGCAGCGATTTTTCAATAAACTGTTAAGAAAATTAAATAAAATATGGTCACCGTAAACATTTTACCAATGTTAACAATGTAAACCAAAAAAGGTGTTCTGTTCTATTTCGAGGTATTTTATTTTATAATAAGTACCATGTAAATCTGATTCTATTCTACAGGACACTAAGTCAATGCCGGAATCGTAGAATATGTTTGATGTAAAAATGCATTCCATATTGTGTATCTAATTCTAAAGTCGGAAACTAAAGTAAATCTACCTATTATTCAATACATAAATGCATTAAACATTTAACAAGCACATGAACTAGGTTTTATGTCTGTTCAATAAGTCATGACTCATGAGTCTCGAGAGTCAAAAGTTTTTCCATTTATTCCACCTTTCCACATTAATGTGTGTATAGTTTATTTTTAAGTAAAATCAGATTTATCTTTATGTAAATTATCAAACTATTTGATTCATCGGTGACTCTTTCACAATGTTGCTACAACCTATTTTTCAATTTACCCATGCCCACTGACTTATTGAAGACTTAAACTATATAATGAATCCGATTATCCAATTTCTGGTTACGACTATGGCAAATATTGAGGCAACATGTTGCTATACGCTTGAATGAACTAAATCTTACCAATAGACTCCTCAAACTCGGTCAGTCTCTGCAGGAACTCGAAGTCCTTGATGTATTTCCTGTCTCCGAACGGCTCCTGATCCTGCAGCGGGTGCGGCCGCTCTTTGGTCCACACCTCCAGAAGCTGTGGCTCGCCGTACCATAACGCTAAGCCGAATACTCTGTCGGTAACCTGCGAGAGAATATTCCTTAAATGTCACCCTTATCGTCATCATCAGCAACCCTTCAACGGCTCACTACTGGGTGCAGGTCTCTCAGAGAATGGTTAGGCTGCCTGTCCATTGCGAAGGTGTGATCAGTGGACCAATGATATTACTGAGAGATGACGTGATAAAATTATCGCTATATCATCTATAATAAACTGATTGGTCTGCGAAACACGTCTCCGCTCCGCTCCGCTTCAATGGACAGGCAGCCTTATAGACCATAGTCCACCACGCTGGTCCAATGCGATGCGAAGTTCACCCACCCTTGAAAACATTATGGACTCTTAGGCGTGCAGGTTTCCTCAAGATTTTTTCTTCAGCATTGAACTATGTGATAATTAATTGCGTGGGTTAAAAATAATGGTCTCTAACTAACACCTTTAAATGGCGAAAGTTTTGTGACGTTTGATGAAGCATGATGACGCCTCTAAGCGAGTTGAGTATATATTTTTTTAAGAATATTAGCCAAGCTGAGCATTAGATTAGCTTGGCTTCTCTTCTCCCCTCCAAATAAGCGGAAAGCTTGTGTTAAGAGTGGGTACGATAATAGTGCAGCGGGTGGGGATCGAACCGCGACCTTTTAGTTTTCAGTCCGCACCTTTAACCTTTGGGCTATTGAGGCTGTATAGCCTCAATAATAATAATAATTGTATAATCATACTAATATTATAAATGCGAAAGTGTGTTTGCTCGTTTGTCCTTCAATCACGCCGCAACAGACCTATAGATCGACGCCATTTTTTGCACGAGTTATTTGAGAACCTGGATAGTGACATAGGCTACTTTTATCTTATACATTAACCCGGAAAATCAGAGTTCCCGAGGGATTTTAAAAACTAAATCCACGCGGACAAAGTCGCAGGCATCAGCCAGTAAATAATAATCAAAAAGTGTGTTATTTTTTTTAATAATACGCACCTCTAGGCCGGCATCAAGGAAAAGCGCGCCCATGAGCGCCTCGAAGCAATTGGCCATCGCGTGCCGCATCACCACCTCGCGGCACAGGTCCGACCCGTGCGCGCACAGCATGTACTGCTCCAGACTGATGTTCTGGAACATGACGTTCGGAAGTATCTAGTATCTACTATTTCGAAAAAATATCTTATTTCAGCAAAAAAAAACGTTCGCTGGGGGTGATTTTTTTTTTTGGCTAAAATGAGTTATATTTTTATCCAATAGTTTCCAAAATCTTTCATCACGCCTATTACCAGCAAAAGTTCCTTTCGCATCCATTACAAGGAATATTAATATATATTCTTTCATTACCTACTTATTTTCAATTATTGTTTCATTTACAAAAATATTGTATGGATATTATATGGATGTATTTAATCTGGTACCAGCCTGGCTTTCCAACACGGCAATGCAGCCAGTATACTTGGCACCATTCCACGTGGGCATGATTTGTATAGTAGTTATGTTAGTTTAGTTTATAAGTTTTAAACTAAAGATTATGTACTAGCCTCTCTAATCTCAGGAGCTCGAACCATTGTATAGCCGCCAGCATTACCCGCCCCGCGTCCCGCAGACCATCAGGAGGAGCAAGCTTGCGGAGGTTTACCTTAGCCAGCTGCGCCAGATGTTGGTTCTGGACTATGGACGCTCTGAAGGTCGCCAGCCCGCCCTCCGTCAGCCCGGGGAACATGCGGAACAGGTGTATGGAGGATATGAACTCCACCACGGCGTCCCCGAGGAACTCGAGACGCTCGTTGTGCTTGATCTCGGACTCTGTCTCCGTGAGCTTGCCGAATCGGGACATGATTTTTATTAGTGTCACGATACCTGCAATTAAAATCATAAACAATGATTTATCTAATTCGTATCATGTAGCAACTGTGTACTGTATAATACAAAACACAAGATAAATGATATATATGAGCCCGTGTTTTAAAAAAAATGTAGTAACATAGTAAAATACAAAAATATGGCTTTTTTGTATTGTACTATGTAATTTGACAAAAAAGAGTAGAAAATAATAGGGAACCATTATCGCTGTCTAATCTATATAATATATAAAAGCGAAAGGTCATTGATTCATCACGAAATCTCAGGAACTATGAAACCTACAAAATTGAAATTTGGAATGTAGGTTCTCTCTAGGAGGTAGGTGTTAGCTACGAAATGGATTTGAGAAAATCCCCCCTAAGGGGTGAAATGGGGTTTCGAAGGTTATATGAAAGTCCTATGTTTTTGAAGTTAGACATATGAAAATCGGCATTTAGATTATTAAATTTAAATACTAAAGATTTGTATAAGTTATTTTGGAAAATCCCCCCTTAAGGGTGGTAAAATAGGGGATGAAAGTTTTTATAGGAAAGTTTTAAATATTGTTATTGTTAACTTGAAATTTGGAACATAGGTCCTTTCTAGAGGGTAGGTGTCAGCTAAGAATTTATTTTACGAAAATCCCCTCCTAAGGGGCTGAAATGGGGGTTGGTAGGTTAAATGAAAGTCCTATGTTTTTAAAGTTTGAGGGTTGAAATCAGGATTTGGGTCACTAGCTTTAAATAATAAAAACTTGTATAGGTTATTTTGAAAAAATACCCCCTTATGGGTGGTAAAATAGGGGGGAAATTTTGAAATACCCGTTGGTTCTTATTACTTTCGATGATATTTTGAAAGTATTTATAGGTTCATATCTTTTGCACAGCTCAGTAAATTAAGGAATAGTACATTGTTCTACGAGGGGTGAAAGTGACCGATTACTTACGAGAGCGTCGTTTGAGACACGAGGCGAAGCCGAGTGTATCAATACACACGAGTCAGGAATCGCACTTTCTCCCGAGTGATACATAGTGCTTTATACTACACTTACGAGGAAAATAACAGGCACATTTTTTAATTATTGAAGTTTACTTTAGAGGTACGCTGTCTACTTTAGAGGTACGCAGGCAACTTTGGTGGTAAGCAGGCTACTTTGGTGGTACGCACGCTACTTTTAAGGTACGCCGGCTACTTTAGAGGTACGCCGGCTACTTTAGAAGTACACTGTCTACTTTAGAGGTACGCAGGCTACGTAAGAGGTAATCAGGCTACTTTGGTGGATTTGTTTGAGGACATAGCAGTTAAATGACTTTCAATTAGTATAATTATATGGAATAATAATTAATATAAATTCAGTTAATATGTTTATAATCAAATAATTCAATTGTAATAATCAAAATATTATTTATTATAAAAAATTAAAAAACAGTCTTCTTTATCAACATACAGTGTTATATCTAAGATAAACTAGGTATTTTATAAAAAATACTAAGTACAATATGAATCAACATTTTAGCTGTTATTAATATTATATTATCAAAAATTAAAAAAAAAACAGTCTTCTTCAACAACAAACAATCTAAGTCAAATATCTAGTCTATCTTAGATAGACTAGATATTTTATAACAATACTAAGTACAATATAACTCAACATTAAAATTGTATTATCAAAAATTAAAAAACAGTCTTCTTTAATAACATACAGTGTTATATTATCTAAGATAGACTAGGTATTTTATAAAAAATACTAAGTACAATATGAATCAACATTTTAGCTGTTATTAATATTATATTATCAAAAATTAAAAAAAAAACAGTCTTCTTCAACAACAAACAATCTAAGTCAAATATCTAGTCTATCTTAGATAGACTAGATATTTTATAAAAATACTAAGTACAATATAACTCAACATTATTGAATAAACAACATGACTCAACATTATAGCTATTATTAAAATTGTATTATCAAAAATTAAAAAAACAGTCTTCTTTAACAACATACAGTGTTATATTATCTAAGATAGACTAGGTATTTTATTTTTACATTTTAACTGTTGTATTCATCAGTTGTTTAAATTTTTTATTATTATAATGACAGCCATGAACCATTAATACTATTTCACCACTGTGTATCACAGTATAGAAAAGAATAGAATAAATTTTTATTCAAATAAACTTTTAAAAATTCTAGAAAAAGAAACATAAACAATATTCTAAAATACCAATATTCTAAAATACCTTAAATTAACAATTTAAAATCTCAAAATGCAGTCATTTCATTCTGAAACTTTGGTAAAATATAAAGATGTCAGTACCTAATTAAAAATGTCTCCTCGTTGGTGGAGGTATTATTTTGTTCTCTAAAAAGTCCACCCAAATGGAAGCGAATTTCTTAAGCGAAAGCCCACTTTCCACTTCCAAATAAAACAAAGATTGTGCACTTGCAGCTTAGTTTTATAATATAGTGTACTGACATTTGATTTAGGTGCCATTAATACTGCCTGTAAGTCCACTGTAAAAACGTAATATTCTCCCTTCTTATCTTTATCTTTTTCTTGCTTGTTTATATTTCTTTATAATATGTTCCTTATATTCAGAATCAGAATCAGAATCAGAATTTATTTATTGCATTATACACTAGTAGTATACAAGAGATGGTAGGTACAATAGATTGTTGGCCGTAGTGTATTACCAATCTAATGGTGTGCAATAACAATAGAAAATTATACAATTAAATTTAAAAATTGGATAGTTCATTCTTCTTCTGTTACTGTCCCAACTTTATATCAAGCGCATTTTTCGCATTGGTCTTTTTTGGCTTAAATAGCGCCATATTTTTGCCTACAAATATATTGGAAAACACACTTATAGAAAGCGCTTTTACATTTCGCTCTTTACACCAATCGTCAACGTAAAATTGGTAGAGGCTTTCTTTAGAATTCCATTCTGGCAATAAGTATAACTTCTGTGATGTTGCTCGGCAATAATGAGATTCCATTACCGGAAGAGAATCCAAAAATTGAAATGGGCTCCGAAACCTCCGAAGATTCAGATGTTTCTTTAGGACGTCTCTTTGTACTAGGAGGTTGCACTGAAAACTGCTGCTTCCAATTCTGTACAGTCCACCTTCCTAAATCTAAGGTGTTCAAAAAACATCTTTCGACATATTTTAACTCTTTCGTCATTTACTTTTTGATGATGAACAAAGGTATTAGCTCTCTTTGTTGTCTGTTTCACCTTGGGACCCCAACGACCATCAGCTCTTCGAACTATGTATAAAAAGTTCCCAAGGTGTTGGAGTGGCGACCCCTCACCGGGAAACGCAGTGTTGGCAGACCCCCCACCAGGTGGACCGACGACATCAAACGAGTCGCAGGGAGCCGCTAGATTCAAGCGGCGCAAGATCGAAGCCCGTAGAAGTGCATGCGGGAGACCTTTGTCCAGCAGTGGACGTCTATAAGTTGATAAAGAAGTTGTCTCTTTGGTGTTTCGATTTCGTGGTCGGACTGTCTTAATAGTAGTTATCCATTCGTTGACGAGGGTCTTTTTTTCACCCCAAGTAAGACTCCAAAAATTATTAAAAATATCTTTCCTTACATTTTCGTTTGTTTCACATTTTAAAGTACTGTACTTCCCAACCTCACAAGAGCATCTAAAAATGGAACGTGATTCTTTTGGTTTATGATAAGTCCAACAGTTTTCTTTCTTCTCTCTCCCAAAATATCCTTTACTTACCTTCTTCTCTTCTTTGTTCATTCTTTACCGAAATCCATTCTTTTTTATTAATTTCGAAATGTTTCCTTCGTTTATCAAGTTTCTTCATTTCAGTAAGCGAGTCGGGAGTCTGAATCAGTATAAGTCACAAGTTTCTTGTCTGTAAGGTCCTGTATCACTATCATCTGATATTGGTGGATTAGGTACGATATTGTGAGTGGTGTCAAGAGGTATAATTGTTGTAGGATTGGAATGAAGACTTGGCGTATTTGACATAGTCTGAAGTGGATTTTCTGGACATATTGTTTCAAACAGTTGATGATGCATATCTGAATTATTATAAATATTTTCTTGTGATTCTTTTACAATTTGTGATGGTATAATAATCAAATTCTCATCTTTATTGTCAACATTTTTTGGACAATGTAACTGTATACCTTTATTTGGCTTATAATTTGATTCCAAAATTACATCTTCTAATCCATCCAATAATTTATTAGTCTTACACTAGCGGCACGCTATGATGGCCGGTTTGACGTTTGTCCGCTCATGAAGTTCCGTATTAATTGATAACGACTTTGAAGGAAATAATTGTATTACTTTATTGACGATAGTGATGTGCAGAGATTCATAAATTTTATCGAATGTAGTTTTAGGTTTAGGACTCAAAATTTATTTATTAAATTGATTTCTAAAATGTATACAAGTGTAGAAAAATCAGTTTGCACCATTTAAGGGGTGAATGTACTTGTGAATATGAACAATTTTCACTATGTGGACAAACCTCTGAAATCGCAAAAAAATATCAGCTGTTTCATACAAAAGGTAAAATTTTTATTTTTATATGATATATACCACAACTCGGCATTTGGTTTTCTAAATTGAAAATTTTTAAAAATGGAATCTAATACGATCGTCACATAGGATCGCTGGCTAGCACAACTACTACCTCCGGCAAACTCGCGTCAATGCTCAATGCAAAACAAAGCAGTTTCGAATTGACGTTGCTTCGAAAAGTATAACTAAAAAGTGTAACTATCAGTGCAATGCGATTGTGATATAGTTTTGACCTGGCTTTGGATTTCAAATATTGATACTGCATTACTGTTGACCCTTGCTCGTTAATTTGGACTCTGTTCAAGCCCTTTGTTGTGGATTTCGTCGATATGACCGAACGTACGCAGAGAACTGTTCTAAATAGTCAGACACGTGAGTTCGTAATACGCCTTCGTAACTATTTCGATCGTGAAGCTCAAAATGGAGGGCCAATTTTACCTATAACGTCAGTGGTTGAACGCGTAGCTGATGCGCTTAATATTGGACAACGAACTGTTAGACGGATAACTAAAAAAAAATATGGCGAGACTGGCACAGAAGAAAATAAACTTCACACACCAAAAAAGAGAAAACGAGCAAAACCAGTCGTAGGCATCGATAGCTTTGATGCCGATGCTATCCGAAGACATGTTTACGGCTACTATTTACAGAAGGAGTATCCAACAAGAAAAAAGTTGGTGCATTCACTGAAGGAAGCTGGATTATTCTTCGGTAGGGAAAGTTCTTTAACGAAGATTTTGAAGACCATTGGATTTCGATACAAAAAATGTAACAAACGCAAAATATTGATGGAAAGATTTGATATAGCGATGGCAAGGTATACTTTTTTACGGCAAGTGAAAGAAATCAAAAATTGGCAAAATGTTGTGTTCTTGGATGAAACATGGCTTAATGCTAACCATACTGTAGGCCGTTCTTGGAACGATGACACAGCAGCATCTACTTCCAAAGTTCCTGTAGGAAAAGGATCGCGACTTATAATTTGTCACGCCGGAACCATCAACGGGTTTGTCGAAGGTTCTCTCATGGCTTTTGCGTCAAAAACCACTGGAGACTATCATGAAGACATGAATGGAGAAAAGTTTACTGAATGGTTTACCTCAATGTTGTGTAGCCTCCCTGAACCATCTATTATAATTATGGACAACGCCCCATACCACTCGATGCAAATTGACAAGCCACCTGCCCAATCCCAAAAGAAAGCTGATATCGTCGCATGGCTTCGTAAAAATGGCGTAGATGCAAACATGAATATGTTAAAAGCGGAATTAGTACGTCTTTTAAAAGAAAACAAACCAACCAAGATCCGATACGTCATTGACGAAATAGCATTAGAACATGGGCACAGAGTTATACGGTTACCGCCTTACCATTGTGAGTATAATGCGATTGAGTTGGTGTGGGCTCAAATTAAGGGATATGCTGCAAGACACAATACAGAACCCCCATTTACCACAAAAAAAATGCTAAAATTATTAGAAGAAGCTTGTGAACATGTGACTAAAGGAGACTGGGAAAAGGTTGTGAATAGAACTGTTAAATTAATAAGGGAAGATTATGAAAGAGATGTGAAAATAGATAATATTATAGAAAACGAACATATAATTATTAATGTAGGTGATGATAGCAGTGACGACAGTGAAAATAGTAGTATGGACGAATCTGATTAATTATGGCCTTTTGTGGCACCTTTTTTGGTATCTTTTGTATTCATATGTTTCTTGTGTGCATATAAAGTATGTATATTCATTTTCATTCAAATATTCAGTTCGTTCAAATAAATTAAATAAACATATACATTTTTGTTTTATTAAACCTATTTAATCAGGTACAAAAACAAAACTTAATTGTTTTTTGTTCGAGAATAAATTGACATTCCACATCACTATTGTAATGTGTCAAACCGGCCATCATAGCGTGCCGCTAGTGTAGTAGCCAAAGCTACCATTTTTTTCCCCCGGTACATCCTAAAAACGAGTAAAATAAACATTTCTATAGATAATTAATGATACGACAAAACAAATTATATTTAATACGAGTAAAATAAACATTTCTATAGATAATTAATGATACGACAAAACAAATTATATTTAATACACAGACAAAACAAAATTATTGTTAAGTGTCAGGACTCAGGATTTAAATAGAATACCTACCAGTTACAAACAGAAGAAGAACAAAAGAAGAGAATATTTTAGGGTAAACGTAATTAACTGTTGTAGTGAAGGTTGCGGGTTATGACTTGTCAGTATTAAAACACCTTGCCAACCGGGAGATCAATATATTTTCGAAGTTACAGACAGATGAAGTGGATACAAAGTCAAGGTGACGCAGACGCACAATAATATGTGAAATGACGTGAGACGGTGCGACTAGTAATGACGCGCTAGCCGTTCGCTATCCGAATGTACTGCGGTAAGAAGTTCGAGGGTGTTCGGCCGTAAGCCAAAGCGCCTTCTAAGCTAACTCACCGAGTACAGGTGGAGTTAAGAATGTCTAACAATCAATCCGGGTTCATCCTCGTAGGCCCTCACGAGCCTCGGGGTAACCGCTCGGGGCGATGGCCGCTTTCGGTGGTAGCGACGCCGCCTGCAACGACAGGCAGGGCGCTGGGTAGGACCGGCTGGTCCGTGGTGTCAATCCGGTAGTAGATTCCGGTGTTATCCTGATGCAGTGCGTTCCAGCCCGCGGAAAATCGCGGATGAACAGCGGACTGCGGCAGGTTGGTACGTCCGTGGTGGGCTTCGCCCGCCGCTCAGCGAGGTCGAGCCCGCTGGTGAGCGTACCGACGAGCGCCCATCAGCCAGCGGCGAGAGGTCCGGGTAGACGGGCTCAGTCATGAGCCATGCATAGTTCCATGATACATCCCAGGATCAGCGGGGTTGGATCACGCTGCTCCTGGATTGCCATCAGCACCTGGTTCAATGTGCTGATGACTTTGGCACTCGCTTCGCCTTCGTCCCCCCTGCGCACACACCCAACGGACGCCCTTGCCAAACGGGCGTCCGTTGGGTGTGTGGCCGAGGATCCTCTTCAATTGCTTGAAGTGTGTCGGCCAGTCGGGCAACACTTCCACTATGAGAGGCGGGTATCGTGTTACCTTTGTCGAGGTAGCAGAGGCTGCGGCGGCGGCAGCGGCGGGAGCAGCAGCAGCGGTAGTTGCGGTGGTCGCAGCGGCGGTGGTAGCAACGGTGGTGAC
This sequence comes from Oeneis ivallda, assembly GCA_029955525.1. Taxonomy (NCBI): domain Eukaryota; kingdom Metazoa; phylum Arthropoda; class Insecta; order Lepidoptera; family Nymphalidae; genus Oeneis; species Oeneis ivallda. The sequence goes on along the minus strand of JARPMR010000018.1, from coordinate 13,293,928 downwards.
GGCAGGGGCAGGGGAGTCACCCGTCTTCGGCTTCTTCCTAGCGGCCGTGTCCGCATAAGTGGGGCTTGCAGACGTAATCTCCATCGGAGTCTCCTGCTTCGGCGAGTGTCGGCATACTCGGCGGTGTGAACACCGCCGGTGTTTTGCCCCCTCTCGGCCGCGGCGGGGACGGAAAACGTCCCACGGCGATGTTCGGCGGCGGAGCAGGGAAACGTGGCGTGCGTAGCGAAGGGGACTGCGCGGTACGCTTAGGTACGGCGGGTGGAGTTGCCGTGCGTGCGGCTGAGGTTAGCGCGGTGGCGGCAGGCGTTGCTTGGCGCCTGGACGTGTACGTTCCGGATTCCATGGACTCGAATGTCTAACAAAGTTACATAGCAAGGTCTTATACATTGGCATACAGCGGTGTTTAAAATACATGTAACGCCGTCTAGTGTCCGTCAGTCTACAACCTCCTCCCTCTGTCCCTGAAGACGTCCCGGCGAAGAGGACAGGATTACGATGATCTGTTTGGTCGACCTCGTCCTCTAGGAGCTTTTGGTCTTTGTGTCTCTACCTTACGAGGTTGTCCTCTCCTTCGTAATGGTTGTACTGGTTGTGGTATGTCTTCAGTATTCACGGATTTATGGAATGGCACAAGAGCTGAGGAGTGATGTACTCCTATTGGCTTGTCAGGTTGTGACAGACATGACCGGACCGGTGCAGCCCTTGGCGACGTACACGGCTCGATAATACCATCGTTTAACATTTCGTCTATTTTCTTACGCAGTATCTCTTTACGAGGAGGTGAGAGACGATATGGCGGTACTGATACCGGACTACAATTTCCTGTATCAATACAGTGTTCTACTACAGTTGTGGGTTGACCGTTTGAGGCAAATATAAAGTCTCCAAAAATTGTCTTAGTGCTTTTATTTGGCTGTTATCTAATACTGTATCGGCAAACTCTACTTCTATCATGGAAATGTCTATGGTATTATTATTATTATCCGGAAATAGTAACGCAGATTTTGGAGACAATTCAAGTTCACTTCATACATGCGGTGTACAGCAATTTGGGCATCGCGCAACATTGCATCGGCAAATCTTGGTGAGTACCCATCGAAAACCTTCTCCGGGTTCCATTTTTACCATTTTGGTACGGAACCCTAAAAATGACAAACCTTTAGGCGTCACAAAAAGCGCGTGGGCTGGGGAACATTGTCAGTGTAAAACTAAGGCCCCGATAGGATTTAGCAGTTTTTATTTGTGTAGATTTGCTATTAGTCAGAAAGCAGGTTTTCGAGCATGGCATTTCTAACCTTTTAAGACAGATTATCGATGTAATTCCTTTACCATAATGTAGGTAATCGCCTGATATTTCTGACCGGTAAAAAGTAAAATTGTTCAAAAATGGACTCAGCAGGTTAACAAATTAGGCCGACGAAACTTTAAAATCAACATTAACTCGGACAGCCAAGCCGCCCTCAAGGCTCTGGCCAGGCCCTCAACAACATCTAAACTCATACAGGACTGTCATAAAGCCCTGGAAACGCTCGCCGCCTCCAACGATATCACCTTACGGTGGGTCAAGGGGCAGTGAGTAAAAGACATGGTTGTATGAACTAACACTCAAAGAGCCTTCCCTACTTCGATCGAATGCACCAGACTGCAAACAGACTAAGGAAGCCTTTCCTTATCTAGCCAAACAACTAACAAACAGACTACTCCGCCTGGACAGAGGTAAACTCAGGAAGGTGGTGGGAATTATAACGGGGCACAGCCCACTAAACAAACACCTTTTTACTATAGGTGTCACCGACAGTCCTCTGTGCAGGGCCTACATGGAGGCAGATGAAACGCACACGCACGTGCTCTTGTCATGCACGGGCGTCGAAGAAAGAACAACACAAGAACCATCTCTGCATAAGCCCATAGCATCCGATTTTGATTTATAAATTTTCTAGTGAAATATAAAGAAATATAGAACTAATAATAAAGCCTACAGCATTTATTTTGGTGTGACCAAAGTGACGAATTTGTCTTAGAAATCTGGTCATAGCGATATTAGATTCACTTTTCTTTTCTATCTTTAGGTATTGGCGTAAGAGATTTCTTCACTCCTCACTCCTTCGTATGTCTCCTTATGGTAGTAAATAATTATATTCTCTATGGAAGGAACTGACACAATTTATAATAGTGTTTTATAGAAAGCAATCAGAGGTACGATTGTCTAGTTATTGCATTGATCGTAATCGTATTCGCTGATAATCGTAATATGAATACGATCAATGGAATAAATTTTAGACAATAGAATAGAATAGAATAGAATAGAAATGTTTTTTATTCAAATAAACTTTTTTACAAGTGCTTATGAATCGTCGATGAGTCTACCACTGGTTCGGAATGCCGTTCCTACCGAGAAGAACCAGCAAGAAACTCGGCAGTTGCTCTTTTCAAAATAAGTTTACATTCGATAGAATAGTTATACAGTTAAATTACCACCTACTGTCTCATGAATCGCTGGAACGAATTATGTCCACGCTTTTTTATCATCTAAATAGTCTTCAATTGCATAATATGCCTTTTTCATGAGATTAGTTTTAACTGATTTCTTAAACTTGTGTAAAGGCAAGTCTAAGATCGACTGTGGAATTTTATTATAAAACGTCACGCCCATTCCCACAAATGTCTTTCGGACCCTCTTGAGGCGACATCGAGGAATCACGAGCCTGTTTGGATTTCTAACTTGCCTATCATGTAAATCACCCTTTTTTTTGTAATTCACAATGTTTTGTCTGACAAATATTATATTGTTGTAAATATATTCTGAAGCTACTGTAAGAATGCCTATTTCTTTAAATTTTTCTCGAAGGGAATCCCGCGGTTTTAAATTATATATTGCGCGAATTGCCCTCTTCTGCAATACAAAAATTTTTCCAATATCGGCTGCTTTACCCCATAATAAGATTCCGTATGACATAATACTATGGAAATATGCAAAATAAACAATTTTTGCAGTTTCTATGTCAGTTAACTGTCGAATCTTCCTAACAGCGTAAGCAGCAGAGCTAAGCTTGCCAGCAAGTGTTGCTATATGGGTGCCCCATTGCAGCTTTGAGTCCAGGGTTAATCCCAAGAACACTGTGGAGTCCTCACATTTCAAGGGTTCATTAATTATCTTTAAATTTTTACTGACAGTTCTGGTGTTGGGCAATAAAAACTCAACACACTTGGTTTTTTTAGCATTTAAAAGTAGATTATTTGCCGTAAACCATTCAGAAACTTGAGATAATGCAATATTTACATCGTCAAAATTGTCTTTCGTCCTATCGACTTTAAAAATCAAAGACGTATCATCAGCAAATAGTACAATATCGCAAGTATTTTGGACAAAATGTGGTAAATCATTTATGTAAATCAAAAACATGAATGGACCTAGAATAGAACCCTGGGGTACACCCATTACCGAGGCTGATCCGGATGATTTTACATCATTGACACATACTCTTTGAACACGATCACTAAGATAAGACGCAATGAGGCTAAGCGCAAAATCTCTAATACCATAGTGGCTCAGTTTAAGCAAAAGGGTCTCGCGATCAACGCAGTCGAATGCTTTTGATAAATCACAGAAAATACCAATGGCATTCTGTGAGTTATTCCATGCATCGAATATGTGTTGCAACAGCGTTGCGGCTGCATCGGTTGTTGATCGACCCTTAGTAAAACCGTACTGCTCAGGGTGAAGAAGTTTATTTAAATTAAAGTGTAGAAGCAGTTGGTTGAGCATTATTTTTTCAAATATCTTGCTGAGAGTTGGCAAAATTGAAATTGGTCTGTAGTTATTCGGGTCACATTTGCTTCCCGATTTAAAAAGAGGTATTAATTTACTACATTTCATCAGGTCTGGAAAAGATCCAGAATCTACAGACTTATTAAAAATTAAAGCAAGATAGGGCGCAATAATATCAATGATATTGTGAATTATTTTAACTGATATTCCCCATAGATCTCCTGTTTTTTTATTTTGCAATGATTTAAATGTTTTGATAATATCATATGGGGTAACGTGTTTAAACCTAAATAATTTATTGCACTCAGAGACATTGCTTCTTAGAAGATTATAGGCTTCTGTTGGCGAGGAATTTAGAGAACTGGTCGTGGTTACTGGTATATTTTTGAAAAAGTTCTCAAACGTATTTGCAATTTCTATATCGGAGTCAATTACATGGTTGTTAATTTTAAGCTCCAGTTTATTATAATGTACCTTATTCTTACCCATTTCATCACCAATGATATCCCATACTGCTTTTATTTTATTATCCGAATTGACAATTTTTTGTTTTATGTGAAGTGACTTTGCTTGTATGCACACGTTTCTAAACAATTTGGAATAATTTCTTACATATTCTATAAACGCGGGGGCATAATTATATTGTTTTTCTGCATACAAGTCAAACAGCCTATTTCTACTTTTATAGATGCCAACAGTTGCCCAATCACTAAATTTAAGATTTTTAAATAATCTTTTTTCTATTAACTTAAAGACAGAGTTAAATTGAGAGTTTAATAGATCAAAAAACTCTCTATAAATTTTATTCGGACCACCCTGTGCAACATCAAGCGTCGGCATTGCAGCTGCGATATTTTGTTTGAATTGCCTTACTTTTTTGGTGGTAACTGGCCTATATTTTACTACTTTTGTTACATTCTGCTCACTGCTCGGAATAGATATCATTTGCCCGCAATGGTCAGATCTTAAATAAGTGATAATCAATTTTTTGATAATTTTACAATCAGAGAAAATGTTATCAATACAAGTTGCCGAATGCGCTGTTATTCTTGTAGCTTCAACAAAAATATTTTCCAGGTTGAAACTTTTAAATAAGTTTAGTAATCTTCCTGTGATAGGCGTTTGATGCAAAATATCTATATTAAAATCTCCACAAATTACTATTTTCTTTGATGACCTACATAGCCGCCCTAAGGCGTCCTCCATGACCTCCTCAAAATGAACAAAATCGCCCGAGGGGGGTCGGTACACGCAGACTATAATATATCGGTCCAGCTCGACACAAGACAGCTCAATAATGCGTTCCATAGAAAGACTAACAATGTCTTTTCGCTCTTTGCAATTAATGTTATTGCGCGTTATTATTAAAGAACCCCCGCGTATAGCAGTCCCTCTGGAGAACGCACTTGACAGTAAATAATTATCAAAATGTATAATTAACTGATGAGAATTGAGCCAATGCTCGGTGAGGCATAAGATGTCAATTGGTACCCAGTTCCGTTTCTAGACTTATTTTGCCATCAGTTTTCTCAAAGTCTTAGTTTTTAATAGTTTGAATCAAACTGTAACACCGCCAGCTAAACTTACCCTTCTTCCTGGTATAATGTATTCTCCTATCCCCATACTCCGGCTGCCGTATACCACAGTTAGTCAAACTATTTCTCGCGTGATCGGGATTGGTCCCAAAGTTCTCTCTGTACGACGGATGAGTTAGCGCAGTTTGCAGCAGAGATCTCCGCTTGAAAGTGTAATCTATAGTTTTCTCCAAGCTATCCAAAGATTTGTGGAATCTTAAGTGTCTCACTAACACTGGTATTAACATCGCGTGCTGAAAAACAAGCCAGATTTTCCACATTAGGGAATGCTTATGTCAGAAATAAATTATTTCATATAGTGATCTATATGGGCAAGTGCTGTTCCTATGGACGCTTGTACCTGTGGATACAATCGATTCCATCGAAACTAGCAACCCTGAAATTCTAATTTGAACGCGAACTGTCAATCATAGACAAAGCTTTAGGGATCGCGCTCAAATTAGAATTTTAGGGTTGCTAGTTTCGACGGAATCGATTGTGTCCACAGGTACAAGCGTCTATAGGTACAGCACGTGCGCCTACATTTAAATAAAATACTGATTTTCTTGAATTTGTTGAAATTGAAATTGAATCTGTCTATTTTAACTGCCTTTTTAATTAACTTAATAGTTCATAATATTAATATCAATGTAAATCGGCAGAATTCACACACCTTCAAAATAATTATGGAGAACTCTCAGGCGTGCAGCAGGTCGATTCTGTAAAATTCTGCAACAATGCATTGTAGCCAATAGCTAGTGAGTATCGGCCAATCAGAGGCGATGCAATCGTCACACTGTTGCAATCATTTTGAGAGAATCGTACAGCAGGTTTCCTCTTAATGTTTTCCTCCACCGTTTAAACAATTATTGCTTAAACGCTCATAACTCCGAAAAGTCGGAGACAATAAAAACATATTATTAACAGTTATAGCCAAATGGTTAGGACCGCTGCCTCCGAGGCTTTTCCGAGCCTTCGAGGGCCGCGGATTCAATCCCGGGCACGCACTTCTGACACCAATTACCATCACCAGTATCTAATTGTTTTTTTTACCTGCACTACGTCACACATCAGGCCCGTAGTGTGGAAGCCTTCCGAGGATATGGCGACAGTGACGTCCCTCTTCATCTTGCTCTGTGTCCTCATCTCCTGCAGCTTGGCCTCTTTGGCTGCCAGCTTCTGACGGTCCTTGTACGTCGGCTTGGCCATGTTGGCTATCAGGTGACGGTACTTCACGTAAAACCGCCAGGCTTTCTGGTATCTAGAATATATGGACGTACATATATATTCATGCGAAGCAGTGATATCCCAGTGGATAGGACTGTGGTCTCAGGAGACCAGACCGATCAGGACCGATCAGGATCGGGGGTCGCAGGTTCGATCCCGGGTACGCACCTCTGACTTTGAAGTTACGTGCGTTTATGAAATCAAATATCACATATTATATGCTTTAACTGTGAAGGAAAACAGCGTGAGGAAACCTGCACATCTGAGAGTTCTACATAATGTTCTCAAAGGTGTGTGAAGTCCGCCAATTCGCATTGGGCCAGCATGGTGGACTATAGCCTATAACCCTTTTCTGAGAGGAGACCTCGCTTAGTAGTGAGCCGTTGATGGGTTGATGATGATGATGATGATATATTGATTTATTAATTTCATCTTAACCATTCACAGGCTCTGGGTTCAGGTGTCCTCTCAAATAAGAAGGGATAAGGCCAAGCGCAGATTGGCACACTTCACACACATTTGAGAACACTATGGAGAACTCTTATAATCTCACTCTGTCGAACTGTCCGTCAGTCGATCCATTGCTGCAAAATCAAAATTATTGAAGGCTCTTATGACAAGTCAAGATTCTACCAGTGGTTTGGAAAGCTGATTTTGCTGAGAAGAGCCATCAAGCAACTCAGAATTTGATCTTTTCAAAACAAAATGTTGCAATATCATTATGTAGCTATTAAAATGTATAATACATTATTATACTATCTTGTGGGCAGCTGGATGCCAAGATATGTTCCCATGCAAATTTGTCATCATATAAATAAACTAGCTTTTGCTTGCACCTACGCTCACATTGTCCTATTTTTGAACCCCTATTTCAACTCCTTAAGGGTTGAATTTTCATAAATCCTTTCTTAGTGTATGCCTATGTTACAATAGCTATATGTATGCCAAACAGCCTGATCCATCCAGTGCAGTGGTTTGAGCTGTGTATAGATAGATAATAAGTCAATCAGTCAGTCATCTTTTCCATTTATATATTTTGGTGACAGACTCTCTCTCAGGGATAAAATCTGGATCAAATTGGGAATCTCTCAACAATCGCAGAAATCGTTTGCCTAGAATCGCAAGAAATTCGCAGAAGGACAAAAGTGACCGACATAGCCCAGAGGGTTAGCAAGCTGAAGTGGCAGTGGGCAGGTCATATCTGTCGCATAACCGATGGCCGATGGGGCAGACGTGTTCTGGAGTGGAGACCGCGTACCAGCAGGACAACCTCCAGCTCACTGGACTGATGGCATTAAGAAGGTGGCGGGAAGCGGTTGAATCAGGAAAGCGGAGGGCCATGTTTGGTGACGCGCTCTCGGAAAGGCCTATGTCCAGCAGTGGATGAATACAGGCTGATTGATGGAAATAAACAGACATAAACAGGTACTGTTGAAATTATAACTCACTCGGGATTTCCGGCGTAGCTCAGCTGCGGTGGCCTGATACCGAAATGCACTATCTCTGGAAAGAACGTCTTCAGGTCCTTGGGGTTGCCGGCGTCGTCGGAGCTGACGGGCGGACTGCGGTCCAGCTGGTCCACGCGGACTGAGCAAGGCTTCTTGCCGGGATAAGTCACTATCATACCTGGAAACGTTAAATAAAATAAAAATAGCCTTTATTTCAGTCTTAGATTAACTTAAAATTAAATTAAATTAAAAGGTCCCTAAGTGCTGAGTGCCTCTCGGCAAAGGCCTCCTCCAGCTCTCTCCAGTGGTTACGGTCCTGTGCTACCCTCCTCCAGAATGGACCAGCTGTAAGCTTCAGCTCGTCCTCCCAACGTCTTTGCTGTATGCTCTTTGTTCTCCGTCTCGTGGGTACCACTGTGTTACTAGGGTACTCAACTTTTTTTTTGCGTCTCTAAGCATAGGACCTGTCCACCTCCACTTCAGCTGAAGTAAAAAAAAAATATTTTAATACAAAATATTTCTATTCTATTATATTATAAGCACACACTTGACCACTATCACACCTGATGGAAAGTGATGATGTGGCCTACGGTGGGACACGTTTGCCTAGAAGATATCTATTCACTCTTGCTTTAAAGATACCTAAATTGTTTGTGTTAGGAAACACACAAACTATAGCAGGGACTCATGTTACACCTTTTTAGGGTCCCGAAAAAAAAACTAAACCCTTAAAGGATCGCTTTGTTGTTTATCTGACTGTCCATGTGTCAAGGACCTTTTTCTCAGAAATGAAATTTAAATAGACGTGGCTTAGAAGAAAAGTACATCTTGCTAGTGTTGTCTGTGTTTGCAAAAATGGTAAGCCATCGTACATCTATGATAAACTAGGGAAAAAACTATAATCATAATAATTATGTACATATGTATAAAAAAAACCTTTGATCTTATCGACAAACTTCTGCCAGCTGTAATGGTCCATGTCGTGGAAATCCTCCAACATGTCCGACGGGATCAGCAGACCACTCTCGTTTATGAGATATTTGAGCACTTCGCACATCGACAGAACCTGTGAAGACAACGAAAAAAATAATTTATTAAGCAAATACATGCTCGCTTAAGGTTGAAGACAAGAGTCTGCCCGCGAAATTCAAATTTAATTTGGTTTTTCGCAATTTGTAAACTAATACGACAAAGTAGGCTTATAGCCTTCTAATTGCGCCAGTGGAATTATCATCTTCACAGGTTTACATAAAAATCTTTACTTGAAAGTGACCAGTTTAAGAAATTAATCAAAATACTGAGTTGGACGTGAGTTACTCACAAATGAGTCGATATTTTGATTAATTTCTTAAACTGGACACTTTCAAGTAAAGATTTTTATATAAACCTGTGAAGATGATACTGCCATTGTCGCAATTAGAATGCTGTGGGGGACTGGAATGCACTCGAATGCACTGAACATTTACCTGGAGTCAGCGCCCCAACCAGACACAACCGTCGTCCCAACAAGTGGTGACCCCGACTGAAACCGACGAGCAACGCGCATGGATGTGGGCACCACCGACAAGTGGTGACCCAGACGAACAATGACCCCGACCGACACGCTTAAGGATATTGGCACCAACAAGTGGTGACCCCGACTGAACCCGACGAACACGCTCATGGATAGGGGCACCAACAAGTGGTGACCCCAACGAACAATGACTCCGACGCTCAAAAACATGCTCAGGATAGGACCACCAACAAGGCCACCATGAATAGGGGCACCAACAAGTGGTGACCCCGACTATCAACGCGCACCAGACCATCAACGCGCACGGCCCGACGAACAACGCGCACGGCACCTGCAACCCGCAACATGCTGAAGACCTGCAACGAAAAAGTGAAGACGTGAACAAGTGAAGACCCGCGCCAAGGCCAACGGATTTCGACCCGTTTCGAGTTTCACGTACACATCCGGTGCCACGTAGAGGATGACGCAACCGACGCCGATTACGCCCGGAGCGGCAAATGACCTCGCGGCCATTGGGTTGGCATCCACAACAAAGGGTTAACGACAGCTGGCATTTTTCCCGAAACAAGGAGTCCCACGTAGCGTCACTACACTGTGTACCATCGCAAAGTATTAGCCAGGTACACAGCTGTAACACGTCAGAAGAATGATCGGAAAATGCGCAGTTACGATGCCTAGACGCGAACGACAGCTCCATTTGCAGCACAGCTGTGTTCGGGTATAGAGTATACCGAAGGCGAAGAAAACCCAGTGGATGACGAGCCATCGCGAAACGAAACCATTGTTTGCCCAACGGATTACCAGGAATTAGCGACGGACCGGATGCCAGCGATGTAGGTACATGATTGCGCAACGATCGCAACGTAAGCAGTTTGCAGTTGGAACGCGTAGCATGCCTAAGGCCACGTTTTCGCATAGGCGTGGCGTTGCGCGTCGCGCGGCGCGTCGCTCGCTCGCTCTCGCTCGCCCTCATACCTTGGCCATATCGCGCGACCGCTCACGCGACTCGACGCGCCGCGAGAAGCGCAACGCCACGCCTATGCGAAAACGTCGCCTAACGATAACAAAAGTATTTAGTGTGACGTAGCAGGTGAATTTATTAGTCGATACGTCACAGTAAAATTAAGAAAGCATGTGAGATTCGCGGAGTATATAAGTAGGTAACATACAACAAGTAACAGTAAACAAGTAACATGTAATAGCTATTTCATTTTTGCGATTTTGTATATTATGTAATATGTGTTTTGTTTAACGTAGTAATATCATTCAGCAAGGGTAGAAATAAAATACAGTATAGGTTTAAAATTTTATTTTCGTTTTCAATTCAGTAACAAGATAGCATCAATTGTTTTACCAAGTCGGTTAAGCCGCGTTGCATTCCAGTCTCACATCGTCGAGCGTAACTCGACACCTTTGTTTACGACGACGGCGGTCTACATTCCGAGTAGTGCGTAGTCATCAACGAAGAGCCCCGTGAGCTCAGTAGTAATTTTGTTTCAATATTAATATTTTTATTTTTTCTTGGGAATGTCAAAAATATTTTTAAAAAAGGGGGGACTATTGTGGGGGACTGGAATGCACTCGTCAGCAGTACACGTCGCCTGCGAGCGATGCCTAAAGTAGTCGCGTGGCGCCCCGCGATTCGCCCGGTCGTGTCTGAAAACTAGTGTGAATGTAACCTTTTCTAATTTAAATTTAAGTAATGTATTTTTCCAAATTCAGATGTGTGATTGTGATATAGAAAATAAACGAACATTTAAAGCAGTGTAGCTGAGTTTCAATGTAGTCGGACCCAGCACCAATAAGTTCAAATGAAGTTGGACGAGGGAGAACATTTACCTGGAGTCAGCGCCCCAACCAGACACAACCCTCGTCCCAACAATGCCATAAGCCTACTTTGTCGTATTAGTTTACAAATTGCGAAAACCCAAATTAAATTTGAATTTCGCGGGCAGAACCGTATATTCCACCTTAACTCGTATTAACAGCCATCTCACATCAAAATGATGATGGTTCCTGATTGGTAGATAGCTGTTATTTACTTGTTCTGTGACGTCATATTCATTTCTAACCAAGAAATAGCGCACATTTTACAAATTTTAGTTAAAATAAAACATTTATTTAAACCAATTACTTATACACATAAATATTAACATTTAAATAAAAAATAAAAATTTAAGACATAACTAAATGACTAAAGTAAACTCTACAGCATGGAAGTAGTACTAAAGCATGGAACCCTGACTAAGATAAAAAACTTGAGAGGTGTCAAGGGACACCCAGATGGAACGTAGTTCCTTTCGATTACATTGTGTTCGGTATTTTCGCGATACAACATTAGGTCTCCGTAGCCTAGTGGCTCCGGCAGTCGCCTAAAAGTTCAACGTCGATGGTTCGAATCCCAGCTCGACAGACCGAATTTTCCATTTTCAATTTTATTTTAAAAAATTTCTACATGTGGAGCCTTTCCCTAATTTTTTATTTGAAAATAGAAAATTCAGTCTGTCCAGCTGGGATTCGAACCATCGACGTTGAACTTTTAAGCGACTGCCGGAGCCACTAGGCTATGGAGACCTAATGTTGTATCGCGAAAATACCGAACACAATGCAAAATTCACATTCAACAAAAAAGTGTCGGTTTCAAAAATATGTCGAGTGTCGGTTCCTTAATTTTTTCCGTCTAGCCCTCTTCCGTACCGCGCGATAAGGAACTTACGTTCCAAAAATGAGTACACCTATAATCTAGATTTCCTTACTTGAGTATTCGAGTAAACAATAATGGCCGAATGTTAACCAAAGACAATTTATAGGGTTGGGAAGTTATCGCATGAGCGATTGAACGAATGTGAAAGCATTATACAACTGAATGATTTTTATCCCAACTGATCATTACTACAAATACGGTCATATATTATGCGTACCATTACTACAAATTTGACGTAAAAAGTAACTAAACAATATCTTTTTCGTAATTATATTAAAAAGAGGAATATACAAGAAAAAAATAACACAAATCAGATTTTTGTCCTATTCGAAAGTATCCCATGATAACAACTGTGGGTAACATTGTGATACAAACAATTTTCTTGAAAAAAAACAGCAGTGTATTTTTATTTACCTTTTCTCTTTAGTAAATAATAATGGCGGAATGATAACGAGACAATCAATAGGTTTGACAATTTATTACATCAATGACTTCATCAACAGACAACAACAACTCAACATCATCAGTATATAACTCAATAATTATAGTATTTATAATGTTAAAAATAACGTTGATCATAACGTTAAAAATAATTTTAACGTTATAATCGACGTTATTGCCACATTTATTGTATTATATACACACTTAACGTTCGTTAAAGGCATAAGGGTGATAGTAAAATATGATTTCCTTAAAAAGACTGATTCTTTTTAACGCTTTTTTAAAAATATCGGTAATTCATACATAACGTATGGTAAGAGTATTGTTTCGATACCGGTATGGGTATTGCAATTTTCTAATTTCTGGCAGTCTGAAAATATAGTAAGTTGACAATACTACTACTGGGGAGGTGGGTAACATTGGTATCACAGAGGTCGTTTTTAGGATGCCAAAAGTTTGCGTAAGTATGGTGTGCAATTGTATGTTTTGTGCAATTGGGTATTCCAAGATGTTATTAGGCAATTTATAGGATTAAAATTACCTAGACAATTTTTAAGCAAATTTATATTAAATAGGAATCTTCATTTGTTAAAGTTAACCCTACTGTGGGTAACATTGTGATATAAATAATTATTTTTAAAAATCAGTAGTAATAATAATTTGGATAAAATTAGTGTCTAAAAGATGTTTAGATTTCAAAACTATGAAGAAAACAAAATATCAATCAATCAATTTCTTTATATATGGGTAATAATTCCTAGTTCCATGGATTCAATCCATTCATATAAGGTCACTCATTCGCCTGTTCCCACCTCAACGATTCATAGACAATCTAGTGTTACGAAATGTCACTTTCTCCTAATCTGTGCAAATGAGTTCTGCTAATATTTCGTTTTTGAGAAAATAAATATCTTATAATGGTAAATTCGAAGCAATTTTTGGTGTAAATCGTAACGAACGTGTTTAATGAACAGATCTAGACAGTTATACGTAGTTCAAAATGTGTGGATGGTGTGTAAATAAGTGATATTCATATCAAGAGGTGTTTGTTTACTCGAATACTCAAGTAAGGAAATCTAGACTGTATATTTTATACAATTCTTGTATATTACCATCACGTAAGTGTGAGTGAAACAAAACATCGCCGTTTGTGGTTATTCGATTATCAACTGGTCACGTAGTTCAAATTGTCAAATGACACCAAATTACATCGTTCGTCGTAAATATTGTCAAATTTAAAATACCATATTCCTGGTCAAATTACACGTGTCGCTCCATAGACTTAATTTTGTCGCTTAATATTTACTGTCAAACTACATAGACAACCTTGCTTCCATGGCCTATGGTTATCAAATTACGTTAATTACGCTCCCTCAAATATGGTTGAGCGAAGCAACGGCTGGGTAATGCGTCATGCTCGTGAAAGGGTACCGCCGGCGGGAGCCGGGAATGGGGCTACTTTCTGTCTGCCCATCTTAATATGTATTGAATAATTGTAAGTAGTACGCATTTTTGGAACTTCCCCTCATTGTGGAAACACTGGATACATAGCATAGTATCTGTTGTATTGTAAATTTGTTTTAAAAAGAGCAACCGCCGACTTTCTTGCTGGTTCTTCTCGGCAGGAAGGGCATTCCGAACCAGTGGTAGACTCATAGACGGTTCAAAAGCAATTGTAAAAAAGTATTTGAATACAAAAAAAAAATTCTATTCTATTCTATTCAAAGTTATCATACCTCACAGCCGCCTTCGGGCAGAAACCGTACAAAGCGCGGCATAAAGTGGAACTGCGAACACGAGTCACCTGTGGCCACGCCCAAATCCAAGTCCACGAGCTCCAACAACTCCTTGAATAGATATTCCTCTAAAAATTCAAAATCATTAATTTCTTATACATATATTCTTAACCGATTTCGAAAAAGAGAGGTTATCAATTCGACACATATGTATGTCATATTATTGGAAAATATTCACATTTGATAATCTATTAGGGCTTCCAAGCAAATATACAAAATTGAATAGGTGTATGTTTGTATGTTTTCCCACGCATTTCTCAGAAAGTTTTAATCGGATTGTGATAATTTTTTTATTTGCTAACATTTACTTCAACTTAGGGAACAGTAAAGGTTTCATCAAAATCGATTCAATAGTTTTCAAGATATGGACACTTTTCCCTTTTCAGTTATTCTTTATTTTTCTTAAATTATAGCTTGTTTTTTAGAAAGATTATCAGCCAAGCGCAAGTTGACTGATATCCCGCTATCCCCTCCAAATATGCGGAAAACTTGTGCTAGGAGTGGGTACGACAATAGCGCAATGAGTAGGGTTCGAACCTGCGATCTTTTACTTTTCACTCACACTCGCACTATCCAGGTCCTCAACTATACCCATGCAAAAAATCACGTCGATCCGTAGCTCTGTTGCGGCGTGATTGAAGGACAAACAAACACACTTTCGCAAAATTATAATATTATACTCTATCCACCGAGTCAAGTTAATACGGAAAACATAGACTTGTTTGTGATTGGTCAGCGATAACCGTTAATGCATTGTACAGACTACGTGTATATTTTAGTCTGATCGTGGTACCCGTACTGTGCAGACGCGCTCATATTTTATTGTTATTGTTCCGTGACCTGGCGTCAAGTTAAAGGTAAAGTTGCCGCTGAAAACACAACTTACAAAATGGCGGAATTAAGAAACCTTTTGAATAACGCGATTCAAAATATTAATGCCCAAAAGTGGCAAAATTGTATCAAACATGTACAAGAAATAATAGAGCCCAAAATGAACGCAATGGATAGGAATGTAGAAATAATGACTACCAACTTCATAATAAATGTAGAAAATGATAGCAGTGATACGTCGTCGGATGGTGATTAATATATTTTGAATTATAATAATTACGTAAATTATAATGAAAATAAATGATGTAAATATTTTATTACTCTCGTTTTTTCCTTCACATTAAATACATTAATTTAATAAATGCTTTTTTTTTTATTTTAAGAAACTTTTACTAGCCCAATTTTTTACCTACTTATTATATTAAAAAGGCAAGTGTAGTCGTGGGAAGAAAGCTATTTTTTTTTAAGAGTAGCGCAGTGTGTACGTACATTCAGAATGGTTTACGCCCACTGACTTTTTTTGTCTTTGTCATTTGTATGGGATTACGTGACAGAGAGAGCACTATATTAACTTGACTCGGTGGATAGAGTATAGTATGATTATATACTTGCATTATTACCACTATTAAACTTACCAAATAAATCTAATTCCTGCACGGTAAAGTTCTGAGGCGGCGGTTCTTCAACATACAATATCGTGTACTCAATATTGAACCTTATCACTTTGCATTTAGGTAGCTTGGCAAGCTTGTAATGCGAAAACATTGAGAACCCGGAGAATAGGAATTCGTGCTCGTCGTGTCCTATTATTGTAGGCGCTTTGATGAGGAAGTTTGTAGGAGGTGACACTGTTATTCTGAAATATTTATTTATAGTATAAGTTGGTATTAAAATATTTACATTAATATGGTATAAGATTATATTTTTTAAAAGAATAGTGCAACGGGGGAATGGCAATATAAATTACACCGATACACCCTGATCGGTTTGTCGACACCGACATTAGTGGACATGGACACATAATTCTATGAAATTATATATGTCCCACTCGCCCGACCCGACAATGACATGTCGATGCCGGTGCCAGCATGTCGATGCCGGTGCCAGCATGTCGATGCCGGTGCCAGCATGTCGATGCCGGTGCCAGCATGTCGATGCCGGTGCCAACTGCCAACATGTCGATGCCGGTGCCAGCATGTCGTCGGCAGCAAGTCTCCCACCGATATGTGCGTGCGAGTGGCGTGATTCACTAATCAACTAATCAAACCAAACCAACAACCAATGCGAGGCAGGGCCACGTACCTCTGATTTTTCGGAGTTATGTACGTTTAAGAAATTAAATATCACGCTTCAACGATGAAGGAAAACATCGTGAGGAAACCAGCACGCCTGAGGGTTCTCCATAATGTTCTCATAGGTGTGTGAAGTCTGCCAATTCACATTGGGCCCGCGTGGTGGACTACGGCCTTTAACCCTTCGATGAGACCTGCGCTCAGTAGTGAGACATTAATGGGTTGCTCATTATGATGATGATGAATCCTTTGTGAACCGTTCCCGATATAATAATTAGGATGTTTTTTAGTGCTCAAAACTGTGTTGACTACGTACCACATACGCCTCATACCAAATACCTAAGTGTAAATAATTTGTTTAATTTTTAGCTCGTAATTTAGCTGTGTTCTGTAACTAATTTCTCACGCCTATGTTTTATTATAAGGCCGTAGCCATTAAGTTAGAAAATAATTAAACTTCGGGTTTTTACCATTTCCGTTTTGCCTTATTCAGCAATTATTTTAGTTTTGTATTCCATTCTTTGTAACACCGACTATTCGTCTAAATTAATATTTTAAAGTTTATTTCTTATAGTGAGATATATTCCCCTGTACCATTACTGTAATTGTTTTATTTCTTTCTGTTTTGGGTAGTTGCTTTTGTCTTTTTTAAGCCGACACCGACCGCTATATTATTTTTGATTTTTAAAAGCTCCGATGTCTCAGGCAGTACACACGCAACCACGGTCTGAGTCGATTCGCTTATACCACTCCTTGTATTATTTTGCGTACTATACACCATATCACTCGGTCTACGGATTTATCATTCATCTTCGCACAAACCCTACACGTATAACCCAGCCAGAGCGCCGACAAAACTCACCGGTAGTGGTACAGCTTGTCAATGTTGCTCTGCGCGGGCGCACACCTGGGAAACTTCTGCTCGCCCGCGTACACTCCGTGGCGGATGCCGTCGCGGCGGGCGCGCGCGCTGCAGCGGCACAGCGGACCGCCGTTCATCTCGCCTGAGTTGTTAAACCTAGGTACAGTCAAACTCAAACTTTATCTTCCCTCAAATATGGTTGAGCGAAGCAATGGCTGGATCATGCGTCATGCTCGTGAACGGGTGCCACCGGCGAGAATGCTTTCTGTCTGCCCATCTTAATTCTTAACATGTATTGAGTTGTAAACATGCATTTTTGGAACTTCCCCTCATTGTGGAAACTCTTCATACACTGAGCATAGTACCTATTGTAAACAGTACTGAAAAAGAGCAACCGCCGAGTTTCTTGCTCTTTCTTCTCCGTAGGAAACGCATTCCGAACCAGTGGTAAATTCATTTGACGAGAAGAAAGCACTTGTAAAAGTTTATTTGAATAAAAATATTTCTATTCTATCACTTCTCGCACTTCGTGCGTTTTGATCAATTATTCTGTACCAGCAGTGTGCGGGGAGGCGGCGAACCTACACTAAGTCAATCTAGTTTTAAATAAGTCTCGAGTTTGTGTTTATTCAGTCGAGTTTATATATTTTCTCAGTGACAAATAAATTATCTCAGTCTAAGAACCGAATTAACCCATAACAGATATAACCATGAGTGATAAACACAATGGAATTTCTTTCATATTTAACTACCTACTTCCAAACAGATCTGAAACATTTTCTATTGCTGGATGCAGGTGGTACTAGGCTGAGGCATGTGGAAGTCCATACAAGAGTACTATATCCAGCAACAAATATGAAAAACAAGACTACCAAAAAGAAGGTTCAATAACCATGGCTATATGCAAGTTTTTTATTTTACAGAATTATAAGGAGCATGCATTGATACAGAACACAGTTACCATAATTCTGGATGCAGCCTCCGAGGATGACTCTGTTTCCTCTGCAACTCCAGCATTATTCTATCAGTGTAGCCCTGCAACCCGTCCTCATCAAAACTCTCATCGCTGTCTGATGATGACGAAGAGCTTTTATCCTCCGCTGTACAAAGAAATATCTAAAGTTGCATACATGTAACAGTAATCATCTTAAGGTGCAAACAAGAAACAGTGTTCACTGATCATCTTAAGGTGCAAACAAGAAACAGTGTTCACTGATCATCTAAAGTTGCAAACAAGAAACAGTGTTCACTGATCATCTTAAGGTGCAAACATGAAACAGTGTTCACTAATCATCTGAAGTTGCAAACAAGAAACAGTGTTCACTGATCATCTAAAGTGCAAATAAGAAACAATATTCACTGATCATCTAAAGTTGCAAACAAGAAACAGTGTTCACTGATTGTTTAATGTTGCAAACAAGCAACAGTGATCACTGATCATCTAGTTCCAAGATACCTACACTGAAAAAATTTAAGTTTGTAACATTAAGTCAGCTTTTATTATCGTAAAATAATCTCTATCTGTTATTATTAATAACCACTGATTTAATGTTCATAATTACCACATCATTTATTTATTCTTAATAAAAACCACATTTTTCACATTTACCATAACATCTACACATTTTTGCTTTTGGTGGTTTCAATGGGGGTAATTCATCCTCAGCAGGCCGGGCATTTCTACCCCTTTCAATGAGCGTTTTGAAGAATTTCTCACAAATCTTCTCCAATTTCTTTGTCTGTTGAACACCGGCACCTCCTTCTAAAGGCGTGTAATAAAGCTCTGCTGGTGAACTCCTGTACCAGATTTTTGTGTTCTAAAAAATATCATATTTTATATAATTTTTGAAGATAAACTGGTCAACTAATAATATCTGGGTGACCTGGGTTATTTTTTTTTTCTTGGTAAATCGTGTTTTTTGGAAATTATATATTTAAAAATAAATATGTAATAATAATAAAATTCATAGGGGAAAATATAATCATCTGGACTCAAACCGGGGTGACTGGGGTCTTCTGGTTTCGGGACCGCCAGATTTCCCGAGCTATCGGAACTTTATAGATGATGGCGAAATTTACCTTGGTATTCTAATGATATTGTAAGGAGTTTTTCATCGCCTGAAAACACATATAAAATGACCTTTTCTAAAAATGAAACCTAGCTAGATCAATTTATCGCCCCCGAAACCCCATGTATGCCAAATTGCATGAAAATCATTGGAGCCGTTTCCGAGATTCAGATTATATATATATATACATGAATTGCTCGTTTAAAGGTATTATGGCCAATAAATGTTTGTGTATTTTGTCTTCATTGGTGATCTTAGATCATAATTAAAACTGTATTCCTCTTAAACTTTGCATTGTATTAGTATATTTAAAAGGTCATTTACCATTACCATTTACATGGCTATCATTGCCAATATTTGTACCACATTCTAGAAAATAAAAATTCTTAATCACATCAGGGATAAAGGTAGCAATTTTTTCCCCTGACTTTCAGAATAAATTACATTAATTTTTTATTTATTACTAGCTGATGCCCGCGACTTCGTCTGCGTGGATTTAGTTCATAACATCCCGCGGGAAATCTTTGTCACCCTCCAGGTTCTCAACTATACCTATCCAATAAATCACGTCAATCCGTAGCTTTGTAGCAGGAAAAATTTGATCGTCTTGCTCGCGGCATTGTTAATGATGATTCAAAGAGAAAACATATTACTGATGATATTATCAATTACGTTAAACTATAATTTTTATAATTGTTTTTACCATAATTAACCAAATACAAAATTACGTTTAGCTGTCATTTACGTTTTGTTCTTCCACTGTCATTTTCGTTTTTTTATTCCAAGTCAGATGCATTTTTGTTATACCAGGTTTTATATTGACTTGACGGAAACGCGGTCGAACGGGATAAAAAGTATCCTATGTCCGTATCCTGGTTCTAAGCTACCTCTCCACCAATTTTGAGCCAAATCGGTTCATCCGTTCTTGAGTTATAAATAGTGTAACTAACACCACTTTCTTTTATATATATAGATGAGTCACTGGGGAAAACAGCTGCCGTAGTCATAAATTTACTCATAAAAAAATAATTTAATGTATAAGAAATTATAACTTACTTGCTCATCATCAGAATTGTGCTCCTTAAACCACTGCTCTATTTTTTTTATAAAATCCTCTGAAGTTCTGCAATAGTTCTTTCTAGAAAATAAAAAAATATATTCCATAACATACCTAACAATATTAAGAAAACACAATATTCAAAAGCACTTTGTAAATGTTCATTTGATTAATAAACAAAGCCTAATGCATTGTGTGAAGCTTAGTCCCAGCTTTAGATGAAACATTATTAAGACAGTTATAATGTGTATACTAAAATAATTCCTTACCTATAATCATTCAATATTTTTTCCCGATCACTCAATCCAGATCTTGAAGGCATTGAATCTCTAGATGATCTTGGTGATAACTCCCTCATACGACTATGTGAATGAGACTCCCTGTGGTGCAAGTGATGTCTGTATCTATCAGGTGACCTAACTCTCAGCCTTTCCTCATGACTCTCATAGCTGCGACTGTGACTCCTGTGATCTCTGCGACTAGGACTTCTATATCTTTCATACTCATGTTTCCTACGCTCGTACTCATATCTCCTTTCACTCCTTTCAGCATATTTATCTCTGCGATAGTTCTCCTCTCTGTCTCTGTGACTGTATCTAGACGGGCTGCGGCTGTACCTATGGCTACTACTACTTGGACTGCGGCTTGATCTGCGGTACCGTCCCTCTCTGTCATACCTGCTGTCTCTGTCATATCTATCCCTTTCGCGGCCCGGTGAGTACCTAGATCTTGATGATGAAGATTCCCTTGAGCTTCTACCATAACTTTTGATATATTGGTCAAATTCATAATCCTTAACACTTTTAATGTCTTTGTTACTAAAGCTAAACTCTGATACACTAGAACCAGCCTTCGGGAATGTGTAACTGCTGCCAGATACTGATGCCGATGATGTTTCCATTTTATAAGAACTTGATTCTGGATAGGAGTAACTAATTGGTAAGGGTGGAGGGTAAGGTGGAACATCAATAGCAGGCGGTGGGTAGGCCAGCGTGGGCGGCGGGATATTTACCGGCGCTGGCATATTGACAAACGAAGGCGGCGGCACATCCATCGGATGAACAGGGGGCATAAACGGCGGTGGATGAGTATACATAGGAATTGTTGGCGTGGAGCCCAACACAGGGTTACCCGGCGGTGGCACGCTGAATTGCGGCGGTGGTACACTGAAATCTAATGGCGGTACCGACATTTTTCAAGCTTTTTACTTTATCTTATGATACTAAGAGATACAAATTAAATAGCACAACATTTTTATTATTTACATTATTATGTGTTATACTGTAAGGTTATAATCTTTGTTATAATCTACAATATTATAAATAGTACTCTGTGACTATGTTGAAATCATTGACACAGATTAGGTACTAGTTACTACTTTTATTTATTTTTTTAATTTATTTTACAGCCCTGGATAATAGGTCTCCTAAGGCCTAATACAAAAGAACAAAGAAAACATTTAGACAACCACAGACCAAACACCGTTTTTAAAAGAATATCATCTCTGGTATAATCTATGATTTAATCATTCACATTCTCAATGTAAACTACGGCCGTTCAGAGAATGCGTTATGACACGTCGCGATTGAACTGACGACGTAACTTTGTAATGGCGTTGCAGTTACGATAAAAATATTATTGCTGGTTGTTTACCGTTTTAACAATTGATGAGCATTAAAACAACATTATTATATCAATAATCAATTAATGTTATAATTTTGTGCCAAACTGAGTGTCAAATAACTTGGTAAACA
Source organism: Oeneis ivallda (assembly GCA_029955525.1). NCBI lineage: Eukaryota > Metazoa > Arthropoda > Insecta > Lepidoptera > Nymphalidae > Oeneis > Oeneis ivallda. The sequence continues at coordinate 13,271,588 of JARPMR010000018.1, read as the reverse complement.
ATATTTTTCTAAATCTAAACTGCGCTATTACAAGGTTATGTCAACCGGATATTTTTGTTTTGTATGGCAAACTGACAGGTGTCAAAAACGTATTCTCTCGGTGGCCGTACTTTAATCAGTAATCACTCACTAAAGTTCGGCCGTTCAGGGAATGCGTTCCTGACACCTATCAGAAAAATATTGTTTACCAAGTTATTTGACACTCAGTTTGGCACAAAATTATAACATTAATTGATTATTGATATAATAATGTTGTTTTAATGCTCATCAATTGTTAAAACGGTAAACAACCAGCAATAATATTTTTATCGTAACTGCAACGCCATTACAAAGTTACGTCGTCAGTTCAATCGCGACGTGTCAGGAACGCATTCTCTGAACGGCCGAACTTTATAACGGTGGAACCACATTTGTGAGGATCGATTCGGATTTTGCCTATACAAAACTGTCATTTTCCATACATCGAAAAGCCGATTTGATATGTACACGTTTCTATGGAATTTGACAGTTTTGTATGGGTGAAATCCGAAACGATCCTCACAAATGTGGTTCCACCCTAATACTACACAATAGAATAGTCACTATCCTACAATAATTATATTATCCTACAATTAGGATAATAGAAGAGATTAGATAAAATAAATTCCATAGAAACGTGTACGGATCAAATCGGCTTTTCGATGCGTATACGAATGTATGGAAAATGACAATTTTGTATAGGCAAAATCCGAATCGATCCTCACAAATGTGGTTCCACCCTAAGTCTTCGAACAGTGCGTGTTGCCAGTGATGACTTACGGAACGGCTGAACTGAACTTTCTAACGGAACTTTCACTGGTAGATAGCTGATGTTATAAGGAGTAAGGCTACTTTTTTAACCGACTTTCAATAAAGGAGTTGTGTTTCATACCTGCAAGCATGGATATCGCCGAGATTTCTCAACTGATTTGCGTAACCCTTTTTTTTAATCCATTGCGAACTCCTATCTTCTTCTTTTCAAACCTGATGCTGCAAAAAACTACACTCCTAAGCAGTGGCAATTTAGAATGTGTCGATATTATAGGTACCTTCAAAGTCGGGTAGACTTCATCTATGAAATCCAGATGCCGCTCTCAACTCTTCAACCACAATGCTAAAATACTAAACTAGCTTTTGCCCCCGACTTCGTCCGCGTGGGGACTTCAGCTTTAAAAATCCAGCGCGAAGGGTACTCTCTCGCTCGGCTCGGCTTGGCTCGGATCGGGTCGGCTCGGATCAGCTCGGCTCGGTTCGGCTCGGCTTGGCTCGGCTCGGTACGGCTCGGCACGGCTCTGCTCGGCTCGGTTCGGCTAGGCGCGGCGCGGCTCGGCTCGGCTCGGTTCCGCTCGGCTCGGCTCGGCACGGCTCGGCTCGGCTCGGCTCGGATCGGCTCGGCTCGTTGTAGTATTGTGTTGGTATAAATACGGGTGGCTGATGCCTTGCGTGTCATTCTCGCTCGAGACGTTGGACCGTTCGGAGCTCGGCGCAGCACGGTTAGGCTGCCGCTGCGCTGCCGAGTACTCCACTTCCGCGTCTCATCTACCAGTGCGCTGCCGAGAGCGCAGGGGCGTGTCGCAGCGCTGGCCACGGCGCGTCTGCGCCTCACCTGCTGGTGCGCTGCCGAGCAAGCCGCAGCGCCCAGCCACGGCACGTCTGCGTCTCATTTGCCGGTGCGCTGCTGAGCACGCAGGGGTGTGTCGCAGTGCTGGCCACGGCGCGTGTAAGCCTCGCCTGCTGGTGCGCTTCCGAGCGCGTCGGAGCGCAGTGCCAGTCCCGGTGCGTCTTCGCCTTATCTGCCATTGCGCTATCGAGCGCGCAGGGGCGTGTCGCAGCATTGGGCACGGCGCGTCTGCGTCTCAGTGCGCTGCCGAGCGCGTTGGATCGCGTCGCAGCGCCGGCCACGGCGCGTCTGCGCTTAACCTGCCGGTGTGCTGCCGGCTCGGCTCGTCTCGTCTCGTCTTTTCTTGTCTTGTTAAATTGTGTTCCCCGCCTGCTTCCCGCCCCAGGTGAACCACGCCACCTACGCCAGCTACAGGTGAGTGCAGCCATCAACTACATTCGAGATCAGGGCGGCGACGAGGTGCACTGGCACTACTGGCAGCAGCCTGGCAGTCAAATACTCTACATTCCAAATCAACAACTTTCTAGCGGATGCTAGCTACTTCATGAAGTTCGTTTAGCAGCTACTATATTTGCAGGTCATTTACTTTTAATTTTATTAGGTAATTCAGGAATAAATATAACAAATTATCTATTTTAACCTTTTCTTGCAAATCTAAACTGTTGTTTTTATGTTGCAGATCGACGGGCCAGCGACGCACTGCAAGCGACAGTGGGTGGGTGGGAGCATCCTCAGGAGATGACTACTTTCCAATGAGTATTGTAAAGTCGACATCATCCTGAAGATGCTCCGGTGTCGGTGAGTTGTGGCAGAGTAAAGATACATAGAGTATGGAAACTACCTATAAACGTTCGAAACGGCTCACTCACACAAACATGCGCATCGACGAGACCAAATACCGGTCCTCAGTACTGACAGCACTGCGAGGTCCGCTAAGGGTGGAACCACATTTGTGAGGATCGATTCGGATTTTGCCTATACAAAACTGTCATTTTCCATACATTCGTGTACGCATCGAAAAGCCGATTTGATCCGTACACGTTTCTATGGAATTTGACAGTTTTTTATGGGCGAAATCCGAAACGATCCTCACAAATGTGGTTCCACCCTAATTGTCTCGTCGATGCGCATGTTTGTGTGAGTGAGGCCGTTTCGAGCGTTCGTAGGTAGTTTCAGTACTGGTTATAATTCTACTGTGGTTGTGGTGCATGTGAGTGGTGGTGGCATTGCATGCTTGGGAAATTGGCATCGTTCTTTTCTGATAGGAGACCTGCGCTCAATAGCGAGACGTTAATGGATTGCTAATGTTGGGTTTCAGTTTTAAACTTTTGTTCTTGTTTGTAGCGATCATGGCGGTGACGTGGTGCACTGGTGCTACTGGCAGCAGCCCGGCAGCTCACAGGCGGCGCAGAGCCTGTGCGCGCTGGTGCCCACCGCCTGCTTCCTGCTCCAGGAGAACCCCGCCGCCTACGCCAGCTACAGGTGAGTGCAGACATCCTGAACATTTTTGGTCAGGGCGGCGACGAGGCGCACTAGCGCTACTGGCAGCAGCCTGGCAGTCATACTCAACATTCCAAATCAACAACTTACTAGCGGATGCTTGCTACTTCATGCGCGTGGATTTAGTTCAAGTCTTCAAGTACACCCCGTGCAAAAACTCGCGTCGTTTGAGGAAAACTCGACAAAAACTTTCGCGTTCTTAATGACGATTGGTAATTTTCAACCATAAATTGTAGCATAATTGTATCTTTCTTGGGAACTTGGCTTTCTCGTTCTTTTCTGAAGGGATACCTGCGCTCAGTAGCGAGACGTTAATGGATTGCTCATGTTGGGTTTCAGCTTTAAACTTTTGTTCTTTTTTGTAGCCATCATGGTGGCGACGAGGCGCACTGGTGCTACTGGCAGAAGCCCGGCAGCCCCCAGGCGGCGCAGAGCCCGTGCGCGCTGGTGCCCACCGCCTGCTTCCCGCCCCAGGTGAACCAAGCCACCTACGCCAGCTACAAGTGAGTGGTGCCATCCACCGCATTTGCGATCAGGGCGGCGACGAGGTGCACTGGCACTTGTGGCAGCTGCCCGGCAGAATACTGTACATTCCAAATCTACAACTTGCTAGCGGATGCTTGCTACTTCATGCAGTTCGTTTAACAGCTACTATAATTGCAGGTCATTTACTTTTAACTTAATTAGGTAATTCAGGAATAAATATAACAAATTATCTATTTTAACATTTTCGTGCAAATCTAAACTGTTCTTTTTATGCTGCAGATCGATGGAGCCGACGGCCAGCGACGCGCTGCAAGCGACAGATGGTGGGTGGGAGCATCCTCAGGAGACGATGATTTTTCAATGAGTATTGTAAAGTCGACTTACAATAGTCATTGGAAAGTCGACATCATCCTGAGGATGCTCCGGTGTCGGTGAGTTGTGGTGCATGTGAGTGGTGGTGGCATTGCTTGCTTCGGAACTGCGCTCAGTAGCGAGACGTTCATGGGTTGCTAATGTTGGGTTTCAGCTCTAAACGTCTGTTATTGTTTGTAGCGATCATGGCGGTGACGAGGCGCACTGGTGCTACTGGCAGCAGCCCGGCAGCCCCCAGGCGGCGCAGAGCCCGTGCGCGCTGGTGCCCACCGCCTGCTTCCTGCTCCAGGAGAAACCCGCCGCCTACGCCAGCTGAAGGTGAGTGCTGCCATCCACTACATTCGCGATCAGGGCGGCGACGAGGTGCACTGGCACTACTGGCAGCAGCCCGGCAGTCATACTCAACATTCCAAATCAACAACTTACTAGCGGATGCTTGCTACTTCATGCGCGTGGATTTAGTTAAGTCTTCGAGTACACCCCGTGCAAAAAATCGCGTCGTTTCGCTGCTGCGTCGTTGAAGGAAAACTCGACAAAAACTTTCGCGTAAATGACGATTGGTAATTTTCAACCATAAATTGTAGCATAATTGTATCTTGCTTGGGAACTTGGCTTTCTCGTTCTTTTCTGATGGGATACCTGCGCTGAGTAGCGAGACGTTAATGGATTTCATATGTTGGGTTTCAGCTCTAAACTTTTGGTCTTGTTTGTAGCGATCATGGCGGTGACGAGGCGCACTGGTACTACTGGCAGCAGCCCGGCAGCCCCCAAGCGGCGCAGAGCCCGTGCGCGCTGGTGCCCACCGCCTGCTTCCTGCTCCAGGAGAAACCCGCCGCCTACGCCAGCTACAGGTGAGTGCAGACATCCTTTACATTTTAGGTCAGGGCGGCGGCGACGAGGCGCACTGGCGCTACTGGCAGCAGCCCGGCAGTCATACTCTACATTCCAAATCAACAACTTACTAGCGGATGCTTGCTACTTCATGCGCGTGGATTTAGTTAAGTCTTCGAGTACACCCCATGCAAAAAATCGCGTCGTTTCGCTGCTGCGTCATTGAAGGAAAACTCGACAAAAACTTTCGCGTTCTTAATGACGATTGGTAATTTTCAACCATAAATTGTAGCATAATTGTATCTTGCTTGGGAACTTGGCTTTCTCGTTCTTTTCTGATGGGATACCTGCGCTCAGTAGCGAGACGTTAATGGATTGCTCATGTTGGGTTTCAGCTTTAAATTTTGTTCTTGTTTGTAGCAATCATGGCGGCGACGAGGCGCACTGGTGCTACTGGCAGAAGCCCGGCAGCTCCCAGGCGGCGCAGAGCCCTTGCGTGCTGGTGCCCACCGCCTGCTTCCCGCCCCAGGTGAATCACGCCGCCTACGCCAGCTACAGGTGAGTGCTGCCATCCACTACATTCGCGATCAGGGCGACGACGAGATGCACTGGCACTACTGGCAGCTGCCCGGCAGTCAAATACTCTACATTCCAAATCAACAAATTGCTAGCGGATGCTTGCTACTTCATGCAGTTCATTTAACAGCTACTATAATTGCAGGTCATTTACTTTTAACTTTAATAGGTAATTCAGGAATAAATATACAAATAACAAATTATCTATTTTAACCTTTTCGTGCAAATCTAAACTGTTGTTTTTATGTTGCAGATCGACGGAGCCGACGGCCAGCGACGCGCTGCAAGCGACAGAGGGTGGGTGGGAGCATCCTCAGGAGATGACTATTCAATGAGTATTGTAAAGTCGACTTACAATACTCATTGGAAAGTCGACTTCATCCTGAGGATGCCTGGGTGTCGGTGAGTTGAGGTGCATGTGAGTGAGTGGTGGTGCATGTGAGTGGTGGTGGCATTGCTTGCTTGGGAAATTGGCTTTCTCGTTCTTTTCTGATAGGAGACCTGCGCTCAGTAGCGAGACGTTCATGGGTTGCTATTGTTGGGTTTCAGATCTAAACTTTTGTTATTGTTTGTAGCGATCATGGCGGTGACGAGGCGCACTGGTACTACTGGCAGCAGTCCGGCAGCCCCAGGCGGCGCAGAGCCCGTGCGCGCTGGTGCCCACCGCCTGCTTCCTGCTCCAGGAGAAACCCCGCCGCCTACGCCAGCTACAGGTGAGTGCAGACATCCTTTACATTTTTGGTCAGGGCGGCGACGAGGCGCACTGGCGCTACTGGCAGCAGCCCGGCAGTCATACTCTACATTCCAAATCAACAACTTACTAGCGGATGCTTGCTACTTCATGCGCGTGGATTTAGTTAAGTCTTCGAGTACACCCCATGCAAAAAATCGCGTCGTTTCGCTGCTGCGTCATTGAAGGAAAACTCGACAAAAACTTTCGCGTTCTTAATGACGATTGGTAATTTTCAACCATAAATTGTAGCATAATTGTATCTTGCTTGGGAACTTGGCTTTCTCGTTCTTTTCTGATGGGATACCTGCGCTCAGTAGCGAGACGTTAATGGATTGCTCATGTTGGGTTTCAGCTTTAAATTTTGTTCTTGTTTGTAGCAATCATGGCGGCGAAGAGGCGCACTGGCGCTACTGGCAGAAGCCCGGCAGCCCCCAGGCGGCGCAGAGCCCGTGCGCGCTGGTGCCCACCGCCTGCTTCTTGCTCCAGAAGAACCCCGCCGCCTACGCCAGCTATAGGTGAGTGCAGACATCCTTTACATTTTTGGTTAGGGCGGCGACGAGGTGCACTGGCGCTACTGGCAGCAGCCCGGCAGTCATACTCTACATTCCAAATCAACAACTTACTAGCGGATGCTTTCCACTTCATGCGCGTGGATTTAGTTAAGTCTTCGAGTACACCCCATGCAAAAAATCGCGTCGTTTCGCTGCTGCGTCGTTGAAGGAAAACTCGACAAAAACTTCCGCATTTTTAATGAAGATCGGTAATTTTCAACCATAAATTGTAGCATAATGTATCTTGCTTGTTAACTCGGCATTCTCGTTCTTTTCTGATGGGATACCTGCGCTTAGTAGCGAGACGTTAATGGATTGCTAATGTTGGGTTTCAGTTTTAAACTTTTGTTCTTGTTTGTAGCGATCATGGCGGTGACGTGGTGCACTGGTGCTACTGGCAGCAGCCCGGCAGCTCCCAGGCGGTGCAGAGCCTGTGCGCGCTGGTGCCCACCGCCTGCTTCCTGCTCCAGGAGAACCCCGCCGCCTACGCCAGCTACAGGTGAGTGCAGACATCCTGAACATTTTTGGTCAGGGCGGCGACGAGGCGCACTAGCGCTACTGGCAGCAGCCTGGCAGTCATACTCAACATTCCAAATCAACAACTTACTAGCGGATGCTTGCTAATTCATGCGCGTGGATTTAGTTCAAGTCTTCAAGTACACCCCGTGCAAAAACTCGCGTCGTTTGAGGAAAACTCGACAAAAACTTTCGCGTTCTTAATGACGATTGGTAATTTTCAACCATAAATTGTAGCATTATCTTTCTTGGGAATTTGGCTTTCTCGTTCTTTTCTGATGGGATACCTGCGCTCAGTAGCGAGACGTTAATGGATTGCTCATGTTGGGTTTCAGCTTTAAACTTTTGTTCTTTTTTGTAGCCATCATGGTGGCGACGAGGCGCACTGGTGCTACTGGCAGAAGCCCGGCAGCCCCCAGGCGGCGCAGAGCCCGTGCGCGCTGGTGCCCACCGCCTGCTTCCCGCCCCAGGTGAACCAAGCCACCTACGCCAGCTACAAGTGAGTGGTGCCATCGACCGCATTTGCGATCAGGGCGGCGACGAGGTGCACTGGCACTTGTGGCAGCTGCCCGGCAGAATACTCTACATTCCAAATCTACAACTTGCTAGCGGATGCTTGCGACTTCATGCAGTTCGTTTAACAGCTACTATAATTGCAGGTCATTTACTTTTAACTTAATTAGGTAATTCAGGAATAAATATAACAAATTATCTATTTTAACATTTTCGTGCAAATCTAAACTGTTCTTTTTATGCTGCAGATCGATGGAGCCGACGGCCAGCGACGCGCTGCAAGCGACAGATGGTGGGTGGGAGCATCCTCAGGAGACGATGATTTTTCAATGAGTATTGTAAAGTCGACTTACAATAGTCATTGGAAAGTCGACATCATCCTGAGGATGCTCCGGTGTCGGTGAATTGTGGTGCATGTGAGTGGTGGTGGCATTGCTTGCTTCGGAACTGCGCTCAGTAGCGAGACGTTCATGGGTTGCTAATGTTGGGTTTCAGCTCTAAACGTCTGTTATTGTTTGTAGCGATCATGGCGGTGACGAGGCGCACTGGTGCTACTGGCAGCAGCCCGGCAGCCCCCAGGCGGCGCAGAGCCCGTGCGCGCTGGTGCCCACCGCCTGCTTCCTGCTCTAGGAGAAACCCGCCGCCTACGCCAGCTGAAGGTGAGTGCTGCCATCCACTACATTCGCGATCATGGCGGCGACGAGGCGCACTGGCGCTACTGGCAGCAGCCCGGCAGTCATACTCTACATTCCAAATCAACAACTTACAAGCGGATGCTTGCTACTTCATGCGCGTGGATTTAGTTAAGTCTTCGAGTACACCCCATGCAAAAAATCGCGTCGTTTCGCTGCTGCGTCATTGAAGGAAAACTCTACAAAAACTTTTGCGTTTTTAATGACCATTGGTAATTTTCAACCATTAATTGTAGCATAATTGTATCTTGCTTGGGAACTTGGCTTTCTCGTTCTTTTCTGATGGGATACCTGCGCTCAGTAGCGAGACGTTAATGGATTTCTCATGTTGGGTTTCAGCTTTAAATTTTGTTCTTGTTTGTAGCAATCATGGCGGCGACGAGGCGCACTGGCGCTACTGGCAGAAGCCCGGCAGCCCCCAGGCGGCGCAGAGCCCGTGCGCGCTGGTGCCCACCACCTGCTTCCTGCTCCAGGAGAAGCCCGCCGCCTACGCCAGCTACAGGTGCGTGCAGACATCCTTTAAATTTTTGGTCAGGGCGGCGACGAGGCGCACTGGCCATACTGGCAGCAGCCCGGCAGTCATACTCTACATTCCAAATCAACTTACTAGCGGATGCTTGCTACTTCATGCGCGTGGATTTAGTTGTCTTCTAGTACACCCCATGCAAAAATTCTTGGCTTTCTCGTTCTTTTCTGATGGGATACCTGCGCTCAGTAGCGAGACGTTAATGGATTTCTCATGTTGGGTTTCAGCTCAACTTTTGGTCTTGTTTGTTGCGATCATGGCGGTGACGAGGCGCACTGGTACTACTGGCAGCAGCCCGGCAGCCCCCAGGCGGCGCAGAGCCCGTGCGCGCTGGTGCCCACCGCCTGCTTCCTGCTCCAGGAGAAACCCGCCGCCTACGCCAGCTGCAGGTGAGTGCTGCCATCCACTACATTCGCGATCAGGGCGGCGACGAGGTGCACTGGCACTACTGGCAGCAGCCCGGCAGTCATACTCAACATTCCAAATCAACAACTTACTAGCGGATGCTTGCTACTTCATGCGCGTGGATTTAGTTAAGTCTTCGAGTACAGCCCGTGCAAAAAATCGCGTCGTTTCGCTGCTGCGTCGTTGAAGGAAAACTCGACAAAAAATTTCGCGTAAATGACGATTGGTAATTTTCAACCATAAATTGTAGCATAATTGTATCTTGCTTGGGAACTTGGCTTTCTCGTTCTTTTCTGATGGGATACCTGCGCTCAGTAGCGAGACGTTAATGGATTTCTCATGTTGGGTTCCAGCTCAACTTTTGGTCTTGTTTGTAGTGATCATGGCGGTGACGAGGCGCACTGGTACTACTGGCAGCAGCCCGGCAGCCCCCAGCAGCAGCAGCAGCGCGCTGGTGCCCACCGCCTGATTCCTGCTCCAGGAGAAACACGCCGCCTACGCCAGCTACAGGTGAGTGCAGACATCCTTTACATTTTTGGTCAGGGCGGCGACGAGGCGCACTGGCGCTACTGGCAGCAGCCCGGCAGTCATACTCTACATTCCAAATCAACAACTTACTAGCGGATGTTTGCTACTTCATGCGCGTGGATTTAGTTAAGTCTTCGAGTACACCCCACCCCATGCAATAAAATCGCGACGTTTCGCTGCTGCGTCGTTGAAGGAAAACTGGACAAAAACTTTCGCATTTTTAATGACGATTGGTAATTTTCAACCATAAATTGTAGCATAATTGTATCTTGTTTGGGAACTTAGCTTTCTCGTTCTTTCCTGATGGGATACCTGCGCTCAGTAGCGAGACGTTAATGGATTGCTCATGTTGGGTTTCAGATCTAAACTTTTGTTCTTGTTTGTAGCAATCATGGCGGCGACGAGGCGCACTGGTGCTACTGGCAGAAGCCCGGCAGCTCCCAGGCGGCGCAGAGCCCTTGCGTGCTGGTGCCCACCGCCTGCTTCCCGCCCCAGGTGAACCACGCCGCCTACGCCAGCTACAGGTGAGTGCTGCCATCCACTACATTCGCGATCAGGGCGGCGACGAGATGCACTGGCACTACTGGCAGCTGCCCGGCAGTCAAATACTCTACATTCCAAATCAACAACTTGCTAGCGGATGCTTGCTACTTCATGCAGTTCATTTAACAGCTACTATAATTGCAGGTCATTTACTTTTAACTTTATTAGGTAATTCAGGAATAAATATACAAATAACAAATTATCTATTTTAACCTTTTCGTGCAAATCTAAACTGTTGTTTTTATGTTGCAGATCGACGGAACCGACGGCCAGCGACGCGCTGCAAGCGACAGAGGGTGTGTGGGAGCATCCTCAGGAGATGACTTTTCAATGAGTATTGTAAAGTCGACTTACAATACTCATTGGAAAGTCGACATCATCCTGAGGATGTTCCGGTGTCGGTGAGTTGAGGTGCATGTGAGTGAGTGGTGGTGAATGTGAGTGGTGGTGGCATTGCTTGCTTGGGAAATTGGCTTTCTCGTTCTTTTCTGATAGGAGACCTGCGCTCAGTAGCGAGACGTTCATGGGTTTCTAATGTTGGGTTTAAGCTCTAAACTTTTGTTATTGTTTGTAGCGATCATGGCGGTGACGAGGCGCACTAGTGCTACTGGCAGCAGCCCGGCAGCCCCCAGGCGGCGCAGAGCCCGTGCGCGCTGGTGCCCACCGCCTGCTTCCTGCTCCAGGAGAAACCCGCCGCCTACGCCAGCTGCAGGTGAGTGCTGCCATCCACTACATTCACGATCAGGGCGGCGACGAGGTGAACTGGCACTGCTGGCAGCAGCCCGGCAGTCATACTCAACATTCCAAATCAACAACTTACTAGCGGATGCTTGCTACTTCATGCGCGTGGATTTAGTTAAGTCTTCGAGTACACCTCGTGCAAAAAATCTCGTAGTTTCGCTGCTGCGTCGTTGAAGGAAAACTCGACAAAAACTTTCGAGTATATGACGATTGGTAATTTTCAACCATAAATTGTAGCATAATTGTATCTTGCTTGGGAACTTGGCTTTCTCGTTCTTTTCTGATGGGATACCTGCGTTCATAGCGAGACGTTAATGGATTTCTCATGTTGGGTTTCAGCTCAACTTTTGGTCTTGTTTGTTGCGATCATGGCGGTGACGAGGCGCACTGGTACTACTGGCAGCAGCCCGGCAGCCCCCAGGCGGCGCAGAGCCCGTGCGCGCTGGTGCCCACCGCCTGCTTCCTGCTCCAGGAGAAACCCGCAGCCTACGCCAGCTACAGGTGAGTGCAGACATCCTTTACATTTTTGGTCAGGGCGGCAACGAGGCGCACTGGCGCTACTGGCAGCAGCCCGGCAGTCATACTCTACATTCCAAATCAACAACTTACTAGCGGATGCTTGCTTCTTCATGCGCGTGGATTTAGTTAAGTCTTCTAGTACACCCCATGCAAAAAATCGCGTCGTTTCGCTGCTGCGTCATTGAAGGAAAACTCGACAAAAACTTTCGCGTTTTTAATGACGATTGGTAATTTTCAACCATAAATTGTAGAAAATTGTATCTTGCTTGGGAACTTGGCTTTCTCGTTCTTTTCTGATGGGATACCTGCGCTCAGTAGCGAGACGTTAATGGATTTCTCATGTTGGGTTTCAGCTCAACTTTTGGTCTTGTTTGTAGCGATCATGGCGGTGACGAGGCGCACTAGTGCTACTGGCAGCAGCCCGGCAGCCCCCAGGCGGCGCAGAGCCCGTGCGCGCTGGTGCCCACCGCCTGCTTCCTGCTCCAGGAGAAACCCGCCGCCTACGCCAGCTGCAGGTGAGTGCTGCCATCCACTACATTCACGATCAGGGCGGCGACGAGGTGAACTGGCACTGCTGGCAGCAGCCCGGCAGTCATACTCAACATTCCAAATCAACAACTTACTAGCGGATGCTTGCTACTTCATGCGCGTGGATTTAGTTAAGTCTTCGAGTACACCCCACCCCATGCAAAAAAATCGCGACATTTCGCTGCTGCGTCGTTGAAGGAAAACTGGACAAAAACTTTCGCATGTTTAATGACGATTGGTAATTTTCAACCATAAATTGTAGCATAATTGTATCTTGTTTGGGAACTTGGCTTTCTCGTTCTTTCCTGATGGGATACCTGCGCTCAGTAGCGAGACGTTAATGGATTGCTCATGTTGGGTTTCAGATCTAAACTTTTGTTCTTGTTTGTAGCAATCATGGCGGCGACGAGGCGCACTGGTTCTACTGGCAGAAGCCCGGCAGCTCCCAGGCGGCGCAGAGCCCTTGCGTGCTGGTGCCCACCGCCTGCTTCCCGCCCCAGGTGAACCACGCCGCCTACGCCAGCTACAGGTGAGTGCTGCCATCCACTACATTCGCGATCAGGGCGGCGACGAGATGCACTGGCACTACTGGCAGCTGCCCGGCAGTCAAATACTCTACATTCCAAATCAACAACTTGCTAGCGGATGCTTGCTACTTCATGCAGTTCATTTAACAGCTACTATAATTATTGCAGGTCATTTACTTTTAACTTTAATCAGGAATAAATATACAAATAACAAATTATCTATTTTAACCTTTTCGTGCAAATCAAAACTGTTGTTTTTATGTTGCAGATCGACGGAGCCGACGGCCAGCGACGCGCTGCAAGCGACAGAGGGTGGGTGGGAGCATCCTCAGGAGATGACTTTTCAATGATTATTGTAAAGTCGACTTACAATACTCATTGGAAAGTCGACATCATCCTGAGGATGTTCCGGTGTCGGTGAGTTGAGGTGCATGTGAGTGAGTGGTGGTGCATGTGAGTGGTGGTGGCATTGCTTGCTTGGGAAATTGGCTTTCTCGTTCTTTTCTGATAGGAGACCTGCGCTCAGTAGCGAGACGTTCATGGGTTGCTAATGTTGGGTTTAAGCTCTAAACTTTTGTTATTGTTTGTAGCGATCATGGCGGTGACGAGGCGCACTGGTGCTACTGGCAGAAGCACGGCAGCTCTCAGGCGGCGCAGAGCCCTTGCGTGCTGGTGCCCACCGCCTGCTTCCCGCCCCAGGTGAACCACGCCGCCTACGCCAGCTACAGGTGAGTGCAGACATCCTTTACATTTTAGGTCAGGGCGGCGACGAGGCGCACTGGCGCTACTGGCAGCAGCCCGGCAGTCATACTCTACATTCCAAATCAACAACTTACTAGCGAATGCTTGCTACTTCATGCGCGTGGATTTAGTTAAGTCTTCGAGTACACCCCATGCAAAAAATCGCGTCGTTTCGCTGCTGCGTCATTGAAGGAAAACTCGACAAAAACTTTCGCGTTCTTAATGACGATTGGTAATTTTCAACCATAAATTGTAGCATAATTGTATCTTGCTTGGGAACTTGGCTTTCTCGTTCTTTTCTGATGGGATACCTGCGCTCAGTAGCGAGACGTTAATGGATTGCTCATGTTGGGTTTCAGCTTTAAAACTTGTTCTTGTTTGTAGCAATCATGGCGGCGACGAGGCGCACTGGTGCTACTGGCAGAAGCCCGGCAGCTCCCAGGCGGCGCAGAGCCCTTGCGTGCTGGTGCCCACCGCCTGCTTCCCGCCCCAGGTGAATCACGCCGCCTACGCCAGCTACAGGTGAGTGCTGCCATACACTACATTCGCGATCAGGGCGGCGACGAGATGCACTGGCACTACTGGCAGCTGCCCGGCAGTCAAATACTCTACATTCCAAATCAACAAATTGCTAGCGGATGCTTGCTACTTCATGCAGTTCATTTAACAGCTACTATAATTGCAGGTCATTTACTTTTAACTTTAATAGGTAATTCAGGAATAAATATACAAATAACAAATTATCTATTTTAACCTTTTCGTGCAAATCTAAACTGTTGTTTTTATGTTGCAGATCGACGGAGCCGACGGCCAGCGACGCGCTGCAAGCGACAGAGTGTAGGTGGGAGCATCCTCAGGAGATGACTATTCAATGAGTATTGTAAAGTCGACTTACAATACTCATTGGAAAGTCGACTTCATCCTGAGGATGCCTGGGTGTCGGTGAGTTGAGGTGCATGTGAGTGAGTGGTGGTGCATGTGAGTGGTGGTGGCATTGCTTGCTTGGGAAATTGGCTCTCTCGTTCTTTTCTGATAGGAGACCTGCGCTCAGTAGCGAGACGTTCATGGGTTGCTATTGTTGGGTTTCAGATCTAAACTTTTGTTATTGTTTGTAGCGATCATGGCGGTGACGAGGCGCACTGGTACTACTGGCAGCAGTCCGGCAGCCCCAGGCGGCGCAGAGCCCGTGCGCGCTGGTGCCCACCGCCTGCTTCCTGCTCCAGGAGAACCCCGCCGCCTACGCCAGCTACAGGTGAGTGCAGACATCCTTTACATTTTTGGTCAGGGCGGCGACGAGGCGCACTGGCGCTACTGGCAGCAGCCCGGCAGTCATACTCTACATTCCAAATCCACAACTTACTAGCGGATGCTTGCTACTTCATGCGCGTGGATTTAATTAAGTCTTCGAGTACACCCCATGCAAAAAATCGCGTCGTTTCGCTGCTGCGTCATTGAAGGAAAACTCGACAAAAACTTTCGCGTTCTTAATGACGATTGGTAATTTTCAACCATAAATTGTAGCATAATTGTATCTTGCTTGGGAACTTGGCTTTCTCGTTCTTTTCTGATGGGATACCTGCGCTCAGTAGCGAGACGTTAATGGATTGCTCATGTTGGGTTTCAGCTTTAAATTTTGTTCTTGTTTGTAGCAATCATGGCGGCGACGAGGCGCACTGGCGCTACTGGCAGAAGCCCGGCAGCCCCCAGGCGGCGCAGAGCCCGTGCGCGCTGGTGCCCACCACCTGCTTCCTGCTCCAGGAGAAGCCCGCCGCCTACGCCAGCTACAGGTGAGTGCAGACATCCTTTAAATTTTTGGTCAGGGCGGCGACGAGGCGCACTGGCCATACTGGCAGCAGCCCGGCAGTCATACTCTACATTCCAAATCAACTTACTAGCGGATGCTTGCTACTTCATGCGCGTGGATTTAGTTGTCTTCTAGTACACCCCATGCAAAAATTCGCGTCGTTTCGCTGCTGCGTCATTGAAGGAAAACTCGACAAAAACTTTCGCGTTTTTAATGACGATTGGTAATTTTCAACCATTAATTGTAGCATAATTGTATCTTGCTTGGGAACTTGGCTTTCTCGTTCTTTTCTGATGGGATACCTGCGCTCAGTAGCGAGACGTTAATGGATTTCTCATCTTGGGTTTCAGCTCTAAACTTTTGGGCTTGTTTGTAGCGATCATGGCGGTGACGAGGCGCACTGGTACTACTGGCAGCAGCCCGGCAGCCCCCAGGCGGCGCAGAGCCCGTGCGCGCTGGTGCCCACCGCCTGCTTCCTGCTCCAGGAGAAACCCGCCGCCTACGCCAGCTGCAGGTGAGTGCAGACATCCTTTACATTTTTGGTCAGGGCGGCGACGAGGCGCACTGGCGCTACTGGCAGCAGCCCGGCAGTTCATACTCTACATTCCAAATCAACAACTTACTAGCGGATGCTTGCTACTTCATGCGCGTGGATTTAGTTAAGTCTTCGAGTACACCCCACCCCATGCAAAAAAATCGCGACATTTCGCTGCTGCCTCGTTGAAGGAAAACTGGACAAAAACTTTCGCATTTTTAATGACGATTGGTAATTTTCAACCATAAATTGTAACTTAATTGTATCTTGTTTGGGAACTTGGCATTCTCGTTCTTTCCTGATGGGATACCTGCGCTCAGTAGCGAGACGTTAATGGATTTCTCATGTTGGGTTTCAGCTCTAAACTTTTGGTCTTGTTTGTAGCGATCATGGCGGTGACGAGGCGCACTGGTACTACTGGCAGCAGCCCGGCAGCCCCCAGGCGGCGCAGAGCCCGTGCGCGCTGGTGCCCACCGCCTGCTTCCTGCTCCAGGAGAAACCCGCCGCCTACGCCAGCTACAGGTGAGTGCAGACATCCTTAACATTTTTGGTCAGGGCGGCGACGAGGCGCACTGGCGCTACTGGCAGCAGCCCGGCAGTCATACTCTACATTCCAAATCAACAACTTTTCTAGCGGATGCTTGCTACTTCATGCGACACGATTTAGTTAAGTCTTCGAGTACACCCCACCCCATGCAAAAAAATCGCGACGTTTCGCTGCTGCGTCGTTGAAGGAAAACTGGACAAAAACTTTCGCATTTTTAATGACGATTGGTAATTTTCAACCATAAATTGTAGCATAATTGTATCTTGTTTGGGAACTTGGCTTTCTCGTTCTTTCCTGATGGGATACCTGCGCTCAGTAGCGAGACGTTAATGGATTGCTCATATTGGGTTTCAGATCTAAACTTTTGTTCTTGTTTGTAGCAATCATGGCGGCGACGAGGCGCACTGGTGCTACTGGCAGAAGCCCGGCAGCTCCCAGGCGGCGCAGAGCCCTTGCGTGCTGGTGCCCACCGCCTGCTTCCCGCCCCAGGTGAACCACGCCGCCTACGCCAGCTACAGGTGAGTGCTGCCATCCACTACATTCGCGATCAGGGCGGCGACGAGATGCACTGGCACTACTGGCAGCTGCCCGGCAGTCAAATACTCTACATTCCAAATCAACAACTTGCTAGCGGATGCTTGCTACTTCATGCAGTTCATTTAACAGCTACTATAATTATTGCAGGTCATTTACTTTTAACTTTAATCAGGAATAAATATACAAATAACAAATTATCTATTTTAACCTTTTCGTGCAAATCTAAACTGTTGTTTTTATGTTGCAGATCGACGGAGCCGACGGCCAGCGACGCGCTGCAAGTGACAGAGGGTGGGTGGGAGCATCCTCAGGAGATGACTTTTCAATGATTATTGTAAAGTCGACTTACAATACTCATTGGAAAGTCGACATCATCCTGAGGATGTTCCGGTGTCGGTGAGTTGAGGTGCATGTGAGTGAGTGGTGGTGCATGTGAGTGGTGGTGGCATTGCTTGCTTGGGAAATTGGCTTTCTCGTTCTTTTCTGATAGGAGACCTGCGCTCAGTAGCGAGATGTTCATGGGTTGCTAATGTTGGGTTTAAGCTTTAAACTTTTGTTATTGTTTGTAGCGATCATGGCGGTGACGAGGCGCACTGGTGCTACTGGCAGCAGCCCGGCAGCCCCCAGGCGGCGCAGAGCCCGTGCGCGCTGGTGCCCACCGCCTGCTTCCTGCTCCAGGAGAAACCCGCCGCCTACGCCAGCTACAGGTGAGTGCAGACATCCTTTACATTTTTGGTCAGGGCGGCGACGAGGCGCACTGGCGCTACTGGCAGCAGCCCGGCAGTCATACTCTACATTCCAAATCAACAACTTACTAGCGGATGCTTGCTACTTCATGCGACAGGATTTAGTTAAGTCTTCGAGTACACCCCACACCATGCAAAAAAATCGCGACGTTACGCTGCTGCGTCGTTGAAGGAAAACTGGACAAAAACTTTCGCATTTTTAATGACGATTGGTAATTTTCAACCATAAATTGTAGCATAATTGTATCTTGTTTGGGAACTTGGCTTTCTCGTTCTTTCCTGATGGGATACCTGCGCTCAGTAGCGAGACGTTAATGGATTGCTCATGTTGGGTTTCAGATCTAAACTTTTGTTCTTGTTTGTAGCAATCATGGCGGCGACGAGGCGCACTGGTGCTACTGGCAGAAGCCCGGCTGCTCCCAGGCGGCGCAGAGCCCTTGCGTGCTGGTGCCCACCACCTGCTTCCCGCCCCAGGTGAACCACGCCGCCTACGCCAGCTACAGGTGAGTGCTGCCATCCACTACATTCGCGATCAGGGCGGCGACGAGATGCACTGGCACTACTGGCAGCTGCCCGGCAGTCAAATACTCTACATTCCAAATCAACAACTTGCTAGCGGATGCTTGCTACTTCATGCAGTTCATTTAACAGCTACTATAATTGCAGGTCATTTACTTTTAACTTTATTAGGTAATCAGTAATAAATATACAAATAACAAATTATCTATTTTAACCTTTTCGTGCAAATCTAAACTGTTGTTTTTATGTTGCAGATCGACGGAGCCGACGGCCAGCGACGCGCTGCAAGCGACAGAGGGTGGGTGGGAGCATCCTCAGGAGATGACTTTTCAATGATTATTGTAAAGTCGACTTACAATACTCATTGGAAAGTCGACATCATCCTGAGGATGTTCCGGTGTCGGTGAGTTGAGGTGCATGTGAGTGAGTGGTGGTGCATTTGAGTGGTGGTGGCATTGCTTGCTTGGGAAATTGGCTTTCTCGTTCTTTTCTGCTAGGAGACCTGCGCTCAGTAGCGAGACGTTCATGGGTTGCTAATGTTGGGTTTAAGCTCTAAACTTTTGTTATCGTTTGTAGCGATCATGGCGGTGACGAGGCGCACTGGTGCTACTGGCAGCAGCCCGGCAGCCCCCAGGCGGCGCAGAGCCCGTGCGCGCTGGTGCCTACCGCCTGCTTCCTGCTGCAGGAGAAACCCGCCGCCTACGCCAGCTACAGGTGAGTGCAGACATCCTTTACATTTTTGGTCAGGGCGGCGACGAGGCGCACTGGCGCTACTGGCAGCAGCCCGGCAGTCATACTCTACATTCCAAATCAACAACTTACTAGCGGATGCTTGCTACTTCATGCGCGTGGATTTAGTTAAGTCTTCGAGTACAGCCCGTGCAAAAAATCGCGTCGTTTCGATGCTGCGTCGTTGAAGGAAAACTCTACAAAAACTTTCGCGTAAATGACGATTGGTAATTTTCAACCATAAATTCTAGCATAATTGTATCTTGCTTGGGAACTTGGCTTTCTCGTTCTTTTCTGATGGGATACCTGCGCTCAGTAGCGAGACGTTAATGGATTTCTCATGTTGGGTTTCAGCTCAACTTTTGGTCTTGTTTGTAGCGATCATGGCGGTGACGAGGCGCACTGGTACTACTGGCAGCAGCCCGGCAGCCCCCAGGCGGCGCAGAGCCCGTGCGCGCTGGTGCCCACCACCTGCTTCCTGCTCCAGGAGAAGCCCGCCGCCTACGCCAGCTACAGGTGAGTGCAGACATCCTTTACATTTTTGGTCAGGGCGGCGACGAGGCGCACTGGCCTTACTGGCAGCAGCCCGGCAGTCATACTCTACATTCCAAATCAACTTACTAGCGGATGCTTGCTACTTCATGCGCGTGGATTTAGTTAAGTCTTCGAGCATACCCCACCCCATGCAAAAAAATCGCGACGTTTCGCTGCTGCATCATTGAAGGAAAACTCGACAAAAACTTTCGCGTTTTTAAAGACGATTGGTAATTTTCAACCATAAATTGTAGCATAATTGTATCTTGCTCGGGAACTTGGCTTTCTCGTTCTTTTCTGATGGGATACCTGCGCTCAGTAGCGAGACGTTAATGGATTACTCATGTTGGGTTTCAGCTCTAAACTTTTGGTCTTGTTTGTAGCGATCATGGCGGTGACGAGGCGCACTGGTACTACTGGCAGCAGCCCGGCAGCCCCCAGGCGGCGCAGAGCCCGTGCGCGCTGGTGCCCACCGCCTGCTTCCTGCTCCAGGAGAAACCCGCCGCCTACGCCAGCTACAGGTGAGTGCAGACATCCTTTATATTTTTGGTCAGGGCGGCGACGAGGCGCACTGGCCTTACTGGCAGCAGCCCGGCAGTCATACTCTACATTCCAAATCAACTTACTAGCGGATGCTTGCTACTTCATGCGCGTGGATTTAGTTAAGTCTTCGAGTACACCCCGTGCAAAAAAATCGCGTAGATTCGCTGCTGCGTCGTTGAAAGAAAACTCGACAAAAACTTTCGCGTAAATGACGATTGGTAATTTTCAACCATAAATTGTAGCATAATTGTATCTTGCTTGGGAACTTGGCTTTCTCGTTCTTTTCTGATGGGATACCTGCGCTCAGTAGCGAGACGTTAATGGATTTCTCATGTTGGGTTTCAGCTCAACTTTTGGTCTTGTTTGTGGCGATCATGGCGGTGACGAAGCGCACTGGTACTACTGGCAGCAGCCCGGCAGCCCCCAGGCGGCGCAGAGCCCGTGCGCGCTGGTGCCCACCGCCTGCTTCCTGCTCCAGGAGAAACCCGCCGCCTACGCCAGCTACAGGTGAGTGCAGACATCCTTTACATTTTTGGTCAGGGCGGCGACGAGGCGCACTGGCGCTACTGGCAGCAGCCCGGCAGTCATACTCTACATTCCAAATCAACAACTTACTAGCGGATGCTTGCTTCTTCATGCGCGTGGATTTAGTTAAGTCTTCGAGTACACCCCATGCAAAAAATCGCGTCGTTTCGCTGCTGCGTCATTGAAGGAAAACTCGACAAAACTTTCGCGTTCTTAATGACGATTGATAATTTTCAACCATAAATTGTTGCATAATTGTATCTTGCTTGGGAACTTGGCTTTTTCGTTCTTTTCTGATGGGATACCTGCGCTCAGTAGCGAGACGTTAATGGATTGCTCATGTTGGGTTTCAGCTTTAAACTTTTGTTCTTGTTTGTAGCAATCATGGCGGCGACGAGGCGTACTGGCGCTATTGGCAGAAGCCCGGCAGCCCCCAGGCGGCGCAGAGCCCGTGCGCGCTGGTGCCCACCGCCTGCTTCCTGCTCCAGGAGAAGCCCGCCGCCTACGCCAGCTACAGGTGAGTGCAGACATCATTTACATTTTTGGTCAGGGCGGCGACGAGGCGCACTGGCCATACTGGCAGCAGCCCGGCAGTCATACTCTACATTCCAAATCAACAACTTACTAGCGGATGCTTGCTACTTCATGCGACAGGATTTAGTTAAGTCTTCGAGTACACCCCACCCCATGCAAAAAAATCGCGACGTTTCGCTGCTGCGTCGTTGAAGGAAAACTGGACAAAAACTTTCGCATTTTTAATGACGATTGGTAATTTTCTACCATAAATTGTAGCATAATTGTATCTTGTTTGGGAACTTGGCTTTCTCGTTTTTTCCTGATGGGATACCTGCGCTCAGTAGCAAGACGTTAATGGATTGCTCATGTTGGGTTTCAGTTTTAAACTTTTGTTCTTGTTTGTAGCGATCATGGCGGTGACGTGGTGCACTGGTGCTACTGGCAGCAGCCCGGCAGCTCCCAGGCGGCGCAGAGCCCTTGCGTGCTGGTGCCCACCGCCTGCTTCCCGCCCCAGGTGAATCACGCCGCCTACGCCAGCTACAGGTGAGTGCTGCCATCCACTACATTCGCGAT
Organism: Oeneis ivallda; assembly: GCA_029955525.1. Classification (NCBI taxonomy): domain Eukaryota; kingdom Metazoa; phylum Arthropoda; class Insecta; order Lepidoptera; family Nymphalidae; genus Oeneis; species Oeneis ivallda. The sequence continues at coordinate 13,250,013 of JARPMR010000018.1, read as the reverse complement.
CAGGGCGGCGACGAGATGCACTGGCACTACTGGCAGCTGCCCGGCAGTCAAATACTCTACATTCCAAATCAACAAATTGCTAGCGGATGCTTGCTACTTCATGCAGTTCATTTAACAGCTACTATAATTGCAGGTCATTTACTTTTAACTTTAATAGGTAATTCAGGAATAAATATACAAATAACAAATTATCTATTTTAACCTTTTCGTGCAAATCTAAACTGTTGTTTTTATGTTGCAGATCGACGGAGCCGACGGCCAGCGACGCGCTGCAAGCGACAGAGGGTGGGTGGGAGCATCCTCAGGAGATGACTATTCAATGAGTATTGTAAAGTCGTTCCAATACTCATTGGAAAGTCGACTTCATCCTGAGGATGCCTGGGTGTCGGTGAGTTGAGGTGCATGTGAGTGAGTGGTGGTGCATGTGAGTGGTGGTGGCATTGCTTGCTTGGGAAATTGGCTTTCTCGTTCTTTTCTGATAGGAGACCTGCGCTCAGTAGCGAGACGTTCATGGGTTGCTATTGTTGGGTTTCAGATCTAAACTTTTGTTATTGTTTGTAGCGATCATGGCGGTGACGAGGCGCACTGGTACTACTGGCAGCAGTCCGGCAGCCCCAGGCGGCGCAGAGCCCGTGCGCGCTGGGGCCCACCGCCTGCTTCCTGCTCCAGGAGAAACCCCGCCGCCTACGCCAGCTACAGGTGAGTGCAGACATCCTTTACATTTTTGGTCAGGGCGGCGACGAGGCGCACTGGCGCTACTGGCAGCAGCCCGGCAGTCATACTCTACATTCCAAATCAACAACTTACTAGCGGATGCTTGCTACTTCATGCGCGTGGATTTAGTTAAGTCTTCGAGTACACCCCATGCAAAAAATCGCGTCGTTTCGCTGCTGCGTCATTGAAGGAAAACTCGACAAAAACTTTCGCGTTCTTAATGACGATTGGTAATTTTCAACCATAAATTGTAGCATAATTGTATCTTGCTTGGGAACTTGGCTTTCTCGTTCTTTTCTGATGGGATACCTGCGCTCAGTAGCGAGACGTTAATGGATTGCTCATGTTGGGTTTCAGCTTTAAATTTTGTTCTTGTTTGTAGCAATCATGGCGGCGAAGAGGCGCACTGGCGCTACTGGCAGAAGCCCGGCAGCCCCCAGGCGGCGCAGAGCCCGTGCGCGCTGGTGCGCACTGCCTGCTTCCTGCTCCAGGAGAAACCCGCCGCCTACGCCAGCTACAGGTGAGTGCAGACATCCTTTACATTTTTGGTCAGGGCGGCGACGAGGCGTACTGGCGCTACTGGCAGCAGCCCGGCAGTCATACGTAGAGTATGACTGCCGGGCTGCTGCCAGTGCCATTCCAAATCAACAACTTACTAGCGGATGCTTGCTACTTCATGCGCGTGGATTTAGTTAAGTCTTCGAGTACACCCCAACCCATGCAAAAAAATCGCGACGTTTCGCTGCTGCGTCGTTGAAGGAAAACTGGACAAAAACTTTCGCATTTTTAATGACGATTGGTAATTTTCAACCATAAATTGTAGCATAATTGTATCTTGTTTGGGAACTTGGCTTTCTCGTTCTTTCCTGATGGGATACCTGCGCTCAGTTGCGAGACGTTAATGGATTACTCATGTTGGGTTTCCGATCTAAACTTTTGTTCTTGTTTGTAGCAATCATGGCGGCGACGAGGCGCACTGGTGCTACTGGCAGAAGCCCGGCAGCTCCCAGGCGGCGCAGAGCCCTTGCGTGCTGGTGCCCACCGACTGCTTCCCGCCCCAGGTGAATCACGCCACCTACGCCAGCTACAGGTGAGTGCTGCCATCCACTACATTCGCGATCAGGGCGGCGACGAGATGCACTGGCACTACTGGCAGCTGCCCGGCAGTCAAATACTCTACATTCCAAATCAACAACTTGCTAGCAGATGCTTGCTACTTCATGCAGTTCATTTAACAGCTACTATAATTGCAGGTCATTTACTTTTAACTTTATTAGGTAATTCAGGAATAAATATACAAATAACAAATTATCTATTTTAACCTTTTCGTGCAAATCTAAACTGTTGTTTTTATGTTGCAGATCGACGGAACCGACGGCCAGCGACGCGCTGCAAGCGACAGAGGGTGTGTGGGAGCATCCTCAGGAGATGACTTTTCAATGAGTATTGTAAAGTCGACTTACAATACTCATTGGAAAGTCGACATCATCCTGAGGATGTTCCGGTGTCGGTGAGTTGAGGTGCATGTGAGTGAGTGGTGGTGCATGTGAGTGGTGGTGGCATTGCTTGCTTGGGAAATTGGCTTTCTCGTTCTTTTCTGATAGGAGACCTGCGCTCAGTAGCGAGACGTTCATGGGTTGCTAATGTTGGGTTTAAGCTCTAAACTTTTGTTATTGTTTGTAGCGATCATGGCGGTGACGAGGCGCACTGGTGCTACTGGCAGCAGCCCGGCAGCCCCCAGGCGGCGCAGAGCCCGTGCGCGCTGGTGCCCACCACCTGCTTCTTGCTCCAGGAGGACCCCGCCGCCTACGCCAGCTACAGGTGAGTGCAGACATCCTCTACATTTTTGGTCAGGGCGGCGACGAGGCGCACTGGCACTACCGGCAGAAGCCCGGCAGTCAAATACTTTACATTCCAAATCAACAAGTTGCTAGTGGATGCTTGCTACTTCATGCAGTTCGTTTTTAACAGCTACTATAATTGCAGGTCATTTACTTTTAACTTTATTAGGTAATTCAGGAATAAATATAACAAATTATCTATTTTAGACTTTTCTTGCAAATCTAAACTGTTGTTTTTATGTTGCAGATCGACGGAGCCGACGGCCAGGGACGCGCTGCAAGCGACAGAGTTTGGGTGGGAGCAATCCTCAGGAGATGACGACTTTTCAATGAGTATTTTAAAGTCGACTTACAATACTCATTGGAAAGTCGACATCATCCTGAGGATGCTCCGGTGTCGGTGAGTTGTGGTGCATGTGAGTGGTGGTGACATTGCTTGCTTGGGAACTTAGCTTTCTCGTTCTTTTCTGATAGGAGACCTGCGCTCAGTAGCGAGACGTTCATGGGTTGCTAATATTGGGTTTCAGCTCTAAACTTTTGTTATTGTTTGTAGCGATCATGGCGGTGACGAGGCGCACTGGTGCTACTGGCAGCAGCCCGGCAGCCCCCAGGCGGCGCAGAGCCTGTGCGCGCTGGTGCCCACCGCCTGCTTCCTGCTCCAGGAGAATCCCGCCGCCTACGCCAGCTACAGGTGAGTGCAGACATCCTTAACATTTTGGTCAGGGCGGCGACGAGGCGCACTGGCGCTACTGGAAGCAGCCTGGCAGTCATACTCTACATTCTAAATCAACAACTTACTAGCGGATGCTTGCTACTTCATGCGCGTGGATTTAGTTTAAGTCTTCGACAAGAACCCATGCAAAAAATCGCGTCGTTTCGCTGCTGCGTCGTTGAAGCAAAACTCGACAAAAACTTTCGCATTTTTAATGACGATTGGTAATTTTCAACCATAAATTGTAGCATAATTGTATCTTGTTTGGGAACTTGGCTTTCTCGTTCTTTCCTGATGGGATACCTGCGCTCAGTAGCGAGACGTTAATGGATTGCTCATGTTGGGTTTCAGATCTAAACTTTTGTTCTTGTTTGTAGCAATCATGGCGGCGACGAGGCGCACTGGTGCTACTGGCAGAAGCCCGGCAGCTCCCAGGCGGCGCAGAGCCCTTGCGTGCTGGTGCCCACCGCCTGCTTCCCGCCCCAGGTGAACCACGCCGCCTACGCCAGCTACAGGTGAGTGCTGCCATCCACTACATTCGCGATCAGGGCGGCGACGAGATGCACTGGCACTACTGGCAGCTGCCCGGCAGTCAAATACTCTACATTCCAAATCAACAACTTGCTAGCGGATGCTTGCTACTTCATGCAGTTCATTTAACAGCTACTGTCCAATGTAATATCACACATAAATTAAATCCAGTTACATGTAAAATGTACCTACGTTACACTAGAAGGCGCTGTCGCCTTTTGTATCGCGGTAGTGGATAAAACTGGCTGCAACTATACCTTCCATACTATTTTTCAAATAAACGCTCATACGTTCGGGGTTGATGCTTATCATTTTCCCACGGCATTTCTGGATCCTGAACAGCTACTATAATTGCAGGTCATTTACTTTTAACTTTATTAGGTAATTCAGGAATAAATATACAAATAACAAATTATCTATTTTAACCTTTTCGTGCAAATCTAAACTGTTGTTTTTATGTTGCAGATCGACGGAGCCGACGGCCAGCGACGCGCTGCAAGCGACAGAGGGTGGGTGGGAGCATCCTCAGGAGATGACTTTTCAATGATTATTGTAAAGTCGACTTACAATACTCATTGGAAAGTCGACATCATCCTGAGGATGTTCCGGTGTCGGTGAGTTGAGGTGCATGTGAGTGAGTGGTGGTGCATGTGAGTGGTGGTGGCATTGCTTGCTTGGGAAATTGGCTTTCTCGTTCTTTTCTGATAGGAGACCTGCGCTCAGTAGCGAGACGTTCATGGGTTGCTAATGTTGGGTTTAAGCTCTAAACTTTTGTTATTGTTTGTAGCGATCATGGCGGTGACGAGGCGCACTGGTGCTACTGGCAGCAGCCCGGCAGCCCCCAGGCGGCGCAGAGCCCGTGCGCGGTGGTGCCCACGGCCTGCTTCCTGCTCCAGGAGAAACCCGCCGCCTACGCGAGCTACAGGTGAGTGCAGACATCCTTTACATTTTTGGTCAGGGCGGCGACGAGGCGCACTGGCGCTACTGGCAGCAGCCCGGCAGTCATACTCTACATTCCAAATCAACAACTTACTAGCGGATGCTTGCTACTTCATGCGACAGGATTTAGTTAAGTCTTCGAGTACACCCCACCCCATGCAAAAAAATCGCGACGTTTCGCTGCTGCGTCGTTGAAGGAAAACTGGACAAAAACTTTCGCATGTTTAATGACGATTGGTAATTTTCAACCATAAATTGTAGCATAATTGTATCTTGTTTGGGAACTTGGCTTTCTCGTTCTTTCCTGATGGGATACCTGCGCTCAGTAGCGAGACGTTAATGGATTGCTCATGTTGGGTTTCAGATCTAAACTTTTGTTCTTGTTTGTAGCAATCATGGCGGCGACGAGGCGCACTGGTGCTACTGGCAGAAGCCCGGCAGCTCCCAGGCGGCGCAGAGCCCTTGCGTGCTGGTGCCCACCGCCTGCTTCCCGCCCCAGGTGAACCACGCCGCCTACGCCAGCTACAGGTGAGTGCTGCCATCCACTACATTCGCGATCAGGGCGGCGACGAGATGCACTGGCACTACTGGCAGCTGCCCGGCAGTCAAATACTCTACATTCCAAATCAACAACTTGCTAGCGGATGCTTGCTACTTCATGCAGTTCATTTAACAGCTACTATAATTATTGCAGGTCATTTACTTTTAACTTTAATCAGGAATAAATATACAAATAACAAATTATCTATTTTAACCTTTTCGTGCAAATCTAAACTGTTGTTTTTATGTTGCAGATCGACGGAGCCGACGGCCAGCGACGCGCTGCAAGCGACAGAGGGTGGGTGGGAGCATCCTCAGGAGATGACTTTTCAATGATTATTGTAAAGTCGACTTACAATACTCATTGGAAAGTCGACATCATCCTGAGGATGTTCCGGTGTCGGTGAGTTGAGGTGCATGTGAGTGAGTGGTGGTGCATGTGAGTGGTGGTGGCATTGCTTGCTTGGGAAATTGGCTTTCTCGTTCTTTTCTGATAGGAGACCTGCGCTCAGTAGCGAGACGTTCATGGGTTGCTAATGTTGGGTTTAAGCTCTAAACTTTTGTTATTGTTTGTAGCGATCATGGCGGTGACGAGGCGCACTGGTGCTACTGGCAGAAGCAAGGCAGCTCCCAGGCGGCGCAGAGCCCTTGCGTGCTGGTGCCCACCGCCTGCTTCCCGCCCCAGGTGAACCACGCCGCCTACGCCAGCTACAGGTGAGTGCAGACATCCTTTACATTTTAGGTCAGGGCGACGACGAGGCGCACTGGCGCTACTGGCAGCAGCCCGGCAGTCATACTCTACATTCCAAATCAACAACTTACTAGCGAATGCTAGCTACTTCATGCGCGTGGATTTAGTTAAGTCTTCGAGTACACCCCATGCAAAAAATCGCGTCGTTTCGCTGCTGCGTCATTGAAGGAAAACTCGACAAAAACTTTCGCGTTCTTAATGACGATTGGTAATTTTCAACCATAAATTGTAGCATAATTGTATCTTGCTTGGGAACTTGGCTTTCTCGTTCTTTTCTGATGGGATACCTGCGCTCAGTAGCGAGACGTTAATGGATTGCTCATGTTGGGTTTCAGCTTTAAAACTTGTTCTTGTTTGTAGCAATCATGGCGGCGACGAGGCGCACTGGTGCTACTGGCAGAAGCCCGGCAGCTCCCAGGCGGCGCAGAGCCCTTGCGTGCTGGTGCCCACCGCCTGCTTCCCGCCCCAGGTGAATCACGCCGCCTACGCCAGCTACAGGTGAGTGCTGCCATACACTACATTCGCGATCAGGGCGGCGACGAGATGCACTGGCACTACTGGCAGCTGCCCGGCAGTCAAATACTCTACATTCCAAATCAACAAATTGCTAGCGGATGCTTGCTACTTCATGCAGTTCATTTAACAGCTACTATAATTGCAGGTCATTTACTTTTAACTTTAATAGGTAATTCAGGAATAAATATACAAATAACAAATTATCAATTTTAACCTTTTCGTGCAAATCTAAACTGTTGTTTTTATGTTGCAGATCGACGGAGCCGACGGCCAGCGACGCGCTGCAAGCGACAGAGTGTAGGTGGGAGCATCCTCAGGAGATGACTATTCAATGAGTATTGTAAAGTCGACTTACAATACTCATTGGAAAGTCGACTTCATCCTGAGGATGCCTGGGTGTCGGTGAGTTGAGGTGCATGTGAGTGAGTGGTGGTGCATGTGAGTGGTGGTGGCATTGCTTGCTTGGGAAATTGGCTCTCTCGTTCTTTTCTGATAGGAGACCTGCGCTCAGTAGCGAGACGTTCATGGGTTGCTATTGTTGGGTTTCAGATCTAAACTTTTGTTATTGTTTGTAGCGATCATGGCGGTGACGAGGCGCACTGGTACTACTGGCAGCAGTCCGGCAGCCCCAGGCGGCGCAGAGCCCGTGCGCGCTGGTGCCCACCGCCTGCTTCCTGCTCCAGGAGAACCCCGCCGCCTACGCCAGCTACAGGTGAGTGCAGACATCCTTTACATTTTTGGTCAGGGCGGCGACGAGGCGCACTGGCGCTACTGGCAGCAGCCCGGCAGTCATACTCTACATTCCAAATCAACAACTTACTAGCGGATGCTTGCTACTTCATGCGCGTGGATTTAGTTAAGTCTTCGAGTACACCCCATGCAAAAAATCGCGTCGTTTCGCTTCTGCGTCATTGAAGGAAAACTCGACAAAAACTTTCGCGTTCTTAATGACGATTGGTAATTTTCAACCATAAATTGTAGCATAATTGTATCTTGCTTGGGAACTTGGCTTTCTCGTTCTTTTCTGATGGGATACCTGCGCTCAGTAGCGAGACGTTAATGGATTGCTCATGTTGGGGTTCAGCTTTAAATTTTGTTCTTGTTTGTAGCAATCATGGCGGCGACGAGGCGCACTGGCGCTACTGGCAGAAGCCCGGCAGCCCCCAGGCGGCGCAGAGCCCGTGCGCGCTGGTGCCCACCACCTGCTTCCTGCTCCAGGAGAAGCCCGCCGCCTACGCCAGCTACAGGTGAGTGCAGACATCCTTTAAATTTTTGGTCAGGGCGGCGACGAGGCGCACTGGCCATACTGGCAGCAGCCCGGCAGTCATACTCTACATTCCAAATCAACTTACTAGCGGATGCTTGCTACTTCATGCGCGTGGATTTAGTTGTCTTCTAGTACACCCCATGCAAAAATTCGCGTCGTTTCGCTGCTGCGTCATTGAAGGAAAACTCGACAAAAACTTTCGCGTTTTTAATGACGATTGGTAATTTTCAACCATTAATTGTAGCATAATTGTATCTTGCTTGGGAACTTGGCTTTCTCGTTCTTTTCTGATGGGATACCTGCGCTCAGTAGCGAGACGTTAATGGATTTCTCATCTTGGGTTTCAGCTCTAAACTTTTGGGCTTGTTTGTAGCGATCATGGCGGTGACGAGGCGCACTGGTACTACTGGCAGCAGCCCGGCAGCCCCCAGGCGGCGCAGAGCCCGTGCGCGCTGGTGCCCACCGCCTGCTTCCTGCTCCAGGAGAAACCCGCCGCCTACGCCAGCTGCAGGTGAGTGCAGACATCCTTTACATTTTTGGTCAGGGCAGCGACGAGGCGCACTGGCGCTACTGGCAGCAGCCCGGCAGTTCATACTCTACATTCCAAATCAACAACTTACTAGCGGATGCTTGCTACTTCATGCGCGTGGATTTAGTTAAGTCTTCGAGTACACCCCACCCCATGCAAAAAAATCGCGACGTTTCGCTGCTGCCTCGTTGAAGGAAAACTGGACAAAAACTTTCGCATTTTTAATGACGATTGGTAATTTTCAACCATAAATTGTAGCTTAATTGTATCTTGTTTGGGAACTTGGCATTCTCGTTCTTTCCTGATGGGATACCTGCGCTCAGTAGCGAGACGTTAATGGATTTCTCATGTTGGGTTTCAGCTCTAAACTTTTGGTCTTGTTTGTAGCGATCATGGCGGTGACGAGGCGCACTGGTACTACTGGCAGCAGCCCGGCAGCCCCCAGGCGGCGCAGAGCCCGTGCGCGCTGGTGCCCACCGCCTGCTTCCTGCTCCAGGAGAAACCCGCCGCCTACGCCAGCTACAGGTGAGTGCAGACATCCTTAACATTTTTGGTCAGGGCGGCGACGAGGCGCACTGGCGCTACTGGCAGCAGCCCGGCAGTCATACTCTACATTCCAAATCAACAACTTTTCTAGCGGATGCTTGCTACTTCATGCGACACGATTTAGTTAAGTCTTCGAGTACACCCCACCCCATGCAAAAAAATCGCGACGTTTCGCTGCTGCGTCGTTGAAGGAAAACTGGACAAAAACTTTCGCATTTTTAATGACGATTGGTAATTTTCAACCATAAATTGTAGCATAATTGTATCTTGTTTGGGAACTTGGCTTTCTCGTTCTTTCCTGATGGGATACCTGCGCTCAGTAGCGAGACGTTAATGGATTGCTCATATTGGGTTTCAGATCTAAACTTTTGTTCTTGTTTGTAGCAATCATGGCGGCGACGAGGCGCACTGGTGCTACTGGCAGAAGCCCGGCAGCTCCCAGGCGGCGCAGAGCCCTTGCGTGCTGGTGCCCACCGCCTGCTTCCCGCCCCAGGTGAACCACGCCGCCTACGCCAGCTACAGGTGAGTGCTGCCATCCACTACATTCGCGATCAGGGCGGCGACGAGATGCACTGGCACTACTGGCAGCTGCCCGGCAGTCAAATACTCTACATTCCAAATCAACAACTTGCTAGCGGATGCTTGCTACTTCATGCAGTTCATTTAACAGCTACTATAATTATTGCAGGTCATTTACTTTTAACTTTAATCAGGAATAAATATACAAATAACAAATTATCTATTTTAACCTTTTCGTGCAAATCTAAACTGTTGTTTTTATGTTGCAGATCGACGGAGCCGACGGCCAGCGACGCGCTGCAAGTGACAGAGGGTGGGTGGGAGCATCCTCAGGAGATGACTTTTCAATGATTATTGTAAAGTCGACTTACAATACTCATTGGAAAGTCGACATCATCCTGAGGATGTTCCGGTGTCGGTGAGTTGAGGTGCATGTGAGTGAGTGGTGGTGCATGTGAGTGGTGGTGGCATTGCTTGCTTGGGAAATTGGCTTTCTCGTTCTTTTCTGATAGGAGACCTGCGCTCAGTAGCGAGATGTTCAAGGGTTGCTAATGTTGGGTTTAAGCTCTAAACTTTTGTTATTGTTTGTAGCGATCATGGCGGTGACGAGGCGCACTGGTGCTACTGGCAGCAGCCCGGCAGCCCCCAGGCGGCGCAGAGCCCGTGCGCGCTGGTGCCCACCGCCTGCTTCCTGCTCCAGGAGAAACCCGCCGCCTACGCCAGCTACAGGTGAGTGCAGACATACTTTACATTTTTGGTCAGGGCGGCGACGAGGCGCACTGGCGCTACTGGCAGCAGCCCGGCAGTCATACTCTACATTCCAAATCAACAACTTACTAGCGGATGCTTGCTACTTCATGCGACAGGATTTAGTTAAGTCTTCGAGTACACCCCACACCATGCAAAAAAATCGCGACGTTACGCTGCTGCGTCGTTGAAGGAAAACTGGACAAAAACTTTCGCATTTTTAATGACGATTGGTAATTTTCAACCATAAATTGTAGCATAATTGTATCTTGTTTGGGAACTTGGCTTTCTCGTTCTTTCCTGATGGGATACCTGCGCTCAGTAGCGAGACGTTAATGGATTGCTCATGTTGGGTTTCAGATCTAAACTTTTGTTCTTGTTTGTAGCAATCATGGCGGCGACGAGGCGCACTGGTGCTACTGGCAGAAGCCCGGCAGCTCCCAGGCGGCGCAGAGCCCTTGCGTGCTGGTGCCCACCACCTGCTTCCCGCCCCAGGTGAACCACGCCGCCTACGCCAGCTACAGGTGAGTGCTGCCATCCACTACATTCGCGATCAGGGCGGCGACGAGATGCACTGGCACTACTGGCAGCTGCCCGGCAGTCAAATACTCTACATTCCAAATCAACAACTTGCTAGCGGATGCTTGCTACTTCATGCAGTTCATTTAACAGCTACTATAATTGCAGGTCATTTACTTTTAACTTTATTAGGTAATCAGGAATAAATATACAAATAACAAATTATCTATTTTATCCTTTTCGTGCAAATCTAAACTGTTGTTTTTATGTTGCAGATCGACGGAGCCGACGGCCAGCGACGCGCTGCAAGCGACAGAGGGTGGGTGGGAGCATCCTCAGGAGATGACTTTTCAATGATTATTGTAAAGTCGACTTACAATACTCATTGGAAAGTCGACATCATCCTGAGGATGTTCCGGTGTCGGTGAGTTGAGGTGCATGTGAGTGAGTGGTGGTGCATGTGAGTGGTGGTGGCATTGCTTGCTTGGGAAATTTGGCTTTCTCGTTCTTTTCTGATAGGAGACCTGCGCTCAGTAGCGAGACGTTCATGGGTTGCTAATGTTGGGTTTAAGCTCTAAACTTTTGTTATCGTTTGTAGCGATCATGGCGGTGACGAGGCGCACTGGTGCTACTGGCAGCAGCCCGGCAGCCCCCAGGCGGCGCAGAGCCCGTGCGCGCTGGTGCCTACCGCCTGCTTCCTGCTCCAGGAGAAACCCGCCGCCTACGCCAGCTACAGGTGAGTGCAGACATCCTTTACATTTTTGGTCAGGGCGGCGACGAGGCGCACTGGCGCTACTGGCAGCAGCCCGGCAGTCATACTCTACATTCCAAATCAACAACTTACTAGCGGATGCTTGCTACTTCATGCGCGTGGATTTAGTTAAGTCTTCGAGTACAGCCCGTGCAAAAAATCGCGTCGTTTCGCTGCTGCGTCGTTGAAGGAAAACTCGACAAAAACTTTCGCGTAAATGACGATTGGTAATTTTCAACCATAAATTCTAGCATAATTGTATCTTGCTTGGGAACTTGGCTTTCTCGTTCTTTTCTGATGGGATACCTGCGCTCAGTAGCGAGACGTTAATGGATTTCTCATGTTGGGTTTCAGCTCAACTTTTGGTCTTGTTTGTAGCGATCATGGCGGTGACGAGGCGCACTGGTACTACTGGCAGCAGCCCGGCAGCCCCCAGGCGGCGCAGAGCCCGTGCGCGCTGGTGCCCACCACCTGCTTCCTGCTCCAGGAGAAGCCCGCCGCCTACGCCAGCTACAGGTGAGTGCAGACATCCTTTACATTTTTGGTCAGAGCGGCGACGAGGCGCACTGGCCTTACTGGCAGCAGCCCGGCAGTCATACTCTACATTCCAAATCAACTTACTAGCGGATGCTTGCTACTTCGTGCGCGTGGATTTAGTTAAGTCTTCGAGTACACCCCACCCCATGCAAAAAAATCGCGACGTTTCGCTGCTGCATCATTGAAGGAAAACTCGACAAAAACTTTCGCGTTTTTAAAGACGATTGGTAATTTTCAACCATAAATTGTAGCATAATTGTATCTTGCTCGGGAACTTGGCTTTCTCGTTCTTTTCTGATGGGATACCTGCGCTCAGTAGCGAGACGTTAATGGATTTCTCATGTTGGGTTTCAGCTCTAAACTTTTGGTCTTGTTTGTAGCGATCATGGCGGTGACGAGGCGCACTGGTACTACTGGCAGCAGCCCGGCAGCCCCCAGGCGGCGCAGAGCCCGTGCGCGCTGGTGCCCACCGCCTGCTTCCTGCTCCAGGAGAAACCCGCCGCCTACGCCAGCTACAGGTGAGTGCAGACATCCTTTACATTTTTGGTCAGGGCGGCGACGAGGGGCACTGGCCTTACTGGCAGCAGCCCGGCAGTCATACTCTACATTCCAAATCAACTTACTAGCGGATGCTTGCTACTTCATGCGCGTGGATTTAGTTAAGTCTTCGAGTACACCCCATGCAAAAAATCGCGTCGTTTCGCTGCTGCGTCATTGAAGGAAAACTCGACAAAACTTTCGCCTTCTTAATGACGATTGATAATTTTCAACCATAAATTGTTGCATAATTGTATCTTGCTTGGGAACTTGGCTTTTTCGTTCTTTTCTGATGGGATACCTGAGCTCAGTAGCGAGACGTTAATGGATTGCTCATGTTGGGTTTCAGCTTTAAACTTTTGTTCTTGTTTGTAGCAATCATGGCGGCGACGAGGCGTACTGGCGCTATTGGCAGAAGCCCGGCAGCCCCCAGGCGGCGCAGAGCCCGTGCGCGCTGGTGCCCACCGCCTGCTTCCTGCTCCAGGAGAAGCCCGCCGCCTACGCCAGCTACAGGTGAGTGCAGACATCATTTACATTTTTGGTCAGGGCGGCGACGAGGCGCACTGGCCATACTGGCAGCAGCCCGGCAGTCATACTCTACATTCCAAATCAACAACTTACTAGCGGATGCTTGCTACTTCATGCGACAGGATTTAGTTAAGTCTTCGAGTACACCCCACCCCATGCAAAAAAATCGCGACGTTTCGCTGCTGCGTCGTTGAAGGAAAACTGGACAAAAACTTTCGCATTTTTAATGACGATTGGTAATTTTCTACCATAAATTGTAGCATAATTGTATCTTGTTTGGGAACTTGGCTTTCTCGTTTTTTCCTGATGGGATACCTGCGCTCAGTAGCGAGACGTTAATGGATTGCTCATGTTGGGTTTCAGATCTAAACTTTTGTTCTTGTTTGTAGCAATCATGGCGGCGACGAGGCGCACTGGCACTACTGGCAGCTAGTGGATGCTTGCTACTTCATGCAGTTCATTTAACAGCTACAATAATTGCAGGTCATTATTCAACAACAAGGTTCATTTAACAGCTACAATAATTGCAGGTGCAACTTTATTAGGTAATTCAGGAATTAATATAACAAATTATCTATTTTAAACTTTTTGTGCAAATCTAAACTGTTGTTTTTATGTTGCAGATCGACGGAACCGACGGCCAGCAACGCGCTGCAAGCGACAGAGGGTGTGTGGGAGCATCCTCAGGAGATGACTTTTCAATGAGTATTGTAAAGTCGACTTACAATACTCATTGGAAAGTCGACTTCATCCTGAGGATGCTCCGGTGTCGGTGAGTTGTAGTGCATGTAAGTGGTGGTGCTTGTGAGTGGTGGTGGGATTGCTTACTTGGGAAATTGGCTTTCTCGTTCTTTTCTGATAGGAGGAGACCTGCGCTCAGTAGCGAGACGTTCATGGGTTGCTATTGTTGGGTTTCAGATCTAAACTTTTGTTATTGTTTGTAGCGATCATGGCGGTGACGAGGCGCACTGGTACTACTGGCAGCAGTCCGGCAGCCCCAGGCGGCGCAGAGCCCGTGCGCGCTGGTGCCCACCGCCTGCTTCCTGCTCCAGGAGAACCTCGCCGCCTACGCCAGCTACAGGTGGGTGCAGACATCCTTTACATTTTTGGTCAGGGCGGAGACGAGGCGCACTGGCGCTACTGGCAGCAGCCTGGCGCTCATACTTTACATTCCACATCAACAACTTACTAGCGGATGCTTGCTACTTCATGCGCGTGGATTTAGTTAAGTCTTCTAGTACACCCCATGCAAAAATCGCGACGTTTCGCTGCTGCGTCGTTGAAGGAAAACTCGACAAAAACTTTCGCATTTTTAATGACGATTGGTAATTTTCAACCATAAATTGTAGCATAATAGTATCTTGCTTGGGAACTTGGCTTTCTCGTTCTTTTCTGATGGGATACCTGCGCTCAGTAGCGAGACGTTAATGGATTTCTCATATTGGGTTTCAGCTTTAGAATTTTGTTCTTGTTTGTAGCAATCATGGCGGCGACGAGGCGCACTGGTGCTACTGGCAGCAGCCCGGCAGCTCCCAGGCGGCGCAGAGCCCTTGCGTGCTGGTGCCCACCGCCTGCTTCCCGCCCCAGGTGAACCACGCCGCCTACGCCAGCTACAGGTGAGTGCTGCCATCCACTGCATTCGCGATCAGGGCGGCGACGAGGTGCACTGGCACTACTGGCAGCTGCCCGGCAGTCAAATACTCTACATTCCAAATCAACTTACTAGCGGATGCTTGCTACTTCATGCGCGTGGATTTAGTTGTCTTCTAGTACACCCCATGCAAAAATTCGCGTCGTTTCGCTGCTGCGTCATTGAAGGAAAACTCGACAAAAACTTTCGCGTTCTTAATGACGATTGGTAATTTTCAACCATAAATTGTAGCATAATTGTATCTTGCTTGGGAACTTGGCTTTCTCGTTCTTTTCTGATGGGATACCTGCGCTCAGTAGCGAGACGTTAATGGATTGCTCATGTTGGGTTTCAGCTTTAAAACTTGTTCTTGTTTGTAGCAATCATGGCGGCGACGAGGCGCACTGGTGCTACTGGCAGAAGCCCGGCAGCTCCCAGGCGGCGCAGAGCCCTTGCGTGCTGGTGCCCACCGCCTGCTTCCCGCCCCAGGTGAATCACGCCGCCTACGCCAGCTACAGGTGAGTGCTGCCATACACTACATTCGCGATCAGGGCGGCGACGAGATGCACTGGCACTACTGGCAGCTGCCCGGCAGTCAAATACTCTACATTCCAAATCAACAAATTGCTAGCGGATGCTTGCTACTTCATGCAGTTCATTTAACAGCTACTATAATTGCAGGTCATTTACTTTTAACTTTAATAGGTAATTCAGGAATAAATATACAAATAACAAATTATCAATTTTAACCTTTTCGTGCAAATCTAAACTGTTGTTTTTATGTTGCAGATCGACGGAGCCGACGGCCAGCGACGCGCTGCAAGCGACAGAGTGTAGGTGGGAGCATCCTCAGGAGATGACTATTCAATGAGTATTGTAAAGTCGACTTACAATACTCATTGGAAAGTCGACTTCATCCTGAGGATGCCTGGGTGTCGGTGAGTTGAGGTGCATGTGAGTGAGTGGTGGTGCATGTGAGTGGTGGTGGCATTGCTTGCTTGGGAAATTGGCTCTCTCGTTCTTTTCTGATAGGAGACCTGCGCTCAGTAGCGAGACGTTCATGGGTTGCTATTGTTGGGTTTCAGATCTAAACTTTTGTTATTGTTTGTAGCGATCATGGCGGTGACGAGGCGCACTGGTACTACTGGCAGCAGTCCGGCAGCCCCAGGCGGCGCAGAGCCCGTGCGCGCTGGTGCCCACCGCCTGCTTCCTGCTCCAGGAGAACCCCGCCGCCTACGCCAGCTACAGGTGAGTGCAGACATCCTTTACATTTTTGGTCAGGGCGGCGACGAGGCGCACTGGCGCTACTGGCAGCAGCCCGGCAGTCATACTCTACATTCCAAATCAACAACTTACTAGCGGATGCTTGCTACTTCATGCGCGTGGATTTAGTTAAGTCTTCGAGTACACCCCATGCAAAAAATCGCGTCGTTTCGCTTCTGCGTCATTGAAGGAAAACTCGACAAAAACTTTCGCGTTCTTAATGACGATTGGTAATTTTCAACCATAAATTGTAGCATAATTGTATCTTGCTTGGGAACTTGGCTTTCTCGTTCTTTTCTGATGGGATACCTGCGCTCAGTAGCGAGACGTTAATGGATTGCTCATGTTGGGGTTCAGCTTTAAATTTTGTTCTTGTTTGTAGCAATCATGGCGGCGACGAGGCGCACTGGCGCTACTGGCAGAAGCCCGGCAGCCCCCAGGCGGCGCAGAGCCCGTGCGCGCTGGTGCCCACCACCTGCTTCCTGCTCCAGGAGAAGCCCGCCGCCTACGCCAGCTACAGGTGAGTGCAGACATCCTTTAAATTTTTGGTCAGGGCGGCGACGAGGCGCACTGGCCATACTGGCAGCAGCCCGGCAGTCATACTCTACATTCCAAATCAACTTACTAGCGGATGCTTGCTACTTCATGCGCGTGGATTTAGTTGTCTTCTAGTACACCCCATGCAAAAATTCGCGTCGTTTCGCTGCTGCGTCATTGAAGGAAAACTCGACAAAAACTTTCGCGTTTTTAATGACGATTGGTAATTTTCAACCATTAATTGTAGCATAATTGTATCTTGCTTGGGAACTTGGCTTTCTCGTTCTTTTCTGATGGGATACCTGCGCTCAGTAGCGAGACGTTAATGGATTTCTCATCTTGGGTTTCAGCTCTAAACTTTTGGGCTTGTTTGTAGCGATCATGGCGGTGACGAGGCGCACTGGTACTACTGGCAGCAGCCCGGCAGCCCCCAGGCGGCGCAGAGCCCGTGCGCGCTGGTGCCCACCGCCTGCTTCCTGCTCCAGGAGAAACCCGCCGCCTACGCCAGCTGCAGGTGAGTGCAGACATCCTTTACATTTTTGGTCAGGGCAGCGACGAGGCGCACTGGCGCTACTGGCAGCAGCCCGGCAGTTCATACTCTACATTCCAAATCAACAACTTACTAGCGGATGCTTGCTACTTCATGCGCGTGGATTTAGTTAAGTCTTCGAGTACACCCCACCCCATGCAAAAAAATCGCGACGTTTCGCTGCTGCCTCGTTGAAGGAAAACTGGACAAAAACTTTCGCATTTTTAATGACGATTGGTAATTTTCAACCATAAATTGTAGCTTAATTGTATCTTGTTTGGGAACTTGGCATTCTCGTTCTTTCCTGATGGGATACCTGCGCTCAGTAGCGAGACGTTAATGGATTTCTCATGTTGGGTTTCAGCTCTAAACTTTTGGTCTTGTTTGTAGCGATCATGGCGGTGACGAGGCGCACTGGTACTACTGGCAGCAGCCCGGCAGCCCCCAGGCGGCGCAGAGCCCGTGCGCGCTGGTGCCCACCGCCTGCTTCCTGCTCCAGGAGAAACCCGCCGCCTACGCCAGCTACAGGTGAGTGCAGACATCCTTAACATTTTTGGTCAGGGCGGCGACGAGGCGCACTGGCGCTACTGGCAGCAGCCCGGCAGTCATACTCTACATTCCAAATCAACAACTTTTCTAGCGGATGCTTGCTACTTCATGCGACACGATTTAGTTAAGTCTTCGAGTACACCCCACCCCATGCAAAAAAATCGCGACGTTTCGCTGCTGCGTCGTTGAAGGAAAACTGGACAAAAACTTTCGCATTTTTAATGACGATTGGTAATTTTCAACCATAAATTGTAGCATAATTGTATCTTGTTTGGGAACTTGGCTTTCTCGTTCTTTCCTGATGGGATACCTGCGCTCAGTAGCGAGACGTTAATGGATTGCTCATATTGGGTTTCAGATCTAAACTTTTGTTCTTGTTTGTAGCAATCATGGCGGCGACGAGGCGCACTGGTGCTACTGGCAGAAGCCCGGCAGCTCCCAGGCGGCGCAGAGCCCTTGCGTGCTGGTGCCCACCGCCTGCTTCCCGCCCCAGGTGAACCACGCCGCCTACGCCAGCTACAGGTGAGTGCTGCCATCCACTACATTCGCGATCAGGGCGGCGACGAGATGCACTGGCACTACTGGCAGCTGCCCGGCAGTCAAATACTCTACATTCCAAATCAACAACTTGCTAGCGGATGCTTGCTACTTCATGCAGTTCATTTAACAGCTACTATAATTATTGCAGGTCATTTACTTTTAACTTTAATCAGGAATAAATATACAAATAACAAATTATCTATTTTAACCTTTTCGTGCAAATCTAAACTGTTGTTTTTATGTTGCAGATCGACGGAGCCGACGGCCAGCGACGCGCTGCAAGTGACAGAGGGTGGGTGGGAGCATCCTCAGGAGATGACTTTTCAATGATTATTGTAAAGTCGACTTACAATACTCATTGGAAAGTCGACATCATCCTGAGGATGTTCCGGTGTCGGTGAGTTGAGGTGCATGTGAGTGAGTGGTGGTGCATGTGAGTGGTGGTGGCATTGCTTGCTTGGGAAATTGGCTTTCTCGTTCTTTTCTGATAGGAGACCTGCGCTCAGTAGCGAGATGTTCAAGGGTTGCTAATGTTGGGTTTAAGCTCTAAACTTTTGTTATTGTTTGTAGCGATCATGGCGGTGACGAGGCGCACTGGTGCTACTGGCAGCAGCCCGGCAGCCCCCAGGCGGCGCAGAGCCCGTGCGCGCTGGTGCCCACCGCCTGCTTCCTGCTCCAGGAGAAACCCGCCGCCTACGCCAGCTACAGGTGAGTGCAGACATACTTTACATTTTTGGTCAGGGCGGCGACGAGGCGCACTGGCGCTACTGGCAGCAGCCCGGCAGTCATACTCTACATTCCAAATCAACAACTTACTAGCGGATGCTTGCTACTTCATGCGACAGGATTTAGTTAAGTCTTCGAGTACACCCCACACCATGCAAAAAAATCGCGACGTTACGCTGCTGCGTCGTTGAAGGAAAACTGGACAAAAACTTTCGCATTTTTAATGACGATTGGTAATTTTCAACCATAAATTGTAGCATAATTGTATCTTGTTTGGGAACTTGGCTTTCTCGTTCTTTCCTGATGGGATACCTGCGCTCAGTAGCGAGACGTTAATGGATTGCTCATGTTGGGTTTCAGATCTAAACTTTTGTTCTTGTTTGTAGCAATCATGGCGGCGACGAGGCGCACTGGTGCTACTGGCAGAAGCCCGGCAGCTCCCAGGCGGCGCAGAGCCCTTGCGTGCTGGTGCCCACCACCTGCTTCCCGCCCCAGGTGAACCACGCCGCCTACGCCAGCTACAGGTGAGTGCTGCCATCCACTACATTCGCGATCAGGGCGGCGACGAGATGCACTGGCACTACTGGCAGCTGCCCGGCAGTCAAATACTCTACATTCCAAATCAACAACTTGCTAGCGGATGCTTGCTACTTCATGCAGTTCATTTAACAGCTACTATAATTGCAGGTCATTTACTTTTAACTTTATTAGGTAATCAGGAATAAATATACAAATAACAAATTATCTATTTTATCCTTTTCGTGCAAATCTAAACTGTTGTTTTTATGTTGCAGATCGACGGAGCCGACGGCCAGCGACGCGCTGCAAGCGACAGAGGGTGGGTGGGAGCATCCTCAGGAGATGACTTTTCAATGATTATTGTAAAGTCGACTTACAATACTCATTGGAAAGTCGACATCATCCTGAGGATGTTCCGGTGTCGGTGAGTTGAGGTGCATGTGAGTGAGTGGTGGTGCATGTGAGTGGTGGTGGCATTGCTTGCTTGGGAAATTTGGCTTTCTCGTTCTTTTCTGATAGGAGACCTGCGCTCAGTAGCGAGACGTTCATGGGTTGCTAATGTTGGGTTTAAGCTCTAAACTTTTGTTATCGTTTGTAGCGATCATGGCGGTGACGAGGCGCACTGGTGCTACTGGCAGCAGCCCGGCAGCCCCCAGGCGGCGCAGAGCCCGTGCGCGCTGGTGCCTACCGCCTGCTTCCTGCTCCAGGAGAAACCCGCCGCCTACGCCAGCTACAGGTGAGTGCAGACATCCTTTACATTTTTGGTCAGGGCGGCGACGAGGCGCACTGGCGCTACTGGCAGCAGCCCGGCAGTCATACTCTACATTCCAAATCAACAACTTACTAGCGGATGCTTGCTACTTCATGCGCGTGGATTTAGTTAAGTCTTCGAGTACAGCCCGTGCAAAAAATCGCGTCGTTTCGCTGCTGCGTCGTTGAAGGAAAACTCGACAAAAACTTTCGCGTAAATGACGATTGGTAATTTTCAACCATAAATTCTAGCATAATTGTATCTTGCTTGGGAACTTGGCTTTCTCGTTCTTTTCTGATGGGATACCTGCGCTCAGTAGCGAGACGTTAATGGATTTCTCATGTTGGGTTTCAGCTCAACTTTTGGTCTTGTTTGTAGCGATCATGGCGGTGACGAGGCGCACTGGTACTACTGGCAGCAGCCCGGCAGCCCCCAGGCGGCGCAGAGCCCGTGCGCGCTGGTGCCCACCACCTGCTTCCTGCTCCAGGAGAAGCCCGCCGCCTACGCCAGCTACAGGTGAGTGCAGACATCCTTTACATTTTTGGTCAGAGCGGCGACGAGGCGCACTGGCCTTACTGGCAGCAGCCCGGCAGTCATACTCTACATTCCAAATCAACTTACTAGCGGATGCTTGCTACTTCGTGCGCGTGGATTTAGTTAAGTCTTCGAGTACACCCCACCCCATGCAAAAAAATCGCGACGTTTCGCTGCTGCATCATTGAAGGAAAACTCGACAAAAACTTTCGCGTTTTTAAAGACGATTGGTAATTTTCAACCATAAATTGTAGCATAATTGTATCTTGCTCGGGAACTTGGCTTTCTCGTTCTTTTCTGATGGGATACCTGCGCTCAGTAGCGAGACGTTAATGGATTTCTCATGTTGGGTTTCAGCTCTAAACTTTTGGTCTTGTTTGTAGCGATCATGGCGGTGACGAGGCGCACTGGTACTACTGGCAGCAGCCCGGCAGCCCCCAGGCGGCGCAGAGCCCGTGCGCGCTGGTGCCCACCGCCTGCTTCCTGCTCCAGGAGAAACCCGCCGCCTACGCCAGCTACAGGTGAGTGCAGACATCCTTTACATTTTTGGTCAGGGCGGCGACGAGGGGCACTGGCCTTACTGGCAGCAGCCCGGCAGTCATACTCTACATTCCAAATCAACTTACTAGCGGATGCTTGCTACTTCATGCGCGTGGATTTAGTTAAGTCTTCGAGTACACCCCATGCAAAAAATCGCGTCGTTTCGCTGCTGCGTCATTGAAGGAAAACTCGACAAAACTTTCGCCTTCTTAATGACGATTGATAATTTTCAACCATAAATTGTTGCATAATTGTATCTTGCTTGGGAACTTGGCTTTTTCGTTCTTTTCTGATGGGATACCTGAGCTCAGTAGCGAGACGTTAATGGATTGCTCATGTTGGGTTTCAGCTTTAAACTTTTGTTCTTGTTTGTAGCAATCATGGCGGCGACGAGGCGTACTGGCGCTATTGGCAGAAGCCCGGCAGCCCCCAGGCGGCGCAGAGCCCGTGCGCGCTGGTGCCCACCGCCTGCTTCCTGCTCCAGGAGAAGCCCGCCGCCTACGCCAGCTACAGGTGAGTGCAGACATCATTTACATTTTTGGTCAGGGCGGCGACGAGGCGCACTGGCCATACTGGCAGCAGCCCGGCAGTCATACTCTACATTCCAAATCAACAACTTACTAGCGGATGCTTGCTACTTCATGCGACAGGATTTAGTTAAGTCTTCGAGTACACCCCACCCCATGCAAAAAAATCGCGACGTTTCGCTGCTGCGTCGTTGAAGGAAAACTGGACAAAAACTTTCGCATTTTTAATGACGATTGGTAATTTTCTACCATAAATTGTAGCATAATTGTATCTTGTTTGGGAACTTGGCTTTCTCGTTTTTTCCTGATGGGATACCTGCGCTCAGTAGCGAGACGTTAATGGATTGCTCATGTTGGGTTTCAGATCTAAACTTTTGTTCTTGTTTGTAGCAATCATGGCGGCGACGAGGCGCACTGGCACTACTGGCAGCTAGTGGATGCTTGCTACTTCATGCAGTTCATTTAACAGCTACAATAATTGCAGGTCATTATTCAACAACAAGGTTCATTTAACAGCTACAATAATTGCAGGTGCAACTTTATTAGGTAATTCAGGAATTAATATAACAAATTATCTATTTTAAACTTTTTGTGCAAATCTAAACTGTTGTTTTTATGTTGCAGATCGACGGAACCGACGGCCAGCAACGCGCTGCAAGCGACAGAGGGTGTGTGGGAGCATCCTCAGGAGATGACTTTTCAATGAGTATTGTAAAGTCGACTTACAATACTCATTGGAAAGTCGACTTCATCCTGAGGATGCTCCGGTGTCGGTGAGTTGTAGTGCATGTAAGTGGTGGTGCTTGTGAGTGGTGGTGGGATTGCTTACTTGGGAAATTGGCTTTCTCGTTCTTTTCTGATAGGAGGAGACCTGCGCTCAGTAGCGAGACGTTCATGGGTTGCTATTGTTGGGTTTCAGATCTAAACTTTTGTTATTGTTTGTAGCGATCATGGCGGTGACGAGGCGCACTGGTACTACTGGCAGCAGTCCGGCAGCCCCAGGCGGCGCAGAGCCCGTGCGCGCTGGTGCCCACCGCCTGCTTCCTGCTCCAGGAGAACCTCGCCGCCTACGCCAGCTACAGGTGGGTGCAGACATCCTTTACATTTTTGGTCAGGGCGGAGACGAGGCGCACTGGCGCTACTGGCAGCAGCCTGGCGCTCATACTTTACATTCCACATCAACAACTTACTAGCGGATGCTTGCTACTTCATGCGCGTGGATTTAGTTAAGTCTTCTAGTACACCCCATGCAAAAATCGCGACGTTTCGCTGCTGCGTCGTTGAAGGAAAACTCGACAAAAACTTTCGCATTTTTAATGACGATTGGTAATTTTCAACCATAAATTGTAGCATAATAGTATCTTGCTTGGGAACTTGGCTTTCTCGTTCTTTTCTGATGGGATACCTGCGCTCAGTAGCGAGACGTTAATGGATTTCTCATATTGGGTTTCAGCTTTAGAATTTTGTTCTTGTTTGTAGCAATCATGGCGGCGACGAGGCGCACTGGTGCTACTGGCAGCAGCCCGGCAGCTCCCAGGCGGCGCAGAGCCCTTGCGTGCTGGTGCCCACCGCCTGCTTCCCGCCCCAGGTGAACCACGCCGCCTACGCCAGCTACAGGTGAGTGCTGCCATCCACTGCATTCGCGATCAGGGCGGCGACGAGGTGCACTGGCACTACTGGCAGCTGCCCGGCAGTCAAATACTCTACATTCCCATTGGAAAGTCATCATCCTGAGGATGCTCCGGTGTCGGTGAGTTGTGGTACATGTGAGTGGTGGTGGCATTGCTTGCATGAGAACTTGGGTTTCTCGTTCTTTTCTAATAGGAGACCTGCGCTCAGTAGCGAGACGTTCATGGGTTGCTATTGTTTGGTTTCTGCTCTAAACTTTTGTTATTGTTTGTAGCGATCATGGCGGTGACGAGGCGCATTGGTGCTACTGGCAGCAGCCCGCCAGCCCCCAGGCGGCGCAGAGCCCGTGCGCGCTGGTTCCCACCACCTGCTTCCTGCTCCAGGAGAACCCCGCCGCCTACGCCAGCTACAGGTGAGTGCAGACATTCTCTACATTCTTGGTCAGGGCGGTGACGAGGCGCACTGTCCATACTGGCAGCAGCCCGGCAGTCATACTCTACATTCCAAATCAACAACTTACTAGCGCACGCTTGCTTTTTCATGCGCTTGGGTTAAGTTAAGTATTCGACTACACCCATGCAAAAAGTCGCATCGATCCGTTGATGCGTCGTTCCTTTGCTGCGTCGTTGAAGGAAAACTCGACAAAAACTTTCCCATTTTTAAGGACGATTGGTAATTTTCAACCATAAATTGAAGCATGATTGTAGCTTGCTCATGTTGGGTTTCAGCTCTTAACTTTTGTTATTGTTTGTAGCGATCATGGCGGTGACGAGGCGCACTGGTGCTAATGGCAGCAGCCCGGCAGCCCCCAGGCGGCGCAGAGCCCGTGCGCGCTGGTGCCCACCGCCTGCTTCTCGCCCCAGGAGAACCCCGGCCGCCTACGCCAGCTACAGGTGAGTGCAGACATCCTTTACATTCTTGGTCAGGGCGGTGACGAAGCGCATTGGCGCTACTGGCAGCAGCCCGGCAGTCATACTCTACTTTCCAAATCAACAACTTAATAGCGGATGCTTGCTACTTCATGCGCGCGGATTTAGTTAAGTCTTCGACTACACCCATGCAAAAAATTGAGTCGATCTTTTGGCTGCGTCGTTGAAGGAAATGTCGACAAAAGTTTTACATTATTAATGACGATTGGTAATTTTCAATCATAAATCGTAGCATAATTGTAGCTTGCTTGGGAACTTGGCTTTCTGGTTATTTTCCGATTGGAGACTTGCACTCAGTAGCGAGCAATTAATGGGTTGCTCACGTTGGGTTTCAGCTTAAAGTTTTGTTTTTGTTTGCAGCGGTCATGGCGGCGACGATGCGCACTGGCGCTACTGGCAGCAGCCCGGCAGCCCCCAGGCGGCGCAGAGCCCGCACGCGCTGGTTGATTGAAATTGAAGTTGATGATATGGGAACCTCAAATCAAGTCATGGATGCCGATTTTCCGGAAATGGGATATTTGGAAGACGATATTTTCGGCGAATGATATTCATTGTATTATGTAAATAAAATAAAATTTAATGAAACTTACTACCCAAACTGCATTTTAATCAACAACCCCGTGCGCAATTAGTATATAAAATGTAGGTGTGGTGACAACCACATAAAGATTTTAGTTTTGATTAATTTAGTAGTAATATAGTATTTAGCTTCTTTTATAAATTATTTAGTCACTGTTTGTGTTTAAATTAGGTTATCATTATTTTTAGTAAATGGTATGTCAAGAAATAAAGAACAAGAAATTTGGGATCAATAAATATACTTACTATGATTTCAGTAAAGTAGTTAAGTATCAAAACTAATCTGTCGTACTATTCGGGCTACTTCGGTTTTATAGATGTAGTAGGTACCTACCTATAGATGCAACTGTTGCGCCCCTACTAATTTCTACTCTTTTTTGCCGCTTTAATGGAAATGTCAATGTCAAAAAAAAAAAAGATACCGGCCGAATTGAGAACCTCCTCCTTTTTGGAAGTCGGTTAAAAAATAGAGATTGGCGCAGTGTAGCCAGTACGGGTATTTTTACGCTATTTCGGGTAATTTGGATTTAATGGTTTAATGCGGGTAAGATGACTGCCTTGTAATTTTGCGACAATCGCTTACAAAAAAGAGCATTTTCTAATTTATTTTTTCTATGTTGAATGAATGAACTGAAATACTTTAATACACAACACACACTACTATAGACCACGATATTAGTGTAGGATAACGCCCCATAGACTTTGTATATCTATGATCTAAGTAACGCCATGGACATAGTACTCAAACAGGACCGAGTACTCGCATCTGAAAAGCGAGCCGACCGAGACAGCTAGTACAGAGGCCGTGTCCCTTTCTAAAAGGGTGACAATAAGATTTTCGATATGTGAGACAAATTCAATCTTGCAATCTTCCTACTAATTAGTTTATAATAAACTGATAATAGGAAGATTGCAATTAGTGTATAAAATAAACACAGTTATTGAAATTTTTCATTAGCAATGGAAAATTTCTTAGGGATTAGGGATGGATTACGAAATAAATAATACAAATAGTACACGGTATCGATTTGTCCAGTCATTGTGAGTACATTGCTAGATATTGTAATCATGTGTAGATAATGTGATAAATTCATCACTTTCTCTGGATATTAATCATAATAGCTGGCCAAAGACACCCAAAGTACCTAATAAATACAGCCCCACTTTCCCTCCCGCGCCTTATTCCGTTGCCGCACGATCGGTATATTTACCAAAATCTTGGGTTAGGTCAGGGTTGTACAGAAATATTCAGGTGTCCACTTTGCAGGTCACTTAGGTTCTATTGGTTTGAAATGAAAAATTAAAATAATGAAAATTGTAATAATAATAATAGTACAAAAGTAAGTAAAAGTAAGTAAGGAACCATCGTAATCGGCATCGGCATCGTACGTACTCGACCCATCACACAATACAAGAATTTAAAAATTCATGGTCAACATAGTTGTAGATAAAGGGTGGAACCACATTTGTGAGGATCGTTTCGGATTTCGCCCATACAAAACTGTCAAATTCCATAGAAACGTGAACGCATCGATTCGGCTTTCGCATTTTTTGTACCTTAAGCCTTACGATTTGCATGCGAAAGGATCCTTTCGCAACCTTACGGATCCGTAAGGATGCGAACGGATCCTTACGGACGCGAACGGATCCGAAAGGATCCTTACGGATCCGTAAGGATCCTTACGCGTGCGAAAGCGTCTTCGGCAACTAGCGCAATGCATGATGTGCCAAAAAGTATCGATATATCGGTGAAACTAGTTTTTATCTCAAGTATGTGTGCAAACACAGGTGCACTTAAAATCGATAATTAGGCTTCCCTAGGGTCAAGAAAGAGGAAATGGATGCCAAAAATTAAAAAAGTTGCGCCCTAATCCATATTGAAATTCTTTGTTATTCGACCAATTTCGTTCAAAATCGATATTTGGGCTTCCCTGGGGTCAAGAAAGAGGAAACCGATGCCAAAAATTGAAAAGTCGCCGCCATATTGAAATTCTTTGTTATTCGACAGATTTCGTTCAAAATCGATATTTGGGCTTCCCTGGGATCAAGAAAGAGGAAACTTCCTCTTAACTTACTACTTATGAGGCCCTTAGTTAACGACCATGTCTCGGATCCGTAAGTCATCACTGGCGACACGCACTGTTCGAAGACTTTAGTCTTCAAGCACTGAGGAATTTTGGACGAGAAGACATCTCGGAGCTTCCCGAACGCTGCCCAGCCGAGTTGGATTCGGCGGTTGATCTCTTTCTCGAAATTGGACCTACCTAGCTGGACTGTGTGTCCCAGGTAGTTATATATGTATACTCGTCCACAATTTCGAGTGCAGAGTTTTCAACAATTACTGGGTGGAGCAGAGCATGAGCATTGGACACGATTTTCGTTTTGCTCATGTTCATTTTCAGGCCCACCTGTTGAAAAACCCTGCTGAGATCGTTGAGCATTGTATTGAGGTCTCTCAGAGTCTCAGCTATGACTACTATGTCATCGGCAAATCGCAGGTGAGTGATGTACGTACTCGCCGTTTATGTTGATGCCAAGCCCGTTCCAATCCAGAAGCTTAAAGACGTCCTTAAAGTAAAGAGCTTCGGGGAGATAACGTCTCCCTGTCGCACTCCACGCTGCAAGTGGATTGGCCTCGTAGTCTAGTCCTGTACGTACTGACATAGTGGCGTTTTCATACAAGCACTTCAACACTTGGATATACCGGTAGTCAATCCGGCATCTCTGCAGCGACCTCAATACAGCCCAAGTTTCCACCGAATCAAAGGCTTTCTCATAGTCCACAAACGCTAAGAAAAGTGGCCGGTTATACTCTTCCGTCTTTTGTATAACCTGCTGCAGCGTATGAATGTGATCTATATGGTACCAAAGCCTTTTCGGAATCCGGCTTGTTCGGGAGAAAAACAACAAACACACAAAAGCCGGAACAAGCCGGAAGAAAAAACAAGAAACAATATAAAGTACAAAAGCAAAGAATATATCTACTAAATAACCCATAATAAAATAAAATTAAGTAAAAAGAATACAAAATTATTCTTATCCAGGCTATTCATGTTCTTGCGGAATCGGCCTGTATAGTGTATTGCATCCGAACGCATAGCTTCATAAGTACCTATCTACTAGCTTCGTCTTTATAATATATTTTTATATTTTATACCGTCACGTTTCTGTTTGCTTTTTAAAATTTTTGTCAGTACCGCGTAGTTCAGTAGTTCGAAGTTAACTTATGTTAGTAAGTAAGTAGGTAAGTTTATGTTGATCGCCCTACCGGTAGTAAAACAAGTTGCCGGAATTGAGGATTATCGAGTCCTCCCACTCTGTTCGGACTTCAGACAATCCTATAATATTCCAGCGCAACTTGCTCACTGCTTGCTTCGCGGGCAGACCCGTATAATCAACCTTAAATAACGTAACCGCCAGGCCCACTGCCCAGTCGACGGAATTTCACAATTTAGGTACTGTTACAACGGTAAAACCTAACAATTTTGTGCCTAAATAAGAGAAGAACTGATAGATAGGCCATGAGCATTAGGTTACTGTACCTATATTTAATTGAAATATGTATGTTTTTCTTATTTATATATATGGTACCTACTGTATAGCTTTTATTTATCCCCCTATATATTTATTTTTATACAGTATGTATAACATTAAAACAGATTGAAGTAACAAACACTATAATTTTCAAATATGTACATATTCCATTGTTTAATGTTTTAATACACTAAATTGTGACATACATTGTTTATTTTTGCACTACCGAGGCATTCACTAGCATTGTAAAAAACACCAAATTGACCCTCTGTGAGTGCCCTTAAATTATGTTGAAGTAATATTGTTAAACCCTCATAGTTCTTTACAACTCTACAAGGAACCAAGGGCTTTGTATGTTGGAATCTAAAAGAACAATGTAAAACTCCATTGTCAGTCAAATCAGGAGGCTCTTTGTAAATCCAGTGAGGCTTTTCAGTTATGCAAAGATTATTCCATAAAGCAGGGTGCTCAGTGCCCGGAACCTGAAATACATAATATTACAATAATAATTAAAAAATTGTTTAGATTATTTCAATAAATGACCATGCAAAATATCATCCCCGCCCACCAACAGATTTCAAAATTTCAAACGTACATCAATATATCATGGCACCATGAATCGTGATTTTTGACTATGACGACATCCACCGTAGATTTGAGGGTTTCATGTAAATCGAGTTAGAATTATTTATTTATATATTTTTCAGTGAATTGTTTGGGATACCAGTTTAAAACAATAATTATAAACCGAACATATAGGAGCATTAACTAACTAGAAAAAACCGCGCCACGTGTTGACCGCACTCCCTCTCCCTGACCACCTCCCGACTTTTCGTCGCCTGTGCATGCGTGCGCGTACTTCAGCGTGCTTACATTTTGTATTAAACAAAAATCCCAATCATTTTTGGATTGAAGATGGTTATAAGTCATTTTATGGGATGTCACAATAATATTAAAAATAGTGCCACATCTGTTTGGGGGTGAGGACAGTGCCCATACAATTTTTTGCATTGTGCTTTAATCTTTATTTAAAAGTTGTGATATTGCCCCATTTAAGGGTTAAACCCTTTTACAATCAATCGGAAAATCTTCCAGATCTGTAAACCTGATAATATTTAGTAGGTACATAGGTTCACCACAAACATTATTTTCATACTAAAATATTATATGTATTCACTTGTTTCATTTCATGTTAATAATAAAGCGCAGCTGCTGGATTCAAGTGACGCAAGGCAAGTAAAAAATATACTTACCACATAAATATTGTTAGTATTTAAGTCTTTTTTGAATACAAAATAGGCATGTTTCCAATTACTTAGACAGCACCTTTGACCGACTGTCCATTTATGTATTCCACTGTGCTGGCCTACTATAAGGCCTGTGTCTATATCAATAAAAAATCCTTCTCTAGTTTGAATAAACTGAAAAAAGATATTTTTAATCATTATAAGACAAATCATAGAAAAGTTTGTATTATAAATGCCAACTTAAACTAAATTAATTAACTTTAATTTTACAAGTCATACCTATACTCATAAATTTTCTAGTTCATTTACTTACATCTTCAATGAAATCCTGAAATCTCCTCTTTCCAATAAAACATATTCCAGTACTATCTCTCTTACTGGCAACTTGTAAGAGTCCCTCCTGTCTGGCTATTTCTCTCACTTCACTTTTCAATAAATTTGCAATAGGGAACATGCATTTTCTTAGAGAAAACTGTTTAACTTGTGACAAGAAAAAAGTTTGGTCTTTATGTCTGTCTTTAGGTTGTAGCAGCTTAACACCTGTAAAAGATTACATTTCCAAAATATATTAAATGAAATGTATAAATGTACTATCAGCATACCCACTGAGATTGTTTTAATCTGCCAACCTCCCAGGTGCAGTGGTGAGCAATGTGGCCTAAAAGTATAAGTCAAAGGTTCGATTCCCAAAAGGGACAATTTGTGAATTTAGAATATTCACAAATTGTTTCTGGTCTGGTCTGGCATGCTTCAACAGTGACTATCATCTGGCAGAAGTATTGTATGGTTTGATAAAACCTGCCATACCTCTTCCAGATTAGCCTGTCATCGTCACTTACCACCAGGTGAGTTTGCAGGCAAGAGTTGTTAGTACAAGTTAGTAGATGAATAAGAAATAACTTATAACCTTCATTATCATTGTAATATTCCAAAAAAGGTCCAAAAGATGTGTTTGCATAGTGACCAGTGGCTATAGCGTCAACAGCTAAATTATTCCTGCAATGTTCAAAAAAGCTATCAAATTTTATATATCTATTGCACAGTATGTCAGGATTAGGAGTCAGGCCCGTTTCATACTCCCTCAGTACCACAGAAAAGACATCATTCCAATATTCCTTAATGAAGTGAACCCTATGCAAAGGAATATCAAGCTTACGGCAAACAAAAGTTGCATCTTCAAAATCTTTTTCGTCTGTACAAATTCCAGCTTCATAGTTACTGTCCCAATTTCTCATAAATACCCCTTGTACTTGGTAATCTAAAACAAAAACCTTACTTACTTTGGTTTTTATATAAAAAAAAAACATCTAAAAAAGATTGGATTGCACTTTGCTTAAGTAATTATCTTTTTAATGAAAACCAGCAAGCTGGATTTTTAAGGTTTCATTTAAATATTTACATTTAAAAACCTGACCCATCTATGGTCTAAGATTAATATTTTAATCGCCATATTACTAAATAGCAGGCGTAGATTTAGGATTGGTAGGTAGTCACTTCGCGCCTATCATAATAGTAAATAGTTATACCGTCGGCGTACTAATAAATTGCGGCAATTCCTGAGCACGTTTGTAGGTTTTGGTCGGTATGTTGCTAAGTTTGTGTGTATTTGTAGGAAGGACGGTATTTAGTAGCGACTTAGCTAACAATCTATAGTCCTAAATATTTTATGGCAGGTACCTTAAAATTTACTAGGTACCAAATGGCAAATACCTATCTAGCTATCCTATAATAATATATATAGAACTTGCATAAAAAATTTAATTATGTTTTAAACTTACTTGCTTTTTTCAATAAGAGTGCAGCAACAGCACTATCGACCCCCCCTGAAATACCTACAGCGATTTTTTTGAACATCGTAAACAAGTTTATAATTTTACTAACAGCACAGAACTCACAGATTAGACAGAACTCACAGATTAATGATTATGTATACCAGATAACAGAACTCATTGACATCTAGGTATATATTTACTCTTTGCTGTGCTTTGCAGTCAGCAGTCAGTCCATGGCCGGGAGTCGAGACTGATTCAGATTTCAGTCTTTATAGGTATATTATGTGCTAGGATATACAGTCTTCTTCTTCGTTTGTTTAGTGGCTCCGCGCGTCGAGCGTTTGAGCCATAGTCAAGTTTTTCTGATCCTTTCCAAAATTCCGTTTCTTCAAATCCCGATTCCACCACTACAAAATAAGTTTCTCCATTCCAAACAAAAATCTATTTCATTAGTTTAATAGTTTCTACAAAATGTGGTTTATTTTATCCATTTTAGGCATGTCGATCTTCTAAAATTATTCTTATTGAAATCATGTATAAAATCCATAGCAAAAATATTTTGTTTACAAAAAATTAAGCTTCATTATTCCACCATTTTATCATCACTCGGATATACACACAGACCAGTAACACTAATATATATATATTTAATGGATATACAGTTACGGACCAAGGAATACAGTGCACAAAACCTATATTGTACAGTGCAACACAGATTATGATCCAAAGAGTAAATATATACCTAGGGCATAATTTCCGGAACCGGAAACACAACCTATGCAACGGTCACAGAATACAAACGGCCGGTCCAGTGTCCACACGAAACATGAAGTTAACGAAATGAGTTGACAAGTTTTTAGGTTGTGTCTGACGACAGGCTGTTTTGTTTTGTATTGTCATCGTTTTCCAAATTCCAGTGTGTTTGTAGTTCGTGGTCTGCGACTGTTCCGGCGAGGCTTATTTCTATTCATTTTAGTTAAATATGTCGAATATTAATTTGCAATGTCTACTGGGAATACAATGCAAAGATTTTGTCATGATAGCAGCGGATCAAACCAATAGCCACAGTATTATGGTGATGAAAGATGGTAAATTTCTGTTTTGACTGACGAGGTATTTATTTTAACTCTTTTTAGTTTTTGTACTCGAAGTCACAAATATTTTACAGATGAGGATAAGATCTATAAAATATCGGATAGATTGGTGATGGGTGTTATTGGAGATTCAGGCGATACAACACAATTTGCGGAATACATTGCAAAGAACATTCAACTGTATAAAATGCGGAACGGCTATGAGCTTGGACCTTCTGCTGCTGCCAATTTTACACGGCGGAACCTAGCGGAATATCTAAGGAGTAATGTAAGTATAACTTGGATTGTCTCTAATCTTGTCATAGGAAGTCTAGCAATAGACATCTCTTGCAGGGAGTTCCACACGCGGTTTGCTTGCTGTTTGTGTCCAGCAGCTTAATATTCAGTTGTTCAGCTAGTGGTGGATTGCCAACATTTCTTTTTGGTGCTAGGTTTATACAAGCACTCTTGCACTTTATACTTAGCCTTATTAACAGAGTTGGGCATTATTCGAATAAATTTTTATCTAGAATTATTCGAATAAAAATTTATTCCCAATATAATTATTCGTGAATAAATTATTTGTAAATAAATTGCCTATAACTATTCATGATTTGATTCAAAATAACGAATAAAATCACGAATAATTTATTTGTAGGCCATATAAATTATTTTTGAAAACTCATTTATGTCACTTAGAAACATTTTTTTGGACTATATGGTAAGCACGTGCGTTGCTGAGACGTATAATATAGAAGAAAAAGTGATAAGAGGAATAGGTACAAATCATATTTCATAAATAGAATATAGATAAACCTGCCAAAGTCTAGCAGATTGATAACATGTTTGAAGAAAGAGTAGTGATGAAAACAAATATTAGAAAATAGTCATAACTGGAAATACTTGATAATTGCAGGCAAATACATATTCGATTTTAATACCGTTATTTTTATTCATTAATCGAATAACAAATAAAATAATTTATTCATCATTTGAATAATTTTTCTTTGAATAAATGAAGTTATTAATTATTCGATTAATAAATAAAATCAATTTATTTATTCGTTATTCGTCATTCGAATAAATTTTGCCCAACTCTGCTTATTAATGGAAACATTAATTCTGAAGAGTGCTTGTAAAATTCTGATTTAATTTGAAATCTGATTTTGTAAGATTTATGTTACTACAAGTGATGATGAAGTTGTTACTGCATTATCTTTAGCCTATTTTAATGTTCTACTTAAAATGAAGAGAAATTAAACCAAAATATTAAATCAAGAATCTTAACTAATTTTTTAAATGCGAAAGTGTGGTTTTTTTGTTCTTCAGTCACTCAACAGCTATATTTTATCAGAAATGTAGCAGTCATAGCCTTAGCACATTACTTTACATAATGGATTTAAATCAGAAAGCTAATAAATTGGTCTATTGTTTTATCTAGTCCTAGCCTAAACTTTACATCTAGTTGGAGAGAAATTGAAATAAAACTCATGTAATATACTCACATGAGTACACTACATTTATCTAAAAAGTTATGATGTTTCAGTAAAATGGTTCTCATTTTACAGACTCCTTATTTTGTGAACCTGTTGATGGCTGGTTATGATAAAGAAACTGGCCCTGAGCTCTACTTCATGGATTACTTAGCATCTAGTGTGAAAGCACCCTTTGCTGTCCATGGTTTTGGTGGAATGCTAAGCATGAGTATTATGGACCGCTACTATAAAGAAGGTTAGCTCAAATACCACAATACATACTTCTTAATAATATCTCAGTTATGTCAACTACAATGCTAAGGTTGGCAAACACTCTTGAAATGCAGCTTTTTATAAACTTTTAAATTGTTTTTGTACAAGTAATTGAAATGTTTTACCCAATTGATTTTAATCATCCCTGCAAAGGACTTAACAAAGATAAAAGATTAAAAACAGTAACCAGACTACAGAAAATTAGATGTAACATATTGATTTTGTTTGTATTAAATGTAGCAACTTGGACCATCATCCTTACTAATATTATATGCAAAAGTGTGTTTGTTTGTTGGTTTATTGGTTTGTCCTTCAATCACGTCGCAACAGGGCTATGGATCGACGTGATTTTTTGCATGGGTATATTTAAGGACCTGGAGAGTGACATAGGCTACTTATTATCCTGGAAAATCAGAGTTCCCGAGGGATTTTAAAAACTAAATCCACATGGACGAAGTCGCGGGCAGCAGCTAGTAGAGAATAAATTGACTCACATAGTGGAACATTCATAGTCAAATACATACAATATAGAATGCTAAAATCACATCTTTTCCTTTTGGCTGTACCAGTCGTTAGTAAAAATTATGAGCAGTTTAAAAAATTCACACTCTTTGTTGCAATTGCAGATGCTACTGAAGAAGAAGCATATGAAATTCTTAAGAAGTGTGTACAGGAGGTGCATAGGCGTCTTTTTGTCAGTCTGCCAAACTTCCAAGTGACAGTGGTGAATAGAGATGGTATCAAAGCCATGCCAGTTATCAACTCTGCAACATTGAAGTGATTTTTTTTTAAGTGTAATCTAATTTTTTTTAAATAATAAAGCAGTTTCCTCCAAATTAATTTTTAAATATTGGATTAATATTTAATAGTGGATCAGAAGTTAATAAGTTCTGATCAACTATTAAAAGCTTCCTGGAAATGTCTCGTAATTTGTAGCTGCAAGACCAATGTGTTCAGGCTGCTTGCTGCATTGAGGCCATATAGATGACCAATGCAGAGAATTTCGTTGCTGTGGTGTGGTACGACTCGGCTAAAATACTATGTTTATGAGTACAACCAGGCTAGGCGAAATCCGCATTTTAGGTTATACAACTGAATTAACACTTCATTTTTATCTTTTATTAAAAAACTAGTGGTCGCCCGCGACTTCGTCCGCGTAGAATTTCCGTTTTTCCGAAATTATAAAAAGATAAATTTTCCCGCTGCAAGCCTATCGAAAAAAGTCCTACCGCTAGTAAAAACCGCGACTTCCATGCACGCGCACCTATGGAGATAGCATTTAAAATGTATTTTTTATTTTTGAAAATTTCGCACTCTATTTTACCACACTCAAGAGGTGATTTTCTAAAATAACATATAGACTATCTTATTATTTAAATCTACTAACTAAAAGTTTCCGAAAGTTTATGAAAACCCGTTTAACATGCCTTTAACTTCAAAAACATAGGATTTTCATATCCCCCATTTCAACCCCTTTAGGATGGATTTTCTCAAAACCTTTTCTTCGCTGATGTCGAGACCCTAGAAAGAACCTACCTACCAAATTTTAAATTAAAATAACAATCATTAAAACTTTCCCATTCAAACTTTCATCCCCATTTTACCACCTATAAGGGGGGTTTTTCAATATAACTTATACAGGTTTTCATTATTTAAAGCTAGTTACCTAGATCCCGATTTTCAAACCTTAAACTTTAAAAACAGGACTTTCCAACCCCCATTTCACCCCCCTAGATTTTCGTAAAAAAATTCTTAGCTGACCCCTACCTTCTAGAAAGAACCTACGTTACAATTTTCAAGTTAACAATAATAATTAAAACTTTCCTTTAAAACTTTCATCCCCTATTTTACCACCCTTAAGGGGGGATTTTTCAAAATAACTACAGATTTTTATTATTTAAAGTTAATAATCTAAATGCTGATTTTCATATGTCTAACTTCAAAAACATAGGACTGTGAAGGTTAAATGAATATAACCTTCGAAACCCCATTTCACACCCTTATGGGGGGATTTTTTCAAATCCGTTTCTTAGCTGACACCTACGTCCTAGAAGGAACCTACTTTGCAATTTTAAAGTTTGTACGTTTTATAGTTCCTGAGATCTCGTGATGAATCAGTGAGTGAGTGAGTGAGTGACCTTTCACTTATATATTACTAGCGACCCACCCCGGCCTCGCACGGGTAGTAGAGCATATTGATATTACACCTATACTTTGCAAGCTCCTTGGAATGTTCCATAATCTATACCTAGAACAGCCGGCATACAGCAACAGCGCGGCGCGGGGATGCGAGCGAGTCCTGAATTTATTTTTGCGATAACTCCTAAGATATTTGTTTAAATTATATGGTGTAAAAGATTATCATAATGAGCATGAAATGCTTATGGTAACTAACGTATTTAAGTTGATAAGGATTAATACTGTATCTGTCTAAATAGATTTCCATAGATTAAATATATATGCCATCGCGGACTTTTCTGTAAAGACCACCACCATACATTGTTTTGTTATATCTCAAAGGGATTAGGCAGCGTTTTCGATGAAAGCTCCCAAGTCCCAGGCGGCTTAATTTTTCCGACATTATCAACAATGATCGTCATATTTTAACAAATTTACGCAAAACTTTAACAAATTATACACTAAAACCTTCCTCGTGAATCACCCTATCTATTGGTGAAAACCGCATGAAAATCCGTTCAGTAGTTTGAGTTTATCGCGAACAGGCAGACAGACGCGGCGGGGGGACTTTATTTTATAATTAATAATATGTAGTGATATAGATTCAACAACCACTTAACATCAGTAGAGCTGTGCTCGGAGTATCCCTGCGAGATCAAATCAGAAATGAGATATGTAGGAGAAACCAAAGTCACCGAAATAGCTCAGCGAGTCGCGAAACTGAAGTGAAAATGGGCGGGCCACATAGTTCGAAGAGCTGATGCTCGTTGGGGTCCCAAGGTGCTGGAGTGGCGACCCCGCACAGCGAAGCGCAGTGTTGGAAGACCCCCCCACTAGGTGGACCGACAATCGACATCAAACAAGTCGCAGCGAACCGCTGGATTCAGGCGGCGCAAGACCGAAGCCTGTGGAAATCCATGGAGGAGACCTTCATCCAGCAGTGGACGTCTATAGGTTGATTAAGAAGAAGATAACTTCAGTTGTTTCTTTGGTTTACTCTTGTGTGGGTAGCTAACTTAAAATAAATTTATATTAAAATAAATATACTATGTATTAAAATTTCTGTTTGAATATATAAAAATGTATTAACTTTTATAATATTGTTGAAACATATCATTTTTACAGCTATGTATTATATTCTATCCTCCGCTTTTAACTCTTTCAGGGCTTGATACAACTGGAATGTCTTGATTTTCAGGTTGTGAGCTATTTTCATTATCACCCCCGTTCTCAGCCTCATTATCGGATTGATCTGAAATTCATTATTTCGTTATTTAACTATAGTATATCACTACTAATATTAAAAATGCAAAAGTGTGTATATTTGTTGGTGATGCTTCTATGACTTTGCATGGTTATATGAGATCCTAGAGAGTGAATATATTATATATCATTAAGGGCAGATTTCACCAATGTAAAAATAAGTCTTATCTGAGCATAAATTGATATTTTGGCAGATTTTCAATACAAAAACTGTCAATTACAAATAAGCTTGAGCAATTTTAATAAAATTAAAATAACAATAATATTATTATGTCCAAACATAAAATTTTTAATTAATATTCATAATATTGGATAGAAGCAGGCGTTACTTTGCGAAAGTTCATGATTAGCAAGGAAAGGTTAGAATTATTTTGCTATAATCCGCCAACAGTTGGCGGATTATAGCAAAATAATTCTAACCTTTCCTTGCTAATATTCATAATGCAAGGTATACTTTTATTGATATCATTTATTACATATGAAATAGGGTATTTTACTCCTAGTGAGAAATAATCTAAAAATATAAAAAAATAAGATAGTTTAGGCAAGAAGGAATCGGGAAGTGGAAGTTTCAGTTTCACAAAATTATAAAAATTTAAAGTTTTCACTTTTTTTGTCTATGCTACAAATATGCGAAACGTCAAACAGTACCCGCCATTACACTACGTCATAATGTCAGTAGTCTATATAGTTCATCCGCTCATATAGTTTGCAGTACAAATACACGGTATTTTAGAAACTGTGAAAATAAATAAAAAATACATTATTTAATCATTTAGTACCATCATTTAAGTATTTAATTTTTTTTAGATTAATGAAAAACACAAAATCAAAATACTGGTAGTATTAGATATCAGAGAGATCGAATCGATCGAGAGAGAGAATCATCACTTTAGTTATGTCGCAGTAAGATAGTTAACGCCGTGTTATAGCTATAAACCAAGATAACACGGCTTCAACTATCTTACTGCGACATATACATATACTATCATCATAATACAGCGCACAAACATTTAGCGTGACGCACTAGTCTAAAGTACACAGTGGGTCACATAAGTCGCACCGCCTTCGGCATGTACCGGCGGTCGCTATGTGTCGGCTTTACAAAGGGCGCTAACATTTGAGCGAACGAATTTACTGTCCATACGCCGTCATCACATGGCGTCTAGCGTTTACGCGCGGAAATTTAAAAGGCAAATTTTTAATGCATTTTTTGGTACTTATAGATTGAATAAAATTTTAGTAAATTTTCTAGTAGTATATTATCACATTAGAATCAAAAGGTCTAGCCGGATAGGTATGACGAGTCTGCCCCCATATGGGAACCTATATCGAAACTTATGTTATATCATCGACTTGATGTACCAACACGATATATGTAGGTTTCGCGCCCGGCTTCCGCTTTGACCTTGAGGTATGGGGCAAAATAAGCCACACGCATAACTATCATTCAAAAAAATATATCTCAAAAACTAATAAAGCTAGAGAAGTGTATTCCCAACTTTTTTCTCACGAAATTTTTATGAATAATAGTGCACGTAGAGGACCATAATATGATATTATTTCCGTAATTGTGAATCACTGAGAAGACTGAAAAAAAAATTATTATTTATTAATTTATATATTTATTTATATTTATAATTATTCTAAAAAATTCAAAAAGTTATATAATATACTCTGTAAAGTTACCTAAAGCCTCGCATTGGTTTTACTTCTCTAGCTTTATTAGTTTTTGAGATATATTTTTTAGGTATTTTTATTTATAGGTATGTTTGATGAAAACGGGCATAATAATAACGTCATGTATCGATTGAATGAATAATCATGGCATACCGTTACCGCGAGGTCTCAGTTCGGGGCGAACCACTAGTTTTAACAATATAATTGCATTAGGTTTATACCTTTCTTATCGGCTGGCAAATCTTCTGTCCTGTTAGCAACTTGAAAGTGATACTCAAGCTCATCAAAGTCAAATACTTGGTCTGTAGGTAGAAGGCAGGAC
The DNA here is from genome assembly GCA_029955525.1 of Oeneis ivallda. Lineage (NCBI taxonomy): Eukaryota > Metazoa > Arthropoda > Insecta > Lepidoptera > Nymphalidae > Oeneis > Oeneis ivallda. The sequence continues at coordinate 13,210,390 of JARPMR010000018.1, read as the reverse complement.
AAGTATGGCGGAAATGTAGGCTTACATGCTATCACTGCAAGCAAAAGACAAAAGATTACACTATCTTGTGGGCATCTGAAGCAAAGCAAGCTTCCCTGTAACTTTGTCATTAAAAAAAATTGTTGCCTGTAAAGACGGTTTACGGACGATAGTTTTACGTGATAACGTCATCAATGTACAGCGTGCTGCTAGAACTAGCTCGCGACACATCCGCTAACCACAGCGCGCACGCGATGCCTAGCCGGCGGCGGCGGGCGCTCTCTAGGTGACCCACCGCTTGGGCCGATCGTGCCTCTATCGCTTGTTCTGCGCTCTCGCTTGCACGCTCAGACTTAGGCGGAACGTGACACTTTTTCGTGCGTGCAGCCGGTGTTCATCGATTTATAAGACGTTATCACGTCAAATAGAAGATATTTCGACCAACTGGGATCATAGTGTGTTAGTAAAATAATAAAAAACAAAAACCTATTAGTAAGACTAAAATCCGATTTGTCAGCACATGAACCATACTATTAACAATGTGTATTTCAAGTACTGACAATAGATCCTGTCAGCAAATGCCCTCAGGACGGTATTGGAGCTGGCCCGGACTCTACGCAACAAGGATGTGCAGTGTGCACCGCTTTCGCATAGTGGTATAGAAGCAGTCTACATGCAGCAGGCGAACATCCCTGATGCGCTGCAGAATCGACAATTAAGACATTATGCATTAAAGTATTAATCTCAACTTAATAATCCTTTGGGAATCATGTGCTTGAAGTGCAAGATTTGCAGCCATGTACTGTATAGCCCTGGGTAATATATTACAGTTATACAGTCACTTTGAACCATGCTGCTAGAGCTATCGATCAATAAATAAGGTTGAACTTGTGCATGTTAACCAAATGTAACTTAATAATAATTGAAAACACACAATATGTGGAATCTAGTGCCTGTTATATATATCTATCATACATATGATACACCCAAACACCTGTTACCCAGTTTTCTGCTCCATCATCAGATCCCCCTTACCAATCCTCAATCATCATCTATCTAACACCTACTCATTGAAACCATTCTACTGAGCCCTAACACTAATCTGTGTAGCTTTCTTCCCTCGTAGCTCACAAAATGGGGAGCTACGAGGGAACAGATATATACACACATTAAACTTAAACACCCCTCCTTTTGCGTGGGGGGTTGAAAAAGCGAGTGAGGGATTACATCCTGTGTTGAGTTATGCTCATTGAAACATTTGCTATGCTTGGAGAAGCCATTATGATTGCACAGTACTGTAAATACACACATCAAAAGTGTCTAGGGATCAAGCATTTTTAATTTATGATTTTATAAATTTATATGGATCCTTTTTGGTGCATTTCATAATTTCATAATCAGCGATTAAAATCCTGCCAGGAAGTCCATCCTTATAGTGGTGGAACCATCATGGTATGGGCGGGTATTTGGATCGGCGGAAGAACTGAGTTGATTTGGATCAGAGGCAACCTCAACGCTCAAATTTATGCTGAGACGATTGTATCAGACGTCATCGTTCCTCTACAAGTGCAAATCGGTCCCTTATTTCAGTTAATGCATGATAATGCACGACCGCACACCGCAAGAGTTGTAAGACAGACTCTCGCCGCAGCTAACATCAATGTCCTGCCCTGGCCTGCTCAGTCGCCAGACTTGAACCCGATTGAGCATGCATGGGATATGCTACAGAGAAGAGCTCTGCCGAATATGGAGGGTATCCAGTGGCAAGAAGACCTTTTTTTTGTTGTTGCAACGAACATGGGCGGCCATTCCACAGCGTGATTTGGATGAACTCATTTTGAGTATGCCAAACCGATGTTCTTGTGTTGTTAGTGTTCGCGGTAGAAACACGGATTATTAATTGTTTAAGTTACCCAATAAAATTTTAAAGAAAACTGTTATTTCAGTCTTTTTTTCGAACTTTAATGTTAGTGGTTCAAATGTCAAAAATACCTTTATTAGGAAAATGGCAAATTTCTTTATTAATGCAAAGGTGACTTGGTTTATCGTTACTGTGACAAACGAAAACACTTTATTTGATGAATCCTTAAAGAAAATTTTAATTAATATCAATCAGGAGAAAAGTTATTGCAAAAATATATGTTGATCCCTAGACACTTTTGATGTGTGTATTAAAATATCTCTATCTAAGAAACAATATTGGCCCCTTTTCCAATGCTTATTGGGTTTGTCCAAAGTTTTTGACTTTAGTTATTCTAATTTTATTAATTAAGGTACTTAGTTTACATACAAGGGTAGACTTGGTTGTCATCTGTGTTAAAAAGATTGTGCGTTTCACTCGTCTTAGCGAGGAACTTAGTTAATGCCCTTTCTATGTCTCTCTTTTGACTGGCAGCTTTCTCTCTTATAGCTTCATATTCTGTCACTGGCTGTTTGTGTGTCTAAAAGAAATAATAAATTATTGCAAAAATATTTCGATAGCGCAAATCACACCCACTATAGCATACATTTGACAGTTTTATATGAAGAGCAAGCATGTTGGGAACCGGGAGAGTGAGATAGGCTTTGTTTATTCACAGAAATACAAAACATGCTGAGAACTCCATGAGGATTGAGGTTGATGATTCAAATATAAATGTAGGTATCTTACTAAATCTACTAATATTATAAATGCGAAAGTTTGTAGGGCTGGTCGGATGGAGGGATGTTTGTCTTTAACGGTACAAAAAATGAACAGATTTTGCTGAAATTTGGAATGGATTAAAACAGGCTACTTTTTATCCCAGAAAATTACAGAGTTCCCGCGGGAGTTAAAAAAACTTAATCCACGCGGACGAAGTCGTGGGCATCATCTAGTCAAACATAAATTTATTATTATTACTAGCTGACACGGCGAACTTCGTACCGCCAACATTTTTTTTTGTTTTTTTATTTTTTTTATTAAGTATTAAAACCTTCCGTGGGCCTTAAGGAACATACAAAAAAATAAATTAACCGAATTGGTCCATCCATTCTTGAGTTATGCGCTTACCAACATTCATTTTTATTTATATAGATTAACTAGATGACACCCGCGACTTCAACGCGTGGATTAAGGTTTTTGATTCCTGCGGGAACCCTTTAATTTTCCAGGATAAAATGTAGCCGATGTGTTAATCCAGAGTATATAGTCTATCTCCATTCCAAATTTCAGCCAAATCCGTCCATTAGTTTTTGCTTGAAAGAGTAACAAACATACACACACATACAAACCTTCACCTTTATAGTTTTAAGTGTGATAAATTAACATTACTTTTATATGCTACAAAAACACATTGAAGGACAGACCAGTACACAAACACACTTTCACATCCTACTAATATTATGAAATGTGAAAGTTTGTGAGGATGTATGAATGGATGTTTGTTACTCTATAACTCCACCACATAGAATGAACAGATTTGGCTGAAATTTGGAATGGAGATAGCTCATACCCAGGATTAACACATAGGCTACTTTTTATCCCGGAAATCTACAGAGTTCCCGCAGGAATTAAAAAAACCTTAATCCATGCAGATGAACTCGCGGGCGTCATCTAGTTTATAATATTGCCCATAACAACTTACAGGTGTCCGAATATAAGCATGTGGGTCTGGCAGAGGTGGTAAATGGAACGGAATGTGTGGGGCTGGCTTAGCTTTAGAGCCAGCAGATAGCATGGCCGGCGTGCGCGGCACGGACGCCTGCTGGGGAGGCTGTATCACATGCCTGTTTGGACGTGCTGCATATTGCTCAATACCTTGTACACTTATACCTGAAACAAATTCTTTTAATGCAAGATTGTCTTGTATAGCTCAGCACCACAGATAATGGATCAGTGTACCCAGCGCATTTCTATTGGTCTTGAATCGATGAGCTATGAGCTATGTGCTGAGCACAGAAATGTTAATAACAAGGCAATAGAAATGCTGTGTGCCACGTCGAACTATGCAAAACGCATGTCGCCACCTCGCAGCTACAACCAATACACAATTACATACACAATCACACATACACACGTACACTGAATGCTGTGCCGACAGAATTAAGCTGTAAAAGTCGTGAGTTAAAGATGTAAATGTGTTGCATTATCTCACACATCGCTGTATCTTTAATAGTGAATATGTATTTATATATTGTTATATGTATAGCTGCCAAGACTAATAGAAATGCAGTGTACGGGTACACTGCATTTCTATTGCCTTGTTATTAACATTTCTGTGCTCAGCACATAAGCTCATTGATTCAAGACCAATAGAAATGCAGTGTATGGTGCACTGAAACATTTATAGTTTAAAAAAACTTCTAAGGCTCAAATAGTTTAGTTATATCATCAGTCTATTTCATTAGTGGAACAACGAAATTTTGATTTTACTTGTACACTGAAGATAAACTTCCTCAATTACTAGTATATTTTGTAATATTCCATTAATGAATTGGACTGACAATATACAGACTTTTATTTGTGGTTTTAATTTCTATGTGAAGAAAAAAAACAGTTTGGATTTTTAACAATTAGCAACACTTAAGTTTATTGTTACTGCAATCCATTCATAAATATAAAGATCTGTGTTTAGAAAGTCTAACTCAAGCTTCATCGAAGTTAGCTAGACTTGCTCCCTGGGTATGGTTTGTGAATATCCCTCTCAAGAGTTCCTCTGGCAATAATGTAGGCATCAACTAGGTATCATTGTTTTTTAATCACACTTAATATTATAAATGCGAAAGTGGGTTTGTTTGTTGGTTTGTTCTTCAATCACGCTGCAACAGAGCTACAGATCAATGTTATTTTTTGCATGGGTATAGTTGAGGACCTGGAGTGACATTGGTTACTTTTATCCCAGAAAATCTGAGTTCCCAAGGGATTTTAAAAACAAACAAATGCTAAGAACAATTATTTTAATGGACTTTCATACATACCCATATTAATAAGTGCCATCATAACATCACCAAGCACTGGTTCCGTCCTTCCTGTCAGCTCACAATAGCCTTTGGCTGAATTACCTACTTCTGTGAAAACTAAAATTAATACATTACAAACAAGAAATCAAATAAAAGTTGATACATAGCTTGCTGACTAGAGTTGAGTACCTATTGAGTGTAATGAACTTTTAAGTAGTAGAATTAATCATCATCATCATCATTAGCAACCCTTCAACGGCTCACTACTGAGCGCAGGTCTCCTCTCAGAGAAGGGTTATAGGCCATAGTCCACCACAATGACCCAATGCGAATTGGCGGACTTCACACGCCTTCGAGAACATTATGAAGAACTCTCAGATGTGCAGGTTTCCTCACGATGTTTTCCTTCACCGTTTGAAGCAAGTGATATTTAATTGCTTAAACGCACTTAGCTCCGAAAAGTCAGAGGTCCGGGATCCCGGAACCGGATCCGGGAACCCGGGATCGAACCTGCGACCCCCCGACTAGGAGACCACAGTCCTAACCACTAGGCTATCACTGCTTCATGTACAACTATACTACAACTAAATAAACCCCTATTAATATTATAAAGGCATAGTAAGTCGGTTTGAGTATCGGGCGGGATGATGTTAGGCTGATTTTAGTGAGTGCAGTGAATATGATTTCTTTTAATGGATATACATGGATTATACTTACAACATTGAATAATTTCTGTTAAAGTTTCTAAAGAAATTTTATCGGCAAAATCAAAGCCACTTTCTAGGAGAACTGTTGATACTGCTATGTTTAAGATTCTTCTTCGCGCATCACAAGAACTTTCAAGTTTCTCTGTATTTTCGGTCATTGTTAGCTATTTTAGGAATTTTAGCTCAAACAACATTCAAGCACAGTATGGGCACAATCACAGTATACTCCTCCTCAATTCAGGCACAGAGTAGGTATATTAAAGTAATTCAGGTCACAGATTCAGGTCCTGTGCAGTTGTGTGCATAGACCACGAACACAAGCCCTATATTCAATGTACTTTGTGACGAACACTAGGATAGTTATGTGCACTGTGCACCATGCACTTGTGCCACAGATTAGGTACTAGTTACTTATGACTTGTGCAGTCCTGACTCCTGGGGGTCTATCGCGTAACTTTTTCTCAGTCCATATAGGACTGCATCAATGTCAAAATATGATTTTGGGCTTCTCTCCTATTGGCCAAAATCATGTTTTGACATTGAAATAGTCCTTTAAGGACAGCGATAAAAGTTACGCGATCGCCAGGCTGTGTTACTTGAGATGTTTGTGTCAGTTTAAATAAGTACTCTGTGGTGACAGTGTTCTGTGCAGTTCTGTGTTTGTGACCATAGACGGTAGACCACGATCACGAACACTACAGTCCGTTCACAGCTCAGAGTAAGTATTAGTAGGTATAGAGCGCTCGTTTCTAACTGGGAAGGGAACTGTAGACACTGCACCGGTGAGAACATTGGATCGGTCCCTTCGCAAGCGCTGGTAGTCATACGAGTACTAGCGGTGTAAATGACTGTTGCGAGTTTTTAGCAGAATTAAACTAAAACCATGGTTAAATGTGCCGTAAAAACTTGCAAGAATGATACTAGAAAGACAACTAAACAAAATTCCAGCATCACATTTCACCGGTTGGTCAAGTTTTTATAATTTTAAATAAAATAGAACTTACGCTTTGCGGGGTTGAAAGAGACGTGGGACGGGAGGCGACACGCACCGCCCGCATCGCCCCGCAACCCCGCTTCGATTGCAAACTCGGATAGTGATGTGACGCGTTCGGTGCCATAGACTTAGAATTTTTTCGCTACGCTCAAAAGACTGACAAAGCGTGGGAGCGAGAGGTATTTAATTAATACACACTGCCGCGAGCGAAAAAGAGATAGCGAAACTATTGTTCAATGAAACATTGTTTAAGCGAGAGGCCATAGCACAGAGTAGGTATATTAAAGTAACAGAGCGGAAGCTACATACAAACGGCTCGCGGCGGGCTCACCCATACATAGCGCAACGCTGTGTGCGTGAGCTCTCACCGACACATTCACCGACACGCCGCGGCGCGCCGCTCAGGGTAACTCAGGGTCAGGACGTAAGGGCTGCCGGTCGTGCGTTTAGTGGAAATAAATAGACGAAGAGTGAGTGTTTGTTTGTTGTGAGTTTAGATTTATTTGTGTATATGTATGTAATAGTGTTAAAATGTCAAACTCTTGCACACAAGATAAGAAATCTAGTAATAATTTCCTTTCATGTACACGTTTCAGTTTCTTAATTAAAATTGTTACAGTAGTTGCGATATATTTTATATATTATTTTAAGTGTGTTATCGTCAGGATTAGTATATTGTTAGTTATTAACTGTTACCTATGTAAAGCAAATTTAAAATTGTTTTTTATTGAATGAGTAAAATGTAATTAATAATGAATATAGATTTTTTTTATAATAATCCAAACTCCGTTTTCTCACATGTGCAGTATGCGTTACTGTATTAATATTGATATTTTATCATATTATATCGATACATGACGACCAAAATTGACCCATACTTATATTATTTTTGGGAACATTAACAAAGGGCCCGCCAAATTTAATTATCTGTGCACAGCGTCATCTATCGACACAAACACAATTATTTATAAATTGTAACGAATAAACTTTTGCAAAAATAACGACGTGAAGTTATTAATAGTTTTATTGATATTTGATAATTGAATAACATAATTATTAATACTTGTCATACAAAACTAGTGTAAATTAAAAAAAATATTTTTACAAGACAAGCTTTTCGTAGCTGGCTACATTACCCATGGACCATCATTTAGGACCAAAGAACTTGTCAAGACATGTGGGTCTGGCAGAGGTGGTAAATGGAACGGAATGTGTGGGGCCGATAGCATGGCCGGCGTGCGCGGCACAGACGCCTGCTGGGGAGGCTGTATCACATGCCTGTTTGGACGTGCTGCATATTGCTCAATACCTTGTACACTTATACCTGAAACAAATTCTTTTAATGCAAGATTGTCTTGTATAGCTCAGCACCACAGATAATGGATCAGTGTACCCAGCGCATTTCTATTGGTCTTGAATCGATGAGCTATGAGCTATGTGCTGAGCACAGAAATGTTAATAACAAGGCAATAGAAATGCTGTGTGCCACGTCGAACTATGCAAAACGCATGTGGCCACCTCGCAGCTACAACCAATACACAATTACATTATTACACAATCACACGTACACTGAATGCTGTGCCGACAGAATTAAGCCGTAAAAGTCGTGAGTTAAAGATGTAAATGTGTTGCATTATCTCACACATCGCTGTATCTTTAATAGTGAATATGTATTTATATATTGTTATATGTATAGCTGCCAAGACTAATAGAAATGCAGTGTACGGGTACACTGCATTTCTATTGCCTTGTTATTAACATTTCTGTGCTCAGCACATAAGCTCATTGATTCAAGACCAATAGAAATGCAGTGTATGGTGCACTGAAACATTTATAGTTTAAAAAAACTTCTAAGGCTCAAATAGTTTAGTTATATCATCAGTCTATTTCATTAGTGGAACAACGAAATTTTGATTTACTTCCTAAGAAGATAGACTTCCTCAATTACTAGTATATTTTGTAATGTTCCATTAATGAATTGGACTGACAATAGACTTTTATTTGTGGTTTTAATTTCTATGTGAAGAAAAAAAACAGTTTGTATTTTTAACAATTAGCAACACTTAAGTTTATTGTTACTGCAATCCATTCATAAATATAAAGATCTGTGTTTAGAAAGTCTAACTCAAGCTTCATCGAAGTTAGCTAGACTTGCTCCCTGGGTATGGTTTGTGAATATCCCTCTCAAGAGTTCCTCTGGCAATAATGTAGGCATCAACTAGGTATCATTGTTTTTTAATCACACTTAATATTATAAATGCGAAAGTGGGTTTGTTTGTTGGTTTGTTCTTCAATCACGCTGCAACAGAGCTACAGATCAATGTTATTTTTTGCATGGGTATAGTTGAGGACCTGGAGTGACATTGGTTACTTTTATCCCAGAAAATCTGAGTTCCCAAGGGATTTTAAAAACAAACAAATGCTAAGAACAATTATTTTAATGGACTTTCATACATACCCATATTAATAAGTGCCATCATAACATCACCAAGCACTGGTTCCGTCCTTCCTGTCAGCTCACAATAGCCTTTGGCTGAATTACCTACTTCTGTGAAAACTAAAATTAATACATTACAAACAAGAAATCAAATAAAAGTTGATACATAGCTTGCTGACTAGAGTTGAGTACCTATTGAGTGTAATGAACTTTTAAGTAGTAGAATTAATCATCATCATCATCATTAGCAACCCTTCAACGGCTCACTACTGAGCGCAGGTCTCCTCTCAGAGAAGGGTTATAGGCCATAGTCCACCACAATGACCCAATGCGAATTGGCGGACTTCACACGCCTTCGAGAACATTATGAAGAACTCTCAGATGTGCAGGTTTCCTCACGATGTTTTCCTTCACCGTTTGAAGCAAGTGATATTTAATTGCTTAAACGCACTTAGCTCCGAAAAGTCAGAGGTCCGGGATCCCGGAACCGGATCCGGGAACCCGGGATCGAACCTGCGACCCCCCGACTAGGAGACCACAGTCCTAACCACTAGGCTATCACTGCTTCATGTACAACTATACTACAACTAAATAAACCCCTATTAATATTATAAAGGCATAGTAAGTCGGTTTGAGTATCGGGCGGGATGATGTTAGGCTGATTTTAGTGAGTGCAGTGAATATGATTTCTTTTAATGGATATACATGGATTATACTTACAACATTGAATAATTTCTGTTAAAGTTTCTAAAGAAATTTTATCGGCAAAATCAAAGCCACTTTCTAGGAGAACTGTTGATACTGCTATGTTTAAGATTCTTCTTCGCGCATCACAAGAACTTTCAAGTTTCTCTGTATTTTCGGTCATTGTTAGCTATTTTAGGAATTTTAGCTCAAACAACATTCAAGCACAGTATGGGCACAATCACAGTATACTCCTCCTCAATTCAGGCACAGAGTAGGTATATTAAAGTAATTCAGGTCACAGATTCAGGTCCTGTGCAGTTGTGTGCATAGACCACGAACACAAGCCCTATATTCAATGTACTTTGTGACGAACACTAGGATAGTTATGTGCACTGTGCACCATGCACTTGTGCCACAGATTAGGTACTAGTTACTTATGACTTGTGCAGTCCTGACTCCTGGGGGTCTATCGCGTAACTTTTTCTCAGTCCATATAGGACTGCATCAATGTCAAAATATGATTTTGGGCTTCTCTCCTATTGGCCAAAATCATGTTTTGACATTGAAATAGTCCTTTAAGGACAGCGATAAAAGTTACGCGATCGCCAGGCTGTGTTACTTGAGATGTTTGTGTCAGTTTAAATAAGTACTCTGTGGTGACAGTGTTCTGTGCAGTTCTGTGTTTGTGACCATAGACGGTAGACCACGATCACGAACACTACAGTCCGTTCACAGCTCAGAGTAAGTATTAGTAGGTATAGAGCGCTCGTTTCTAACTGGGAAGGGAACTGTAGACACTGCACCGGTGAGAACATTGGATCGGTCCCTTCGCAAGCGCTGGTAGTCATACGAGTACTAGCGGTGTAAATGACTGTTGCGAGTTTTTAGCAGAATTAAACTAAAACCATGGTTAAATGTGCCGTAAAAACTTGCAAGAATGATACTAGAAAGACAACTAAACAAAATTCCAGCATCACATTTCACCGGTTGGTCAAGTTTTTATAATTTTAAATAAAATAGAACTTACGCTTTGCGGGGTTGAAAGAGACGTGGGACGGGAGGCGACACGCACCGCCCGCATCGCCCCGCAACCCCGCTTCGATTGCAAACTCGGATAGTGATGTGACGCGTTCGGTGCCATAGACTTAGAATTTTTTCGCTACGCTCAAAAGACTGACAAAGCGTGGGAGCGAGAGGTATTTAATTAATACACACTGCCGCGAGCGAAAAAGAGATAGCGAAACTATTGTTCAATGAAACATTGTTTAAGCGAGAGGCCATAGCACAGAGTAGGTATATTAAAGTAACAGAGCGGAAGCTACATACAAACGGCTCGCGGCGGGCTCACCCATACATAGCGCAACGCTGTGTGCGTGAGCTCTCACCGACACATTCACCGACACGCCGCGGCGCGCCGCTCAGGGTAACTCAGGGTCAGGACGTAAGGGCTGCCGGTCGTGCGTTTAGTGGAAATAAATAGACGAAGAGTGAGTGTTTGTTTGTTGTGAGTTTAGATTTATTTGTGTATATGTATGTAATAGTGTTAAAATGTCAAACTCTTGCACACAAGATAAGAAATCTAGTAATAATTTCCTTTCATGTACACGTTTCAGTTTCTTAATTAAAATTGTTACAGTAGTTGCGATATATTTTATATATTATTTTAAGTGTGTTATCGTCAGGATTAGTATATTGTTAGTTATTAACTGTTACCTATGTAAAGCAAATTTAAAATTGTTTTTTATTGAATGAGTAAAATGTAATTAATAATGAATATAGATTTTTTTTATAATAATCCAAACTCCGTTTTCTCACATGTGCAGTATGCGTTACTGTATTAATATTGATATTTTATCATATTATATCGATACATGACGACCAAAATTGACCCATACTTATATTATTTTTGGGAACATTAACAAAGGGCCCGCCAAATTTAATTATCTGTGCACAGCGTCATCTATCGACACAAACACAATTATTTATAAATTGTAACGAATAAACTTTTGCAAAAATAACGACGTGAAGTTATTAATAGTTTTATTGATATTTGATAATTGAATAACATAATTATTAATACTTGTCATACAAAACTAGTGTAAATTAAAAAAAATATTTTTACAAGACAAGCTTTTCGTAGCTGGCTACATTACCCATGGACCATCATTTAGGACCAAAGAACTTGTCAAGACATGTGGGTCTGGCAGAGGTGGTAAATGGAACGGAATGTGTGGGGCCGATAGCATGGCCGGCGTGCGCGGCACAGACGCCTGCTGGGGAGGCTGTATCACATGCCTGTTTGGACGTGCTGCATATTGCTCAATACCTTGTACACTTATACCTGAAACAAATTCTTTTAATGCAAGATTGTCTTGTATAGCTCAGCACCACAGATAATGGATCAGTGTACCCAGCGCATTTCTATTGGTCTTGAATCGATGAGCTATGAGCTATGTGCTGAGCACAGAAATGTTAATAACAAGGCAATAGAAATGCTGTGTGCCACGTCGAACTATGCAAAACGCATGTGGCCACCTCGCAGCTACAACCAATACACAATTACATTATTACACAATCACACGTACACTGAATGCTGTGCCGACAGAATTAAGCCGTAAAAGTCGTGAGTTAAAGATGTAAATGTGTTGCATTATCTCACACATCGCTGTATCTTTAATAGTGAATATGTATTTATATATTGTTATATGTATAGCTGCCAAGACTAATAGAAATGCAGTGTACGGGTACACTGCATTTCTATTGCCTTGTTATTAACATTTCTGTGCTCAGCACATAAGCTCATTGATTCAAGACCAATAGAAATGCAGTGTATGGTGCACTGAAACATTTATAGTTTAAAAAAACTTCTAAGGCTCAAATAGTTTAGTTATATCATCAGTCTATTTCATTAGTGGAACAACGAAATTTTGATTTACTTCCTAAGAAGATAGACTTCCTCAATTACTAGTATATTTTGTAATGTTCCATTAATGAATTGGACTGACAATAGACTTTTATTTGTGGTTTTAATTTCTATGTGAAGAAAAAAAACAGTTTGTATTTTTAACAATTAGCAACACTTAAGTTTATTGTTACTGCAATCCATTCATAAATATAAAGATCTGTGTTTAGAAAGTCTAACTCAAGCTTCATCGAAGTTAGCTAGACTTGCTCCCTGGGTATGGTTTGTGAATATCCCTCTCAAGAGTTCCTCTGGCAATAATGTAGGCATCAACTAGGTATCATTGTTTTTTAATCACACTTAATATTATAAATGCGAAAGTGGGTTTGTTTGTTGGTTTGTTCTTCAATCACGCTGCAACAGAGCTACAGATCAATGTTATTTTTTGCATGGGTATAGTTGAGGACCTGGAGTGACATTGGTTACTTTTATCCCAGAAAATCTGAGTTCCCAAGGGATTTTAAAAACAAACAAATGCTAAGAACAATTATTTTAATGGACTTTCATACATACCCATATTAATAAGTGCCATCATAACATCACCAAGCACTGGTTCCGTCCTTCCTGTCAGCTCACAATAGCCTTTGGCTGAATTACCTACTTCTGTGAAAACTAAAATTAATACATTACAAACAAGAAATCAAATAAAAGTTGATACATAGCTTGCTGACTAGAGTTGAGTACCTATTGAGTGTAATGAACTTTTAAGTAGTAGAATTAATCATCATCATCATCATTAGCAACCCTTCAACGGCTCACTACTGAGCGCAGGTCTCCTCTCAGAGAAGGGTTATAGGCCATAGTCCACCACAATGACCCAATGCGAATTGGCGGACTTCACACGCCTTCGAGAACATTATGAAGAACTCTCAGATGTGCAGGTTTCCTCACGATGTTTTCCTTCACCGTTTGAAGCAAGTGATATTTAATTGCTTAAACGCACTTAGCTCCGAAAAGTCAGAGGTCCGGGATCCCGGAACCGGATCCGGGAACCCGGGATCGAACCTGCGACCCCCCGACTAGGAGACCACAGTCCTAACCACTAGGCTATCACTGCTTCATGTACAACTATACTACAACTAAATAAACCCCTATTAATATTATAAAGGCATAGTAAGTCGGTTTGAGTATCGGGCGGGATGATGTTAGGCTGATTTTAGTGAGTGCAGTGAATATGATTTCTTTTAATGGATATACATGGATTATACTTACAACATTGAATAATTTCTGTTAAAGTTTCTAAAGAAATTTTATCGGCAAAATCAAAGCCACTTTCTAGGAGAACTGTTGATACTGCTATGTTTAAGATTCTTCTTCGCGCATCACAAGAACTTTCAAGTTTCTCTGTATTTTCGGTCATTGTTAGCTATTTTAGGAATTTTAGCTCAAACAACATTCAAGCACAGTATGGGCACAATCACAGTATACTCCTCCTCAATTCAGGCACAGAGTAGGTATATTAAAGTAACAGAGCGGAAGCTACATACAAACGGCTCGCGGCGGGCTCACCCATACATAGCGCAACGCTGTGTGCGTGAGCTCTCACCGACACATTCACCGACACGCCGCGGCGCGCCGCTCAGGGTAACTCAGGGTCAGGACGTAAGGCCTGCCGGTCGTGCGTTTAGTGGAAATAAATAGACGAAGAGTGAGTGTTTGTTTGTTGTGAGTTTAGATTTATTTGTGTATATGTATGTAATAGTGTAAAAATGCCAAAGTCTTGCACACAAGATAAGAAATCTAGTAATAATTTCCTTTCATGTACACGTTTCAGTTTCTTAATTAAAATTGTTACAGTAGTTGCGATATATTTTATATATTATTTTAAGTGTGTTATCGTCAGGATTAGTATATTGTTAGTTATTAACTGTTACCTATGTAAAGCAAATTTAAAATTGTTTTTTATTGAATGAGTAAAATGTAATTAATAATGAATATAGATTTTTTTTATAATAATCCAAACTCCGTTTTCTCACATGTGCAGTATGCGTTACTGTATTAATATTGATATTTTATCATATTATATCGATACATGACGACCAAAATTGACCCATACTTATATTATTTTTGGGAACATTAACAAAGGGCCCGCCAATTCAAATTTAATTATCTGTGCACAGCGTCATCTATCGACACAAACACAATTATTTATAAATTGTAACGAATAAACTTTTGCAAAAATAACGACGTGAAGTTATTAATAGTTTTATTGATATTTGATAATTGAATAACATAATTATTAATACTTGTCATACAAAACTAGTGTAAATTAAAAAAAATATTTTTACAAGACAAGCTTTTCGTAGCTGGCTACATTACCCATGGACCATCATTTAGGACCAAAGAACTTGTCAAGACGAATCAAACGAGCCCTAACTCGATGAGGTTACGTCGTTTAATTACTGAGTTCCTATAGCCACCTTAAGGCTCAATCGTCAGAACCTGGATATCATCTAGGACCATAGTACTTTTCAAGATTAATCAAACGAGCCCAAACTTGTTAATAATAAAGTTATATTACTAAAGTACATAAAGTTTTATTACTAAAGTTGCCAAAACCACCTTCCAGCTTCATTATCAGACCCTGAAGGTCATCTCAGGCCAGAGTACTTGTCAAGACGAATCAAACGAGCCCAAATTTGATGAGGTTAGCGAGTTTTTTATAGAGTTCCTATAGCCATCTTCCAGCTCAATCATCAGAACAGCTCCATATCCCAATAATATTGCAGGGTCATCCGATTTACATATACACGCAAAATTTCAGCTCAACCGGAAAAGTGGTTCTATCTCATCTTGTAAGATTTGATACATGTATGTGTACATGTATGTATGTACGTTTAATACATATACCCATGTATACATACATACATACAACCATTGCAAGTTAAATAAAAGCTTGTAATAATAATAATAGTCGATAGTAAATGACGATGCCATCTATTAACAATAATTGTGAAGTTATGGCAAAAATACTGATGTTCATTAAAAAAATCGTTTCTTTATATTTTTGTTAATTTAAGTCATTGATTTAAGTATTTGTTGTTCAAGTTCAGAATTTAACTGAAATTATGCATAATTATACAAACTTCAAAATATTTTTACTTTTTCCTTAAATTGTTGACATGCATCAGGTGACAACCCTAGCAGAATAGGTATACTTCTTCGCCCTTGTTAGGAAGCTTCCTCTCTGTTCGGTTACTCGTGTGGCCATAGCGTCCCGGCCTGTTCCAAGTCGAGGTGAATTTTGTGTATTTATTTAATAATTTTACGATTAAAACTTAAAATCTTTGTTCTACCACCATGGTGTCTTGTTCAGTGAGTGAATGTGACGTTACAAGACGTAATAACCCGCATAAATACATGTTTCACAGGTAATTACTGACTATTTTTACTGAATTGTTCATAATCATTATTTCGTCATTTTTTGTTTGAAAATGAGGCAAAATAATATTGAAAGCTTAGATAATAGGTTTCCCTTAAGACTTATCATCAAATTACATTGCTAAATGAAGAATTTTTGGATATTTTGTGTAAAACTTAAAAACGTTTGGTTACGATAGGGATTGACAAAGTGATGACATCATAAGTATCGATAGTCGATAATCGTGTCTGCCGGTAGGTTTGACGTGATTGCTCATAGGCATATGTCAAGTATAAATATAAAACACTACTTTCCAATAAAAGTAATTAAATATTTTCCCTAATTTTTATTTTATTTGGCGTGACTTAGATTTCATATACAGGGTTACATGTAATTCAGTACATTACTGTATTAAGTCCTTATCGGGGAGGTCGTTAGCTATGAATTGAGCGCCATATTTATTATTAATTTTTATTAACTTGTCACTTCATTATATCAGAGTATTATTGTAATTAGTCAAATTAAATCTACTTGCACCTTTTAAGACAATTATAATGTTATGTTCTTACAGGTTTCCAAGCAATTCTTTGTTACGTGATAAATGGTTACGGATTATAAATAGGGGCTCCTGGACTCCAAATAAGAACTCTACTGTTTGTAGTAAACATTTTGAAACCAAATGCTTCATACAAAGGAAACATCGACGTGTCCTTATGAAAGGCTTACACTTACACTTACAATAAATGCATTGGATTTTAACTTTGAATACTTTTTATTTTACATCCCATACACTTTTGAAATACAAAAAAAAATATAATCGAAAAGTAGACAGGTTGACTCTTATAGTCAACTAGCTTTGTCCAGCGGTTTAGCATACTGAAAAGTAGCCTATGTGTTATTCCAGGGTCTAAGCTATGAAATTTGGTATCTACATACCAAATTTCAGCTCGAACGGTTCAGCCATAGTAAAAATATAGCAAATAGTCCAACTCACGGTGGAGGAAAATATACCTACATCGTGCTAAACACAACAGCCCGACGACGAAGTGCGTCCCGTGGAGGTCGAGCGAGTCCGAGATTTCGTGTGTGCATGCGTACGTACGCGCCGCACACACAAACCGCGTAGGTTCTTTTGTTTGGAGTCGGACTACTTGCTATACTTTTACTATCGTTTAGCCGTTTAGGTGTAAAGAGGTAATAAAAACACACACACACACAGAAACATCCATACTTACGCATTTATAATTAGTGGGATAATCTTGACAGCGTGATGTACATATAGGTTATCAATCGCTTATTTCATACTAGCTGCACCAAGTCATTTCATTAATAAATAATTTGTTATCTAGCTTTAGTTTTTTGCTATTTGTGTATTTGAAATGTATTTGATTTTTTAAAATTTTAGATACTTTTATTTCACTTCGTTAAACTAAGGCGACGTTTTAGCACAGGCGAATCGCCGCGCGGCGCGCGGTTCGGCGTGCCGCGCGAGCCGTCGCGCAATATGGCCAAGGTATGAGGGCGAGAGAGAGCGAGCGAGCGACGCACCGCGCGTCGCGCGGCGATTCGCCTGTGCTAAAACGTCGCCTAACTCATTAGTGTCCTATGATTTCGCCAGTATGACTATCGATAATACTATGCTAGAGTCAAGACAACACTATTTCACGCACACATTTACATTTCATTTTTTGTAACACCATTGATCTGTCACTGTTGGTCTTGTACATTCTAAGCCTATGTTCGGTGCCGTCTGCCGGATAATTATTTATCGTTGGTACTGTGCTGTGAGCAATAAAGTTATACACCGCAGCACTCTTGCACTTGCGATTTTATTTTTATTTGTTATCAAGTTACAATTTATGTAAATCCTTGATTGCGATCGACTATGCAGTCTAACTTGGAAGAGAAGCTAAGGCAGTTTTTAATTAAGCCCATACCTACTCCTAATCAGTTTTTCATGTTATCAAGTCGGAACGCTTAGGCCGCGGCCGCACTGGTAAGGTGACTGGCAACGCGTCGCGACGCGATAAACCGTGTGTCTAACATTACAGTGACGATAAACCAGCGAATTTTGTATTTGACTGATATTTTCTTATTTATTTAAAATAATATTTAAAAAAAAAAACAGATCATTACATAAGTAAGGTAAGTAGTGTGCCATTCAGCTGTATTCATCGACAATTGCGCTTGCGGCTCATTATTACCCATCCCTATTCGACACGTATCTATAAATATAGGTAACTATAGCTCAGCTGTCTACGCTGCGTATTGGGCGAACAGTGCGTTATTAGCACTCTATACCTACTAATACTTACTCTGAGGTTACAGGCATAGACCACGAACATACCACGAACACTAGGCTATTCACAGATAGGATTGTCACTCTCACCTGACAGATACATATGACGTGACGTGACGACTGAGTCAATGATGACTGACATGAATTTCAGAAGTCAGAGAAAGTGTCAGAAATTTTATGCAAAAGGAACTTCGTAAGCAAAAATCTCAAATCTAATGAAAACAAGTAGTTTTCTTATAACACATAAACTACTTGAAGAACTAAACAAAAAACGGAAGTGTAAAGGAAAAGATTAATTCTTGAATCATACACAACCAAGAAGTTACTGAGAACGTATTGACTCTAGAGCTCATAGAATTTTTACTAAGGTACCACTTGTTTTATTTTTCTTCTAGTAGTACCTAGTAAGTAGATAGATTGTTGAATCAAAGCAAATACTTATTCGTTTATTGTTTTAGGTGTGAATTAATTTCGATTTTATCACGATGGTCAGAGTATACGCTTTAGCAGTTCTGTACAAAGGAGTAAACAGCGCTACGGTTTTAAAAGCAGCATATAATTTGCAAAGCTTCAGTTTCTTCCAAAAGGGATCTGTGCAAGAATTTATGACATTTGTGAGCAAAACTATTGTTGAAAGGACGCAGCCTGCTTCCAGGCAGTCGGTCAAGGAGGGGGAGTACATGCTGCAGGTATATGTCAGAGCAGATAACTTAGCAGGGGTGCTCATTTCAGATCATGAGTACCCAAACAGAGTGGCACACACGTTGATCACAAAAACCTTAGATGAATTTTCTGCAAAAGTTCCTGCAAGCAGTTGGGCAACAGCCAATGAAACTACTGTAGATTTTCCCGTTTTGCCTGAATATCTGGCCAAATTTCAAAATCCTCGAGAAGCAGATGCATTGACAAAGATACAGGATGACTTAGATGAGACTAAGATTATACTACATAATACTATTAAAGCAGTATTAGATAGGGGCGAACAATTAGACGACTTAGTTGCTAAAACAGACAGTCTCTCAACACACAGTAAGGCATTTTATAAAACAGCTCGTAAAACCAACAGTTGTTGTAATTTTTGAGGTGTTTTATGAAAGTTACAACTAAATTAGTCTGTATATAAAATTATTGTTAATATGACATAAAGAATGTATTCAAATTGAGATATTAATGTTCTATGTTATCTAGTGTGTGATAAGCTTTGCTCTTTAGAACAATGTTAAATTTTATATAGAAATGGGAAATCCATGCTCATATTATAAAGTAATTGTCCGCATGTCTGCCTGTTATATTTTTACATATAACCCACTGAACTGAGATATAGACAAAATTTTGCAACTACATAGCTTGTATCTTGAAGACAAAACTTTTGTCTCCGAAAATCTAAGAGTTCCCCACAGGATTTTTAGTAAATATAAATTCTTATTAATATGAGAACGATGATATTAATTTATAACCATTTATGGTATAAATAAAATGTGGTGTAAAATTATAGTTTTCCATGACTATGATTACTAAACATTTTAGCACACAAGAGTTGATCAGAAAGTTGAAGATCAGAAAGTTTGAACTTTGCCTAAAGTATTTCCATACATGCTATGTTCTAACCAAAACAGTGTACTTTCCCAAATAAATCTGTAATCTGCTGTTGGCCATTTGTTAAGTGAAATATCTAATTATGAATTTTAAGCAAAAAATGTGAGACAGACATCATGTCTATGTAGAAATTGAAAACACACATTCTTTTTATACTTATAGTTATTTGTCTACTTCTAACAGCAATGACTTCTAAGCTTTCTTTACATAATATTATGGCATAATGAGTTTAAAATTTAAAGGTTGATATTTATTTTTAATTTTTTTGTGCTTCGTTTAATTGCAATACTATTAATTATCTAGGCAAAGTGCAGGTATCTTATAGTTTTCAGATCTCAAGAATTATAAATGAAAAAAAAAATTATGACCTATACTGGTTGATAGAGAAATAGATAACAATATTTTAGCATAAGCTTCCATTCTTGATAATAACTAATTTTTGACACAAAAACTTAACTTCAGTCTTTTACAATGTACATTGTACATACATACCACATGTATAATATAATTGTGTTGTAAAAGACAAGTTCATCTCCTAAATGTTGTTTTAACTAGAATAACTTAAATTTTTTATTATTTTCTGCATACATATTTTATTTATTATTATTTTTAATAGGTTACTTAATTAATGTTAGTTACATCAATGTTGTTACACTGATGCAACATTGCATGGAAATCTGTTGAAAACTTTGTTTTCTGTCTATGTATCAAACCATGTTTGCATTGTCACAATAATATAAAGACCTTTATAGACTAGATATCTAATTAAGTATTTCCTAATTTCATGTTGAAGAGATACTTGTTTGGCATTTTTTAGCCCATAACATGTTTTGCAACTTTAGACCATTAATACCATTAGGTATACAACAAGGGCTAATTACAATTGCATTGTAATGAATGGCTACATACTCAAAACTAAGTGTAGAATGCTAATGCATTCTACATATAGATAAAACACACACAGACACACTACTTGTACTTCACGTGCCGCTCTGTCTGCGGTCCAGACTCCAGACATGACTGCCCCCACTACACAGTGGTGCCCGTATGTGTTTCTCTTCTACCTGCTTCTACCAAGTTCTACCCACTACTTGCTGCTATATTCTATGCCTATACACTACACAATAGTTTTTAAGTGGATTTAGGATCTTAAAATGTTTTTTTTTTTATTGAAACATACATAAGTATTCAACGACAAACATTCCCGATGGACAGCGATGATGTGTTTTTGGAATCCAAACCAATAATATCTAAACTTTGGATTTTAAATGTAGATTTATAACATTTCAAAGCTTTATGTTGAAAAAATATGAAGACAATTATTATTGTAGGAAAATCAGTTGAAGAATATGAGCTGTATTCTAAAGTCTAAACCAGGGATTCCCAAACTATTTTGGGCAAGAAACGCCTTTTACAAATTGATACAAAATACTTACCAATTTAAAAACTTTGCGGTTGGTTAAGTGAGTAAACTTGACATCATTTTCTCATCCAAATTTAACTAAATATACAGATATAAAATTCAGTAAATATCAAGTGTAATTAATAATTATCAATACAAATTACGTAAAAATACTTAAGTAGGTAATTATTTTTTGGAAAAACATTAAAATCACAAAGTAAAGATGAGAAAATAAAAAAATTCAGTGTGGTGGATGAACCTGGTGACTTTCTTCAAATCTAGCTGAATCCGGTTCAATATTGGTGAGTTGGTTAATTAATAGGCGTCGATTTTTAGATCTCGTCGACCCCCAAAATCAGTTTTCGTTTATGTCGACCCCTGGGAAACCGATTTCGTCCCCAAGGGGTCGACCCTTTTGGGAATACCTGGTCTAAACAGTGGATTTCTAGGTGGTTCTAGGTTAAAAAAACCTGTTATATCTATGCTCATTTGCTGAACTAAATGCACAGCACAGAATCACAATGCATTTATCCTGTAAAAATATTTACCTACTCAGTTTCTAGCAGTTGCCGTACATACGTGTTGAATGTTTTTAGGGTTCCGTACAAAAATGGTAAAAATAGAACCCTTTTTGCTCCGTCCGTCCTTCTGACAGTCGATTATTTTAGTAACTTAAAGCTATCGACATGAAATTTAGAATACATAGTTGTATATAATAGTGGCCCAAAATCATTGGAATAAAAAAAAATCGAAAATTATTTTTAGTTTTCTTAAAAAAGGGGGGAAATCCGGGGTTCGAAATGACCATGTAAAAGAGCGTCCCCACCCACCAACAGATTACAAACGTATCTCAGTTAACAACATCATGGCTGCCTGATGATTTTTTACTATGACTACATTCGCCGAAGGTTTGGGGTTTTCATACAAATCGAGTTAGAATTATTTATGAATTAATTTTTTAGTGTATTGTTTTGGATACCAGTTTAGTAGTTTACAATTATAAAACGAACATACAGGAGCATTAACCAACTAAAAAAGCTATTGTAAGATGCAGACGTGTTTCTGAGACGCAGAGAAAAAATCGCACCGCACGCTGCCCGCGCTCCCTTTGACCACCTCCCGCGCTTGTGTCGCCTGTGCATGCGCGCGCATACTTCAGCGTGCGTACATTCTTTTGTATTTTTTTAAAAACTTATCATTTTAGGATTGAAAATGGTTATTAGTTAATTTTATGGTACGTCATAATAATATTGAAAATAGTGCCATGTCTGTTGCTGGGTGCCCATACAATTTTTTGCATGGTCCTTTCATAGTAAGATAACTATACCGAGTGGGGTATCATATGAAAGGGCTTTACCTATATTCTAAAACAGATTTTTATATATACATCGTTTTTGATTAATCGTGCAAAATGTCGAAAAAAAAACCACAATACTTGTTTGGTCTGCTGAATTAAGTTTAAATACTTAACTAGGTAGGTAGGTAGGTAGCAGTTTGAACATCACAAAGTGTTTATACCTGTAACATTATTTTTTGATATTAGAAAAGTTAAAATGTAGACAGGTTACTAAATAGTAGGTAAATACATTGCGAGAATTTTTGTACCTAAGTTTTGTTTTCAAAAAATAGACCTTCGTGTAAACATGTAAACTGACAAAACGAAATAGGTACTTACGTACGTAGTTAGTTTTGATAGCTCGTCCGCTCAAAAGTATGGTGGGATAATTCTTTACAAAAAACGTCCGCGATGGCATATATCTATCTTGTAAGGATAGCTCACTATACCCATTTTAACTTCTAAAAAAATGGTTACATACCATGCTATTTAGACAGATACAGTATTAATCCTTATCAAGTTAAATACGTTAATTACCTTACGCATTTCATGCACATTACGATAGTCCTTTATAAGTTTACACCATACAATGTAAATGAATATCTTAGGAGTTATCGCAAAATATATATGCTATATTTCAATATGCTGTTCAAGGTATAACTTATGGAACATTCCAAGGAGTTTGCAAAGCATAGGCGTAATTATGCTCTACTACCCGTGCGAAGCCAGGGCGGGTTGCTAGTACTATATAGATATATTAGGTATAACAGTTAATGGTACTATACTGTACCATTAACTGTTAATGGTTACATTCGCTTGTAAAGATTTGGTAACATTAATTATATATATATATATATACACACACACAAAATAGACGATTATTAGAATTTTGTAACGTTATTTAATGTATAAAGAAGGACATAAGAAGCAGCGATAGCCTAGTGGTTAGGACTGTGGTCTCCTATTCGGGGGGTCGCAGGTTCGATCCCGGGTACGCACCTCTGACTTTTCCGAGTCACCTGCGTTTAAGCAATTAAATATCACTTTCTTCAACGGTGAAGGAAAACATCGTGAGGAAACCTGCACATCTGAGAGTTCTCTATAATGTTCTTGAAGGTGTGTGAAGTCCGCCAATTCGTATTGGGCCAGCGTGGTGGACTATGGCCTTATAACCCTTCTCTGAGAGGAGACCTGCGCTCAGTAGTGAGCCATTGCTTTTGATGGGTTGCTAATGAAATCCAACGAAACTGCAGTGTCCGTACCGATTTCAACTTTCGTGACTCGTACCTACATGAGATAGGTATAGGTATATCGGTTCAGACTAGCCTAGATAATATAGTTATAATTTAAGTAGAAGCATAGGAAATATTATATTATAGCTAACGATATTGCTCGGTATTCATTTGTACGGTACGGACATATTATTGTATCACGATCATATTATCTAGCTATATCTGGCTCTATTGGGTAATAGTGGAGCGCCTGGGGCGTTAAAAACATGAAAACCTCGGATTTCAGTTATAGTGAACGAAATTTAATAATTCAAAGTGGAACGTTTAGCTTATAATATGTATCTACAAAAAAGTTTACCCATTAAAAAATTGTGATCTCAATTAAAAATATATAATTTCGATAATTTAAATTTTAAATGGTATACTTAATAACTATAATATTATAATATTATGGCTGTATAACATTTTTATATACCAAGTTAATATAAATATTTATATAGAAATAGTAATCGTAAAAAATTAAATGAAGGAAAATGCAATAAAAAAACCGGCCAAGTGCGAGTCGGACTCGCGCACCGAGGGCTCCGAACTCTAGAAGTAAAAGTATTTAAGTAAAACGATAATATTATATTTATTTGATAATATTATATTTTTTAATATTATTTATTTTTGTTGAGGTTTATTCTTAATATCAAAATAAATATTTTTTTTATTTCCTTTCACACGATAGCACAATTTTATTTATTTACCTTATTTGAGGTTAGTGCCAATTAAGCTAGACCTCTAAATTGTATGAGCGCCCATACAACTCAGAGGACTATCTTATAGTCTAGGCAATGAAGCTAGTGGACCCCAACATCAATTCCTCAGGCGACGAAACTTTACAGAATGATAAAGTATCAGTAGTTAAACGTATTTTATAAATATCCAAAAAAAAATTAGAACGGAAGTTAGGTATTTTTACCTAAACTCTTTTATGCTTATTATCTCAGTTCAGCAAAATGCTCGGTCAAAACTTTCTTCACCTAAAACATTCATGTAAAGTCTAGAAACAAAATATAAAATATCCAAAATATACTCCTAGTCGAAACCACCAAATTTTAAAAAATACGTTTTTTCAATGTAACTTGCAGCGAAAAATTGCTCTGTGAATTTTTTTCACTGGAATGTCCTTTTATAGCCGTTTTGTACCTACAACTTGAAAATCCAAACAATATACCAAGAGACTATATTTTTTTCAAAAACTACCCATTTACTCACAGTGCAAAATTTCTCCATCCATTTTTTTTATTGATATGATTACAATTATTTTTTTTGTATCAAGTATCAAAATATCCAAAAAAATAATCAAGCGCATTAAAAACTATAAACATTTTAGAAAGAAATATTTTATATTTAATCCATCAAGGGAAGCAGGAGCGTGGTGACGTCACGAGACCCGACATATTATCTGCCTATTATATCGACATATTTTTTCTACGGTGACGCGAGCCTGCACTCGATAATCGACTGTATTTCGTTGAATCGACAGTGCAATTGTCAATCAAAAACTGTTGCCAACGACGGTGACTATGACGATCAATTATTCGTTATGATTTATGAACTATACCGAAGATGTCCTAGATGTCAGTCAGCCTATACGAGATTAGTATGGCTCTCAAACAGCTCAAGAACAACAAAGCGCCTGGTGATGACGGAATCATTGCGGAACTCCTGAAAGCGGGTGGACGTTTATAGGTTGATAAAGAAGAAAAAGATATGAATATTTTTTACTTTTTAAAATTTAAAAAAAATAATTTTGATGATATTATGTTTTAGCTCAAGCTTTACGACCATTAGAATAGAATAGAATAGAAATGTTTTTTTATTCAAATAAACTTTTACAAGTTTTTTCACAATCGTCAATGAGTCTACCACTGGTTCGGAATGCCGTTCCTGCCGAGAAGAACCAGCAAGAAACTCGGCAGTTGCTCTTGTCAAAATACTTTTACAATATACTTAATAGATATTATGCTATGTATGCATTACATAGTGTAGTACCATTAGTAGTGACCTATTTATTCGAAAGTTCATGTTTAAGAACACCAAAAATTTTTAGCGAATATTGAGACGTAAATAAGACAGATCGAAAGAGCGTTAAAAACTGAGTATGATACCATTAAAAAGTTCAAGTTTTGGCCAAAATGTCCTTTACGCCCTTTGTAATCCGAGGTCCGTGTGTAATCCGATACATCGATGCTGGATATTTCAAATTTTGTAAGCGACAAACCCCTAATTTTCAGGAGGACCAAACAAAATTTTACCTTTTAAACTGTCATAACTCTCATTTTTAGGGTTCCGTACTCCGTACTAAAAGCGGAACCCTTCTAGAATCACTTCGTTGTCCGTCTGTCTGTCCGTCTGTCAATACCCTTTTTCTCAGGAACACATGGAGGGTATCAAGTTGAAAATAGTATCAAATACTCAGGTCTGCAATCCCTTGTAGCTGTGACAAAGTCTAATTCGACGCAATCAAAAGATACGGCCTTTTATGGTCCATCTATGCCGCATATTTTAACACTCGCAAGACCTAGAGGGTACTTCCTGTTGACCTAGAATCATGAAATTTGGCATGAAGCAATGTCATGTAGCACAAGTAAAGGAAATAATCCGAAAATCGTAAATTTGTAGTTGCATCAAAAATTTTTTTTTTTGTGATGCAGTATATCCTACTATCCTAGTTCCTACTATGCGATGCGATGACTATGCAAAAGTTTGTGAGGATGTATGGATGGATGTTTATTACTTTTTCACGCTACAACGAATGAACCGATTTGGCGGAAATTTGGAATGGAGATAGCTTATAAACAGGATTAACACATAGGCTACTTATTATCCCGGAAAATTACAGAGTTCCCGTGGGAATCAAAAAACCTTAAATCACGCGGACGAAGTCGCGGGCATCATCTTGTATAGTATAACAAAAAAATATGAATAATCAATTTATTATAATAATATCGAAAAATTTTGGAATAAAATAAAAAAAATTGGTTGTCTGTAAAGTCGGTTTACGGACCATAGTTTTACGTGATAACGTCAAGAAACATCGATGAATAAATATGTCACAAGCCAACATGCCTCTCTATCGCTTGTTCCGCGCTCTCGCTTTCACCCTCAGGCTCAGGTGGAACGTGACACTTTGTCGTGCGTGCAGCTGGTGTTCATTGATTTATAAGACGTTATCACGTCAAAAGAATCTTACAGTCGTAACTGCCTGAAAAGTCTTGCTCACTCAGCTATTAATTCATGATATAAAGCTTATAAAATTATCAGATTAATGACGTGAGTTGCTTGTCAAAATTGGTTAGATGACAATAAATAGAAAATAGTAGTACTCTTAAATAGAAGACAACTCATTGCTTGATAATTTTAGAGTTTTTTTAGAACATTTGAAGTATAAAACCGTATTGATATTGTTCTATATTTGCATTAAACTTTTCAGATCATTGCATTTTGCCACAGATATTTCAGGTTCCAATTCAATTCTTACATCTTTAGAAGATTTTTGGTGCATTTGAAATGTTGGACTCTTCTTCCATTGATTTTTAACAATCATTAATTTTCATTGAGAAACTTCTTTTATGCATTTTTTCTAAATTGACTTAGTTTATTAACAAAGAGCTTTTGCTATTTGCAAATAAACTAAGCTAACGCCTTTTGCTGTTTGTGTCGTTTAGGCTAAGGTCGATTCTTAAATATTTAAAACTTATTATTCCAAGACATTACCAAGTATGTTAAAAACAATATACTTTGTAATGTCTTTGGATGTTATCTAGCACATTCGATTGGAATCAGACCATTGCATAGACAGGGTCGTCTTAACCACACTGGACGC
The DNA here is from genome assembly GCA_029955525.1 of Oeneis ivallda. Lineage (NCBI taxonomy): Eukaryota > Metazoa > Arthropoda > Insecta > Lepidoptera > Nymphalidae > Oeneis > Oeneis ivallda. The sequence goes on along the minus strand of JARPMR010000018.1, from coordinate 13,182,604 downwards.
CGGGGTGCGAAAATCCGCCTGCGCCCCCCTTGCCAACAAAAAAAAAATTAATTAATTTTCCATTTTTGTATTTCATTTACTCTAAAATAAAGTTACATACTTTATAATTGACTTCAAAAAAAGGAAGTTTATATCGGCGCGCAATCGGCTCATATTTTTTTCCATACAGGTATGTACACCAATTTCTTCGAGATTTCAGACCGTATCGCATTTTTTTTTATTTGAAAGAGAATGTTTGCTATTAACTATGAAGATTTAGAAAATATCGATTGTGTATTAATAATGTAAGTAATAGTTATCAAGCATAGACTACATCGTTAAGCTCGAGGCCCCAACTCCTCAATTCTGATGCTGCAGGGTGCTGCACTCTTAAGCTGTGAGAATTTAGGAATTTTTGATTGTGAATTCATATTGTAAAGACCAATTACCTTTAGTTAGACTACACCACGAACTCCAGATTCTATCACCTGACCTGAAAATCAGACCTGATGCTGCAGAATATTGCACTCCTAGGCCACTAAAAATAATAACGATTTTCAAAAAACTAACTTCAAACGCCTCTATAAATTACATATATAATCTTTGTTTCTACACGTATGTTGAAGTTGGATGGGCATATAAGAAACGTCGAAACAAACGGAGGCGCAACGCACACCAGATTTACACATTTGCCGCCAGTAGGCTATTCAAATTTTGCCGCCCCTACAAATCTCTACAATATTGTGTCAGTTCCTAGATTATTTTAACGACCCAATGATTTAATTAAGGCTAGCTGAGTCTGGTGAGCCGAAGCCCAGCAGCATCAGGATTGAGGAGTTGGTACCTTGAGCTCAATGATATAGGCCAGTGATTAACGGCCGTACTACGCAGCTATGTATTCCATACTTGATACCTAAAATATCAATCTGTAATGGAAACTTTCGCGAGCGAAGCGATCGTGAAAATATTTACTAAGTCAGAATCTAAAATTTGATCTATACGATCTAAAATTTTACTTTTTTTATTACTTACTACAAATATTACATCTCGTATCTCCAGTCCTTATTTATAAGAGATATCAAAATATACAGATCGATAGAGATAAAAATTTCAAGTTCAATGGTGTATCAAGTGTACTTAGGACAAAATGTCCCTTACGACATTTGAAATTTCCAGCGTCGATATCAATTCGTCGCTACTTACGTCAATGTTAATTCAAAATTTTTAAATACCAAAATAGATTTTAGATCGTAAAGAATTTTTAATTTATGTAGACGCGTTACAGCATAGAAACCAGACAGTTTGAAATGAATTACGACATTACAAAAAGCTACAAGTACCCGGCCATAAGGTCGATGTGCAATATATATCGCCGGGTACTGTACAAGAAAGTTAGAATCTAAAATTTGATATATACTAACTAAAATTTTACTTTTTTGTTACTTAATATAAAGTATTACATTTCGTATCTCCAGTCCTTATTTATAATTATAAGAGATATCAAAATTTTAAATAAATATACAGATCGATAGAAAGAAAAAATTCAAGTTCGATGGTGAATCAAGTGTACTTACGACAGAATGTCCCTTACGACATTTGAAATTTCCAGCGTCGATATCAGTTGCATAAACTGTCTAGCATTATGCTTTAAACAGTTTGCAAATTTCTGGCGTGTCAAATACGTACTTAAACAAAATATATTGAATACATTTTCCTCCTTTATTGCCTCAAATCCAAGTAATGAAAAAAAATTGAATTTTAAGCTATTGCATAGCTTTTATCGCGGGCTTTGAACTTGGACAAACAGTTTGAGCGCGGCGACCGAATCAAGAAATTCCGTAACGAAAATAAACCTAACACCATCGTTCAGTAAGCGTTCAACATTTTAGAGGTTCACAAGTAGCTCTGTTCGGCGCAGTGGGCGAACGGCCGCTTTCTTTACCGTATGGTGTATGATGTCGCAGGTTCGAATCTCACTCGCGAAGAAGTGACAGTGCGCTTTTCTTGTTTGTTTGTTTTTTAATTATTTTTTTGCATAATTTTTATTTTGCAAAAAAAATATTGCATAAATATTATAATTGCATAAGTTGATAAAAAATGCTATGCAATAGCTTTACTGCGGCAGTCCCCGAGTGCCACTTAATTTTTTATTTTAATTTACTTACCTAGACATAAGCTTACAAAAAAAATAATTTATGAGCCCTTATTTAAGCTCATTTATCTTGTACAAATAAATTAATGTTCAGTTACACGTTTATGTCCAATATTTAGCATTGTAGAAGGCATGTAGTAACATGTATATTATTTTGTGAAGTCGCTTCGCTCGCGCACGCTAAACTATACCCAATGTTTCAAGAATTAAGGTGCATTATCGCGAAAACGCAGTTTAGATTTCAAAAAATCTGTTTCAATATCAATGTTCTGCGTTATATTTTTTTTGGATATTTAGGATAAGAGTGTAAATGTGACTACCTACTATGATAAAAAAAAGAAATTGGATTGAGAAATTTTTCATACCGAGTTATAAACAATTTTCAGTTGAAGTAAGATAAACAGATTTTGGTATGGATTTTTTTTGGATTTTCTTACACGTTATGCTAAATTACATTTTAAGGACATTTAAAAATGAAAAATTGACTGAGCAATTTTGTGGTCGAAATTACGGACAAAAAAGGAAACCTCTTTAAAAAGTGACAGTTCCGTTTGAAAAAAGTTTTGGATTTTTATCAAGTTTATTTTTATTAAGGCTAATAATTAGTTTGGTAAAAAAAAATTGGACGGAGAAATTATTTATTTCAAAATATTGAGCTATTTGTACTTTTAGGTATAAATACCTAACTTCCGCATGGATTTTTTTTTGGATATTTTTGTGTAAATTTTGGGTCATCCCATACTACAACCCTGCCAAATTTCATCGACTGAGGATTTGATGTAGGGGTCTCCATACAACAGACCGCCCCATTGCCTAGGCTATTAATTGGAGTCAACTATGTATGCATGGGGACACCCTTTAATTAACACTTTCATGCGAACTTACGTTTAAATACGTCTCATGTTGGGAAGTTGCTGTTGCACAACGTAAAATCACGTCCAGCGAAAACTTGATTTATTGAGCACAACGTTATAGTGCGGCGACTGGCTATTAGTCTAGTCGACAAGTTGAAAATGGTACAAAATAGAGATACTGTTCTTAAAATTATGTGCGATAGATCATTGGATCCGGAATGACGCCTAGAAAAATGTGCCAAAAGCGTGTATTAGCACATAAAAAATTGCAAAAGTTATAAACAATTAAAGATGAAAAAAAAATGGCATTTCGTTTTTTGCCAATATTTCATAAACTATTAATAATTAAGAAATTTCAAAAAAAGATTCTAAAAGAGGAGGGAATTTCCAATAAAAAACTCTGAACTCTCGGAACTCTATCTTCATTATTTATAATTTTAATTTAACGCTGAAAATAGGTCTGCGCGCGACATTTTTAGGTTGCGCGCGCGGCGTCAAAAGCGAGTACGGCACATTAATTAATTTATTTAAGGTATTGAATATTTTTTTTTAATTTGAAAAAATTATGGTGTGTTCTGAACACTATAAATAATTTATTCTCGTTGGAAATTATACTTAAAGTTAATTTTTCAACAAGTTAAACAATTGTTAAAATTTTCTCGAACTTCCGTCTTAATTGTAAGTGAAAAAAAATGTTTAAATAATTGTCGTAAAAAATTTTCGCTTCGTAGAGCCTTTCTTACATACATATTTAACAAGATCGCGCCATAAAAGTTAAATAAATATTTATACTTTGTTTATAATATTTTTTTTACTTTACAACATTACTTGGATTTTTCAGTTTTTGTTCAAGTTTAAAAAATTATTATAAACAAAGTATAAATATTTTTTTAACTTTTATGGCGCGATCTTGTTAAGTATGTATGTAAAAAAGGCTCTACGAAGCGAAAATTTTTTACGACAATTATTTAAACATTTTTTTTCACTTACAATTAAGACGGAAGTTCGAGAAAATTTTAACAATTGTTTAACTTGTTGAAAAATTAACTTTAAGTATAATTTCCAACGAGAATAAATTATTTATAGTGTTCAGAACACACCATAATTTTCTCAAATTTAAAAAAAATATTCAATACCTTAAATAAATTAATTAATGTGCCGTACTCGCTTTTGACGACGCGCGCGCAAATTTCGTGATTCTAGGTCAACGGGAACTACCATATAGGTTTTCGACCCAAAACCTAAAGGGTACTTCCGGTTGACCTAGAATTGTCAATTTTGGTTAAAAGCAAGGCCTAAGAGCACAAGTAAAGGGAAAATTCCGAAAAAAAGTTGAAAATTAAGGTAAATTTTGGTACTTACAAGTTTTCGCGAAAATCTAAATTTGCCCATATCTTTTTATCGTGTTGACTCAGGACCTTAATTTTTATACACCTAATAGGTACTATAGACCTCAGTATCGGGTATAAATTTCAACTTGCTAGGTCCACCCGTTCCTGAGAAAATCGGTGGTGACACACGGACAGATAGACGAACAAGAGAGTGATCTTGTAAGGGTTCCTTTTTTACCTTTTCGGTACGGAACCCTAAAAATGTTCTTCTATGTCTCTTTAGGTATTATTCAACGTATAGATACGAGAAAAACAATTATTTTAAATAAAACTATATGCTCACATATTAATTTTTTTACAGTTTTTGTTTAAATAATAAAAAAAACAAAAGCACAAAAAAATTTTGGGTAAACATTGCAATTTATAGTTAAAACAATATCCCACATCGATCATATTAATTCATTCACTATAACTCTAATCCGAGGTGAAAACCCCCAGGCGCTCCACTATAATACAGTTGTGTATTTAGTTTCGGCTAGTGACATCCTTATTCCTTTTTTTTAATGTACAGTACGTACTACAATTAATAATTAACCGATTTCCATATTATTAATCATTTTGTATTGTGCCATTAAACATTCAGGTTACACTTGAGAGAAGGATGCACAAAATAGTCTGAGTATTGAGATTTTGCCTCTGTATCAATCATTGTTACTAGTAGTTGCTAGTGACTAGTGAGCTCACTTGGTCTGAAATATTTGATCGTACCTACCTAAATACCGGATTAATTTGTACTGTAATGTACCTATAAGAATAATGTTAATATTATGTTATATAGAATAAAGAGTCTGTGTCGGCATGTTAATAAATGTTTGTACCTATATTTAACTTAATAAATCTTTTTTTTTTCACTCACCTACTAGTATTGTAGAAAAGTACCGACGTTTTAAAAAAAGCTACAATAAATATTATTTAAGAATTACCGCTGAAATTAAACGTTCTGTCGACGCAAAATTGCGGTGTCAGTGCGAAAAAAAATAATCGACTGTGACAGACGGACGGACGGACGGAGAAAGTCTCACCATAAGGGTTCCATTTTTAATATTTTGGTAAGGAACCCCAAAAAAAGACAACTACTACTTACCCCTACTTAATTTATTTCAGTAGGTCAGTACTTTCAAAATAAAACGAAAGTTTGAAATAAAAATACATATATTACTTTTACATCAATATTAAATTACAGCCAACGTAACTATGTAGGTTACAATAATAAAAATATACCTATATAATTTCCATTGAAACAAATAAATAATAAAAACAAGGTATTTTTTTTTCTTATTAGTAAAACCTAATTCTAAAAATTATCATTGACTAAAAGAAGTTTGCGATTGCGGGTCCAGGTAACATCTTTAAAACATTCCATCTACAAGCAAGGGAGAGCTTACTTATAGTAATATTACTATTATGGAATTTACTCATTAATTCTAATTATCTAGTAATGAGTAATAATGTCCGCGGAGTTCACGCGGAAATTACCTAGAAGTGCACAAGCTAGATCTTTTACTGACTTAGGTTTAGTTTGAATATGCACCTCTATGCACCTATTCTTCCTTCCTTCCTTTCTTAACCCCAGATTTTGTATTTTTTAAATTTTTATGAAGTAGATATTTAACATGTACACTCCACGGACATTTGGATAACCTAAATAGAAAAGAGAATGGTATTACATTATTATTGAATAATAGAACATTTGCAGCTAATTTTTTGGCATCAAGCAAAGGATAAGATAAGAAATATTGAAAACTTAAGCTTTGGAATAGACACCAGTGAGATTTCATAACAAAAAATTGAAATAAAAAACATTTCATAGATTTCAATACCAAAAAGGTAAATAAGGCAATAACATAGTAGATTTAGGATTGGTAGCTTAGTCGCTGCAACACAAACAATAGCTCCTTAATGGCGGCAACGTAATATCATAGTTTGTTTGAAAACGTCAAAATTTGGTTGCTACGAGACTATGTGGGTACTGGCGTACCCACATAGTCTGTGAATTCAGGAGTACTGTGAAATTGGGTATTTGACTGTAGTCAAAATGTTGATATTCATTATTTATAATCGAAAATGTAACATGTAAGAATAACATTTGTAAAAACAGAAAATAAATCGGTCTAAAAACAAATAAGTTATAGAACTTTAAAGTTTCCTGTTAGAGTTTAGACAGAGAGAGCGCTACTGAAATGTGATGTCACAATTCAGCAGCTCCATACACGCTCCATAGAAAATTTCAACAGACAGATACAATCACAGTAAAATAGCTTATAATTCCGAGACTAGTTGAGATACTTACTTAAAAAAGAAAAATTAATTGTTTTTTAATATTTAAAAACATATTGAATAAATAAAAAAATATCACTCAAATACCCAATTGCCGCAATTTACTAAAACGCCGACGGTATCTAGTAGTGCATAGGGACTACCAGTCCTAAATCTATGAGTATTAACTTCGAGTTGATTAAGACACGCGATAGAAATGCAAAAAAAAATCCTCAAATAGAAAAATACCCACTACCCACGTATCTAATAAATTAATAGGTACTTAAAGTATTTCACATGATTAAATTGATTTCATTTAAATCTCACTGGGATAGTATAATTGAAATTACAACTAATAATAAACATATATGTACAACATGGTTATTAATAAAAAAAATACAAGAGACAGCCAACAAGGGAAACAGTTCAAGAGATACATTGTAAGAAATAGGAGTGCTGCACAGTTGCGTAAAGGGCTCTATCCACTGTCCTTCATGTTGGACATCCACTCAAATAAATTTAAATCCTTTCTATAAGCGCGCTGAGCGATTTTTAGTGGGAGTGAAAATCTTATGGGTTCGCGTCACCGACATTCTAATTAAGATTACCAGTGGGTACAACTGTAACTCATGTTTTTTTTGTTCACTTTCAATGAACGTCCAACATGATGAACTGTGGTTTCAGCCCATTAGTGTAAATGCCCTTTAAAATATTCCACACGGGAAATATAAACATTAAATACTAAATATAATCTAAATTTCTGCTCTATATAAAAGTTACGGGTCTAATACACAGAAACAACGCAAATTAATATTATAATAATTTCGGTTCACATGATTGTAAAATAAAATTTTTCATGACGTCACATGATTTGGAATATGGTCGGTACGTTTCACGTTCCACACAAGATAGCGCTAGTGTTGTCGGACACACGAGTAAACTCTAATGATAAAGAGATTATACTACTAATAGTCATACAATATATCTCTTTCCGTCCAACACTTTATCTATGCACTAATATTATATTTAAAAATATGTTACAATGTTCCCACTTGTTATCTTTAAGTGTAAAATATTGGCTGACACTAGAAATAAAAAAAAACGCTTCGCAAGTTTCATTTTTCGATTTTCATATAATTATATATATATTTTTGTAAAAAAAAATGTGTGCTCCGCTCCTGCGAAATCAGTCTTTGTAGACAAACATTTATAAAAAAATCGGAGACGTTACTATTAACATTGACTGAAGTGTAAAAGACAGGACAGTAATGTATGAGAAAATCAATTCCTCAAATGCAGATTTCATATAGTTCGCGCCAAACTTTTTGAAAACTCCGAGCATAGACGCGTTTCGATACTTAGACCCACTGAGCTTTTTAATTAATCTGATTAACACTGGAGATGCTGCTGTCATATTTTTGGACCTACTTGATTGACGCCATTTTGGAATTGATTGACGCCATTTTGGTGCTGTAAGCAGTTAAACGAGTGTCTCCGGAACTAATATTGCAAATGGCGCACCAACCTCTATAATTTATCTATGATATAATAACCGACTTCTAGTTAATTTAAGATTTCATATAAAATCATAGATTATAATAATAGAGGTTGGTGCACCATTTGCGATATTATTAGTTCCAGAGACACTCCGCACTCGTATGTCAAATGTGGCGCTTCAAATTGATTCATTACTAAGCTGTCATTTATTTAGGGACAACCAATTCAATTAATCATAGATTAATAATTATAGACATCAGTGCTTAGACCGTATATTTCAGGTATCAGCGGGATAGAGCCTCCGTGCGGACATTTTACAAGCGCAAGTTAGATTAATTTGATCGGTGGATTTGCCACCTTTTAGCTAGTTCAGACTTAGCATTCAAAAAGATTGGACCGACTTATTTTTCAGTAATGTAATATAGACAGCTAAAAAGTGTATGAATTAAAAATTAAAAAAGATTGCAATTATGAAGTAGGTACCTACATACAGTAGTAAAAAAATACCCTGGGTATACACTATACATGTTAAATGATGTAGGTAGGGTAATTAAAAATGGTATGTCCTAAATTAAGCAATTGTAGAATACTACCTATGCTTTCCAAATCATGAAGAAATAGTACATTTACGTATAAACATGGTCTAAATTTTCAAAGTCAATTGTCGTATTTGTATAACAATTTTAAAGGTACAGCCTACTAATGAGATAGTCCATTTCTATGACTTGTATAATAATTAATATATCTTGTGCTTTTTTCTATTACTTTTATAATATTTAAACGTTACAAGACTGTACCTAAAATAAGTACCTAAGCGAATTAGAAAATGTATTCGCAATACAAAAACATAAAACATGGCTCACTTGCATTGTTGTATTAAAATAATAATTTATCATAGACTCTACGTAGATAACAAATGTAACAGTAAATTAAAATTAATTTTAATCGTATAAATGCCTTTTCCGTTTCGCCAAACAAAACTTAATGTTAGACCGAGATACGTCATCACTCGCACACAATGTATGTCAGCATGTAGAACACTCAACTAACTCAATGCCTCTACAGTAGTGAGAATACATAAGACTTAGTCATCAATCCCGAAGCAAAAATAAACATATCGCTATTCACAATAATGCATTCATGTTTCACTTACGACTACTTATATTTTATAAAAAGGCATCCATTGTTAAAAAGTTCATCATCACCATAAATCGTCACATAATACGCAACTCAATATAATATTTAAGAAACATCACTACGATAAAATACGATACAAGCAACAGAACGACAGATCGGCGATTATCCAAAAAAGAAAATGGCCACACTCAACTACTGGAATCGGGCTTTGTACTAATATAGGAGTAGGGTTTGACGAGACACTACGATGTAAAGTATACATTTTTCATAACCGACATTTTCGGCGGATTCTTATCCACCGGGAAGTACCGCCGACGATAGACTATCTTCAAGCTTTGGTGTTGACTCCTAAGTAGATAAAAATACTTATAAAACTCTTGAGGTCCATCACGCCCGACATTATCGTGAAAAATCGACATCCTAACGTTCCGGTAGCCAGTTCATTTGTTGGGCACGTGTATCTTTTTGGACCTGAAGTCGTAGATCTTCCGGCAGAAGAGGACCAGTTCGGGGGACACCGAGGGCGGCAGCTTGGTGTCGTTGGGCGCGAGCGCCGGGGTCACTTCGCTGGAGGGCAGCGGCGGCACTATGGAAGGGCCTATTGTGATGCCTTCTTCAGCCGCCTTTAGCCGTTTCTTATACCTGTGCCGAAAAATTAAATAGACATCATTTTGTGCCATTTGTTTTAAATACCTAATCTAGAAGGTGAAGTCTTGAGATCAATCTTGATGGCAATCTCTGCCTACAGGGCATTTTTGGGGATTTTAATTGTTGCATTTAGGGATAACTTAGGATCTTGTTATTTTTAGGCATAGGTGAAGACCTTGAAGGTTTGCAGAAAGCCTTTTTCCGTTTCTAAATTCGGGATAGGACCCCAAGATACTCACCGGCAGTACTCATTGAAGGTGAGCACGTAACACTTGTCCTCGATGCAGGCGACGGAGTTGGCGTCACGGTGTCGTGAGGCGAACACCTCGTCCGGCGCGTCGGTCGCCTGGCGCCCTCGCTCCGTGTGCTCGGGCCGGTAGTACCACACCAGGGACACCATCATTTCACCTGAAATAAGTGACGGGATCCATATGTCATACTGGCAACGCGCACTGTTCAAAGTGTGGTCTTCAGGCACTGCGGGCTTTTGGAAGACAAGACATATCGAAGCTACTCGAACGCTGTCCGAAACACGGTCGCCAACTATGGCTTTTATAAGAAAGCTCTGGGTCATTCAGCAGAAGAGAGCTAAGCTCGAATTATCCCTGCGAGATCAAATCAGAAATGAGGAAAATCATAGGACAATCAAAGTTACCGACAGCTCTGCGAGTCGCGTCACAGAAATGGAAACGGGCGGCATAGTTCGAAGAACTGATGGTCATTGGGGTCCTAATGTGCTGATGTGGCGACAACCGGAAAGGAAAAACTCTATCTATTGGTCTAAGAAGACGGAGATGGCAAAAGGACAGGAAAAATTTGTCCTGGAATTAGAAACATTACCGAAGTAACGAGAGAGAAGAAAACAAGTTACCGTTGTCGGGGTCCTCCCAGAGGCTCGCTATCCGCGCGACGTAGGGCTGCGCGTCGTTGGTGGGCTTGAGCGAGGCGCGCAGCAGCACGCAGTCGCCGCGCGCCACGCGGTCGCCGCTCGCGTGCGACATGCGCGCCCAGCAGCGCGCCGTGCGGTCTAGCCGCGAATCATTCTGAACATTTACCATCATTTATGACACTGGTTTTTGATCTCGACTGATATGGAATTAGAAAAGCTTTTTATTCAAATAAACTTTTATTACGCATTTATATACTCGTAATATTAGTGATTGGTCAAAAAGTAACGATCGATATAGATATAGATTTTAAATACGGTTTGGATAGCACTCCACAGTACAAAGGTTAGATAAGTACGTGTTTTTGATTCCGGTGTATGTACTTGGATATTGGCTTTGGATAAAGAATTTTTGGATTTAAGGATGCACATGATTGCAGTTCATTATAATATGTAGAAAAAACTTACATTTTGGTACACCTTAGAAATGTAGTGCTCGCCGTCCCAGTTCCACCCGTTGCTCCACTTGGGCTGTACTCGCGGCTGCAGGTCGGGCGGTGACAGCGGCGCGGCCACGCGTCGCATGCGTCGCCCGCCGCTGCGTCTTCTTCGCGTTTTCTTCAAACTAGGAACGGGCGATGAACAAGCGTCTTCGACCACCAACGAAGCTTCGTCTGCCTTTATGACTGTCTTCTTTGAAACTAGCAATTTCACCACCTTCTCTACATTTTTACTTTTACATTCTCCGCTTGCCTTCTCTCCCGCTAATTTACAACGTTTCGTTGCACCGATATCCTTTTCTTTATAGCTTTCAACGAGTTTTTCTTCGACTGGCGCCGGAAATTCCGTTGCTTTTGACGCCAGCTTTTTTGAAGTTAACAACTTAACTAAATTTTCGACGTTCTTACTCTTATAGTCTCCGTTTGTTTTGTCTATATATAGTTTGCTTCGTTTTGGAAACGGCTTATCTAAACCAGCATTATTTTCTAATTTTTCGCAGGTTTTTGTAGAATGCACCTTACTTTCATTGGACAAAACTGCTTGAGATTCTTCAACATTTCCGCTAGTAAGCGACTTAGGAAAAGCTTCTAATTGGTTTGATAATGTTTTAGTTTTTAAAGATTTGTTTGTTTTTAAAGGTTTTAACAGATCGGCACTATTTTCATTAACACTTCCACTTATGACTTTTTGTTCACATTTTTCTTTAACATCCATAATTTTCAGTTTCGCATCTTCAACAGGAATATTTAAACTATTTTTTTCAACATTCGTATCTCCGTTCATAAACGGTTTATAATGGAGGACCTCCTTGACATTTAAAGCTTCGGTGGGACTCGATAATACTGACTTGAGGTTATGCGTTATCTTGGAATCAACCTTTTCTATTTTGCATGCATTCTTATTAGCTAGTTTCTTTTCTATAAGTTGACTGACAGCTGCAATGGTCTTCGGCTGTACACCATTAACAGGAACATTACTTTCTACAATATTATTATTTATATTTAGAGTTTTCTTTGTACAATTTTCATTTGGAGGTAAGAAAAGTTCAGCTGGATTTAGTTTTGTATCTGATTTAAATCCCTTGGCCTCTGGCCTATCAATACTGTTTTTCTTAAGAAGATTGTCAAGTAATAAAGCACTTTTAGTTTTGGGTTTAATACAGAGATCGTCGTCGGGTACTGCTGCTACATTTGTAAGTCGCGGATCATCCGTAATACTCTTGTCAATGCTTATTTTTTTTGTTTTTGGTTCAATATGAACTGTGTCAGATTTTCTCTTATGAGCTTTTTTGAGCCCGGATAAAGTTTTTGGTGATCTTTTATGTGGTGACTTTTTCTTAGGCTCTTTAGTTATAGTTTCTATTCTTGGTAAGTTTGTGTGATCACCGGAAACTTTTCGCCGCTTTTGAAGTTTGACATGCTCCCCGATTCCGTTAGTTTTACAGGCATCCTCGAGTTGAACGTCTTTCATTTCTATTTCTAATTTTGGTTTGGAGTATCTTCGCTTGACGGCCTTCGCGGCGTCCGTGGACTCTAACGCATCAGTCGCGGCCGTCGTGCAGTTGTGTTCTCGAAGGGCTTGCGCGTCTGCTTTTCTGGACGTCGCGTAGGTTGGGCCCTCGTTTTCTTTTTTAACATCAACGAGAGGCGTCGATCTTTCGTCGGACGAAGAGAGATCGATGGGAGCACAAACGGGTGGTGAGATAGCGAGAACGTCGTCGTCTGCGTCATGGTTCACAATAGTCGCTTGTGGGGTTGAAATCAGTAGGCCAGTATCATCACCTGCCAACGATCGCCTCGCCATAGCTTTGCCGAGACGCGCGCGTCGCGGCGCAGAGGGGGTTGGTTGTGGAGCGCAGGCGCCTCTCGCGGGCGAAGGTGGCCCCAGAGCTTCAGTCGGTCCTGGGACATCAGCGGTGAGGCGATGGTTCTCTCGCACGTCATACATTTCGCGTTTGGGAGATGCGCCGCCTATGGCAGGCAGCGGGCAGGGATGTGGTGCGTCCGCTGCCGTCGGTGGTTCTGGTGGCTCCGGCTCTAATGGAGGATCCTGTAACAGAGAAAAATAATAATTGTATTAGCGGTTATATTCATATAGCGGTTATATTCTTATAGCGGTTGTATCAGTTATATTATGTATTATGAAAGAGTCCAATTATCAAATAGATCTCTAGTTACTACGCTTTATCAGCTGGGCCGCCACCGGTCGGGGCTTCACCAGTATCGGCCCCGCGGGATATAGTGTAGAATGAGGTGTCGTCTCACCTTGCCGCTGCCGTGGTTGTCGGCGGCGGAGTCGAGCGCGCACGCCCGCACCTTCGGTCGGAAGGCGGCCCCGGGCGGCGCGAGGGCCGAGGGAACGTCCGCTGGGCCGCCACCGGTCGGGGCTTTACCAGTAGCGGGCCCAATAAGGACGTTTTTTGGACACGCGTTTAGTGGGCACGGGCATCCTCGATACTCTGAGGATGTAAAAGTCAAATTTAAAATAGCCTATCCATAGATAGATACATTATATTGCCTGTATTTTGGAAATTTCTAAGTGGCAAGTACATAATATGGTACGGACGTATTTTTCTTCCGGACGTAATTAGTTTAATTGTGATTTAAATCAAGAGTTATCTACAGTCCAAATTAAGGGCTGCCTACGATTTGCGAGCCAGATCAACTAGTTTGCCACAGAATTTACCGTCTCCGAAATCGGCAAGGGATTATTACCAACTACCAACTATACATCGATGCAACCATACCTACGCCTAACTAACGCTTTTTCATGTTATATTTATAAGCACTATTTATTAAAGAGAGCATTTATATCTACCGTTTTGTCCCATAAGGTAATAATACAGAAAGTTTACTAACCTACATATGGTATCCTTTGTGGGGAATGTTGGTAGCATGGCGGGGTGCCGTAGTACTGAGGGGGGTACGGCTCGCTCCCTACGCCCACCATCTGAAATAACATTAATAGAACAATTACGTCATAGGCATGCCTAGGCAATGGGGCGGTCTGTTGTATGGAGACCCCTACATCAAATCCTCAGTCGATGAAATTTGGCAGGGTTGTAGTATGGGATGACCCAAAATTTACACAAAAATATCCAAAAAAAAATCCATGCGGAAGTTAGGTATTTATACCTAAAAGTACAAATAGCTCAATATTTTGAAATAAATAATTTCTCCGTCCAATTTTTTTTTACCAAACTAATTATTAGCCTTAATAAAAATAAACTTGATAAAAATCCAAAACTTTTTTCAAACGGAACTGTCACTTTTTAAAGAGGTTTCCTTTTTTGTCCGTAATTTCGACCACAAAATTGCTCAGTCAATTTTTCATTTTTAAATGTCCTTAAAATGTAATTTAGCATAACGTGTAAGAAAATCCAAAAAAAAATCCATACCAAAATCTGTTTATCTTACTTCAACTGAAAATTGTTTATAACTCGGTATGAAAAATTTCTCAATCCAATTTCTTTTTTTTATCATAGTAGGTAGTCACATTTACACTCTTATCCTAAATATCCAAAAAAAATATAACGCAGAACATTGATATTGAAACAGATTTTTTGAAATCTAAACTGCGTTTTCGCGATAATGCACCTTGATTCTTGAAACATTGGGTATAGTTTAGCGTGCGCGAGCGAAGCGACTTCACAAAATAATATACATGTTACTACATGCCTTCTACAATGCTAAATATTGGACATAAACGTGTAACTGAACATTAATTTATTTGTACAAGATAAATGAGCTTAAATAAGGGCTCATAAATTATTTTTTTTGTAAGCTTATGTCTAGGTAAGTAAATTAAAATAAAAAATTAAGTGGCACTCGGGGACTGCCGCAGTAAAGCTATTGCATAGCATTTTTTATCAACTTATGCAATTATAATATTTATGCAATATTTTTTTTGCATAATAAAAATTATGCAAAAAAATAATTAAAAAACAAACAAACAAGAAAAGCGCACTGTCACTTCTTCGCGAGTGAGATTCGAACCTGCGACATCATACACCATACGGTAAAGAAAGCGGCCGTTCGCCCACTGCGCCGAACAGAGCTACTTGTGAACCTCTAAAATGTTGAACGCTTACTGAACGACGGTGTTAGGTTTATTTTCGTTACGGAATTTCTTGATTCGGTCGCCGCGCTCAAACTGTTTGTCCAAGTTCAAAGCCCGCGATAAAAGCTATGCAATAGCTTAAAATTCAATTTTTTTTCATTACTTGGATTTGAGGCAATAAAGGAGGAAAATGTATTCAATATATTTTGTTTAAGTACGTATTTGACACGCCAGAAATTTGCAAACTGTTTAAAGCATAATGCTAGACAGTTTATGCAACTGATATCGACGCTGGAAATTTCAAATGTCGTAAGGGACATTCTGTCGTAAGTACACTTGATTCACCATCGAACTTGAAATTTTTCTTTCTATCGATCTGTATATTTATTTAAAATTTTGATATCTCTTATAATTATAAATAAGGACTGGAGATACGAAATGTAATACTTTATATTAAGTAACAAAAAAGTAAAATTTTAGTTAGTATATATCAAATTTTAGATTCTAACTTTCTTGTACAGTACCCGGCGATATATATTGCACATCGACCTTATGGCCGGGTACTTGTAGCTTTTTGTAATGTCGTAATTCATTTCAAACTGTCTGGTTTCTATGCTGTAACGCGTCTACATAAATTAAAAATTCTTTACGATCTAAAATCTATTTTGGTATTTAAAAATTTTGAATTAACATTGACGTAAGTAGCGACGAATTGATATCGACGCTGGAAATTTCAAATGTCGTAAGGGACATTTTGTCCTAAGTACACTTGATACACCATTGAACTTGAAATTTTTATCTCTATCGATCTGTATATTTTGATATCTCTTATAAATAAGGACTGGAGATACGAGATGTAATATTTGTAGTAAGTAATAAAAAAAGTAAAATTTTAGATCGTATAGATCAAATTTTAGATTCTGACTTAGTAAATATTTTCACGATCGCTTCGCTCGCGAAAGTTTCCATTACAGATTGATATTTTAGGTATCAAGTATGGAATACATAGCTGCGTAGTACGGCCGTTAATCACTGGCCTATATCATTGAGCTCAAGGTACCAACTCCTCAATCCTGATGCTGCTGGGCTTCGGCTCACCAGACTCAGCTAGCCTTAATTAAATCATTGGGTCGTTAAAATAATCTAGGAACTGACACAATATTGTAGAGATTTGTAGGGGCGGCAAAATTTGAATAGCCTACTGGCGGCAAATGTGTAAATCTGGTGTGCGTTGCGCCTCCGTTTGTTTCGACGTTTCTTATATGCCCATCCAACTTCAACATACGTGTAGAAACAAAGATTATATATGTAATTTATAGAGGCGTTTGAAGTTAGTTTTTTGAAAATCGTTATTATTTTTAGTGGCCTAGGAGTGCAATATTCTGCAGCATCAGGTCTGATTTTCAGGTCAGGTGATAGAATCTGGAGTTCGTGGTGTAGTCTAACTAAAGGTATTTGGTCTTTACAATATGAATTCACAATCAAAAATTCCTAAATTCTCACAGCTTAAGAGTGCAGCACCCTGCAGCATCAGAATTGAGGAGTTGGGGCCTCGAGCTTAACGATGTAGTCTATGCTTGATAACTATTACTTACATTATTAATACACAATCGATATTTTCTAAATCTTCATAGTTAATAGCAAACATTCTCTTTCAAATAAAAAAAAATGCGATACGGTCTGAAATCTCGAAGAAATTGGTGTACATACCTGTATGGAAAAAAATATGAGCCGATTGCGCGCCGATATAAACTTCCTTTTTTTGAAGTCAATTATAAAGTATGTAACTTTATTTTAGAGTAAATGAAATACAAAAATGGAAAATTAATTAATTTTTTTTTTGTTGGCAAGGGGGGCGCAGGCGGATTTTCGCACCCCGGCGTCCAGTGTGGTTAAGACGACCCTGTCTATGCAATGGTCTGATTCCAATCGAATGTGCTAGATAACATCCAAAGACATTACAAAGTATATTGTTTTTAACATACTTGGTAATGTCTTGGAATAATAAGTTTTAAATATTTAAGAATCGACCTTAGCCTAAACGACACAAACAGCAAAAGGCGTTAGCTTAGTTTATTTGCAAATAGCAAAAGCTCTTTGTTAATAAACTAAGTCAATTTAGAAAAAATGCATAAAAGAAGTTTCTCAATGAAAATTAATGATTGTTAAAAATCAATGGAAGAAGAGTCCAACATTTCAAATGCACCAAAAATCTTCTAAAGATGTAAGAATTGAATTGGAACCTGAAATATCTGTGGCAAAATGCAATGATCTGAAAAGTTTAATGCAAATATAGAACAATATCAATACGGTTTTATACTTCAAATGTTCTAAAAAAACTCTAAAATTATCAAGCAATGAGTTGTCTTCTATTTAAGAGTACTACTATTTTCTATTTATTGTCATCTAACCAATTTTGACAAGCAACTCACGTCATTAATCTGATAATTTTATAAGCTTTATATCATGAATTAATAGCTGAGTGAGCAAGACTTTTCAGGCAGTTACGACTGTAAGATTCTTTTGACGTGATAACGTCTTATAAATCAATGAACACCAGCTGCACGCACGACAAAGTGTCACGTTCCACCTGAGCCTGAGGGTGAAAGCGAGAGCGCGGAACAAGCGATAGAGAGGCATGTTGGCTTGTGACACATTTATTCATCGATGTTTCTTGACGTTATCACGTAAAACTATGGTCCGTAAACCGACTTTACAGACAACCAATTTTTTTTATTTTATTCCAAAATTTTTCGATATTATTATAATAAATTGATTATTCATATTTTTTTGTTATACTATACAAGATGATGCCCGCGACTTCGTCCGCGTGATTTAAGGTTTTTTGATTCCCACGGGAACTCTGTAATTTTCCGGGATAATAAGTAGCCTATGTGTTAATCCTGTTTATAAGCTATCTCCATTCCAAATTTCCGCCAAATCGGTTCATTCGTTGTAGCGTGAAAAAGTAATAAACATCCATCCATACATCCTCACAAACTTTTGCATAGTCATCGCATCGCATAGTAGGAACTAGGATAGTAGGATATACTGCATCACAAAAAAAAAATTTTTGATGCAACTACAAATTTACGATTTTCGGATTATTTCCTTTACTTGTGCTACATGACATTGCTTCATGCCAAATTTCATGATTCTAGGTCAACAGGAAGTATCCTCTAGGTCTTGCGAGTGTTAAAATATGCGGCATAGATGGACCATAAAAGGCCGTATCTTTTGATTGCGTCGAATTAGACTTTGTCACAGCTACAAGGGATTGCAGACCTGAGTATTTGATACTATTTTCAACTTGATACCCTCCATGTGTTCCTGAGAAAAAGGGTATTGACAGACGGACAGACAGACGGACAACGAAGTGATTCTAGAAGGGTTCCGCTTTTAGTACGGAGTACGGAACCCTAAAAATGAGAGTTATGACAGTTTAAAAGGTAAAATTTTGTTTGGTCCTCCTGAAAATTAGGGGTTTGTCGCTTACAAAATTTGAAATATCCAGCATCGATGTATCGGATTACACACGGACCTCGGATTACAAAGGGCGTAAAGGACATTTTGGCCAAAACTTGAACTTTTTAATGGTATCATACTCAGTTTTTAACGCTCTTTCGATCTGTCTTATTTACGTCTCAATATTCGCTAAAAATTTTTGGTGTTCTTAAACATGAATTTTCGAATAAATAGGTCACTACTAATGGTACTACACTATGTAATGCATACATAGCATAATATCTATTAAGTATATTGTAAAAGTATTTTGACAAGAGCAACTGCCGAGTTTCTTGCTGGTTCTTCTCGGCAGGAACGGCATTCCGAACCAGTGGTAGACTCATTGACGATTGTGAAAAAACTTGTAAAAGTTTATTTGAATAAAAAAACATTTCTATTTTATTCTATTCTAATGGTCGTAAAGCTTGAGCTAAAACATAATATCATCAAAATTATTTTTTTTTAATTTTAAAAAGTAAAAAATATTCATATCTTTTTCTTCTTTATCAACCTATAAACGTCCACCCGCTTTCAGGAGTTCCGCAATGATTCCGTCATCACCAGGCGCTTTGTTGTTCTTGAGCTGTTTGAGAGCCATACTAATCTCGTATAGGCTGACTGACATCTAGGACATCTTCGGTATAGTTCATAAATCATAACGAATAATTGATCGTCATAGTCACCGTCGTTGGCAACAGTTTTTGATTGACAATTGCACTGTCGATTCAACGAAATACAGTCGATTATCGAGTGTAGGCTCGCGTCACCGTAGAAAAAATATGTCGATATAATAGGCAGATAATATGTCGGGTCTCGTGACGTCACCACGCTCCTGCTTCCCTTGATGGATTAAATATAAAATATTTCTTTCTAAAATGTTTATAGTTTTTAATGCGCTTGATTATTTTTTTGGATATTTTGATACTTGATACAAAAAAAATAATTGTAATCATATCAATAAAAAAAATGGATGGAGAAATTTTGCACTGTGAGTAAATGGGTAGTTTTTGAAAAAAATATAGTCTCTTGGTATATTGTTTGGATTTTCAAGTTGTAGGTACAAAACGGCTATAAAAGGACATTCCAGTGAAAAAAATTCACAGAGCAATTTTTCGCTGCAAGTTACATTGAAAAAACGTATTTTTTAAAATTTGGTGGTTTCGACTAGGAGTATATTTTGGATATTTTATATTTTGTTTCTAGACTTTACATGAATGTTTTAGGTGAAGAAAGTTTTGACCGAGCATTTTGCTGAACTGAGATAATAAGCATAAAAGAGTTTAGGTAAAAATACCTAACTTCCGTTCTAATTTTTTTTTGGATATTTATAAAATACGTTTAACTACTGATACTTTATCATTCTGTAAAGTTTCGTCGCCTGAGGAATTGATGTTGGGGTCCACTAGCTTCATTGCCTAGACTATTGTATGGCAGCCCGCACACAGTCAATATTATTGTCATTATTTTCGAATATTGTCAATAATATTGCGTGTGTGCGGGGCGTATTGAAGGATTGATCAATATTATTTCATATAAAAAAAATATTGTCAATATTTTTATTGACAATAATATTGACTGTATACGGGCTGCCTATGTTACTTATCGTGATAGCCCTTTACCGCCGAATGAAGCCAATCTGAGCCGCACGTGGCTTTTCGTAGCTACTGTAAATTCAATTTGCGAAAGACTTTCAACAGAACGCATTTCCAGTATCTATTGAACTTTGCAGATTTAATTCGATCGCACAAAATGAGTCGAGCCACAAAGGTCTAACAGGTTTTAAGACTCAAGTCCATCTTGTATGTACTACCGCGGAAAGCGAAATATAAATCAGTAGGACCAAAAATGCACGACTTCAAAACAAATCAAATTCAAAATTATTTATTTCACGTAGGCCAACCGGTGGCTCTTATGACACGTCATGGCTCTACCACCGGTTCGGAAAGCGGATTCTGCTGAGAAGAGCCGGCAAGAAACTCAGCAGTTGCTCTTTCGATTTTAGTACCTACATTATACTCTTTCTCTTTTGTTTGACATAAGGAGGCGGGGTGGACAGGGCTGAATTACCCAAGATTAAAAGCTGGGGCTAATTAATAGAAGCTTTTCGCGTGATGACCGCCAAACTTCAATTCGAGAAGGCACATGATGATGATGATGATGATGACTTGGACGTCACGTGGAACGCCGATTGCCGTAGCGACGCGGCAAAACGCCAATGGCCATTAGGTAAGCGATAAAATCAAGAGGTCCTCCACGATTATCAAGGGATTTGAATAGCATTTAGCTGCATGCGAAGGCTCACAGACACGACAAATAAATCAATATCTAAAATACCAAAAGTCACGCGTACGTGGGTTGGTGTGTTTATGTTAGCTCTTAATTAAATTTGCTATCGGAATCAGACAAGGTGACCAGACTTTCTAAAATTTAATCTCGGGTTAGGACTAGGTACGACAATAGCTCAATCCTCGACATAACTAAACGGGTCGGTCGCCTCGCGAAATTCAAATTTAATTTGGTTTTTCGCAAATTGTAAACTAATACGACTGGCTTTCTGATTGCGCAAATGGCAGTATCATCTTCACAGATTTATATAAAAATCTTTACTTGAAAGTGTCCAGTTTAAGAAATTAGTTAGAATATCGACTAATTTGTGAGTAACTCACGTCCAACTCGTTATTTTGATTAATTTCTTAAACTGGTCCCTTTCAAGTAAAGATTTTTATGTAAACCTGTGAAGATGACACTGCCACTGGCGCAATTAGAATGCCATAAGCCTACTTTGTCGTATTAGTTTACAAATTGCGAAAAACCAAATTAAATTTCCCGTGTGGTGACGGCAGATCAGAATACAGTTGTCACCACCCCTCCTCTTCCCGCGGGTGTCGTACGAGGCGACTAAGGGAATATAACGGAGAACGGGCAGCAGCGTCCTCTGTGCTACTACTACCATCTACCTACTGCGATCACCAACCCGTCTGCCCCGCGTGGTGATTATGGGCAAACCCTCCCCTTGGGAGAGGCCTTTAGTCCAGCAGTGGACTGTTATAGGCTATTGATGATGATGAAATTAAATTTGAATTTCGCGGGCAGACCCGTATAATCCACGTTAAGTATGTAGGTAGGTACCTGTGCTTCGGGTTGTGGTGGCGGGATGTGGTAGGGGCCAGGCGGCCGGTAGTACCGCCCGTAGCACAGCTCTGCTGGGTAGTATGGTCCATACTGTTGTAATACCTGAAACGATATTCTCTTCTTAACATTTTGTAACTTACTTTAAACTTTATACGGTAAAAACCCTAGGGAGTAGGGACATGTACCTACTTAAAAGATATCCTTAGCATAGATTTAAGAAAGTTCACTCTCAGTTGAATGCTTCGATAGTGTGTATAAATAAATGTATGTGTAATATAAATATTATAATATCTTAATACATAATTATATATAAATTACGTGTCACGTTGTTTGTCCGCGATGGCCTCCTAAACTACTGAACCAATTTTGATCAAACTTCGTAACTATCTGTAATTTGGTCCAACTTAAAAGATAGGATACATTTTTTTTATTAAGATAATTTATTCGTTTTATTTATATAGGTAAGTTGGCGGTACGAAGTTCGCCGGGTCAGCTAGTAAATAATATAAATGTCATAAATGTGTTTGCATTATGTAAGGTAATAAGTAGAGACCGGATTATATGCAACATAAAAAGCTTGAAATATGCATGCAAATATGCATGAAAAATGCTTGAAATATGCACAAAAACTGACAGAATATGCAACATTAAATGACAAGTTTTATTGACAAAAGAAAAATCGGCCAGGTGCGAGTCGGGCCTCGCTCTTTTAGGGTTCTGTACATATGACCGAATCATTTTTAGGGTTCCGTACCCAAAGGGTGCCAACATGACCCTATTACTAAGCCTCCACTGTCCGTCTGTCCGTCCGTCTGTCAGCGGGCTGTATCTCGTAAACCGTAATAGATAGACAGTTAAAATTTTCACATATTGTTCGGCAATAGAAATATTATTGCCGCTATAAACAACACATAATTAAAATAAAATAAAATTACATAATAAAGGGGGCTCCCATACATGGAAAAGCTCTTTCATTTTATTATCCTACCAAAACAAAAGACGCGCGGCTGCTGAATGTGCCGAAAATATAGCGATAATATGCATCTTATCTAGATTGTACGGAAAATATGCAATTAGCGCTGAGGATGGCTTAAATATGCAAATATGCAAATGCATATAATCCGGTCTCTAGTAATAAGTAATAACCCATTCAATCAATGATTTTCTCGGAGTGCGGTAATTAGTGCGTTCATGTTATGGGAGCGTTCACATTACGGCTTTTTGTGAGCCCTCAGTAATTAACGTAAAATACTATTTAGGAATAGGAATAGGAATAGGATACTCGATATAGCATTTACAGCTCGTACAGTAGGTAGGAACGCAGTTTGCGGCTAAACGCTCACCGACTCATTTAAGTGCGATTTACACGGGTTTAGTAGTTTAGTAAATCTTTAGTTAATATTTAGTGCGTGTAAACGACCAATTTAGTAGCAAGTCGCAAGTTACAATTTAGTAGCTCACTAAACAGGAAAAATAGAATTTGGTCTATTTTTCGGTTAAGAGTGGGTGTACGTTCGTTAACAGTAAACAGATTTGATTTTTACAGTAGTAGATCAAGTTTCAACTATCCGAAAAAAAAAACACGCAAAAATTACATCATACTGCCAAGGGACGTGCTTGGCAAAAACATAAAATGATGAAATTTGTTCGACAATAAAAAATCGCGAAGTTAGGTCTAATTTTTAACCAATATTCATTTATTTTCAATGTGTTGCATATTACAGAGCCAAAATTTTTACATTAAATTCCGATTAATATTATCAAGAGAGTAGCTTAGTCAATTTAAAAGAAAATGAATATTTTACGAGTTACAAAGTATTTGGCGCTTACTACATTCCTATTCCGTGCAAAACGATTTCTTTTGTCGCGCCTCACATGAGGTTGCGGCTATGTTTTATTTCATCGCACCGCGCGGGTGAAATCTGATTTTTTTTTAGTGTTCTACGCGTTCTTAAGTAAGTGGGCGCGGCTTATCACTTAAACCTTTTGTTAGCAGAAGATCTTGCTCGTTTAAAAGCCGTTTACAGTTTGTGCATATATTCAATAATAGTTTTTGCATTTTCGATAATAACATAGTTTTGAAATCAGATACCTACTGAAACGCGAAATCTGATTTAAATACGATTTTCAGACAGAGTGATAGTACCGAGCTTTACACGTGTAAACGGCCACTAAACAATTAAGTCACTAAATCTTAAGTAAAGATTTACTAAACACGTGCAAATCAGCCATTAGTCAGCGGCTGATTTGCCGTGCAGTTTATGCGCGTAGATTGACCGGTCCGCTGCCATACCTTGCTAAACTGCTACTGCCTATGAACGACAGCTAATTCCAATGAATGTTCTTTGCCTACTTTCAAATAAAACAATGTCTCTACTATAACTTTTTTTTCACTTTACTGTATATTTATTTACCAAAAATATCTTCAACTGCCTAGTGGTCGCTGACGTTGTGTGAGTGTCCGAAATTAGGTCAGTAGAACACTATCAGAATACTTATTACTTACAGGTGGATGCGGGGCGTGGTAGTGCGGCGGGTGGTATCTGGCTAGCGCCCGCTCTGCCTCCGCGCTGCTCTCCTTTATAAGCGGGCCCGCGGGCTGATAGTATCCTGCAACAAGAGAGCAAGAGGTTACAAATTGACATACAACTTTTTGACGACCTCCCTGGCTCAGTGGTGAGCGCTGTTGTCTTATAACTGGGAGGTATCGGGTTCGATTCCCGGCGGGGTCAATTTGGGAAATCATAATTTCTGAATTGTCTGAAGTGGAAGGCAAAAACAGCAATGAGCTCTGGCAACTATACCAGTCCAGCATTACTAAGATAGGACGTGATGTACTTCGTGCATCTAAAGGTGGCCGCAGGATAAACAAGGAGACAGGGTGGTGGAGCAAAGATGTTCAGGAGGCAGTGAGAAATAAGAAGGAACGCTTTAAAAGGTGGCAGCAGACCCAAACGCCACTAGACAAAGAGGATTATGTACGTGCCAAAAACCAAGCGAAAAAGAGTGGCAAAAGCACGCGCTGCAATGTATGCTCCACTGTATGACACACTGGAAAGTCACGAGGGGCAAAAACTTATCCATAAACTAGCTAAGTCTAGAAGTACCGCAAGCAAAGACATTACCAAGTGCGTCGCTATTAGAAACTCGGCTGGTGTTTTGGCAACGGACACCCAGTCTATTAAGAACCAATGGCGAAACTATTTCAATGAGCTGTCTAACCAGACGTTTGCGACACCACAGCCGCCCCCACAGACTTTTAACTTGGGGCTAATACCACCCATAACATTCGATGAAGTGGCGAAGTCTTTATACCGTATGAAGAATGGGTAAAGCTTGTGGACATGATGGCATACCAATAGAAGCCTGGAAGGCTATGAGTTCCCAAGGCGTACTCCTGCTCACTGAACTTTTTAATATCATCGTATTTACAGGTCGAATGCCAGATGCATGGCGCATTAATGTAATAACCCCTATCTACAAGGGTAAAGGCAGTGTACAGGAGTGCGGACACAACTAGGGGGATTAAACTCATGAGCCATACCATGAAGCTTTTTGAACGGATTTTAGACCAAAGACTCCGTCAAGAGTGCTCTGTGTCAGAATGTCAGTATGGCTTTAGGTCTGGATGTAGTACCATAGACCCAATTTTCGCTCTCAGAACACTCATAGAAACGCATACAGAGCGTAATCAACCCTTACATTTGGCTTTTCTGGACTTACAAAAGGCCTTTGATTGTGTACCAAGGGAGCAAATCTGGTTTGCATTGAGGTCTAAAAACGTGCCGGAAGGGTACATACGTATAATCCAGGACATGTACACCCAGACTGAAGCTATAGTAAGGACCGCAGTCGGTGACACTTCGACCTTTCCAATCACAGTAGGAGTACACCAAGGTTCAGTGCTAAGCCCGTATCTCTTCTGTGTCGTGCTTGATGCTCTGTCGGCGGAAATTCAGAGTACTCCTCCGTGGCTAATGAAATATGCCGACGACATCGTACTTGTCAGTAAGAACAGGGGCGCACTTGAAGTTAAGGTGAACTCGTGGAAAGATACTCTTGAGAAGGGCGGTTTAATACTCAATACCGCAAAAACAGAGTACATGGCCTGTAGTGTGGGGGATCACGATACCATCCATGTAGATAACGTGCCCGTTAAAAGATCGGATAAGTTTAAATATCTTGGGTCTGTACTACATGAATCCGGAAGCGTCGACTACGATGTCAAGTCCCGAATCGCCGCAGCCTGGGCCAAGTGGAGGGACATAACGGCAGTAACCTGTGACCCAAAAGTTCCTGTCCGCCTAAAAGGATTGGTCTACAAGAGCATCATACGTCCTGTAATGCTTTATGGCAGCGAGGCCTGGCCAGCGCTAACGAGACATACCCGCGATCTTCACTCCAATGAAATGAAGATGCTTAGGTGGATGTGTGGTGTTACTCGCTTGGACAGAATTCGCAACAAGTAC
Organism: Oeneis ivallda; assembly: GCA_029955525.1. Taxonomy (NCBI): domain Eukaryota; kingdom Metazoa; phylum Arthropoda; class Insecta; order Lepidoptera; family Nymphalidae; genus Oeneis; species Oeneis ivallda. The sequence goes on along the minus strand of JARPMR010000018.1, from coordinate 13,156,139 downwards.
ATCCGCGGTAGCCTTGGCGTGCGAGATATCGCAGACAAAATGCAAGAGTCTCGGTTGCGTTGGTTTTGCCACTTACTGCGCCGTCCCCAAAACTATGTGGGTCACAGGTGCCTAAATATGCCCGTCCCTGGACAGCGGTCCCGAGGCCGGCCAAAGAAACGGTGGATTGACATAGTACAGGCAGATGCACGTGCCAACGGTCTTCGTAAAGAGGATGCTTTAGATCGTGCAAAGTGGAAGAAACTTAGCAGGAAAGCGGACCCTGGCGTATGCCGGGACAAACGCTAGGAAGAAGAAGAAGAAGAAGAATTTCTGAATTGTCTCTGGTCTGGTCTGGTCAGGTGGGAGGCTTTGGCGGTGGCTAGTTAAAGACGTGCCGCCAAGCGATTTAGCGTTCCGGCACGATGGCGTGTAGAAACCAATTAGGGGTATGGGTTGAATGTCTTAAGACTCTATGGAAGAATCTTAGACTGCATCGTCACTTACCATCAGGTGAGATCGCAGATAAGGACTAGCTTGTCATCGAATAAAAAAAAGAAAGTTAAGTCTAGGTCAGCCAACAAGGATTAAAAATACATTTGGGGATAGTACAAGTTTATACATCTCCGAAGCGTTGAAAGATTTCGAATATAAAGACGTCAAAGTGGACCTTAATGACGTTTGGCTTTTTCTAAGCCCATCGTCCCAAGGAACCAACTTTGTGAAATAGAACTTTGTGTACTGAATGCACGACTTTAAAGCTTTCGTCCGCGTGGAGTTAGGTTTTTGAAAATCCGCGGAAACCCTTTGTTTTTCCGGGATAAAAGGTAGGACCTATGTCACTCTCCTAGCCCTTAACTATAGCCATGCAAAAAATCACGCCAATCCATTGCTTCGTTGCTGCGTGATTGAAGGACAAACCAACGGAACCCACATACCAGCAAACAAACACACTTTCGCATAATTATAAAATTACCAGTAAGAAATTGTTCCTAATTATTATTAAACGTTTTAAATCTTAGTTGCAAACACATAAGATGAATGATGTAAACAAATGTAATTTCTAAAACAATAATTGTTTTTCGCAAACATCAATCAATTAACGTTAAGGCCGCCATTCAATTTCAATATGTTATCTTCCACCTTTATCTATTCATGATCTATTCAATAGGGCAATTTATAGCCGTGCCCCCGCGTATCTAGCGTTAATTCATGCTAATTGAGCCGGCATATGCTGACAGTACCTCGTTATATGAAATATAATGTCCAGCCATAATCATTATATAAGACGATATTCACATTAATTATTATGCACTTGCGAGGATTAAGAGACTTTTCACCCTAGCGAATCCCATGCTAACGAAGTTTCATTCTTTAAGCTTTGAGTATTAAACCAACACATTTAAGTAACTAATCAAATCTTTTTATACATTCTGCTAGTGCCAATTTCACCAACGTTGAGTATGAGTAACGTTTAACCGTGGAATTTTCATATTTTTGTAGATTTCAAATTTCAATACAAACAGTGTCAGAACGCCTAATTTATTCCTCGGTCAAGAGTCACGAGTTTCGAAGTTGGTGAAATCGGGCCGAATCCTGTTAAACATAATATGTAAGCTAAACCTAGTGCTATCTTTTTTCACAGGGAGCATTATGCTCCCTGTGTAAAAGATATCATATCCTTTTCAGATGTAGCATTATGAAAAGGACAGGACGAGATATACTACATGTTTTAATTTAGGATAGAGATAGTAAGTAAGCCACAATATCAGTTTTTGCAGTTTGTTAACTTTCGATAGCTTTAACTTGCTACATTTCGGATAGAAAAAATGTACATTCTATCAATGTTTACAGTATAACGATTACGCCACCGCCGAACGTTTTGAACTAGGTTCACCCTTCGCTGTGTAATCGGTCGTTGTTTAATAGACTGTATTAATCCAGCATCCTCCCGCAACAACTCAAGTTAAGGAACTATAATAATTTTAAATTAATGCCATAAATGCTAATTAATATGTATATAAAATGCTAATTAATTCCGATATAAAACTCGTTGTTAAATATTCTTGACGTACTTACCTACTGTCTTTAGTTAGCATTTCCTTTGATTTGTGGTTAACTATGAGACATATTTTACTACGGTTTTCCTTGTCGCTATTAATACACAAGCTATTCAAATAACATTGCTTTGACAGTCTCATTGGGCAAAAACAAAAAGGAAAACCGTTAATATTTATTATCTCACTAAAAGATACCCGATATTTTCCCGGTTATTTAAATTTGTACCATATTCGTACCATATTCAACTCAAAATCTTCTATTAAGCTGCATCTACACTTATAATGTACCTAAACGGTAAATTTGTAATGTTCGAGGAAGCGAGGATAAACCCCTGCCTTGTTTGTTCCCAGTAGTTTGTTTTTATTTGAATTTTTAGTATTTTAAGTTTTCTGTACTATTATTTGTATATTAGTTTATTATTGTTTGTTATACCTGCAGTGCCTTGTCTTTAACCTCAGGTTAAATGGAGGAGTTTCTCAATTCGACCGGTATTTTTTATTTTATAGACCTTATGGTTGCCTGAAATAAATGAAATAATAATAAACGCAGCTGTTAAGCTTTTTAAAATACGTCTTAACGCACGCCAAGAGGAAGTGCCCTAATCTCTATGCGTTGACCAGATCAGTCAGCACTGCTCTTCGAACTGCTGTACGAAGGTACATCCTTCCACGATGCTCTACGCAATATCGAGGATAGTTCTTGGAAAAACATCGTATTCGTACGTGAGAAGGTGATCCCTGCCAAGGATTAGTAATTAGGATGACGATGCAGAAACACTATTAGGTAAATTAAAAAAACGAATGTTGAATTAATAGGAATGTTTACAAAACTTCAAGAAAATAATAATTAATGAAAGACAGTCAGGCGGATGTGGTTGCCGCGTCCGCTAGATACGGCGCGCGCCCGCCGCGGCTGTCCAAACACAACAATGCCACATGTTTCACCGCAAACAATAGCAACAGTGTTGTAGCATTTGTGTTGATAATGTTGATATAACCTTCCTCGTTGATCATATTTTTATACAAACTGTTTCAATCACAAAAATATATTGTGATAGAACAGTTATCACTACTGCTATACTAAGAATTCATACGTGCCTATTTCTGGAGTTCGGGACGCATCACGCGAACCCACTTGTTTAAAAATACCTACTGTTTTTGATATCAAAAAACAAATGCGTTGTAAAAAGAAATGCCTTTTTTTGAAACCAAGGTAGGTATAATAAGAATAGGAATACCTAATATAGCATTTTCACGGTTTTTTATTTTTTTTGAAAACTGTACTGCAAATTGCAACAGTATTATATTGTAAATTCTAGGCAAATGTGCCCGCCCACTTTTCCGTTCTGTCTTGATACAATTTCTGTGGTTAGGTATAAGAACATACGGAACTAAACACCAATTATGACGATATGATATACCAATAACTCCATCTATAAATGAGACAGAATTATCTAGACTTTATATCGATTCGTTTATTATGTTAATATATTTTTTGTGAGCATCTTGGTATTTAGAAATAAAATTCAAAAAGATTTCCCACGGGTATAAAATTAAATCACGATTTACGTTTATATTAGCATTGATACTACTACTTATGTGTATATATGAATATATATGGATATATGAATGTTATACCTAATATTCGACCGAGCGAAGCGAAGGTCTCTGAGTTTACTAGAGCGATTTGCACTTGTCCGTCCGTCCGTCTGTCACAGCCTTATAACTTCTGAATTACTGAACGTAATTACCTCAATTTTAGATATGATATGTAAACCGATGGCCTCCAGCCGAAAATGGCTTAAAAAGTTATAAAAATCTTTATTTCAGGGGGGCTCCCATACGAAATGGGGGGCTTTCAAAGTGGAGATTGTATTCGAGGCTAGATTTCTAAAACCACTTTGTTTTAAAACTTGAAACTTACACATAATTTGAGTTATATTCTGTACTTGAACAACAAATACTAAGATTAGATAAATATTATAAAGAAACGAAATTATTTGAGTTTTAATGGGCATCAATGTTTTTAACAAAACTTCACTATACTGTTACTAGATGGCGCTGTCTTTAATATTGTAAATATGCATCCCATCCACGAAAGCAGATGACGATTGACGTCATCAGATTCGGCGCGTTTTAATTACAATATAATATAGTTAAAACTACCTTATGGGAATTATGGGATACCGCGAGGTCTCAGTTCGGGGCGAACCACTAGTTATTAAGTTATAAGTTAAGAATATTATTTAAGAAAATTATTTAAGTACATATTATTTAATTAAGGCAGTCAAACAGACGTGTACAAACTAAAATTATTTTATACTTCGTAGTAACGTTTGAAGTCGGTTTTTAAAAAGGATTTTTTATTTTATTTATTTTAAGCTTTTAGCGTACACTCATAGGATCAATCTACATTGTTTTCTGATCGCGAGCAATTTGCACTTATTCATTGAGGAGTTTTCGTCCTCCATCACCGAAGATATTCATTAGATCTTCACCAAATTTATATGGGACCAACCTGACGATATGTCCTTTAAAAAAAAAAAAAGAAATCGGTTCAATTTGACGGAGTCATGGAGTAACAACGACAAAAAAAGTGCTGAATAATGGGACCACCTCTGAAATATTCCCTACAAAACCAAAAAAGAATTATCAAAATCCATTCATAATTGGCGGAGTAATCGCGTAACAAACGTACAAAAAAACATACACTCGAATTGAGAACCTCCTCCTTTTTTGAAGTCGGTTAAAAACATTTTAAATTCAATCACCTGTCTATCTGTCTATCACAGTGTTAGTAATACAAAGACCTAAAACGTGACCGATTGGTCAGATAATGAACCATACAACAGTGGTTGAATTACTGACGATGGAAGTGGAACCTGTCAGCAAATGCCCTCAGGCCACTAGGTATTGGAACTGGTCCGAATTCCGCGCGACAAACATGTGTACCTTATAATAAATAAATAAATAAACTAGATAAAGATAAAATAAAATAGTCCACGCACGGACGACTGCCGACATGCCGAGCGTCGCGTCCGTCGTGCCGTGCAGTTTTGTTTATGTTTAGAAAGCTCAAGAAAAAAGGCCACTCTCGTTAACTTTGTAAAGAGTGTAAAACATTTGCACTGCTAAGCTAACACGTGTGTTACGAGGCCACGTGCTCGTGATAAAAATAAACACTCGACAAATACAACATGTCAACAGGTTACATTCGTATTCGTATCATGTTATCTGCTAGCTGATATGTCTGTGACTTCTTTCGCGTTGACATTCATTCGTTTATCTCAACCCAATGCCGGTCTACAATTGGGGGCCTCCTCTCGTATGGGAAGGGTTTAAGCCAGAGTTCATCACGCTAACTAACAGCGGATTGGCAGACCTTTGAGGACATTATGGAGAACTCTCAGGCATAGATGTTTCCTCCTTTAACTCCTGGGATGGAATCCCGGACCCTCGAAAAGGAGGGAGAACCCCAAGACAATTTTAAAGACATAACATTCAAAAGGGCCGAAACGGCGGGCGCGATACCCCGAAAAACCTGTTTGTCAGAGCAAACCTTAGCGGAACCGAATTCAACAAAACTTTCACAGGCTGATAGAGGATTGTGTAGGAGTGATCTAGCTTTCTTTTCATCGCGTCAAATCCAATCCCCACATGATTTTATAAACCTATATCAGTACATACGTCGTCGTTGGTGCGTATTACACTTCGATATTCGTATAGAACTTCGTGTTCAAGTTAGCAAAGTTAGCAAGTCAACCAAACGCATTATGTGAGCGTGGGCCTTCTATAGTTCACGAATCATTTTTAGCTTTTCCTTATAAGTTGGTAATCGTTTATTAATGTCCTCCGGGGCGTAGAGCTTCCACTGAAAGAGTTTAAAGCGTGACCTGCAAAGTTGTTCCACTTTCCGGTGAACGTCAAAAGACGTCTTTGAATATCCTTGATGAAGAATTTCAAGTGGCTTTTTACTTGGGGAACATAGATAGCGTTTGGGAAATATTTACCTACTACTTTTTGGCGATAACAGTATGATGATTACACCTGCATAAAATATAATATTGTTATTGGAAAAAATCAAATTCAAATTTATTTATTTCATATACTTAGGCCAAATTTTGGAACTTATGATAAGCCTAGAATTTACCACCGCTTCGGAAAGCTGATTCTGCTAAGAGCCGGCAAGAAACTTAGCAGTTGCTATTACATATCATAAAAATTACAATAAGTTACATTCTCATTGTCGTCAGCTGGATGCCAAGCCGATTGTTTCCATGCAGCTCGTCATTACGAAATTCACTAACTTTGTAATAACCTCGACATAGCAAATAAAAAGTTTTTCTAATTCCACATTACGCGCGGAACGCAAAATTCCAAAAATTCTAATCATGACCCCACAACCGCAACTAATGCGCTACAAATAAATGTGTACCAACGGCCTGTACAATCGCTTGCGGTGTAGATAAAGCTTTTTTTGAAGAATGTATTAGTCATGTTGATGATGATGATTAATATATGCGAAAGTTTTTTTGTTTATTTTGTACAAACAAAGGGTTCTCGTGGGATTTTCTTTAAAATCCTTACTCTACGAGTCTACGCGGACTAGGTCGGGGGCAAAAGCTAGTGTCCAATATTCCCCTGCTCGTATAGAAGTGGGAAAAACAATATTGTAACGGTTGGAATAATTAAACTGTGATCGGAATACAACCTATAACTTTGCTTATTTATCATTGAACTGTTGAAGCTTAGGTAATGTGACATCCGCAAAAAACAGCTGTGATGAATGAAGCAAGCGTTCACTCGTCCGTAAAGAAAAATTCTAGTAAATAAGAGGAAATAAAAATGTTGACGTACTATTGTAATAATTTCTTTATCATATTTATTGAATAAAGATGTTCCCATCTGGGAACTCGTTGCCGAGGAGCGATTGTTTCACTCTAATAACGGTTCGTTCTCCGCTTGTGGCAGATACCTACATTTTGCGGTCGGCAACACTAATTCCGATTGCCCATATTATTTGATCAAAGTTTCCCCGCTTTTATAGCCCATATTATTCGTAACGTGATTTCGTGAACTCAGTTCGATGATCCTATTTATTAGGTAAATTGTTTCACCCAGCTCCATTTCTAGTATCTACATCTAATAATGGATATTAGATACAAATTAATAAAGTATAACATTTAATAAAAACGAATAAGTGCCTACCAATCTAACTATAAAATATTTAGACTACGAGCTTATTCCACCATCTTCGCCGAATAGTGTTTAACCGACGAATAAATTGGACTTTCTGACAATTTTTGTATTGGCAATATGTCAGAACGTCAAAATTCGTCGGTTAAAATTTGCTAGGAGATAGTGTCTAGCACAAAACGATTAGTCGCAGTTTGACTTTGAGTATTACACCATAATACTCAAAGCAGCTTGATGAAGAAAATGGAAAATGGAGAACTGTGTGTAAAATAGTGTTTATTGTTTTTTGAAACAGTAAAACATGTCCAGCTTTGGACAAATCTTTGTCATCTTACCATAGCATGGCAACCAGAATAACAAGCTAATTAGGGTTCCGTACCAAAATGGTAAAAATGGAACCCTTATGGTGAGACTTTCTCCGTCCGTCCGTCCGTCTGTCACAGTCGATTATTTCAGTAACTATTAAAGCTATCGACATGAAATTTGGCATAGTTGTGTATAATAGTGGCCCAACATCATTGGAATAAAGAAAAATCGAAAAATATTTTTAGTTTTATTAAAAAGGGAGGAAAATCGGGGGTTTGAAATTTCAAACTAAAATAACTATACCGAGTGGGGTATCATATGAAAGGCCTTTACTTGTGCATTCTAAAACAGTTTTTTTATTTATTTCTATACTAGCTGATGCCCGCGACTTCATCTGCGTGGATTTAGTTCCTAACATCCCGCGGGAAATCTTTGTCACCCTCCAGGTTCTCAACTATACCTATCCGATAAATCACGTCAATCCGTAGCTTTGTAGCAGGAAACATTTGATCGTCTTGCTCGCGGCATTGTTAATGATGATTCAAAGAGAAAACATATTACTGATGATATTATCAATTACGTAAAACTATAATTTTTATAATTGTTTTTACCATAATTTTTTACCATAATTAACCAAATATAAAATTACGTTTAGCTGTCATTTACGTTTTGTTCTTCCACTGTCATTTTCGTTTTTTTATTCCATGTCAGATGCATTTTTGTTATACTAGGTTTTATATTGACTTGACGGAAACGCGGTCGAACGGGATAAAAAGTATCCTATGTCCGTCTCCTGGTTCTAAGCTACCAATTTTGAGCCAAATCGGTTCATCCGTTCTTGAGTTATAAATAGTGTAACTAACACCACTTTCTTTTATATATATATATATATATATATATATATATATATATATATATATATATATATATATATATATATATATATATAGATATAATAGTTTTTGAGTAATCGGCCAAAATGTCGAAAAAAATACCGCCCCCCCCTCCTTATCTCCGAAGTTTAGCAATCGAAAAATCTGAAATAATTATGGTCAATAGAGGTTTATGTATATTTTACAGGAAAAATAAAAGCAACGCGAAAATTATTTTAGTTTGATTAAAAAAGGGGGAAAATCGAGGGTTTGAAATTTAAAAGTAAGATAACTATACCGAGTGGGATATCATATGAAAGGCCTTTACTTGTGCATTCTAAAACAGTTTTGTATTTATTTCTATATATAATAGTTTTTGATTAATCGGCCAAAATGTCGAAAAAGATACCGTCCCCCCCCCCCCCCTTATCTCCGAAGTTTACCAATCGAAAAATCTGAAATAATTATGGTCAATAAAAGTTTATGTATATTTTACAGGAAAAATAAAACCAACGCTCTAACTGGCATAGTTTTTTTTTATATTAACAATAAACCTCTATAAACAAAGTTAACGATAAATAAGCAAATTAATATAATATTATCGTTTTACTTTTACTTTTGGAGTACGGAACCCTCGGTGCGCGAGTCCGACTCGCACTTGGCCGGTTTTTTTTATTCGACTCGCGTCAAAAACTTGCATGTAAGTAAGTATTAGTTATAAAATTTTATATAGTCGAAGAACAAATTTTCATCATTGTGGACTTTTTTACGTGGAAAAAGTTTTGAATTTCCGGCGAAAAATTTACGTTGCATGAAGTGCTCAACATACGACGAAAATTTTATTAGTTTCGACGCGATTTTGTAGAAATTTTTGCACAGACTACAGGTGCAAATATATAGAATTAAAGTGTTTGTTGATAATTTAAATTATTGGCTATTATTGAGCTTATTTGATTTCGATTATCATGAACGATGTTCGAATGTTAGTATAACTCCATCACGCTTTTTCGTATGTAAGTATGTCTGTTTGTTCGGGTAAATAATCGGAATGGGTGAACAGATTTTGATGTGACTCTCATAGGCATCTACTTAAGTTTTGTATGTACAAGGAATATCTATTTTTCATTCCTGAAATACTCTTCAGTGCTCAACATACGACGAAAATTTTATTAGTTTCGACGCGATTTTGTAGAAATTTTTGCACAGACTACAGGTGCAAATATATAGAATTAAAGTGTTTGTTGATAATTTAAATTATTGGCTATTATTGAGCTTATTTGATTTCGATTATCATGAACGATGTTCGAATGTTAGTATAACTCCATCACGCTTTTTCGTATGTAAGTATGTCTGTTTGTTCGGGTAAATGATCGGAATGGGTGAACAGATTTTGATGTGACTCTCATAGGCATCTACTTAAGTTTTGTATGTACAAGGAATATCTACTTTTCATTCCTGAAATACTCTTCTCGGATTCTTGTGTAAAATTGAAAATTGCTGTTATCAGGGGCAATAAATAGATTGATATTATAATTTCACTGCCTATCCGCGAATCCATACGGAGGTAGCTTGCATCTCGAAAATGGCCATAATATTAAGTCAAACTTTTCCAGAAACTCAGTTTCACGGGATTTTTATGTGTTATACTTATATAATAAATTTGTTTATTTTTTATTTGTCCATCAATCACACAGCAACGGAGCTACGGATCTTCTTAATTATTTATCTATTCTATTTATTTATCTAGACTGTAGAGAGTCACATAGGATTTTATCAAGGAAAAACAAATGGTTCTCATGGGATTCATAAAATAATTTTAGCGCTCGCTGACGAATTCACCGGCTTCAGCTAGTCTAAAATAAAAAAGCACCACAATACACAGTTCTCATTTAGTTGCAGCGGCGTTAGCGTACCGTTACCGCTGGCACACGCGCCGGCGAACAAACGAGGCACTTGAACTAGGTGCAGTAGCAGCGGGCTGGGTTTCGTACATGGAAATATTACCTACCTCCTCCAACTCCGTGCTATCTGCATTATGCTACTTGTGTTATATAACAGAAGTACAAACAAGCTTTAAGCTTTCACTCCACTCACAAGAGCAAAGATATGATAGTCTAATTGCTAAGAATTCGGCTTCCTTTTCGGAGAGAACTGAATCTTTCGGAGCACAGATTAGGAACAAGGGAGATATGTGTGCGAACTCCCGTAGCATAAAATAGGCGTAGCCTACCGTTTTTGCCTTTAGTCGAATTTCATCCAACGACCGCTTCACTTCTCTCGATTTCTGTCTAGCGAGTAGTAGGGATAACTATAAACCTGCTGTCTCCAGCAGGTTTCATTACAATTTCATTCAAAGGGCAAATCTCCCTTGTTCCTAATATGTATTTTGGAGTTAGTTTATGTGCGTAAATCACAGTGAAGTCAGACATCGTGAACAAACCGGCATGTTTGATATCCAAAATATCGTGAGGAAATCTGTATGCCTGAGAGTTTTCTATAATGTTTTTCAAGGTGATGTCAGCTAATCCGCACTTTTCCAGCGTGGTGACTACGAGATCCGTGGTCAGTAGTGCAGGGCCATCGGATAATGGGTTGATGATGATGAAGATCAAAGATGAGTAATCTGGTCTAAACTCAAAGCATTAATCAAATCATCATCGTCATGAGATGACGTCATCATTACCTTCATCATCATCATCAGAAATAGATGATCTCTTCTAGACATAGGTCTAGAAAGGAAGAGGATATACTATTAGTAAGGACTGATAAACCTAGGATTCGTATAAGCTAGAACATAGAAGATCGGTAAGCATACTACATATAATTACTGTTTTTTTTGTATACTTACTGTAATACTGTTTACTTAACGCAAAGCAACGAGCAGGGACCTACTTAAATTGAAATAAAAAAAAGCATAATAAAAAGCGAAGCAAAATCCTAAATAAAAGACGCCCCTTGACCAATGTTGTGAAAATGAAAGTAGAACTCATATTCGCATCTTTGAAAGCAGCAAATCTAATAAGAGCTATATTAAGGCTTTATTGTTTTATCATTAGTGTGGTATTCGAAAAGCCATTGCACAATTTGCTAAAGATAACTCCTCCATCGTGTAAGGGACGGCTAATTGGTGCGTGCTGGCTCGTAAGCGAACGGATAAAGGGCACAGGGGCCGAGTGTTTTACGTTTATTGTCATTCTTTTTGTGTACAGTCCATACGTTAAGTCGTAGTGAAGGATTTGTGACTTGTTAGCATTGACTTATATACACCTACCTACTATAGACCTGCATTTCTGTGTTTTTTTTCTGCTGCACCTCATAAATTCATTAAATTTTTTTTTTCAAAATAAACGTCAAATGTTTCTACAAAGTATAAAAACAATTTTCCTTTGTACACGTTTGTTGAAATTGGGGCAGTGTCGTTGGTTGAGTTATTTTTAAAAATTGGATTAATTCAGTATTACTTTTTTATTTCAAGTAAGATTAGAGCATTCAATTTCGCACCTGTTAAGAATGACAGAGACGATTCTCTACGAAACTTATGCCCAATTTCACCAACATCCCATAAACAAGCACATAGTTAGACAACCGCTAAGCTAAAAGGTCCCATAAACCAACCCATAACTAAAATTTGTTTTCACGAACGCAACAGACCCATAGCTAGCGGACCCATCCTTATGCGACAGTTTTTTTACGATGATAGTGTACCCAGTACCAGTATACCCAGTTGTAGTTCCCGGTTTTATAGGAAAATGATTGATATAATACGTATTCATGTATTATTTTAATGAAGAACTTAATTCTTTCATATTTTGACTGATAGGTAGGTTTCATTTAGTGAATATTTTAATCTATACTAATATTATACAGAGGAAAGATTTTTTGTTTGTTTGTTTTTTTGATTGTAAATCCTTAAGAAAATTGCAATAGTGTAACCCATAGCAGGAAAATTTTGCCAATAAAATGCATTATTTGGCGTGTGCTGAGAAAACTATTGATGGTACATAAAAATGATGTAGGCTGCATGATTAAATTACTCATTATTCTCTACAAATATGTCCCCGTGGGAATATATCTAACTATCATATTATTTAAGTCACAGTAGTAGCTTTTGTATCCTAAAATTTAATTTGATCGCCTTTATTATCACAGTATTCTTCCTTAGGTACTAATACACATTATAAATGCGAAAGTGTGTTTGTTTGTCCGTCAATCACGCTGCAACATAGTTACGGATTGACGTGATTTTTTGGATAGGTATAGTTGAGAACCTGGAGGGTGACGTAGGCATCCCGAAAAATCAAAGAGTTCCCGCGGAATTAATCCACGCGGACGAAGTCGCGGGCATCAGCTAGTAAAAATATATTTTAGTCTATGTTTTACAAGTTTGGTATTGGTATGGGGAATGGTTCCTAAAAATATAAACAAGTACTTAGGTAAAGTGAATCACAAACTCTAGAAATTAAAATAGTTGGTACCTACCTACTTAAGTAGATATACCTGGGGTATCTACTTACCCAGGTAGGTAAATTAGCACCAAACAGGTACCTACGGCCTACCTACCTATACATGCTCATTTTCCATTCAAGTTATTGTTAGGAGAGCAATAAAGTAAGTAACCTTTTATGCTTTTACCTTTATTTCGTAGCTAGGTATAACATCTAGGTAGGTACCCAATAAGTAAAAAGGTATGGTAACCACAAAAAAAATTGATAATTTCCTATGTAAATAGGTAGGTACTCACCTATTATCAGGAAATTCCAAAAAATTTTTTCCAACAAATTAATTACCTACTGTTGATTTAGATAACCTATAATATCTTCGGCAAAAATCTATTTCATCGAAATCGTTGAAATAATTTGGTCGTTTTCAATATACATATTTTAGGTCTTCGACTACGATTTATATCAAATATAGTATCAGTCGTGTCTAAATTATCAAAAAAATCAAATAGATCACGGTCCATCTTGTCCTCTAGAAGTCGCTTTTACTTATGTGAAGGTTTATGGGACTAATGATCCATCTCATAAAATTATGGGATCGTTTAGGCGCTAACGGACCCTTTAAAAATGGTGAAACGGAAACTATCCCCTAACTGGCCGCTAAATATGCTAAGGGGTCCCATAAATCTTATGGGTCGTTGGTGAAAGTGGGCATTAGGCACGCCGATTGTCTCTTTCTGGAGCTCGATGTTCGAGTAAGTGCTGTAGTGTACACCGTACAGCACAATGAAATTAATGACAAAATGATTAACTGTTTCTTGTTTGTTGTCGTTTTGCGAGACAATTATCACTCTAGAAGATGCCACCTCTATGCTTCGCAATATCATAAAAAATATAGTCGCTAAATATAAAATGTTTGTGGCCGTATAAAACATAAAAGCACTATTCTGTATGATTCGAACGCAAACAAAATAAATTATTCTATTAATTGCGTGACCAGTCAACATTCGCGACATTGAACTTTGCAACTAGCCGTTTTCACAATAGCGTGAACTGATGTTAAATTTGACCATATTTTTTATCAACCGATAGACGTCCACTAGTCTGGCAATCCACACTTGCCCAGCGTTGTGTACCGTGACCTTACTCTTCCGTTCCTTCAGAGGAGACCTGTGCCCAGGTAGTAGGCCGCAAATTGAGAGGAATGAAGACTATCACAACTGGACATAGGTCTTTTGTAAGATATCCACGTGTCTTGCGCCGCGTATCCAGCAGCTCACTGCGACTCATGCCTGGCCTGATGTCATCGGTCCAATCCAACCTAATAGTTCTTATAAATAAAAATATTGTAGGCTTAGAATTGTAGGTAAAAAGCATAAAGGCTTTTGAGGTACCTACCGCTCGAAAAAACTGTTACAATTCAACACGATTCGTGCCAATAAAAGTTTCTGTATCTACTAAACTCAAACACAAAAACAGTTTTATGTCAAAAGCTGCATTATTTGTATGAATTCAGTCATATGAAAGCGACTGACGAACAAAAAAAAATACCTAAAGTTTTTACGCTAGATCGAAGTTCAGCGCGCTGCGCGTACCGCTAGTTATATTTTAAAGGTTTATTCTGTTGACTGTAACAATCCGTCCCGTCCCATTACGCGCTTAAGGTAATTTATGTTTATTGTTTGTTAGCTTTCTCTATTACATGCTCTGAATGTTCTTTAGATGTATTCATTTGACGGTTTCGAAAGTTCAAAACAATGAAGTTGTCCTAATTTGATTAGGTATTATGAGATAAGTAGAGTTTGTTTTTTCTGCAGTAGTATTTACAGACAGTGATTTTTGACAGTAGCACGCCTTGGAAATGCTCTTTGAATTAACATTATAAAAAAATCGGCCAAGTGCGAGTCGGGCCTCGCTCTTTTAGGGTTCCGTTAAAAAAAATTGAATAAAAATATTTCCATGTACCCATGGAAATATTTTAATTGAATTTTTTTAATTTAAATTAATTTTTATTATTTGTTGTTATAGCGGCAATAGAAATACATAATATGTGAAAATTTCATCTGTCTATCTATTACGGTTTACGAGATACAGCCCGCTGACAGACGGACGGACGGACGGACAGCGTAGGCTTAGTAATAGGGAGGCCGATCGCGCTATTTGCATTGTCAACGAAACGTTTACAGTTCAGTTATGGATCAGTTGCGATTGTGGTGCAAGTACAATTCAACTTTGTCGCATTCGGTATTGCGCTAAAGTTTATACGTTAGTCGTAGCTCCGACGCAACTGAACTGCAACTGAACTGTAGCCGCTAGAGAGGTTACTTGGTTTATGAAAAACCGGTATCGAACCGCAACAAAATTGACTTGTGTAGCACTATTTTTGACAACTAACTAATGTCAAAGTCAATTAGTTGTCAAGAGTAGTGACAGGATAATGATAACAGATGAATGTAAATAATTACCTGTGTTGCCAGTGCGGATCTTTTTGACCAATTTCAGACATTTTTGGGGCTCACACGGTTTGGCTCTCTTTATTTCTGGCTATACTTATAGCCGTGGGCGCTGACTCTTTTTATCAGTTAATTAAAAAAGTGTCTCGAAGGTATGACAGTCGTATCCCCTCTTGGACCGAATAGTAGATACCTACGTATACGTACTACTTAGCTGTACGTGATTATGAATTAAACGTCCTTGATTGTGTATTTTTATCTTGTCACAGTTGGTGATATTATTATTTGACACTATAGGTATGTACCTTAGAATATAGTATGTACCTACTTTTGTACCTATAGTGTAAAATAATATTGTGTACTATTTTATTTTACTATTATGTATGTATGTACTATTTTACACTAGTCCAACGCTTGAATCAAGTTTGAAATGGTATGGTGAATTTAATTCAATTACGTATGTACGATTTATACGATTGTTTTGTACAAATTTTGCTTAAAATACGATCTTTTTTATTCTGATGTACATTAATAAAATAAGTTGGCAACACTGAAACATACGTCAAAAAATTCAAACTCGAAGTGAATACGCGCGCAAAATAATAACTGACTTCGATTTTTATTTACCAACAAAGAGTTTAGTAATAATACGGAAACTATTAATAAAAATGGAAGAACGCCGCAAAACCACGACAGTCCGGCAATTGGAGATAATGTATAATTATTTAGCCAGACACAAAGAGGTCGCACTCGGACGCGTGCGGTCAAAGGAGGCCCGTGCAGTGGCGGCACGTTGCTGGCGTGAACTAGCAGAGTCCTTAAATGCAGAAGGGCCTGCCAGAACGCCAAAAGACTGGACGAAGGTAAGTGCCTACCCACTTACTTCTATCTTGCTAAAGGAACAAAAGTTCCACAAAAAGAAATCATATTGTTTTTCCCTTGTCAGGTATGGAATGACCAAAAGTGCAAGGTGCGGTCAAAGATTATAGGTATAAACAAAAACCGGCAGACTACTGGGGGAGGGACAAGTGATGCCCCAAAACTGACGCCCTTAGAGGAGATTGTGGGCAGTATCATAGGCTTTGATGTTGGTCCCCTGGCAGGAGTAAGGCAGGACCAGTTCAGCAATAATGAGGTAAGTACCTACTTACTACTAACAATAAAATATGATTGACATAGAATACTTTGCTAAAATCATACCGACTGATGTAGCAAATATCCTGTCCAACTGCAAATAAATGTTAGACAAAAGTTGACAAAACCAGTTTCTTCATACCTAGTGCAAAATTAATATGCCATTGAAGGTTGCTAATAAATTAATTTATGATACATTTTTCTAATAACATTACTATTTACAGGCTGAGGATTTAATAAGGGAACTGGAGATACAAAATCAAATCCCAGCACAAGAAGTAATGTAAGTAATTTTGTATTGTAAAATATGTATTTTATTACTTATTATTACTTTTTTTTTTACAGTGAAATAAATGAGGCTGATGAACCACACAATGTGCTATCACTACCTGGCCCTTCGACATTTCAAACACCAGAACAAATGATTCTTCCATCATCTCCAACTTCTCCAGTACCTAGTTTAACAGGGCAGACACCACAAACTACTCCAAGGCGTAGTGCAGGGCAGACACCACAAACTACTCCAAGGCGTAGTGCAGGTATGTTTAAATTAATTTTATTTTCCAAGTAGGTGTGAGTGTATATTTAGTTTATGATAGTAGCTCTTACACTCTGACTCAGAGAAATGCAAGCATGGGTATGTAACGTGCCCACCCTTGCAATTTCTCAACCAAAACGCATAGAAAGTGTTATCTTTGTATAAACTTGAAAACATTTTCACATAGATTTGGGACATAAGCTTCTCACCATGTCTCTGGAAATAGAGTTATTATTTCAATATTTTGTAAAGGCACTCACAGGAAAGTGGCAGTGAGCTAAAAGTTGGTTGGTTTTTTAGGTATGGATAGAGTAAGAAATTCGCAGCCACGGCAAAGAAGAACCTGAACGTGCTACACGGCCAAGAGTGACAAATGAAGCACAATGTAAGTTTTTGTTTTTGACCACCTAGAAGTAAAGTCCAAGTAGCTTACCCAGAAATTAAAATCAGACAAAATCTATGAAAACAACTGCCAATATCTTTTGAGTAAGCTGCTTTCTAACTTTACTTTGAGGACCATGGTGAAAGAAGCCCTTAGGAGTCATGCACCATGCCAGGATAATAGCTCAGAATAACTAATAGTATTACATATCATAGGACACTATTCAGTAATAAGCATATTTTTAATTCAGCCACCAGAACATATCATAGGACACTATTCAGTAATAAGCATATTTTTAATTCAGCCACCAGAACTGTGTTGGACGAGTCACGACAACTGGTTCTGCGCATTGAAGAGCTGCGAGCGGAAACTGCACTAAAGAATGCAGAAGCAGCATTGAAAAATGCTGACTCATTTAAACTTATTGCTGAAAGCATTGATAGATTCAGCCAAGTAGTAAGTTTAAAAAATGAGTTGCCATTTTTAGGCCAAGCACATTGATTTTTATAATTATGTATAAGGTACTAATTTTTCATTTTGTTTCAGTATTTCCAACGACATTAGTGATGTATCGAATATAAGTTTACGTTACCTCTACAAGGACATAAGATCCATTACTATACACTGTGATGTGTGTTCAACTGTACAAGAGTAAAGTATTATTAATTTTAAATTGTTTAATTGTTAATTTTTGTTGTGATTGTTTCTTTTATTTCAAAGGATTACATACAGGGTGGAAGGGACAGCTTACCGAAAACTGAAACCATGGCTTCAGACCATCTCTCTGAGCAACGTACACGAAGTGGTTTTCATCGGAAACTAAATTTTTTTTCGACTTTCTATAGAAAATTGACAGCTTACTCTGAAGTTTTGTATGGAAAGTCGAAAAAAAAATTTCATTGCCGATGAAATCCACTTCGTGTACGTTGCTCAGAGTGATGGTCTGAAGCCATTGTTTCAATTTTCGGTAAGCTGTCCCTTCCACCCTGTATATGTTACGGGTTAATATTATGTAAACCATAGTTTATGAGTAGTAAATGATGAATAAAACAGTTATGCTTTTAATTTAATTGTTTTTTAATAATTGATGGTCCTGTCTGCCCACAAGCGTTGAATAAGTGCCTGTTGTCGTGCACGTCCCACCTGCAACTCGCTAAGCGCGCGTTCCCCGCGTCCGCGGGTCATGCGAGCTCTGCTACTCACAGCTTCCATTCTCCTGCAGCGAGCTGCCTCCTCTGCTGTTAGTGGAGTGTAGGGGATGTGAGCCCTGTGAGCTATATTGTGTAATACACAACATGCATTAGTAATTTTAGCAGCAGCTACAGGAGAGTAGTGTAGCTTCCGTTCTACTAAAAGACACCTGCAAAATAAAAAAAATCATATTCATATAACATAAATATAGTGTTGTGGAATGAAATACTATCCAACAATTATATGTACCTGAAACGAGCTTTTAAAACACCTATGCATCTTTCAACTACACTCCTGGCAGTTAAATGCAGGTTTTGATAGTACTCTTCAGGAGTATTAGGCTGTGGGTTCGAGAGGGGCGTCATTAGAGTACATCTCAAAGGATATCCTGAATCACCTAAACAAGGGAAAAAAACCGTGTCACTATATAAAAACAAGTCAATCTAGGTAATGTAATGAACCTCTTAAAATTGTATGAATGCTATTTACCTAAAATATACAGGTCTTCTCCATCGACAGTGTGCCGCTTCTCAAGGTATGTATTTAATGGGTGATTGGCCCATACAACACTGTCATGTGTAGATCCTGGATAACTTGAATCAACAGTAAGAATATTTAAATTAGAATCACATATCTGAAAAACAAAAATAAAAAATTAACAACTAATACTTTACAATCACCATAAAAAATCCAAAAGTTTATTCACATGTCTATTACACACCAACTACCTAAGTTAGAATGGATTGCCATTGTACCTACTGAAATGCAGTGCTAACGATTTCCAAAAAAAAATAATTATTAAACCTTTTAAACATTAAATTATTTCTACAATAAGCTATGTACTTACAATCATAACATTTAGAGAATGATAAGATTTTCGATTTAAAAATCTTTCTTCATGTTCTGGTGGACAAATAATTGCCACATGCGTCCCATCAATACATCCTAATGCTGGTATTTTAAACTTATTATAAAACCTGAAAATACATTTAATTTAGGTATGATCAATAAAATTACCTACTGAAAAATATATCTTTTTATTAATAATGATATTAATGGTAGGTTACTATAGACAAATACACATCAAGCCATACCTAGATAGATTTTAGTTTGTCTATTCACACTGGGCGGAAAGCTTATACAATGCAAGATTAGTTACTTATTTAGCTTGATGTGTAGCCATTTTCTCATTATTTATGGAATCTATTTAATATATTTTTTAAAAGATACTTACTCTCTTTTTACTTGTTCCCTTTCATGTTGCTGGAATGGGAAAGCAATATATTTATTAAGTATGGCCGGCTTGTTGAGAGCAGCAGTCACTTGCTGTATGGCTTTTGAGACACTTGCCTGACTAACATAGTGTCTACTGTCTCCAACTATTGTTTGGTAGGATCCCGTCGCATAAAAAGCTAATGCAACCAATACCTAGAACCAAGACAGTTTAAATTAATATAGCGCACAATAGATAGGTAGGAATTTACTGTATACCTAATGTAAATTGTACCTACATTATAGTGTTAAGTATAGAGTTAAGTACATGATGAAATAGAAATATGTAGGTAATGTCTTTGTAGAGCTTTTATATACATAGTGCTTACATACCTTTGTCTTTACGTCTATTGCATCAGACCGTAAAACGGGTGGCATATGAGGTATTAGCTCACTTATTAACTCGAGAGCGATCTCCTTCGTCAATCTATAACGCTTTATAAATTGACGATCACTCAGATTGAACTGCTTGGACGCTATCCTCGATCTCAAATTGTTTCTCTTTGTTTGGGTCCGAGTCACGGCAACATCAAACTCATGGGCTCTCTCAAGTAAATTTATGGCGGCAAACATTTTAATATACTTAAGTAAGTACTTTTTAATATAAAAATATCTAATCCAAATAAACACTACACTTGTAAACACTGTATTGCACTGTTGCGATCGAACTTCAACTATAAAAAAGTAGCGTCTAATGAATTGTTGCAAAAACGTTCGTTAGACAGCAGTTGCGTTCCAACTCAAGTTCAACTGAGTGTCACCTAGCTGTCAAATTGTTAGCGCGATACGAAACGTTCAAAAAGTTGCGGTTCGTTTGCAGTTCAGTTACGTTTCAGTCGTAAAAAAATAGCGCGATCGGCCTGCAGGTCCCGTTGGTACCCTTTGGGTACGGAACCCTAAAAATTATATTAACGTAATTAAAGGAAGTTCATTCATTTCGAGTCTCGACCCATAGCCGGAACAGCAAACCAAGTGATATTGAATTGCTTAAAACTTCTCCGAAAAGTCAGAGATTTGTACTATAATTATGTATTGTATAAGAAAATATAGACCGTACTGAATCGGACAATTTACGCAAAAAAAGTTCTCAAGAGGTAAATTTAAAGTAGCTATTTTTCTGCAATCTCACAATCTGAAAAGATTAATATACTCATAAATGATTATTTACAACCTAAATTCATATTGAATATCTACACATTATATACCCATAGTAGATTTAATCTTCCCGGCACACTGTCAAAACCTATTACCGTATCATTAAGATTCACTACACATTTAATTATGTCAATGGTACAAATTAATGGGCAGCAACTAAGTTACGAGTATAATACACGTTCACTTGACGGTCATTGGCAATAATTCAGCTTTTCCCAAGTCATAAATATAAAAGCAGATAAAAACGGACTACATTTTCACTTGTAAATTGCTGCTGGAGTCTAGTCAGTGTAGAAAAAGTGCAAAAAAACCGCATTTGAGTTGCAAAACACGGCCTAAAAGAAGCGGGCGGTTTGCCTTGAGCTTGCTTGCAGCTGCTGCGATGCCCTAAGGGGGGTTCTTGTAACCGCTTTTTGCGTTCATTTATTTATTTACCGGTTTACTGTGTATAGTTACAGGATCGGTCTCTGTTTTATTGTGTACCAGTGCAGTGGGTCACTTGTAGACGCAGAATATTTATATCTTTTACTCACAGCGCTTTGTGTGAATTTGTTCATATTCCACGTCTCTACCCTTTGGATTTTTCTGTATTTTTCATTTCATCAATAAATGCTTTGGAATCTAATTAGACCCTTCAGGTTGTTATAAATAACCCTTATCTCTATATCTTTTCCGTCCTAGAAACAACTGATGTGAAATAAACCCTAAATCTGTTCATAATAATACTTAGTCATTAGGGAGTCTACACTACAAAGCATACTGAAAGATTTAACCAATATTTCAGTACTATAAACTTATTCGTAGTAGTGAAACTTTCGATCACTATTAATCATTACATAGCGAAACATAAATAATTAATATATCTATCCAATAAGTCGCGGGACCAAACCTTAAAAGGCCGACAGACATTTATATCTTAAAAGTCTTTATAGGTAATTGAAATTAATTTACTCATTCAAATTTCATTGAATTAAGTCATTAATTAATTAAGTTTGGCGCCTTGTTTTCTTCATTTAATATTTTAACGGCGGAATCGAGTTAAAAATGCCACTTGAGTCAAGTCGTAAAAAGTAAAGTAACGTTTATTCTTTGATCGCACGCGAACACGGTGTTATTAACTTTTTAGGTGGTACAGTTTGTGGTTAAGATTGTATGAATGCATTTTAGATAGGTATACACGTGTTTTATACCAACAGTTTTAATTTTACTGACTCTTAATAGGAAAAAGACAATATAGAAGCAAAAATTAAAGTATTAAAATATGTATCTTATTTATTTATTTTTGTAGCAACACTGTAAGCTCAAGCTAGTGTAAGTCAATCCAGAAAGATTTATTAGATGCGAAGCTTTTTAGGAAATTTCATTGCAATAGACGGAAAGTTTTTTTTAAATAACATTTACTAGTTCACTTAAGGAAAAAACGATAAATATTACGTAATACGTTACATAGCATAATAATATGTATCATATTCTCAAATAGCATATAAATATTATATACTTAATATATTTATCTAGAAAAATTCTGAATTCTCCGTTTGTAGCATGTGAAATTTAGTTCAGTTCTAAAATAAAGTCAAGCAAAAAGAGGCACTTGAAATAAGTGCGTATAGGCTGAGAGCCGCCGTTCGGTCTAGACTCTAGACTGTTCGTCTAACGACTGCTAAGCTTATTTAGGGTTATCTTGTTAGGTAGACTATTTTACATTGCTAGCAAGAAAGAGTTCTGGCTTGCGCCTAATTGCGAATTATGACGCCAAATTTTTGTCTGGTGGGAGGCTTTGGCCGTGACTAGCCACTGCCTTTACTGTCAAAGTGACGCTATGGGATTTAGCGGCTAGCGTTCCGGCACATCACTTACCATCGGCTGAGGTCGCAGTCAAGGGATATGTTGTCATTCAATAAAAAAACAGTCGGTTCCTCCTACTACAACATAAGGTTATACATATACCTAATGGTAGGTATGACTAGTAAGTTATAGTTAATAAGTTATAATGAACTGAAATAAAGCTTTACACTCCAATAGGTACAGTGTCCTTACAAAATCCGATCATGTATCTCTATTAAATTTTTTTTTTGATGACAAGATAGCCCTTGACTGCGAATCTCACCTCATCTGATGTTTTTAAGTGACGATGCAGTCAGATGGTAGCGGGCTAACTCGGAAGATTTATGGCAGTTCACATTCAACCCATAACATTAATTTTAAAGAATTGATCAGTATTATTATTTATTAGCTTGGCACTTTAAAAATTTAACAGTTACAGTGAAGTGGTAACCGGTTAATAAACGGCGCGGAGACCGGTTACACTTACATCTAACCGGTCAATTAGCACGAAGTTTGCAATTAGGCCCGCCGCTAACTGCAAGGAAATCTGTATACCTAACGCTAGATAGTAAATTAAACATAAAAGCAAAGTAACGCAAGCTTTTAATTTATAATTATGTTCTTATATAAAAGTAACAGAAAAAATGAGTCCTACCTCGACTATCGGAGCTCCAATGCATCTCCATCATAATCATAGTGTAATAACTAATAATAATCATTAAAATAAAACAAATGAGTTTAATCTCAAATCGGAACAAACTGTTCTAGCAAATGCCATCAAGCAGTTCCAACTCGTACCTCCATCATCAGATAGTTTCAATAAATAGTTACCATAATAATCTATTAACATCCACGACAAGCATAATATTATCTAAAAAGCAAAGCCTCAATAACGCAACATCTCGTAAACCCATGTTATGACAAGCTTTACGCTTATTTATGCGATGCGAGAAAGGACTATTAGCAGTATTTAGTAAAGCTACTATTCCATCATCAAAAATGTCGACTATGGACATGGAAGTGATCGAAAAATCAGTCGCCAGGCAGGTAGAATATCTATCTAATATGAAAGGAGTGATTTTTTTATTATTATACTGAGGGCCGATTTCACCAACGTAAAATAAGTCTTATCCGAGCGTTTTGATAACTAGGATAAACGTCACTCGACGTTGGAAATTGGTACTTAAGCTATTTTTTTAATTTTAATTTATAATATAATAAGTTACTTACATTTTATGAAAAAAATTTAAAACTAAGATTTCCTGCAGGATAGAAAAACATTATCGACGCGATCAAAGTCGTAGGCAAAACATCACATAAAAGATATCAAGTAGGTTTAACCGTCATTTATTAATTCAAACTGCCGTTAATAATGCTATTTCATTGTTTAGAAAGTTTCAGCAACTAGATCTGCCTAGAAACGAGCAGCAGGCGGCCGGGTATTCATATAATAAATAGTACCAAAAACAGACTCTAGACACTTAGTTTAAGAGAATAAGTTTGAACTGTCGCATTCTCTATGGTCTGAGAGTTTCACTTAGCTTTATTAGGAGCTAGCTGATATTATTCGTCTGATATGATGTAAGTTGTTTATTGAACGTGACGTGACACGTGAGAATTATTTGATTTCTCTTGATATAAAGCCCCGTTCCCTTAAAAAAAGTTTCCGACTTCGAAATGCAAGCTATTTCTGTACTGAATTTCATCAAGTTCAAAGCGCGGAAATATTATCTATCCCCTGTAACAGTTTTTATATTTTTACGTACTGATCTTAATAGTTATTTAGATAGATGAATATATAGATTTTTCATTATTATTTCAGGATAATAAATAACCTATCCCATTCCTCACTGGTATATTTCTCAATTACTGAAGAGGAAAAGGGCGGGAACATACGGGTTCGAAGAGCTGATGGTCGTTGGGGTCCCAAGGTGCTGACGTGGCAACCCCGCACCGGGAAGCGCAGTGTTGGCAAACCCTCCCTTTAAGTGGCCCGACGACATCAAACGAGTCGCAAGGAGCCGCTGGATTCAGGCGGCGCAAAACCGAGACCTGTGGAAGTCCATGCAAGAGACCTTTGTCCAGCAATGGACGTCTATCGGTTGACAAAGAAGAAGATATTCCTCAATAGGTATGCCTAAGAGTCTTGTTAAATTCGGCTCAGCCGTCCCGCAGATTATCCCGAAAAAGGGAGACAAAAATTTTAAAACGTGTTTGGGTCTTTAAAAACTTAATAAATAGCAGTAACATGCAAATATATATATCAATTTATTTGTGTAGATACGAGTAAATGACCTATCTAAACCAGGTAGGTACATAATTTACACTACGTAACCATACTTGACGTAACCGTAAGGTAGATATCGTAACAATCATTATCTAGAAATCCGTCATAATCTTACCTTTCCAGGTTAGCTTCCTTCCTTCCCTGCTCCCTTCTTAGGCGAATCTCACACTGCGACGCATCACGCAAGTACGCAACCCGCGCGTGAATCTGATTCCACGCGCGACGATTCGCTGTTCTTGTTAGTGTGTAACAACTGCCACCGTGCGTGTTTTCTATACAAACTGAAGTACTTACAAACAACTTTAAATACGCAGGCCCGCGTCCCGGAGCGGGGCGCGTCGCAGCGTGAGATCCGCCTTAGACTGCATTTCCATTTTCCAGATGCCACAAAAAGGGTTAACTTGTCACCGAATAAACAAATACCATCAAATACTGTATTAAATAAAACGTGTAAAAGTTGAGAACCGGTTACATTACCTCTCACCGCAATTAGACAATAACTTCCAATAAAACGGTAGCAGCGACGCAACCGATGTTTTCGAGAAAACAAGCGGAGCTCTTGCTTTTTCGAAACGCAAATTCGTAACGGTAGTTCGTGTGGTAACTTAATGTGCGGACCACCGCGGTGGATAATACTGTGACCAATCGACAATCGTAAAAATCCATTGTACCTGCAAATACTCTCTCTTATTACCTAACGTTCTTAGTGCGCTGTGATAGCTTAGTGGTTGAGATTTCGGCCTTAGTCTTTTCGTGGGTTCCGAAGATCGATCGATCCCATGCGTGATGTGTAGATAGATAATCTCTGTCTTTTCAGAGTTATGTGCGTTTTAAGCAATTAAATATCATTTTTGGCTAAACATGTATCTCATAATATTTGGGACCCATGGAAAAAAAATTACTTTCACAAAATAAAAGACAAAGTTCTATTAATTTTTCTCTGAGAGGTCATATTAGATCTAAGGAGTTGGTACTAGTGAAGTTCCTTTCCAATCCATGTTATAATAATTTAATATAAAAAATTCTTTATAAAAAACCGACTTCAAACTCCCGCGCAAACAAAAATTTCAACAAAAATAAATTAAATACAAAGTAAGTATTTAATTTATTGTTGATATTTTAAACACCGCTCGACCGATTTCAATAAAATTTATATAAGTATACCCTTTGAAACAAAAAAGAATTTTTCAAATCGGTTCAGGCGTCTTCGAGTAATCGGTGAGCATACATAAAAAAACCCAAGAATAGAGAACCTCCTCCTTTTTTGAAGTCGGTTAAAGAATAAAAGACTATTGCTGAAATTGTCTTAGACGTAAGACGATCAATGATGTAATTTATTTCTTGAAAGCTTACAGTCAAGATACTAAGCCTCAGAAGTCAGAAGATTTACGTAACATTTACAGATTGCTTCCGTAATCGCAATTATTATGACTGGTTCAAATAGGTATTATCGATTGCTTCATTCATTATACTAATATCGAAGGTAAAAAATGCTCGCAGTTTCAGTATTTTATATTTTGTGACGTATCATTCACCAACTATAGTCATAGGGATTTATTCAAATCAGTGGGGATGACATATTACTAGAGAATGCAATGTTCTGAAAAAATCGCCTAAACTTGCGTGGTTTTTAATTTTTATACCCCAAATATTATTTAATTATGCTTAAAGTGGCGATAAAAGCGATAAAATAATTACTTAACTTCCAAATTTTACTATAGTATAAAATAATATTTATAAAATCGTAGCGTAATCATTCTATCTTTGTTCAGAGAAATAACCGGCTTGCGTAGCCTTAAGGTCTATTACTGCATTGGTATTTTTCTCAATGCTTATTGATATATGAACGACCCAGTGGTCTAATAGACAGATGGTATAATATGATGGTATTAATAGGATACAATTGAGTGTACTGCAGACGTACAGTAACATATAAAGTATGCAGATCCTGGCTCTAATCAATGAGTAATAAAATAACATTAACCTCGCTATCTATGACTATTCACTGGGAGTACCTACCTACTGCGATTATAAAGTACAATTATTAATAATAAACTTAATGCTAATAATTATAATATGTCAAATTGTAGTACGGTTATGTTTTTTAAATCAGAGTTGGCTTAAACTGTGTAGGTATTTAAACACGTCTAAAGTTTGTTCAAGTTTTTTGTGGTAAGACCGTTAATTTTCTAGAATTTTCAACCCCCAACTTAGCAAACGAGCTCCGAATCTAGTTCTCGTCATGTGTGAGACATGAATGGCGACTTTTTTCTTTCGCATTGAAGGCATAGTGAATGAAAACAACAAAGCATTAGAAGGTTTCCAAGCAACGAATGTAACATGAGTACCGCTGTCTAGACTCTCAGTTATTTCATGTAAACTATTCAAATTTTTTCACTAGTAGATATATATGTATATGTTACGGTAAATGTAATAAATTGAAAATTATTAGAATAATTCTTCTTCTTCTTCTTCTTCTTTATCAACCGATAGACGTCCACTGCTGGACAAAGGTCTCTTGCATGGACTTCCACAGGCCTCGGTCTTGCGCCGCCTGAATCCAGCGGCTCCCTGCGACTCGCTTGATGTCGTCGGTCCACCTGGTGGGGGGTCTGCCAACACTGCGCTTCCCGGTGCGGGGTCGCCACTCCAACACCTTGGGACCCCAACGACCATCAGCTCTTCGAACTATGTGCCCCGCCCATTTCCACTTCAGTATCGCGACTCGCTGAGCTATGTCGGTGACTCTGGTTCTCCTACGGATCTCCTCATTTCTGATTCGATCCCGCAGCGACACTCCGAGCATAGCTCTCTCCATCGCCCGCTGAGCGGTCCTGAGCCTACTTATGAGGCCCTTAGTTAGTTAGTTAATAATTACACAACATTATTAATAATTACTTACCAAGATTGATGGTAAAAGTGATTAATTATTCACTTTTGTCGATTAGGTATTATTAATAATGATTGCACATCTTACTAAATGTAATAAATATATTATATTTTCTGGGTGGTTATAAAAAAACTTTGAAAACTGGCGAGAGCAGAGCAGAGCGCAGCTCCCATCACAAAAAATAACCTCGAAGACTGGCGGGAGCTGCGCTCTGCTCTGCTCCCGCCACAGTTTTCGAGGTTATTTCTTTTATAAACTCCCACAAATACTTGCACCCGGTCCTAATGTCCTCCTAAAAAATCCTAACTGTTGGTTAGGTTAGAAGGCTATGGTTCCGCCAGTCTTCGAGGTTATTTTTTTTATAACCACCCAGAAATACTTACACCCGACAATCCTTACTGTTGGTTAGGTTAGAAGCACAGCTCCCGCAACAGCCTTTGTGATTATTTATTTTTTTGTAACCACCCAGAAGTACTTGGACCCGGAAATCCTTACTGTTACTCTTAGTAAGGTTCGCAACAGCCTTCGTCGTTATTTTTTTATCTTCATCTTCTGATGAACTATGATGAACCGATGATTCTTCTGAACTAGCTGATGTCCGCGACTTCGTCCGCGTGGATTTAGTTTTTAAAATCCCTCGCAAACTCTTTGATTTTCCGGGATAAAATTATCTATGTCACTCTCCAGATCCTCAACTATACCCATGCAAAAAATCACGTCGATCTGTTGCTCTGTTGCGGCGTGATTGAAGTACAAACCAACAAACAAACTTTCGTATTTATAATATTAAGTATATGATAGACGTCACTGCTGGACAAAGTTATCTTGCATAGACTTCCACAGGCATCGGTCTTGCACCGCCTGTATCCAGCTGCTGCTTCCTGCAACTCGTTTGATGTCGTCGGTCCAACTTCTTAGTGGGAGGTCTGCTAACACTGTGTTTCCTGGTGCAAGATCGCCACCTTGGGACCCCCAACGACCATTAGCTCTTCAAACTATGTGCTCCGTCCATTTCCACTTCAGTTTCGTGACTCGCTGAGCTATGTTGGTGACTTTGGTTCTTCTACGGATCTCCTCATTTCTCATTAGATCTCGCAGGCACATTCCGAGCAATCTTTCAATTAAAACATTTTTTAATACAGTTGCTCAAAAAGTGGCGTATTGCAGGGACGTATAGCGTTCGGGATGTGAGCTATTACACACTCGTGCTTTTTTTTACCTTTCCCGAACTCGTGCGTTCTCTTTCCCAACTGTCAAAATAAAGTCTATTAAAAAGAAAAACCAACCATGAAGTTTTTACTAAAAAAAATCATAGAAGTTTTTATAATTCATGCAAATACGTATATTTCCAAAAAGAACCTACTAATTTGTTTCAATATCAGATTTAATGATTTGATTGAATGAGTTTGGTTAGGTTTCATTTCATTTCATCTCATTAAATTTCATTTTCATTTCATATCAACAAAAAAATTCTACTGAAGACTTCCCAACTAACAAAATGGTCATAACATTTTAAACTTTTATGACTAATTCGTCCTATAAGTATCGTATATTAGCAAGTTTTAAAACATGACGTTGTACAGGCGTCATGTATATTGCGTTTATGTTTTAATGCAATTTGGTAATAAAATGTCCTCGTACAAACGTTTGTATGACATAGCTATAAAGCAATTTAATCGCAGAAAATAAACAGTCATACAAACGTTTTAGCCAGGACATTTTGGCTGGTATTACAACTTATATATGACACCTTATAGCAATTTGGTTATATAAAAGCTTTTATATCCGCAACTGTAAGACTAGTCATAATTTCGGTTTCTTATGAATGTTACATGTCAATAAAGTCATATAAATGTCATATCCGAAACCACTGTATGACTAAAAGCTAGTGCTTATGATTTGTTTGGTTCAAAACGTTAGAATTCTGACATTTTAAATAAACGCGAAAGAGAGTGATGGTTCCGTACATAAATCGTAAAATTATGAAAGAAGACAAAGAAAAAAATTATGAAATTGATTAAAATTATGAAGAAGAAAAAATTTCTTTAAAGTTAATCACATCATACTAATATTATAAATGTGAAAGTTTGTGATGATGTAGGTATGTATGGATGGATGGATGTTTGTTACTCTTTAACGCGACAAAGAATAAACCGATTTGGCTGAAATTCGGAATAGAGATAGCTCATACCCAGGATTAAAGCACATAGGTTACATTTTAACCCGAAAAATTAAAGAGTTCCCGCGGGAATTAAAACCCTTAATCCACGAGGACGAAGTCGCTGGCATCCTCTAGTTACTAGTATAATAAAACAAACCTACCATGGCAGTACAAAATAAACTTTAATTTGCTTCTTGATTATCTACTCATTACAGATACATTCATCGTATGGATAATTATCATGAATAGCGAAATCTTTGCACTGCTGGCACTAAAATATAGTACCTATAATTATAGTGAAGCAACATTATTATTATGTTATTTGGCATGACAAAATGTTTAAGCATTGTGGATAAAGTTGGAAACTGACAATTATGACATTTTTCGACTTTGACAACATGTGTTTTTTGCCACGGCCATTTTAATTCTCTCAATAATTCAAAATCGCTTTTCTTAAGAAAATCGTCCACATCCAGAAAGGCCACGTCTATATTTGAAATCTAAAAAAAATGTAGGTAGGTACTAGTTATAGGTACATGATGCACAAAAATTTACATTTAGGTAAGTATACCAACTGTACTATACTATACCATAGAAATTGTTTGCAATTATTATTACTTTCTTAAAATACAATTGCGACTAAAACGTTAGGCGAGGTCTATAATATACCTATCTATGCAATAGTTATATTCCCAAAAAAGTTATGTGCTCTAAAATGTTCTGATAATGTAAAAGAACTATGTTTTGGAATGACAAAATGACGGATTACTAAAATGTTTTAAGGAACTCTGATAGGTTTGTAATGATGGCGTTCTTTAAGTTTTAACTCTTAAAACCGCAGTATTTATCGTATATAAGTATTTTGTAACTCATAATGGCATTATGAAGGAGTTTTTACTCTTAACACAGCAGTATTTATCGTATATAAGTATTTTGTACATCATAATGGCATTATGACAAATAATAATTTATTTTTATCAAAGAAAAATATAATTAAATTTAAAAGAAATCAAGGGGGCATTTAAAATTTATTAATAAACCTAAAAAGTTGGTCGCAAAAGTGACATTCGCATTAAGTTTTCCTAACTTAAAAATAAACACATCCCATTTCAAACTTGTGAATATTGATTACACTGAAGTATAAAATATTAAATACATATTACTTTTTGTTTTTTATTTTTTTGAAGACGCCGAGCTGCTCAGACAATATAATTTATTAATATTACTTATGATTGAAAGCGCTTCAATACTGCATCAAAACTACTCATTGGTCAGACAAACGTCTGCGCTATGATAACTATACGACTAAATACTCATACAAATAATAAATTACAACACTACTATGACGAAATATACTTAAAATATTAATTTTATAACACCTAATTGACTAAAAGTTTTTGCTTATGACATTTGAATGACAGCTGTACGACTTTATAGCCATAGTAACTGCGCCAAAATCGCGTTGTATAAACGTTTGTATGACCATTGTATGACTTAATTGCATACCATTCAGTTATATCCAAAACGTTTGCAAAACTCTTATATGACTTATTTTTGCTAGTTGGGTTGGCTGTATGGGCATAGCCCTTTGCCTACCAGAATGGGTGAAAAAAAAAAACTCTGCTTATATTCTACGGTTGGCGCCATTTTTTAGAAATTTTCTTTGCGAGTTTAGTTGTTTGTTGCACAAAATGAGTAATTTCGACCCTAGTTTTTTGAATTAACACCACCGGAACTCAGTATAATTGCACAAAATGCTTCGGAGAACATTTTACCGGAAAAGTCAAAAAGTCGCTACATATCTACATACGACGAATTTATTGCGTGGAGAGAAGAGAAAAAAGCAAATAGTTTTTCAGAAAATGTTATGTTGGCATACTTCTCCGAACTCGCAGCAAAATTAAAACCTTCTACGTTATGGTCGAGGTTTTCGATGATAAAAAGTATGCTGAAAATAAGGAACAACGTGGATATAAGTGAATACATCTACCTTCGTTGATAGTGATAATTCCATCAACTAGCAAACGCCATTGTATGACAAATATACATGAACAATCATACGAAATTAATAATAGTTTGTCTCAAACAGTAAATATGCAACCTAAAACTTCCCCAACAAAAATTTTTATATGTGAATTATAACTTTTATAAGAAATAAATGTTAAGTTAGTTGAGTTTATTGTGTTTTTATTATTTTATTAAATTGCTTCATTTTTTCGCAACTGTATTAAAAATAGTCGTTCAGTACACGTGCGGAACCGTCATTGCAACTTGTTCCGACTGTCAATCCTCGCCTTCGGCTGCGCCTCGGCTCGGGTAGACATTTGTCGGAACTCTTTGCAATGACAGCCTTTCCGCACTTGTAATGAAATATACTATTTTTTTATTACCACGCAGAACACTTGCACCCGAAACTCCTTACTGTTTGTTAGGTTAAACGGTTGCAGAAGGGAGGAGGTTAGAGGGGTTTTCAGTTCGTTTCTTCTTTGTTTCATTACTTTTATCGAAGACAGTCAGTCGTGAATTATTGAAAACCGACAAAAGTGATGAAGTTCACAGTTTTTATCAAAACCAATAATTACCGAATAATATTAATAATTACCACATTTATCACATTTACCGTAACATATACATACTTATTGCGTTACTTTGCATACTAACCGTCTTTAAATATTTGATTGACTCAAGTAGGATAGTCAAATACATTTGCGAAACAAATAAAATGTTCTTTCAAGGCTTGTAATCCAAGTGGTATAATATCAATAATAATTTCAGATAAATAGGTAGTTATTATGCTGATTGCGATAACTACTTCAATCAATTGCGAACTACTTCATATTTTCACGGTTTTTAATTCTACTTCAATTTTATTCTACAATTTTAGGTAAATGACTGTCGAATGAATAAATCAAGGAAAGGGATGAGATATTTTCTTTGAATTTTCGAGCACAGTGTTGGCAGACCTCTCACTAGGTGGATCGGCGACATCAGATACAAGCGACGCAAGATCGAGGCCTGTGGAAGTCCATGCAAGGGACCTTTGTCCAGCAGTGGATGTCTATCAGTTGATAAAGACGAAGAAGAAGAAGAAGAAGAGATTATTTTAGCACGTAAAGTGCGATATCCCGGGAAATTCAAGATCGTTACAAGATGAGGTTACGCCTCAAGATTATCGCGCTCAAAATCTTTTTCTGGACTCTTTTCTAAATAATCAATTCACGGCCATGCGGCACTTCCACTCAAGCTTATTAACGGTAAAAACTGGTGTTATAATAAGAGGGGAAAAGGTTATAATAGTTTATTTATATAACGTCTAATTTATAGCTCGTGTTAACACGGCGAGCGTGAAACGGCTAAAGTGGCATAACCACTTGTTACTCGGTCCCCTTTTAGCCACCGCGAGTCGCGCCGGTGTACTGTGTACCCACCTAGTGGATGATATTCCAGTCATTCTTTCGTTCAAAATAATTTAAAATCAAGATGGATACAAACGCCAATCGCCATCCTATCGCAATGCATCATATTATAAACATGCACTTATGGTGTGTTTGGAATCCTAGAAAAAAATTACTCACGTGAAATAGGGTAGGTAGGTATACAAACGAAAAAAATCGGGCAAGTGCGAGTTAGGCCTCGCTCTTTTAGGGTTCCGTACATGACCAAATCACTTTTGCTAGTCTTAGTGCTAGCTGATACTAAATTAGATTAGGGGGAAAATGAGGTTTGGCCACAATTACTTATAAACCGCATCATAAATCGGTGTTTTCAGTATTTGTTGTTCAAATCCACTATATAGTACATAATATACAGAAATTTCAAATTCCTAAGTACTTTAGTTTTTGAGAATGACCCCGTAAGAAAAGTAGACTAAAACCAAAAACTTTGATGGCCCCTCATTTCTTCATTTTTGTACCTAAAAATAATAAAAAATATATTTGAACTCTACATGATGAGTTCTAGTCTAGACAATGATACCCCACATGCCAGGGTAAAAAAAAAAAATTATTTTGACTCCTTTTCCATGTATGCCCCCTTTATTTTTTAACTTAATTTTAATTTTTATTATTTGTTGTTATAGCTTCAATAGAAATACACACTCTGTGAAAATTTCAACTGTCTACCTATTACGGTGTACGAGATACAGCCCGCTGACAGACGGACGGACGGACAGACGGACAGCGGAGGCTTAGTAATAAGGTCCCGTTGGCACCCTTTGGGTACGGAACCCTAAAAAACAGTGAAGATGTGTTACCACATACCCACATACCCACATACTTATTTTGTTTTTCGCGTAATTATGACATGATATAATCGCGTAAAATACACACAAAAAATACAATCGAATTGAGAAGAAAATGATTAGGTCTAGTTAATTTATCAAAAAAAAAGCTACCCTAAAAATGACATTCCTTAAGACTTTCATTTTGTCTTTAAAAAATCTTTATGCTTTTAAAGCGTGTATGGAAATAAAATAGTTAGCTAAATAAATTCCATTCATTCCAATTCCATTCATTTTGATTCAGAGATTTGTCATGGCTGTAAACTAGACTGCTAGAGCAAAGTTTATGGTGATTTTCTAGCAGTAACTATTATACATTTATTTATCTAACTATTTTATTTCCATAACTAGTTCCAACGTCTAATGTAGGTATAATGATTGCGATTGATTTCTTTCAAAGTGTAGTCAAGCGGTTACTTTGAACTTAAGCTGCTTCCACACTATCGCTTTTATTTATATTATTACTAGCTGACTCGGCGAACTTCGTACCGCCCACTTACCTATATAAATAAAACAAATAACTACTAAAACTAGTTCTTAGTCTTTCAAGTTGGACCAAATTACAGATAGTTACGAAGTTTGATCAAAATCGGTTAAGTAGTTTAGGAGTCCATCACGGACAAACAACGTGACACGTAATTTATATATATTACGATGTATTATGTATTTTACTTAGCTCATTCAAAGGGTATTTTATGAATACACAGTCAATAAAGAAACTTTCAGTCAAAACAATCTTCACATAAAGAAGGAAATAGTTATCCTAAAATTTTCTACTTTCTGGGTACTCTGCGCATAAAGCATAATTATTCTATTAACAACAGTGTTAACAAGTTGAAAAAAAGTATCATAACCAATTACGTCATTCCAGTAATTACGTGTAATTTAAGTATAGATTATACAAGAAGGCGTGTTTGTCGCGCCGTGTTCGTTCATAGTGAAGCTGGGGCGAATACTTGACAAAACGGTGTATATTTTTGTGCTGCTCAGCTTTTCTGAATCTTAATATATACTTTACAAATGAAAATGTTTTAAAATAAAACAGTAAAATATATATTTAATGAATGAATTTACAAATAAGTATACTGACTTTAATGTTATACAGTTGTTAATTATAATTAAGTAGTCGCTAATTAATAAAGGGTGATAATACCTTGCTGAAGAATTATAGACCCATCTCGCTGCTGAGTCATGTTTACAAGTTGTTCTCGAGAGTCATTACGAATCGTCTCGCTCGTAGGTTTGACGACTTCCAGCCCCCCGAACAAGCCGGATTCCGAAAAGGCTTTGGTACCATGGATCACATTCATACGCTGCGGCAGGTTATACAGAAGACGGAAGAGTATAACCGGCCACTTTGCTTAGCGTTTGTGGACTATGAGAAAGCCTTTGATTCGGTGGAAACTTGGGCTGTGTTGAGGTCGCTGCAGAGATGCCGGATTGACTACCGGTATATCCAAGTGTTGAAGTGCTTGTACGAAAACGCCACTATGTCAGTACGTATACAGGACCAGACTACGAGACCGATCCACTTGCAGCGTGGAGTGCGACAGGGAGATGTAATCTCCCCGAAGCTATTTACCGCTGCGTTGGAGGACGTCTTTAAGCTTCTGGATTGGAACGGACTTGGCATCAACATAAACGGCGAGTACATCACTCACCTGCGATTTGCCGATGACATAGTAGTCATGGCAGAGACTCTGAGAGATCTCAATACAATGCTCAATGATCTCAGCAGGGTTTCTCAACAGGTGGGCCTGAAAATGAACATGAGCAAGACGAAAATCATGTCCAATGCTCATGCTCCGCTCCACCCAGTAATCGTTGAGAACTCTGCGCTCGAAATTGTAGACGAGTATATATACCTGGGACATACAGTCCAGCTAGGTAGGTCCAATTTCGAGAAAGAGATTAATCGCCGAATCCAACTCGGCTGGGCAGCGTTCGGGAAGCTCCGAGATGTCTTCTCGTCCAAAATCCCTCAGTGCCTGAAGACTCAAGTCTTTGAACAGTGCGTGTTGCCAGTGATGACTTACGGATCCGAGACATGGTCGCTAACTTTGGGCCTCATAAGAAGGCTCAGGGTCACCCAGCGAGCGATGGAGAGAGCAATGCTCGGTATATCTCTGCGAGATCAAATCAGAAATGAGGAGATTCGTAGGAGAACCAAAGTCACCGACATAGCTCAGCGTGTCGCGAAACTGAAGTGGAAATGGGCGGGGCACATAGTTCGAAGAACTGATGGTCGTTGGGGTCCCAAGGTGTTGGAGTGGCGACCCCGCACCGGGAAACGCAGTGTTGGCAGACCCCCCACTAGGTGGACCGACGACATCAAACGAGTCGCAGGGAGCCGCTGGATTCAAGCGGCGCAAGACCGAAGCCTGTGGAAGTCCATGCAGGAGACCTTTGTCCAGCAGTGGACGTCTATAGGTTGATAAAGAAGAAGAAGAAGAAGTCGCTAATTAATAACGATCCGTTGTGTACGCCCCCTTTCGATTAATAATTACATTATATTATATACCTTATAAACCATGGATTTATGTTAACCGTTTCAACGACTGCCCCACGCTATGGTATTGTAATTTTCGCCGTCACTAAATATTCCATACAAGGTGTTTACTCATTAAATGCTTGAACAGTCAACGGAACATTCCACAGTTTTTATTGACTGAATCCTGTATGAAGTGTATGTGAAAAGAACGTAATGTGTACATAAAATGTGGTATAATTTTTATACCTTTAACCAATTATAGAGGCGTTGATGTCACTGCCAAAGGTTAGGTCTTTTATGAGTTCTACTTTTCGGTATCAAAATTGACTAATCAATAGAGCCCGTTTTCATGTAACGATATCGAAGGTTGGCAGTCAGGTTGTCACGATAGGGGACAAAATAGTCGTTCGCTATGTTTGCAGTTTGCAATTGCTGCGGTCAATATATTTTTTGCATACGTATTGCAATTACTATGGGTGTGTTTTTTTCTTTTTCCGACTACAAAGCAAAACTAGGGGTTATGATTTTAGCTGTCTATGTATGTATGTGATTATTTAGGAATGTTCCACCGTAGCTTAGCGATTAAACGTCTAAGCGAATTTTGACGAATGAGGTGTCATGATGAAAGAAAGAAAGAAAGAAAATTAATTTATTTGCCTTGAAATGGTAAACTTACCATTCATATATTTTAACCACTTCTTTCTTAGTTATTTTCGCAATTGTAGGAAAATAAAAAAAAAAACACTGTCGAAACGAATAAGTAGGAAACATATATAATAGTGGAGACCGGGTTTTGAGAGTCAACGGCCTGGAATGACGTAATCGGAATAATGATTCGCTTACATTAGCGCTGAATGAGCTGTGCTAATGTTATTCATGAAACCCCCTAATAAGAACATATTATTGAGTATATTGGACGATTAAGATACTAGCTGACCCAGCAAACTTCGTACCGCCAGTACTTATAAATGAAAAATTAGTTAAATAAACGTTTTCCAGTGGACCAAATTGTGAATCTAAACCATCGTCGAATCCCCTTGAACTCACACAAAAAATTTCATCAAAATCGGTCCAGCCGTCTAGGAGGAGTTCAGTGACATACACACGCACACAAGAAATATATATATTAAGATACTAAAAGCGTTTAATTTATAATCGTATCTCATTCAGAACAATAATATATTTTAGACTATCTTGATAAATAGGCTAGAAATTATGGAAGCCTCTTTTTGGTAAGCATTAAGTATTTCAAAATAACAAAAACAAAAATTTAAATTCCATTTCATAAAATGGCCGTTGCGTACTTACCTATACTTATTTATGAATGAGCTTATGTTTACTAGAAAACTAAAAATTATACAAACCTGAAATTCTTTCGGTCGAGACTCGAAATGTACATTGTACACCAAGCCATAGTAAAAAGAATTGACGCTAATTATAATAATTATTATTATAGAAAAAAAATGGTTTTATTAGTTTTAATTTGATTTACGAGACATCATACAAAAAAGAAGAGCCTCCACAAACTTTCCAATCCTATTAATATTATAAATGCGAAAGTTTGTGAGGATGTATGGATGTTTGGATGGATGGATGGATGGATGGATGGATGGATGGATGGATGTTTGTTACTCTTTAACGCGACAACTAATGAACCGATTTTGCTGAAATTTGGCACAGACATAGATTATAGTCTGGAATAGCACTATAAGCTTTTTATCCCGGAAAAGCAAACAGTTCCTGCGGGATAGCATCGCTATTTTAGTTATTAGTTTTAGTTTATTTTTTTAGTTGACCTGGAGAGTGACAGGCTACTTTTTATCCCGCAAAATCAAAGAGATCCCGAGGCATTTTAAAAACTAAATTCACGCAGACGAAGTCGCGGGCATCAGCTAGTAGTTTATATTTTATAAATAACTAAGTTCTATTAATCAAGTTAGTTTCTGGCGCCTTACAAAAAATAAATATATGAGGCAAACATGAAATAGATAATTATTATAAAAATCGTGTTTCATTTGAATAACATTTTTCATTAGCATCTTCTCTATAATCAAAAAAAAAATAAGATAACCAACATAAATTCCACATAAAAATTGCCTATCCTTTTATCTCCGCGATGAATGACGCAATTTGGCGCCATTTTCAATGGAAATTCATGTTTTTTTTTATTCTAAAATGCTAGAGTCAAAGATCGTAAATTCGCGAGGTCGTCGTCCTCAGATTAGTTAGACACGAGTGTTTGTTTTTTCGTGGTCTTTTTTTTAGCTCTCGCGTGCGTTACCCTCTATAATAGAAAGATAACGTCTGGATACATCGGAGAAGGTTCTGTATTTATTATTTATTTTCTTCTTCTTCTCTTCGTATATCTTTTCAGCAGAATCTGCTTTCCGAATAGTTGGTAGATTATTTTCGTCTTGTCATTAGTGATGGGCGCGATAAATACTCAAAAGATAAATACCCATACCCATTATATTTATTCTGTTTTGAGTTTATTCTGTTTTGTGATGCTGGAAAATATAAAATAAATAATCGTCTATACTTGTAACTGTAACTGTGTAGCCTGTAGGTAACTAGAAACTTGGACGAGACAGAATAACTAGAAATGAACATTGTTCGAATAGATTCATCCTCTGTTTTGGATAAATACTCGAGTAAAAACAGATATTTATGTGTATTTATCCGGATAAAATCCCAACACTACTTACCATATAAGAGCCACAGGGTATAGACCTACCTACACGAAATAAATAATTTTGAATTTTGAAAAACTTATACCTCAACACATCGCTGGTCCACAAAATAGGCAATGGCCATTGGCCCTAGTGTTGTGTAGTACATGTACTAATTACTATTAGGAATGAATTCCTGACACTGAACGAGAACGAACTATTCCATAGTAAATCGTTCTTTTAATAAGTACATCGTTTCGCTCGGCTCCGAACGAGCAGGACAAGGAATCAGACAATAATTATAGTACATAGTTCAATTAGCTCTTTGTTCCTTGTGGACTATTTAGTCTATGATTCTGTCGTTCGGCTCGGAACTACTGTACTAATAGTACTAGAGACTAGAGTCCGAACTAGTACAGTGTTTGGAATGTACTAGTACCTACGCAGAGCTCCTTTTTGTGACCGAGCAAGAAAAAGTCTAAATGGCCACCTCTCAGAATGTCCACCACCCTGACAAAGTGCGGATGGGCAGACTTCACACATATTTGTGAACGTTATGGAGAACTCTCAGGCGTGCAGGTTTATTCACGATGCATGTGATATCTAATTTTTTAAACCATTGATTTAAGTATTATTAAGTCAATGGCATAAACGCACACCACTCCGAAAATTCAGAGGTGTGTGCTCGGGATCAAACCTGCGACCCTCCGAACAAGAGACCGCAGTCCTAACCACTAGGCTATCGCTGCTTTTTATCATCTCAACGTTAAAGAAAGTGATTTTGAATTGCAAAAAAACACATAGGTATAGGTATAACTTTTGAAAGTTAGTGGTGCGTCTCTTAAATTGGAACGCAAAAGGAGAATGAAGTTAAACTAAGTAGGCAATTATCGCTTTGTAATATAATATTATTTCTTATATGTATCCTAAGATATAAATAATTGGCTTCTCTTGCTTGTTAAGACTAATAACGATAGAGCTTTTTTATCTATGACAGGTATGCTCTTGATTAAGATTTCTACGAGTGATGATTTCTGCAGATAACATGTGGAATTCTCTTAATTAAGGCATCCGTCTTCTCTGATACCTACCTATTTGAATACCTAAAAGGTAAAGCTAGTAGAGAACGCATTCGAGACGCCGTCAATTTCTAAAATGGATGCCTTAAGAACATGTCAGGAAGTAGGAACCATACTATAGAATAGAATAGAATAGAAAATACTTTATTGCACAACAAGAAATAATGGTTGAAATACAACAAAAGAAAATAAGTACAAGGTGCAAAGGCGGCCTTATTGCAAAAGCAATCTCTTCCAGGCAACCCTTGTCTTGAGAGGAAAACACCAAAGAAAATGGGATAGTGCAAGCTAAGATCGAGGAAAGTTGTAAACATTATAGACTATTATTATTATTATTATAGACTATATTAAAATAAATAATATTATGACATAATATAATACAATACATAAATATAACATTACATGTATATCATACATAACAAAAAATATATGAAATAAAGTAAATATATAAATATATATATAATGTAAATATATATATAAATATATACATACATAAATATCCACTATATACACTTATGGTTTCATAGAAAGAAAATGACTTTTCAGACGCTGTTTGAAGATAGGGAGTGATTTGGAGTGTCTTATTTCGAAGGGGAGGGAGTTCCATAGTAAGGTAGCCTTATAGGTAAAGGACTGACCATAGGAGCGGGCATAACAGGTGTTAAAGGTGAGGCGATTATCGTTGTGCGATCTCAAATAGCGGCCAGGTGCATTAACACTGTTGAGGAAAGAAAAGCGTTCTTTAAGATAAGAAGGAGTAGCGGGATTAAAAAGAATTGAATAGAGAAGAGTAAGGATGTGCATGTCACGACGCTGCCTTATCGGAAGCCACTCAAGCTGGGCACGGTAGCAGGATACATGATCAAACTTGCGCAGACCAAAGATGAACCTGATGCAAAGGTTTTGTAACCGCTCCAGCTTGTTAAGTTGTTCTTCCGTTAAGTCAGGGTAACAGCAGTCAGCATAATCGAGTAACGGTAATAGAAGGGAATTAGCTAGAGAAGTTTTAGTTTTAATTGGTAAAAGGTTTTTCCAACGCTTTAGCGAACCAATTGTTGCAAATATTTTGCGACTCACTTCCGACACTTGTGGGATCCAGGAGAGAGTGTTATCGATTAGGAGGCCAAGATTTTTAACAGTACCGCTAAGTACCAAATGAGCCGCATCAACTCGAATGGGGGGCAAAGCGTTGGTATCCACCTTAACCAATTGCTTAGGACTGCCAATCACAGCTACCTGGGATTTACCAGCGTTAATGCTAAGCCCATAGGATTTACTCCATTCACAGATCCTTTGTAGTTCAGTATTTAACCTGTGTATGGCCGAATTGATGTCATGGGCAGGAGCAGCAACGTAAACTTGTAAGTCATCAGCATATAGATGAAATGATGATGAGAGAAGTTGAGTGACAGTATTAATAAAGATTGCGAAGAGGAGAGGAGAAAGGACACCACCTTGTGGAACGCCAGCTGCAAGTGATAGTGGAGAAGAGAATTTATTATTGAGAGTCACACACTGCCGGCGGTCACACAGATAGCTAGCAAACCAAGAAATAGTGTTAGAGGAAATATTAAAGGATTCTAGGACAGCTAACAGTAAATCAAAGTCAACAGTGTTAAATGCATTACTGAAGTCAAGTAAAGCAATGACAGAGACAAGTTGTTGGCCCATATTGTCACGGAGATCATCGCAAACTTTGACGAGAGCCGTGGTAGTACTATGCCCTTTCCGAAAGCGAGATTGGAACGGACTAAGGATGTTATTCTTAGTTAAGTAAAGGTTAAGTTGCTGGCAGGCAATACGCTCGAGAACTTTAGAAAGGAAGGGTAGAATGGAAATAGGGCGATAGTTAGTATAAGAAGTTGGATTTTTAATCTTTGGAATAGGGATAACGTGAGCGTTCCGCCAGGCACTGGGAAATTTATTGGAAGCGAAGGAAAAATTGAAGATATGGGTGAGAATAGGCAAGACATTATCAAGAAGAAGTAAAATCATCTTGCGATTTAAACCATCACAACCCACTTGATCGCGAGAAAATGTTTCTTTATGTCATCTTTGGAAACAGGATCAAATCGAAACTGTGAGCAAGATAAGGTAGGTAGTGATCTAAGATGATTTAGTGTCGAGGCCTTGACTGTCAATGGGAGTGATTGAGGTGAAATGTTTGTTGAGTGCATCAAGATCAAGATTGTCTGGAGTAACTCGTTGTTGACGCCCAATCCCAAGAGTCTCCAAAAATTTCCAAGTCCTTTCAGGGCTTTTTTCAATAGATGAAAAAATAAAATTCCTTTGGGCTTCTCTGCAGACCTTGTTACAGTGATTACGCAATGATTTATATTTATTACGATTATTGTCAGTTGGACGTAGCTTATATTTTGATTTAGCAGCATTCCGCTTAGCCATCAAGGTTCTAATGTCCTGCGTCAGCCAAGGGGCTGGTAAATGTTTGAGTTTCATTGGGCGAAGCGGAGCGTGCTTATCAAACAGATCTGTCAGGAATGAGTTGAATAACTCGACTTTTTCATCAACTGTTTCTGCCTGAATTATAGTGCCCCAGTCAATATTGTTGAGGTCAGACATGAAATTAATATTATCGAAATTCTTAAAGCTACGACGCATAACTATGGTTGGCTTGGCCTTAGGGGGACGGATTTTAAATGAAAGGTAAATGAGGTCGTGGTAAGAAAAGGCCTCAGCGGGGTGTTGACCATGGATATCCACAAGATCGACGGAGGAGGTTATCATTAAATCTAATTGAGAAGGAGCACAATTTGGAAAAAAGTGTGTGGCATTAGTGGGAAGCAAAGTAAGGTTAGAGCTCTCAACAATATTGACAAGGCGTCTAGAACGATAATCGTTTTTTATTATACAAGTATTGAAATCGCCCATAAGGATGGTATGGTCAACAGATGTTACATACTGTTCCAACAGATTTTCGAAGGTTTGGAAGTAATCGATATGGAGCGAAGGACTATAAAATACGCCAAGGAGTAATTTAGTACTACCAAACAAAACCTCAAGAAGAATGTGCTCGACCGAGTCGGAGTATAGCGAAGGGGATTTGTTTAAAATCGTGAAGGGAATCTGACTACGAAGGTATATCGCAACACCGCCTCCACCTTTGCCCGTGCGATCATTACGAATTAAGTGGAAATTGGGTAAGGAATAAGAAGAAGAAGGTAAACACGGTTTAAGAAAGGATTCTGAAACTAAGATGGCATGAATATTATTATTATCAAAGGAATCAAGTAAGTCTAGATAGTGTGATGGAATGCTCTGGGCATTGATGTGAA
Organism: Oeneis ivallda; assembly: GCA_029955525.1. Lineage (NCBI taxonomy): Eukaryota > Metazoa > Arthropoda > Insecta > Lepidoptera > Nymphalidae > Oeneis > Oeneis ivallda. Next base: position 13,112,189 of record JARPMR010000018.1, on the reverse strand, counting down.
TAACATTGAAGTTTTTGGGAAAAGGGGAAAAGGTCAAGTCCAGGAAGGATTTAAGTGGCTGAGAGAAGCTGTGAAAACTATCTGAAGACGCCGAGTAAAAAGTAAGATTATCGTCTGAATTATCATTATTGTTATCACTAATATCCATTTAATACAAATAAAACAAATATAATAAAAATATATAACAATATATATGCTTATAAGAATAAAAATATTGTATAAATAAATTAATAGCAAAAGATACTAATGTGTATCAATGATACATACATACAGGTTCTTTTACCCACCAGTAAGGTAAGAAGAGATTGCTTTAAAATAATAACATATATCAAGGAAAATTTACTTAAACAATAATAAAATTAAAATTAAATATCACTCAAACAACCAATACCTAATTAAACAGAATGCCTATTCTAAGAAAGTAATATCTATGGTGCAAAATGCATTATAATATATACACTGGCTGATTCAATTTCAAGTTCAATCTGTAGTATATAGTAATAAACAGAATGCCTATTCTAAGAAAGTAATATCTATGGTGCAAGATGCGTAACTGGCAGATTCAATGTCAAGTTCAATCTGTAGTAGAATGACATTGACAAGTGTCAAATGCGTAGAATGAGCCATGAATAAAATTGACAAAATATATGGCAAAATATATATAGAAAGATGTGGGTAACTAAACGTCAATATTACGTACGTCAATGATTCAAAACAGTAGTTGTTTACATACCCGCCATAAACTAAGTGGATATACCTATTACTTAACTAAATAAAAGGGGTATAAACACCGACAAAAAACTGATTTTAGGCACTCTGTGTATCATATATGATCAATAAACAAAGCCTATCTCCTGGCAGACCTCTTGATGCGCGCTGATCCGCCTTTAGGAGTAGCCGGGGCAGTCGTCGGAGTATTATTTGATGTCAGCGGGGCAGTGGACACAGTCGCAATGGAGTCGAGCTCGGCAACCGATCGGATAAGTTTCCGTGTACCATCTTGTCCAACTACAAAGATATGCCCATCTTTGGTCCAGCACCTAGTGACGCCAAAGCGCTGGCGAGCGGCTACAAATACGCCATGTCGTTCCTTAGTAAGAAACTCTGACAGAGTTATGCCCGAGTTCCTTAAGCCGGTCTTTGCGTACCATACTTTATTCCTGAGTGATAAATCTCTGAACTTGATGAGCACAGCTCTTGGCTTATCTGCTTTAAAACGTCCTAGGCGATGGCAGCGACTCAAACACTCCGAATTAATTGGCAACTTGAGATGATCAGCGAGTGCTTTTGTGGCAACAGCATCTAAGGTCTCATCTTTGCTCTCGGGAATGCCATGGACCAAAAGAATTTTACGTCTACTTCTCATTTCTAAGTCGTCATTTGATTTGAAAAGTAGTTGGACTTGCATATGCAAACCTTCCAGCGCCGCCATCACAAAACTCCTGAACGCACTGAACTGTGCTGCGATGTCGTACGTTGGACTGGTAGCTGGGATGGACCCCTTGATGGTTTGTTGGAATTCTTCCATCTTAGCGTTAAAATGTGCGCTAAGCTCAGTAATTGACTGTTTAATTGAATCCATCATGGAGAAGTGCTTGAGTGTAACAGTACTTGGCGAAAACACAAACTTGTGCAAAATCACAGGAATATTGTTTATGAAATTACTGGTAGGTAAAAGAACACTTATTTAACACATAACAATGAAGTAATTATAAAATATATACTTTTAAATATAATTAAAAATGATGATAACACAAGAACAGCTGCTTATGTTTTTAGCACCATTCTATCTTCTTAATATATATAAATTACGTGTCACGTTGTTTGTCCGCGATGGCTCCTAAACTACTTAACCGATTTTGATCATCAAACTTCGTAACTATCTCTATTTTGATCCAACTTGAAAGATAGGATAGTTTTTTTGGATTAGGATAGTTTATTTGTTTTATATAGATAAGTTGGCGGTACGAAGTTCGCTGGGTCAGCTAGTATATATATAATATGATCGATAGGAAAAGAATTCGGGATATGAGGGATTTCCGAAGTGCATGCCATAAAAAGTACATATTTTGAAGAAGCTTTTTATTGCTCGATAGAAAAAGCATTCGAGATTTGGGCGATTTCTAAAACGCATGCCAATGCATTTCAAGATGCTAGTGATTTATATAATAAGTGAATTCCACAAGCTGAGTGTCGGAGTTTCCAACGGCTAATTTCATTAGTCTACACTCTACCCGTCTGGACAGTACGCATATTAATTACTCTGCTTGAAACAATGGAGAACGTTCACCCATTCGTCAACTAGTGGACAAATACAATAAGCATTTCATAAAAGTAGACATACCTACATTAGCTTTGATAAAACCAATCCTTACTAATATTAGATATGCATTATAAATGCTAAAGTGTGTATGTTTCAAAGTTTGTCCTTCAATCACGCAGCAACGTGTATTTTAAGACTATGTAGTCGAGGACTTAAAACAGAAGCTTACCGCGCGATTTCTAAACACCTAACTCTACATGGACGAAGTCGCGGGCAAGAGATAGGTAGATTATAATTTATGTAACCAGTTAGAATATATAAAAAATATGATTACAATCCGTGAAACATGTTCTTGTAAGTAGTTTGCTGAATCAAAACATACGCCCGTGTCCTATTTAGATATGTATATCAAGATCTGAAAGCGGCTCTCATCTATTTTGAAAGTCACTCTTAATCATTATTTTTAATCGCGCTTCAAGAGCGTTAATTTATTAAATGTCAAGGCAGATTGCCTTAGATTAAATTAATAATGATGTTGTGATGTTCAAGAACGAAAGTGTCGAAAACATTTGCTTGTTCGAGAGCACGCAAAAAGAAAGGTTTATCTATGTTTCCGATTTTGTTCCGGACTGCCGAATGAGGATAATGCTTTTCAAGCTTTTGTATGTAAATATATCCGTACAAATGTATGCATTGATTTGTAATGTATTTAAACTATGCGTAAAGAAATGTTGGAGTTGCACTAATAAAAAAGTAAACAGTGAGCTAAGTAGCGCCCTAGAACAGTCTTCGACCCCCATGGGCCATGTCGAAGGAAAAAAGGGAGGAAGACATAAAAAAATTACGTACAAGTAGATAGATGGATAAAAGTTTTATTTGTTCGCGAAAACAATTCAGTTTTACAATATTTTTTACAAAAGTAAGTAAAGCTATTGCATAAAGTCGTTCGTGAACAAATAAGTACATTTATGTCTATTTTTTTGGCTCTGTTTTAACATAATTATGAGGCGTATATTCTTCTAAATTGTGGGAGGGACGTAGAGTAAATAATCGACCGAGCGAAGCGAAGGTCTCTGAGTTAACTAGAGCGATTTGCACTTGTCCGTCCGTCCGTCCGTCCGTCCGTCCGTCTGTCAGAGCCTTATAACTTTTGAATTACTGAACGTAATTACTTCAAATTTAGATATAATATGTAAACCGATGGCCTCCAGCCGAAAATGGCTTAAAAAGTTATAAAAATCTTTATTTCAGGGGGGCTCTCATAGAAGCGAATGCGAAGTAAAAAAAAAAATATCGCGTTACATAAAATTGTTACGTATCATTTTAAAGATAATTTTGAACTGAGTACAAAAATATTTTTTTTTTAATTTTTCCCTTAAAATTGACGAAATGGGGGGCTTTCAAAGTGGCGATTTTATACGCTCGCTTGAAGACGCTCTCTAGAAAAATCCGCTATGGATTTTCAAACTGATTTTATGTTTTTAGGTCACTTATAACCTGTACTTGAACAACAAATACTAAAATTATATGAATATTATAAAGAAACGAGATTATTTAATTTTTAATGTACATCAGTAATTCATATAGCATCAACATAGCTTCACAATAATGCTAATAGATGGCGCAGTCAGTAACTATTCCCATGGAACTACGAGTTACGACTACGACCATTATTATTTAGTTACTTATTTTAATACAATAATTGTATTGTAATTTTTTTTGTACCATATTATTCAATTAAAATTATTTTTTAGTTAAATTTTAGTTAAATATTGTATATTTTCTATTCGCGTCGATAGATGACGATTTGTACAGATGCCCGTAACCCGGTTTCACTCCTTAGTACCTACATAATAAATAAATAATTCAATGTTTAATAAATAATTCAATGTTTTCACTAACGTTCCCTAACCTTTACTATAAGTTAGGTGATTGATGTTTTCTGTCAACTTATTTATCACGATCCTGTACGGGACACCTAAAAGGATATTGGGACGGATGTTAGGACTTAGGATTGTATTTAGGAGCTACCTACGTTAAGAGACTCCTACTTAGGGGATGATTTAGGTATGTTTGGTGAAAACGAGCATAATAATAATGTCAGTTTTGGTTATCATGTATCGATTGAATGAATAATCATGGGATGCCGTTACCGCGAGGTCTCAGTTCGGGGCGAACCACTAGTATGCATCTGCGAAAAAACTAGAATCGACTTTTTTTATCGAATAATTAAAAAAAACTAGATGGTTCGCAGAGTAATTTATATAGTGATGTTTAATTTAGTATTAATCGGAATGTAGTTTTTTATAGTAAGATATTAAACTACCATGACTATCATACTGGTGGAAGAAGCAGTCTTATAATTTTCTAATAATGATATAGGTACATATTTTATATTATAGAATAATACAAAACCTTTACAAGGATTGTATTTATTCAACTTCAAATCAATCGTTGTTATTTTAATGAAAAGAACAAAAAAAAGATAGTAAGTACCTATATTATGCAAATAAAAAACTTTACGTAGGTATGTACGACGTACGTATCTACTGTATGTAACTCCACTAACAAATAAGATAAATCAGCATGCCAGTTAAATTACGGTCCACTGTACGGGACAAAATTGTCCGTCGATACGAAATGCACACGTGTGTCTGTATCTATTATTTGCACCTAGGGCGAATATACACTGCGTTGCGGTGTCGCTGCGTAGAAGACGCGCCGCACGCCGATGCTGTTCTATGTACATAGAAAAATGAATGGTATTGTATGTCATACGGTGCGCAGTGCGCTGCGGAACTGCGAGTCTTTGCGCCGATTCTACGTTGCTATAAGTGCGGTTTCTTGGATTGAAAAAAACTGGTATGCTACACGCACCGCAGCGCCATCAGCGTGTGCGACAAAATAGAAGTATCCTTGCGATGCCGTACCAACAGTGTGGCATGCAATCTAACAAAAATCACTATTTACGTGATGGCAACGTTCGCGGCTCCTGGAAGTTGTAATAATTATAAGGAACTATATTAGGCGTTCACAATGAACAGCGCGTTGGAGCTGTAGATTTAAATCTTGGATGGCATTTCGATGCTTCACCACCACTCATCAGTGAGACGTCCCACTGTGCAATAACTGTCGCGCGTCGCTGCGTTTGGTATGCAACAGCGACAAGCGACACTTGGGAGGCGATACTGCACACTACTTGGTAATGCGACTGAAACGCGCGACATAGCAAACGTTACCTATTGCGGGTCGCGGTAGCGTATCTTATCAGTCTGTTTACGCCTTTATTGGCTAATCGTAAATGGACCTTTTAGCAGAAAGTAGGTACATATAACCTTTAACCTACTCCTTTAGCAGCGTGCGCACTGCTTTCTCCAGTCCTACTTAAATTTTAATTTTCCAATTTCTACAATCTCGCTGCGATGAAATTGGATTTTTAATATTATCACCTAACAGTAAACGTAATTGAAAATGCATTTGTCTTTGATAGCCGTTTTCCTTGCTTTTATTTTCTCAAGCTTTTGTATTGGAATTAATAATACAATTCCTTGATTAAAACTTAATCAAGGAATTGTAATAAAAGTTCTAATCAAGGAATTGTTTAAAAAAATCTGCAACCTAAAAGTATTTTAATATTATGTAGGATTTAGTTATTAAGTTATTAAGAATTTTAATTTTCATTGGCCTTAATTGATTGTTTAAAAGAAAAAAGTTCTCGAAAGAAAGAAAGAAATCTTTATTAGGGAAGCTCGGTGTAGTACTTACATTGGAGTGCTGACCCCTAAAATAGGAAACATTATTAGGATGCTGGGGTTATTAACGTAACCAAATAAAAAAACAATTGCCGTAAATTAGCGTTAATTTTGAAAACCTTACTAATGGTATCAATTTTATCTTTCTTGAGTAACTTTAACAATTATGTAGATTACTGTTAAAAGTACAGTTAATTCAACTATTCATAAATTTAATATTAGCTTTGCTATAAATCATTTTGCTTTTAATTTACGCTGCAATGCAATCTAGAAGTACCGTTACCAAAATAAATAATAAAGTCATTTATAGCCCTGCCGAACAATAATAAAGCATTGTGGACGATACATTACGTGTTAAGTTTTCCATAACTGCTGTGATACACCATTAAAAAAAGCTATAATAGCTATTTATGCAACTGCATCGTAATGAGGGTCATTTTAATTCGAGTGCTGTTTTTTGATACGAGGCTTGCCGAGTATCAAAATAGGATAGTACGAGAATTAAAATGACTAATTACGTTCAGTTGCATACAAGATTTTATCTACGACAAGGAAGTAAAATCATTAACAAAATACGCCGTAGGCTCAATAAAGTAACAAAAAGTAACTCCGTAAGCCGCCACCAGCCGCCTGTGGCGCCTCTGTCAACAAAAAGTAACTCCTTAAGCCGCCACCAGCCGCCTGTGGCGCCTCTGTTATATGAACGGTACAAAAGTGCCAGAACTCAGAGCCTTAGCTTTAGGTATCCTATTTTAAGAAGATAACCATTTCGATTCAGCTCCCATACAACGAGCTGCATCGAAATGAGAAGCAAAACCGAAAGAGGGTTCATTTCGATTCAGCTGTCAAACTCGAAATTGGAACTTTTCGATGCTGGAGTAGATAAAAGCAGTTTATAAACCAGTTATCAGTATAAATCACTAACATTGTTACATGTATGTAGTTAGAAACAATGTAAAACGAATGGATGCCTAATTTCACACGGTAAGTGTATCTACAGCGAATATGGATGCAATTTAAAATGGTGTAGGTACGTATAAATATAAAACAGATCCGATTGTGCGCACCCCTATGACCTTGAACGTCGAGGGTTGGCCCCTTGGAAATAATATAGCACGGTCTACGCGAACTTTCCATTTAGAAACAGAAATGTAGAGCGAGAGACGAGACGGACAATTTAAGTTATTACCAAATACAAAGGCGTTATCTGCCTTATGTATATAGAAGCTCTTTTATTTTATGGTCACAAGTACTGTATAATGAGGTGTATCTAAAGTAGGTTTATTTTAGATAACCGAACGTAGTCGAAACTATTGAACTATCAAAATAAAATGCGACGAGCAGGTCATATGCAATGCGTAAACGGTACAAGAGCTCTGAAAAAGTTGTTGGAGAACAAACTATGTAGATGGTCACAGAGGCCGAGGAAGACTAAGGCCGGATTGATAGAATAGAATAGAATAGAAATATTTTTTATTCAAATAAACTTTTACAAGTGCTTTTGAATAGTCGATGAATCTACCTAATCTAATGATAGAGTACAATAGGATAGGATGGTTTTGGGATTCAAACCTTGAAAGAAGTAAACTGCTGAAGAGAAGTTTGCTCGAACGAGCCTACTCAAAGTTTATATTATGATTCTGAAAGTAGGTTGCTTCGTATTAAGTTTTTAACGAAATAATTTATAAATCATAAGAATAACAATAAAGAATAGTATACTCTAGAAGCTCTTTTTAACTTCAAAAAAGGAGGAGGTTCTCAATTCATCACTATTTTTTTTTATGTATGTTCACAGATTACTCGAAGTCGCCTGAACCGATGAATTTCCCAGGTGTTTCCCATTTAAATTTTATCGAAATCGGTCGGAGCGGTTTTAAAAAAAAATCAACAACAAATTATATACTTTTTATGTATGGCGCGGGCGTTTGAAGTCGGTTTTATGAAAAGAATTTTTTATATTAAATTATATTATTATTATCTGTGGACTAAGCTGTAAGAATCACTTTGAAACGTTCCACTTTATTGAAAAGGGCATTTCTCTAAGTTAAAGGTCGATCGAAATTCTCAGTTGTCGGTAGCTCGCTGGTAGCAAAGCTATCTTTTTCTGTCGTAACTTTAGCGAGGAAAGCGCAGAACAAGTTACATGTCTAGCTTTCGTCCCTTCTATACTCGGTTATATATATTTAGAGCTGTGACGCAGTAAATTGTGTATTTAGTTTAACCATTGACGAGAAGATAAGTGCCGTGAACGTTTCAATCGAAAAACGAATCTAAGGCAATAAAACGGTTTGTGTAAATCGAGTTAGCTGCTACGTCACTCGGCTCCGTGAAATGTGTCTTTTACAAGTTTGCTTTATTTATAGAAATGCAATGTCTGTGTCTAACTATGTCAATCAGATAGAATACCAACCGACAACTATTTACGTAAGTAGATTTCAGACACTCTTAATAGTTTGGGTTTTTGTGACTACATGGTCAATTCTGCTAAGGATTTTAAAATTGCTTGAAATTTTTGCGATACTACTTACTACGTACTTAATTATATTTATTTATTAACAATATGCTTAGTTTAACTATCGTCGTACAAAACAAAACTTTAGTTCATCAATCACTATTCACCACCACGTTACAAATTTTTTTACGAAATGTAAGTAGTAGAAAAGTAAGTATACCTAGTATTAAATATAATATCTGCGTGACCGAGCTTTGCTCGGTTATTTTATTTTTTTTTTTGGTAAATCGTGTTTTTTGAAAATTATATATTAAAAAAATAATAATAAAATAATATATAATAATAAAATTCATAGGGGAAAAAATAATCGTCTGGACTAGAACCAGGGTCTTCTGGTTTCGGGACCGCCCGATATCCTATCTAAGCTACTGGGATTTTACAGCTAATGGCGAAATTTACCTTCGTATTCTAATGATATTGTAGGGGGTTTTTCATTGCCTGAAAACATGGATAAAACGGCGTTTTCTAAAAATGAAACCTTGCTAGATCGATTTATCGCCCCCGAAACCCCCTGCATACTAAATTTCATGAAAATCGTTGGAGCCGTTTCCGAGATTCAGATTATATATATATATATATATATACACAAGAATTGCTCGTTTAAAGATATTAGATGTATGTCTAATTTCTGGTGCTGAGCATTTCAGCAGTGAAAATTGGGGTATTTCGAGGATATTGCCTAGGGAATGCGAATGACTCCAGTAAAAAGAGAGGTAGCCTTCTTTTGCGTAAGAATATAGTGCATCCAGACTAGTAAATAAAATAAATATCTAAAAGCTTAAAGCAAAGGGTAGAGTATTTATTCAATCAGTATAAAATAAAAAGTGTAGGTAAGCTGTGTTGAAAATGTATCATAGTATCGCTTATTCTAAGTCAAGTAGCGTTCCGAGAAGTGATTCATAAAAACAATCACGAATCGATTATCGCTCAATCGACACATCATGTGCCAAGATACATTGGCCTAATTTTTTGAAGTGGCATAAAAAGAGCATAAAACTGTTCACCTTCAGAGTCTACGCGGCGGCTGAGCTATTTGTTATGAATTTAAGGCCTTGAATCTGGAATATTTTACTGAACACTAAAATCTGAAGGCCTATGCTTTCATTTTTAAAATATTTATACGTACATAATATAGGTATAAGGTATGAACTTTATAAATAAACAACTGATGCCTGCGACTTCATCCGTGTGCATTGAGGTTTTTTAATCCTGTGGGAACTTTTTAATATAAATACTTTTTTATTAGGTATGTTTATTGTATACCTAGATAAAGATACGATGCAAGATAGCTTCGGGGCAATTGTCAAAATTGATTCAGCTGCTTCGACGTAAAAACTTAAAAAGGTAACAAACAGATAGACAGAGTTATTTATATTCGCATGTATAATATTAGGATAAAAATAATAATTGAAGAGAAAAGAAAAGCTTTTTATTCAAATAGCAAATAGTGACAGCACCTTTACGCATATTAAGTATTTTAATAAACGAATATTATTTTGATAGTACCCAAAAGATTTCATTTATTGATCAGAAAATTACTAAACAATACGCTATACGCTTCAACCATAGGTCGAGGAACCCTAAAATTAGACATGCAATGAGCAAAAGAAGCGCCGTATATCGGGAAAGCGGTGTGAATTGTTCGAATTTTCCACCGTTTTTCGCGCAGAGAGCGGAAAAGGAAAAATATTGGCAATACGGAAGCATTTTCGGAGCTATACGATTGAGCTATGAATAACTGAGTTATATATGGATTTAGAACTGGATTTAGATCGTTTCAAGAGTCTTTCTGTAAAGTATTATTGACGCTTCATACGACCTGCCCGATACGGCAAATGGATTTATAAAGAATTGGTAAGTAATACGTCATTCCGTACCTGAATTTCTGTTACGACTTCTTTATCAAGAACAAAATATCTGGGGATTTCAGACAATTTCTAACAGATTTACTTGGTGGTTTGAAACTTTTGATCTTTTGCGGTTGTTAGATACACCTACATAGACACGCTATTGTTAAAAATGCACCGCGTGCGTGGATTTCAGATCGGTGGCACAGCGCGATATGGACTCGCACACTTCGCAGCTTGATTTTGCGCACGCTGTCTAGTGAAGACAAGTGCCATGGCATAAATAAGGATATTTTGAGGGGCATTATGGCGAGGAGAGGAAAAAGTAGCAAGGAGAGAGAACATAATATAGACGGTCCGCACGAGAAAATGCAAAGCGATTTCGTTTTGACCTGGGAGTACTGAGGACTTTTTGTATACCTATATACGATTGCTAAATTTTAGCAATCGTAAAAGGCTTAGTGTCTGTTTCACCACTTGCTGGTAAGTAAATGCCTCATCATAGCATATCCACAACTAATCTGACAGATAGCGTTTAAATTTCTGTTCTTCAACGGATAATGGTGAAATAGGCCCTTATTTTAACGTTTTTTTGTATTGGCAATCTTACAGAACGTCAAAATTCATCGGTTAAGTGAAAAAGGCCTTAATTGAAAGAGGAGTAAGTACGAAGTAAGTCCTTCGTAAAAGTTGAAGACCTGCAACACAAGAGCGTCGCAAAACTCAACAAGCACAAAACAAATCATGCATGAGGCTCGCCGGGCACCGGAGAGTCGCGTCTCTGACAACTCTCCGGGGCGCCGACGCGGCCTACATTACGTTCGAGCAGACGATTGATCAGCCTACTGAATAATAGCTGCGTATCATTGATATCATTTCACGTCGTCGGTGTGACCTCTTATTTGTATCATGTAAAGCGCATACTGGAAAGTCTATCAGTTGACGAGCCAGTTGAAGCGAGATTATATATATCCATAGCAAATAGACGAAGGCGGTTATGATTTGTCTCACACTCTCTCTGTCGTGTTCCTCATTGCTTTCCGTTATTCATAATCCTATACTTAAGTAGAATAGGTAATAAAGTTGTCTTCCGAGTCACACCCTGGATTCCAAACACGATGATTGTTGAGGCGTTGGGTAGTACGCAAACTGGCCCTGGTTGCAGCAGCATTAGGTTATTATTGCAGTGTGATCGAAGAGCTAATATGATGGATATAGTGACAGGCAAGTTTTGTGTGTCTGAAAAGTCTGAAAGAAGGCTAATCGCGGTTGTCTTCAGATTTAAACTATTGTGCTGTTTGCACTTCATTATGCGCAGTTTAGGTACTTAACGGGCTTGATACTCACTGATTTAGAGCCAAAGTAGGTACACGTGATACTTTTACCTTCGTAGGTGTGCTTACAGCGATTATTGCACTAAACTAAGGGAGGGCACACTGGCTACTTTTAGCGATCGCGCGCTTTTATTACCTTTAACGTTTTTATGACCCTTTGCGTCTACAGCGCGATTCGCGCGTTTTTATGGCCTTTTGCGACTGCATCGTGTTTTCACGACTCAAACGCGTTCGCGTTTTTATGGCTTTTAGCGTTTTTATGGCCTTTTGCGACTGCATCGTGTTTTCACGACTCAAACGCGTTCGCGTTTTTATGGCTTTTAGCGTTTTTATGGCCTTTTGCGACTGCATCGTGTTTTCACGACTCAAACGCGTTCGCGTTTTTGTGGCTTTTAGCGTTTTTATGGCCTTTTGCGACTGCATCGTGTTTTCACGACTCAAACGCGTTCGCGTTTTTGTGGCTTTTAGCGTTTTTATGGCCTTTTGCGACTGCATCGTGTTTTCACGACTCAAACGCGTTCGCGTTTTTATGGCTTTCAGCGTTTTTATGGCCTTTTGCGACTGCATCGTGTTTTCACGACTCAAACGCGTTCGCGTTTTTATGGCTTTTAGCGTTTTTATGGCTTTTAGCGTTTTTATGGCCTTTTGCGACTGCATCGTGTTTTCACGACTCAAACGCGTTCGCGTTTTTATGGCTTTTAGCGTTTTTATGACCTTTTGCGACTGCATCGTGTTTTCACGACTCAAACGCGTTCGCGTTTTTATGGCTTTTAGCGTTTTTATGGCCTTTTGCATTCGATCGCAGAATCGCGCAGCAGACGCAAAAGGCCATGTAAACGCTAATGACGACAATAAAAACGCCTTGATCGCTGCCGCTAGAAACCGCAGTTTGCCCTCTCCCTAATATCGATACGGCATGCCGTATCGATATTAGGGAGGACAGGATATTATCATAATCGATATTAATTTATTTTGTACCTACTCAATAAAAAAGTAGAATGCGCGGTATTAAGACAAAATCACGCTAGCAAATCTATATATATAAAAGAAAGTGGTGTTAGTTACACTATTTATAACTCAAGAACGGATGAACCGATTTGGCTCAAAATTGGTGGAGAGGTAGCTTAGAACCAGGAGACGGACATAGGATACTTTTTATCCCGTTCGACCGCGTTTCCGTCAAGTCAATATAAAACCTGGTATAACAAAAATGCATCTGACATGGAATAAAAAAACGAAAATGACAGTGGAAGAACAAAACGTAAATGACAGCTAAACGTAATTTTGTATTTGGTTAATTATGGTAAAAACAATTATAAAAATTATAGTTTAACGTACCTAATTGATAATATCATCAGTAATATGTTTTCTCTTTGAATCATCATTAACAATGCCGCGAGCAAGACGATCAAATGTTTCCTGCTACAAAGCTACGGATTGACGTGATTTATTGGATAGGTATAGTTGAGAACCTGGAGGGTGATAAAGATTTCCCGCGGGATGTTATGAACTAAATCCACGCAGACGAAGTCGCGGGCATCAGCTAGTATTTATTAAAATAATAATTGAAGTTACCGACTTGTAAGATAAGTAGGAACGATTATTTTCAAACAGAGATTTGCAACTACTTACTAAATTAAAACTTTATGGGAGTAGGAAAAAGAATTTTGTTGCAATCCGCTAAATAGGCTTCAGTTACACAATAATTACAATTAAAACGTGCCACGACTTACATTTAGTAATAAAAACTACGTACGTCGAAATGGGACATTTTATGGGGCATTAATTGACTGTTACTTTGTAATTTATTTACTTAATATCCGTTACACACTTTTTTATCAAATTTTTAATTAATTCAAGCTACGTGTACATTTTAAATACTATAATAAGTATGCTAATTGCTAATTTTATTTGTTCAATGAAAGACTAGTACTTCAAGCGTGAGCTTTAGGTATATAAAAATAACTTTATTACCAAAAAGAATAACTAGGAAAAACCTGTGTCGTGGAGACCATTGTCTGAGTAAAACTTAATCTGAGAACTAGGTGGGGCGAGTTACCATTAGGTGCGTGATAATATTATAATAATAATATGATATAATAAATGATATTTATATTATATTACTGTATAATATATATTACTTATGATATAATTAAATAAATTAAATATAATATGCTTTTGAGGTGTTAAAAATATTTATGTCTTATTTGCCGTAAGTATATTTTCCGTGTCATAATTTAAATCTTTAAAATAGACAAATGACATAGTAATATCAAATAACAAATGACACATAAATAGACAAAATTACATCCTACAAATGGTGAATAAAAAAAAATTGAAATTAAGGCGCTATATTTATAATAAATAAACAATCTTATTTGCGCTTAATAAACTTAGCATAGTTACTGCGGTATTAGGCATTAGTTGCGGAGGCCGGTGCCCCAGTTAGGGGTTTATCTGTATTAACGGTACGGGGCTTGCCGAACTCTTGTCAAAATTATATCTAAGTTCTGAGGATATTAAATATCAATGTAGAGTTCTGAGCTCAAAGGAGACTAAGCGTAACGTTTATAACAAAAATTGCTTTGAAAAACCCAATGGCTTTTTAATACTTACCTAAAAAAAGAAAGTATTGTACCTATAGTAGGTATGATATTTATATGTTTTAGGGAAATTGCGGTAATTTAATAAAAACAGTATCGCCGATATACACGTATTATTATAATATTCAAAATTTGTTACTGATTTAAATAAATCATAATGAATGTATTGTACATGTATATTTTTGTACCTAATTGTTATGTACATACCTAATTTGTAAGATAAAATACGATAAGGTTACAATAAAACCACCATTTTTATTGAAAGTTTATAATAATAACAGTACTATGTTATATTATATAAAAAATATGTTCATATCAATTTTGAAAGAGTTACAAGCCTTATATTTTATGTAGGTATCGTTTCTGTATAGTACGTACATCATCTTCATAAGTAACATCGACGAAACTTAGCGCAGAAAGGAAGATTCTAATACCATCTAAAACGATTGTTTATTTACTATACTACGGCCGTTCAGAGAATGCGTTCCTGACACGTCGCTATTGAACTGACGACGTAACTTTGTAATGGCGTTGCAGTTACGATAAAAATATTATTGCTGGTTGTTTACCGTTTTAACAATTGATGAGCATTAAAACAACATTATAATATCAATAATCAATTAATGTTATAATTTTGTGCCAAACTGAGTGTCAAATAACTTGGTAAACAATATTTTTCTAAATCTAGGTGATAGGTGTCAGGAACGCATTCTCTGAACGGCCGAACTTTAAACTTAAAATGATTCTATTAAATTGGTCAAAACACACTTTACTTTTTCACCCCTGATAGCAATGTAATCTTGTTCTAAGCAAAAGTTACGAGGGCTGCAGGAGAGGGAGTCAAAAGGATAATAAAGTTTGCTGTAAAGCGACTGGAAAGAAATATGTAACACTTCTTAACAGCATAAAATTTACATTCTTTATAAGATACCAGCCACATATTATAAAGACCTCTAAGATTGACACCTTGAACTAGATTTCTTGAAGTATATTTTGCTATAATATGGTGCACATAAATTACGGGACCTACTTATTATACAAGATTTTTACATTTAATCGCTTATTTAATATAAGTATGCAGATCTTTCATTGCCAACTGTTTTATTTGTTTTCATTTATACTGTTAGAAATATATTTTTTTAGAAGCATTAAGCAGCCAGGAATATAAGATGATAAGAAAGCGCTACATAATCATTACAGAAATCACAAATTGCATTCAATGTGTAGGTATTTGAAGGTTTATAAATTAAGGAATTTAGATAATGACAAAAGTTTTCCAACCTTACTTCCAATTCGATTCCGCCCGGCATTAAAAGTACGGTTCACTTCACTTGACTTGTTCTTCCGATATCCCAATCTCGAGGGCAGCGAGCGTCATTCAAAATTCGTCGTCAAATTCGCCCAAAGATGGCTGTAAAAAGTATTTATGAATTCCGGCTCAGCGTTGAAGTGCCAAATCCCTGACGAGCGAGGAATTTTAAACACTGCCACGGCGTGCTATTGATAGGTGAAGCCGGGCGTTGTATCTGAAGTTATGTTAAATTCGGCCGCGGTATCGGGCAAGGACATTGAAAATTCAGATATTCGCTGACGACGAAAAAGGTTGTTGTCCCGATACGTGTAGAATGAATACTTATGTAACAATGACGACCGAAGGTATGTTACAGAACTTACAGAGCATCATAATAATTAACAAGAAGCCGCAACAACACGGAAGATTCAAAAGAAAAGTTTGTCAAGACGAGCACAAAGATCAGAGACTGTTGGGTAACTTTAACGCACCTTGGGATCCGAACGTATATATATGCGAACTATCTGCCCCGCTCATTGCCACTTCAGCTTCGCAACCCTGGCTATATTAGTGACGCTATAGTTTTTTACTAATATCACCATTTCTGATGATGATAATTATGTAAAATAAAAAATCCCCCCGAATGGAAGTACGGCTACCACAGCTGCTACGCAAGTCGCAACGATATCAGTCATTAATAACCTTTGGAATCTTATTCACATTTAAATGATATTTTTTGTGAATCACACAATCAATTTTTTTTTTTAATTTTACTAGCCTATGTCACCCGGAATAAGAATAGAATAGAATAGAATAGAATAGAAAATACTTTATTGCACAACAAGAGATAATGGTTGAAATACAACAAAAGAAAATAAGTACAAGGTGCAAAGGCGGCCTTATTGCAAAAGCAATCTCTTCCAGGCAACCCTTGTCTTGAGAGGAAAACACCAAAGAAAATGGGATAGTGCAAGCTAAGATCGAGGAAAGTTGTAAACATTATAGACTATTATTATTATTATTATAGACTATATTAAAATAAATAATATGACATAATATAATACAATACATAAATATAACATTACATGTATATCATACATAACAAAAAATATATGAAATAAAGTAAATATATATATATATATATATATATATATATATATATATATATATATATATAATGTAAATATATAGGTATATAAATATATACATACATAAATATCCACTAAATACACTTATGGTTTCATAGAAAGAAAATGACTTTTCAGACGCTGTTTGAAGATAGGGAGTGATTTGGAGTGTCTTATTTCGAAGGGCCCTCCCCTTCGTTCCATAGTAAGGTAGCCTTATAGGTAAAGGACTGACCATAGGAGCGGGCATAACAGGTGTTAAAGGTGAGGCGATTATCGTTGTGCGATCTCAAATAGCGGCCAGGTGCATTAACACTGTTGAGGAGAGAAAAGCGTTCTTTAAGATAAGAAGGAGTAGCGGGATTAAAAAGAATTGAATAGAGAAGAGTAAGGATGTGCATGTCACGACGCTGCCTTATCGGAAGCCACTCAAGCTGGGCACGGTAGCAGGATACATGATCAAACTTGCGCAGACCAAAGATGAACCTGATGCAAAGGTTTTGTAACCGCTCCAGCTTGTTAAGTTGTTCTTCCGTTAAGTCAGGGTAACAGCAGTCAGCATAATCGAGTAACGGTAATAGGAGGGAATTAGCTAGAGAAGTTTTAGTTTTAATTGGTAAAAGGTTTTTCCAACGCTTTAGCGAACCAATTGTTGCAAATATTTTGCGACTCACTTCCGACACTTGTGGGATCCAGGAGAGAGTGTTATCGATGAGGAGGCCAAGATTTTTAACAGTACCGCTAAGTACCAAATGAGCCGCATCAACTCGAATAGGGGGCAAAGCGTTGGTATCCACCTTAACCAATTGCTTAGGACTGCCAATCACAGCTACCTGGGATTTACCAGCGTTAATGCCAAGCCCATAGGATTTACTCCATTCACAGATCCTTTGTAGTTCAGTATTTAACCTGTGAATGGCCGAATTGATGTCATGGGCAGGAGCAGCAACGTAAACTTGTAAGTCATCAGCATATAGATGAAATGATGATGAGAGAAGTTGAGTGACAGTATTAATAAAGATTGCGAAGAGGAGAGGAGAAAGGACACCACCTTGTGGAACGCCAGCTGCAAGTAATAGTGGAGAAGAGAATTTATTATTGAGAGTCACACACTGCCGGCGGTCACACAGATAGCTAGCAAACCAAGAAATAGTGTTAGAGGAAATATTAAAGGATTCTAGGACAGCTAACAGTAAATCAAAGTCAACAGTGTTAAATGCATTACTGAAGTCAAGTAAAGCAATGACAGAGACAAGTTGTTGGCCCATATTGTCACGGAGATCATCACAAACTTTGACGAGAGCCGTGGTAGTACTATGCCCTTTCCGAAAGCCAGATTGGAACGGACTAAGGATGTTATTCTTAGTTAAGTAAAGGGTAAGTTGCTGGCAGGCAATACGCTCGAGAACTTTAGAAAGGAAGGGTAGAATGGAAATAGGGCGATAGTTAGTATAAGAAGTTGGATTTTTAATCTTTGGAATAGGGATAACGTGAGCGTTCCGCCAGGCACTGGGAAATTTATTGGAAGCGAAGGAAAAATTGAAGATATGGGTGAGAATAGGCAAGACATTATCAAGAAGAAGTAAAATCATCTTGCGATTTAAACCATCACAACCCACAGCGTCCGACTTGATCGCGAGAATATGTTTCTTTACGTCATCTTTGGAAACAGGATCAAATCGAAACTGTGAGCAAGATAAGGTAGGTAGTGATCTAAGATGATTTAGTGTCGAGGCTTTTGCTTGACTGTCAATGGGAGTGATTGAGGTGAAATGTTTGTTGAGTGCATCAAGATCGAGATTGTCTGGAGTAACTCGTTGTTGACGCCCAATCCCAAGAGTCTCCAAAAATTTCCAAGTCCTTTCAGGGCTTTTTTCAATAGATGAAAAAATAAAATTCCTTTGGGCTTCTCTGCAGACCTTGTTACAGTGATTACGCAATGATTTATATTTATTACGATTATTCTCAGTTGGACGTAGCTTATATTTTGATTTAGCAGCATTCCGCTTGGCCATCAAGGTTCTTATGTCCTGCGTCAGCCAAGGGGCTGGTAAATGTGAGTTTCATTGGGCGAAGCGGAGCGTGCTTATCAAACAGATCTGTCAGGAATGAGTTGAATAACTAGACTTTTTCATCAACTGTTTCTGCCTGAATTATAGTGCCCCAGTCAATATTGTTGAGGTCAGACATGAAATTAATATTATCGAAATTCTTAAAGCTACGACGCATAACTATGGTTGGCTTGGCCTTAGGGGGACGGATTTTAAATGAAAGGTAAATGAGGTCGTGGTAAGAAAAGGCCTCAGCGGGGTATTGACCATGGATATCCACAAGATCGACGGAGGAGGTTATCATTAAATCTAATTGAGAAGGAGCACAATTTGGAAAAAAGTGTGTGGCATTAGTGGGAAGCAAAGTAAGGTTAGAGCTCTCAACAATATTGACACGGCGTCTAGAACGATAATCGTTTTTTATTATACAAGTATTGAAATCGCCCATAAGGATGGTATGGTCAACAGATGTTACATACTGTTCCAACAGATTTTCGAAGGTTTGGAAGTAATCGATATGGAGCGAAGGACTATAAAATACGCCAAAGAGTAATTTAGTACTACCAAACAAAACCTCAAGAAGAATGTGCTCGACCGAATCGGAGTATAGCGAAGGGGATTTGTTTAAAATCGTGAAGAGAATCTGACTACGAAGGTATATCGCAACACCGCCTCCACCTTTGCCCGTGCGATCATTACGAATTAAGTGGAAATTGGGTAAGGAATAAGAAGAAGAAGGTAAACACGGTTTAAGAAAGGATTCTGAAACTAAGATGGCATGAATATTATTATTATCAAAGGAATCAAGTAAGTCTAGATAGTGTGATGGAATGCTCTGGGCATTGATGTGAATAACATTGAAGTTTTTGGGAAAAGGGGAAAAGGTCAAGTCCAGGAAGGATTTAAGTGGCTGGGAGAAGCTGTGAAAACTATCTGAAGACGCCGAGTAAAAAGTAAGATTATCGTCTGAATTATCATTATTGTTATCACTAATATCCATTTAATACAAATAAAACAAATATAATAAAAATATATAACAATATATATGCTTATAAGAGTAAAAATATTGTATAAATAAATTAATAGCAAAAGATACTAATGTGTATCAATGTTACATACATAAGCTAAGGATTCT
Organism: Oeneis ivallda; assembly: GCA_029955525.1. Classification (NCBI taxonomy): domain Eukaryota; kingdom Metazoa; phylum Arthropoda; class Insecta; order Lepidoptera; family Nymphalidae; genus Oeneis; species Oeneis ivallda. The sequence continues at coordinate 13,092,274 of JARPMR010000018.1, read as the reverse complement.
AACCATACCTCAGTCCTCATTTATCAAAATCGGTGCAGGCGTATAGAAGTTATGGTGGAATATACAAACTCACATACATGCATACATGAACCCTGAAAACAATATACTCCTTTTTTCAGGCAGTCATTTATAATAATGATTTTCACGTCATAGCTCTGATCCCTTGGTCGCCGCTCCGCCTAAGCGTGATCTGCACAATAGGCAGGAATTATGGCGGATGTAGAAGCAAGCGATTTAGTAGAACTAATTGTAGATGGCCCCCAGTGGTACAATAAAGCGTACTGTTTACAACCCGGCAGTAAGTTAACACGTTGTAAACCCGGCGCCCTTTGATTTATAATTTTATTACAAGTTACCTGCGTGCTTTTGACTGCCTGCGATGTCTTTGGCTGGCCGTAAAGTTAATAGGTAGGTACTTACGTCACGTGATATTTGTACAACCCCCTAATACACATATAGTAAAATAATATGGAAAGAACTTACGAGAAATCTACGAGAGATTTCTTGTAAGTAACCGTTGTTTTTTTTTAATTAGATGACTAGTTAGTCCTTGACTGCGATCTCACCTGATGGTAAGTCACGTGACGATGCAGTCTAAGATGGTAGCGGGCTAACTTGGAAGGGGTATGGCAGTGAACATTCAACCCATACCCCTAATTGGTTTCTACACGCCATCGTGCCGGAACGCTAAATCGCTTGGCGGCACGTCTTTGACGGTAGGGTGGTAACTAGCCACGGCCAAAGCCTCCCACCAGACCAGACCAGACAATTCAGAAATTATAAATTCACAAATTGACCCCGCCGGGAATCGAACCCGGGACCTCCCAGTTATAAGACAACAGCGCTCACCACTGCGCCAGGGAGGTCATCAAATCCGTTAAAAATAATTTATTGTTTCTACTAAAACTATTTGTAATATGACCAGTATTAAAATAACTCCAAAGAAACGAGAAAAAAGTGAAGAATAAAAAACAAGTTTCAAACAGTGCCTAAAGTACAAAGCAAACAAACATACGACAATCAACTACTCAAACCAAAATAATGTGATTGTGATGTGGACGATATTTTATTTAAAAAACAAGTACCTAAATGAAATTATATCCCAAAAATCAAATAAAAATAATTTAATTAAAAATACTAGCGGCCACATTTTGATAGGCAACCTGGTAAATGTATATTCTCCTAATCATAAATATGCGTAAAAATTTGGTTTTTAGCAAAAACGCGATGAGTGCACTAATTCTGCAGCGGGATCTCGTACTACTACTTGTTATGCACCTACCAATGTTTTTGTCTCAAAAATCTCTGTAAAAATAATCTGTAGCACGTTAAAAATAAAACAGCGTTGCGAGTATCATCGGGCTGAGGCTTGAAGGTATTATGTTTTGTAACATTCTATTATTAGATTGAGCGCTAAAAATAACACGTCCTCAACGGTTAGCGCTTACAACCGCTATTAATTTGTTCAAACATTTCTTAAGACCATCATCTTTAGTAATCAAGCAATTAATGCATAATTTTTCAGGATTAACTTAATAAGTAATAACATAAGTTTAAAGTAACATAGATTGCGAGTTTGATGTCCACTTCTACGTCGGTTCAGTTTGAGTTCCTATAACTACAGCATTATATTTTTGATAAATCTTAACTAGGTATGTTTCAATGTTAGATATTTTGGCTGCAATGGATTAGAATGTCAGCACAACTTTTTTGTACGAACGTTTAGTTTCACTGTGAGTTTTAAACAAAAGTTGGTGCACCAACGTTTTTTTACAAAATACTTTTTTGTAGGTATTCTGTGTGCAAAATACCTAAAAAAAACATACCAGTGCATTATTCAAATTGAAAATTTTCTTAAATATTATGTATAGGGTTATAAAAGTGATTTTAATTTTATTCTTGTACCAAACATTTTATAAATTACAATTTAAATAAAACTTACGCGCGTAAAGTTTCTTCCAAGACATGCGAACAAAATGTTAGGCACTACTGAACACAGAATTTCATTATCTCAAGGAAAGATGAATTGTTTAAAATCACAATATAGGTACAGTACCAAGAAGCCTAAATACCTAAAAGTACAACACAAGCTTCTTGTACAGTACGCACTAGAGACGGAACATCACACAGATAAATAAAAACTTTGACAGTTTTATAGCATAACGTTAAAATTATAAGCACATAATATAAAAGGCTTTCGTTAACATACACAGATATAATTTATAACAGGTTACAGAATATCAGCGACATCAATCATCGCTAGGTGTGTATGCGTACGCAAGGAGGCGCCAACGTAACTAAAAAAAACCGGCCAAGTGCGTGTCGGGCCACGCGCAGTGTAGGGTTCCGTAGTTGCTTTCAACTACGGAACCCTACACTAAAAATTAATATAATCTCAAATATTATTGCTGACCTAAGATAGTGATTTTATTTTATTTATGAATATTGAATACATTTTGAGTTCCATGGTTTAAATACTATAATATACTACAAAATATGCAACTTACACTACGTGTAATATCTAACTTAGAAAAACCGATATAACTCTTTCACTAATGAACCCTACTTAGCCGTGATAGTTTTCCTTTAAAATTCATTATATCTACTACTGCTGTGAATTTTTTCTTGTATCCTATATACAACCATTTAGCTGGCAGAGGGGGGGGACACTTGACTCTAATAAAATTTAGCACTTTAAAATATCATATTTCACAAACGGATCCCTGAATTGAAAAATGGTGTTCCCACACCCACAACGTTTTTGAAAGACCTATTCAACGACACCCCGCACCATGGGATAGATGAGAAAAAAAAAATTCATCCCCACTTTACATGTAGGGGAGGTACCCTAAAAAAAATTATTTTTCACAATTTTATTTCACCACTTTGTCGGCGTGATTGATATTTATACCCTTGTCAAATTACAGATTTCTAGTACCAATAGTCTCTGAGCTAAACCGCGGACAGACAAACAGACAGACAGACAGACAGACAGACGGACGGACATGGCGAAACTATAAGGGTTCCTTGTTTACTACGGAACCCTAAAAATGACTATCATCAATTCATCACCTTACTGCGCATATCGCGATATCAAACCAATGATAAACACGAGGCCGGTGCAGCTTTTCGCGAGGTCTACGCGACCTTCGCAAAATTTACCGCGATTTGCAGAACTTATCCAGTATTTACTTTATATCGACCGCGGATATTGATAAATGTTAATGTGTGCAAAGATAAAACTATTTACGAGTCTTTAGACAGACCACTATTCATTCATTCACCCATGATTTATACCTTGGTTCACAGTTGTAATAAAACTCCTTTGTTGGTTTCTCCTTCAATCATGCTGCATCAGAAATTTCCGATCTATTAAGATTTTTTTTTAAATTTTGAGGACTTGAAGAATGACGAAAGTTACTTTTTATCTCGAAACAAATAAAGAGATCCTGTGGGATTTTCAAAAAACCTAACTCCACGCGGACGAAGTCGTGGGAAAAAGCTAGTTTAAATATTCATTTGAGCTGAACGCTGCCCAGTTCAACATAGCTCATCGAGTCGCAAAACTGAAGTAGCAATGAGCGAGGCAACCCAATAGAAACCCCAATAGTATTCGATTGACAACCTCGCACTGGGAAACGAGCGTTGGAAAACCAGCCACTACCTGTTGTTCAAATAGGTTCCTATAGGCTTCAGACAGACGATCTCAAGCGAGTAGCTGGACACCGTTGGACAGGATAGGGTTCTGTGGCAATCTTTCCAGCAGGCCTAGCATACACGTCGAAGTGATATCTCGCGAAGAGAGAGATATTGTCGACGTAGACTAATTTCTCGTTTACCCTAACATGCACGCAACAAGTGACTAATTTCTCGTCGAAGACTTGGCTTTCTCTTGGCTGTAGACGTAGACAAACTGGTGCACGGTGTAGCTGTTTCACAACACCATACGATAATCTAATTTTGCAAGGTTGCAACACCGATTTCGTTCATTCAGAAACCATGGAAATTTACTACTTCCATGTGTGAAACCTGTAAAAATGACGAGAAATATCGTTCGAGAAACTTACGTCGCCATGTTAGAGTTCGTAGAGAAAAAAAGAGAAAGTAATTTTATCTCTACTTTTGACGTAACGAGACGAATAATGTGCACAACCATGTTAGGTTCGATAGAGATATATATATACAGATAATACGAGAAAAGGCGTAGACAAAATTTTATCGCGCGTACATGCTAGGCGTGCAGGAGACGTTTGTCAAGCAGTGGACGTCTATGAATCGTGACGACGCGACCTCTTGCATGTGTTTCATAATAATATACTATGACGTCTCACCCAAACAACTCAGTTTCTAAGCACTTCAAAAATAAAACGACAGTAAGCACTTTGAAATCATCAAAGAAACACCAACGCGTATTACTCATTCGGGCTAAAAACAAAAAGGTGTGGGCGGCAATTAGCCCGACCGACTAAAGAACCTTCCCTGAGGTTGCCGCCCACTGACTTCTACGACTATTCGATCGTGGGGATGTTAGTATTGAACGTGCGCGACATAATATTATTTTGTATAAAATTTTTGTCTTTACTATATATTACTAGTAGGGCGCGTGGGTGCACGGCCCGCAAGCGGACCGCGTACTTTCTACTCGTCAAGTAGACTTTCAGGACCTGATCATTTCTATCAAAAACCACTCTTCCATCTTTTATATTCTCTGAGAAAGACACCTTTGAAATTTGTATAGCCGCCATCTTGAATCCACCATTTTTAATTTTTTTCATTTCACTGCCAATTGGATGAGGTTTCGAGTATTTTTTGTTTGAGCAGCCCCCACCTATCTTGAATACCCTAGCCATGCTCCTCACCCATCTTCCAAACCCTCGATCATCATATCTCATCATTTATCAGAGTGAGAATTCTTCTATATAAACAAATTTTGAAAAGGAACCGTATCAAAGTCTTAAATAGTTCTCAGCTTCTAGTCTCTTCAATATTAGCCATATATTTTGTATGGAAAAAAAAAATTCCGCCATCTTGGTTTTTTTTCTATTCATCAAAGAGACCTTTGGGTCTTGATCATCTTTTGCCAAGAAACCACTCTTCCATCTTTTATCCTCTCCGAGATAGACACCGACGAAGTTTGTATGGCCGCCATCTTTTTTCCGCCATTTTGGATTTTTTTTCAGCTCACTGTCAATCGGATGAAGTTTCGAATGACATTTGTTCGAGCACCCCCCACCTATCTTTAATAACCCGGCCGTGCTCCTCACCCGTCTCCGAAATCCTCAATCATCAGCTCTCTCCATAATTTTCCTCCGAATGAATTTTTGTCATCTATACGAAACCATCGGTGAAAAAAAAATTTTTCATACAAAATTTTACAGGAGGGGTGATCAATCAGTGAGTCAGTCAATAAGCCCCAGCAGCTATATATACAGGGTGGGCCAGACCAGGTGGATATAAAATTTTTTTTAGATTGTTGACATGGGGGTCTACCAGGACCCGCAAGGAAAAAAATCGGTTCCCAACCGATTACGAGAAAAAAAAATTTATTTACAATTTTGGAATATTAACGCCTTGACGAACTTTTAATTTTTTTTTTAATTTTTCCGAAATTCGGTAGGGATGCCGAGGATGATTCGGTTCCTTTAATGATGAATGACGGTATCTACTTTTATAAGAGAAAGAAAATTAAAACAATGTTTTATTTTTCTGAATTTCGGCCACGGCGGCAGCCTATCTCCAGAAAGATTAGCCATCTGTGCGGGAGATATTAAAGTGCACAAGTGTGTGCGCGAGCATAGGTGCACTCTCTGTTTCTTTACTCTCATAGCCCAATGGGACGGAAAATTCGACACGAACGGAGAGAGATTAGGCGCAGGACCAACGGCTTTACGTGCTCTCCAAGGCACGGGGTGAAACATCGCCAACTTCCTAACTCCGGGCTAGTTCTGAGAATTTCTTATCGGAAAACCCCAATACCCAATTGGTATGGCCCGACCCGGGACTCGAACCCGGGACCTCGTCGGCCGCAATCGAACACGCTTACCACTAGACCTACGAGGCAGTTAAAATTAAAGAACATACTGCAGTCTCCACAAACAATTAACATTTTTTTCAATAAGGTCGTTATTTACACGAATGAGGAACGAAGACTTTTGAAAAATCATAACTTTTTATCCGGCACATTGACATACAATTTTTCTTTTGGAAATCGAAAGAACATAAGTTGTTACAATTTTTATTTTTATTAAAGTGTTTACCTACACTTAAGGAAAAATCAGAATAAATTTTTATAAACACATATCAAAAATTCCGAAGCCAGCGGGATTCGAACCCACATCTCTTGGGAAACGCGCCCGAGTGTGTTAGCCACTTACACTATAGCCACGGTCGAACTACACGTCAGCATCGAAATTAGTGATATGTATCTACTTTCTCAGTTTAAGCAACTGCTAGCGACATCTAGTAGCAACACGTTACAGTTATTGATCTACTTTCCAAGACCCCATATTGCAATGGAGCTCGTTAGGAACTAGAGATGCCACCTTGCTTTTTACTATTTTTATTTTTATTAAAGTGTTTACCTACACTTAAGGAAAAATCAGAATAAATTTTTATAAACACATATCAAAAATTCCGAAGCCAGCGGGATTCGAACCCACATCTCTTGGGAAACGCGCCCGAGTGTGTTAGCCACTTACACTATAGCCACGGTCGAACTACACGTCAGCATCGAAATTAGTGATATGTATCTACTTTCTCAGTTTAAGCAACTGCTAGCGACATCTAGTAGCAACACGTTACAGTTATTGATCTACTTTCCAAGACCCCATATTGCAATGGAGCTCGTTAGGAACTAGAGATGCCACCTTGCTTTTTACTATTTTTATTTTTACTAAAGTGTTTACCTACACTTAAGGAAAAATCAGAATAAATTTTTATAAACACATATCAAAAATTCCGAAGCCAGCGGGATTCGAACCCACATCTCTTGGGAAACGCGCCCGAGTGTGTTAGCCACTTACACTATAGTGTAAGTGGCTAACACACTCGGGCGCAAACAATTGTTTATAAAAATTTATTCTGATAAGTTGTTACAGTTTTAAAAAAATCACCAGTGCTATGGACCTCTTCTTTTATTTTTAATGGAATTTTAAAATTTTCTGTAGATTTTGGATGAACTTAATTTTCTTGGAATAATTTAAAATTTAATGCTCTTAAAACCAGCTAATCAGACTGGAATTTTTTCGTAAGAGAGCACAGTTATTAAGTAAAGATATTCCATAAAAAAATTGCGGAAATTGTCACTGGAAAAATTAAAAAAAAATTAAAAGTTCGTCAAGGCGTTAATATTCCAAAATGGTAAATAAAAATTTTTTTCTCGTAATCGGTTGGGAACCGATTTTTTTCCTTGCGGGTCCTGGTAGACCCCTATGTCAATCCACCTGATCTGGCCCACCCTGTATATTAATAAAAATCGGCCAAGTGCGAGTCAGGCCTCGCTCTTTTAGGGTTCCGTACATATGACCAAATCACTTTTTTAAAACTAGATACATATTTAGATATCTTAGTTCTTAGATAGTACTTAATTAGCATATATGGGGAAAAATGCTCGCTTGTTTTGGTCACAACTTTGATGGCCCCCATTTCTTCATTTTTGAAGCTAAAAAATAAATAAAAATATTTGAACTCCACTTAATACGTTCTAGACAGTAACACTCCACATGCCAGGGTAAAAAGTTTTTAATTTTAGTTTAGTTAACCCTTTAGTTTTTAATTTTATTTTATTTTTATTATTTGTTGTTATAGCGGCAATAGAAAATACACACTGTGAAAATTTCAACTGTCTACCTATTACGGTTTACGAGCTACAGCCCGCTGACAGACGGACGGACGGACGGACAGACGGACAGACGGACAGCGGAGGCTTAGTAATAGGGTCCCGTTGGCACCCTTTGGGTACGGAACTCTAAAAAAAGGTGCACCGATGATCTGAAATTGGACAGTAAGAATAGTATTATGAACGCAATCTGTTGGTTATGTTTTCAAAGCTTGGACCTCTTTATTACGAGTTTAAGGTGTCTGTAAAGGCAATTTTGTGTCGATCCTACTATTTTATCAATGAATCCGCGTATAGAAACTTATAGTTAATACTTAAGTGGGCGGAAACCTTTACAGTTAATTATAACGACAATCAATCGGCAAAGCGGCGGTGGCGGCGGCGTTTACACTAATAGAGAGCTCAAGATAATTGATTACACACTTTAATCGACTAAGTATAATATATTACAAACCTATTTATATGTCAAAATTATTTTATCACAGATAATTATGGCCCTTTATCAAGGAAAATCATAGAGATTCCATTTTATTTTTAAACAACTTAACTGCACTAGGTCAAAGTCGTGCGTATTAGTTAGTTAAATTATAATATGTATTAATTAACAAGTAAGAATATTTTTTTAGTAATATTCTCGTAGGTATATAACAAGTTAGGTATTACACCAAACAACGACTTGGTTCAAATTGTTTTATTTTTAGTCTGTGGAAAGCTTTGACCTTTTTGAATAGTGGGAAAGCTAACGGTGCTTCTTAAGGACTCTACAATCAGGTCGAAAGTACGGTCTCCAAATAATGGGAATAGGCCGGAAGTTCCTGCCGTATAAATACGTTTAAGTATTAAGTTATTACCTACTGTTGAATAACTTTATGCTTAAGATCGTCATAAATAATACTTAAGTGTCTGAATTTTACAACACTTAATACATTTAACTTTTACAAAATAATTTTATACAACACAAGTAAAAAAGCAACCACTTGGCATATTATGCAGGTATCAGCAGTGATTTGATTGCATGCTAAATTATATTGGATAGAAGCAGGCGTTATAGGCGGTATAGACGTATAGATATTAATATAATTGTTTGGCAGATGTAAAATATCTTCATCTGCTTTTGTTTTTCTCTTATGAGGCATGGTGGCGTCCGCTGTTATCTTTGAGTATTAACTGTTATGAATGAGATAATACGAATCTCTTTTTATTGTATTTTCAAATCTAAACGTAAAGCAACAAGGGCGGTACGATAACATTGGTGTAAATACCAATAGAGTAGAGGTAGATTCCGTGTCTGCGCTAATTTAATTATTGCCGACAGAACTTACTAAAGTGAGCTTAATTTTCATTTAGAACTTAATCTACGTGGACTTTCAGTTTAAAATCTAAATCTACGCGGACATCAGGTAGTTTTGGAATAAAAGAGATGAAGCAGGCAAGTCAGCAAGCAAGTCTTTGAGCAAAAATTTAATCCGTCAAACAACTTTGATCACAACCAAATTGGAATTGTTAAGCTGAGACATTGAAAATTTACGAGAAAAGTCTGTTGGCAAAACGCCCCGAGCGTCTCAGTTGGACATCAGTCAGAAGAAAATCAATTTGTTGTTAGATTATTCAAAAAGTTTGTCCCGATTTAACGTTTATCTGGTAACCCTAGTCGAGTCGATTGGAGTGACTAAATTTAATTGCCGTCAAGATCCGAAGTCGAGCAATTAGTGAGCGGGATTATTTGGACAACTTTAATAGCATTAAGGTGCTGCTCCACTGCTGCGCACGGACACCTTACTCGTATATTGTTAGGTTCGTTTTCTATCAAAAGTAAGCGAGATCACCCACTGTAATCCCCGAGCAAGCTACGAACGAAGATAAGATAGATGAGGGCATCTAAACACGCGTAGCCTGCTGGGCTATGTTGTCCATTTAGATCTACAACGAGCACACGCGTTTTCCGGTGGCTTATTTTGTAGGCATGAAGAAAATTTTCTTACACTGACCTTTTAGCAGCCGCAGCTTTATTGTTCATACACATTGTTGACAATCATTCGAGCACCGCATTGGAAAGATAGATAAAAGTATTTGAGAAATAGACCCTGTGGCTACTTCACATCAAGCAAGCAAAATTCACAACGATGTAAAGCTAGATGACGCTGTACGAACCACAAGAAAACAAACTATAAAGTAATACATCGCGATAATGAAATAATAAAATGTCTTCATACACAAATTCTTAGAATATGAAACGAGTGGACCAGCCGGCTTCCTATCGTAACAGAAGGCGTACGCAGGTAGTCCGTAGTATACAGCTAAAATGCGGCGCGTGGACGGCATGCACGGATCTGACTGGATCAGCGTCCTAAATTATTATAGCTAAAAACTCAGTGATGATGAGGATCACGGCTGCGATGTAACTTGATACGTCATTCATTAGAGGTAGGTAGACTTAAAACAATCGGGCATAAAATTATGTAAAAGGCACAATAATTAATAAGTTTAATTAAAAAACTATGAGCACATAGTATACTATCTTCTATAGGTAAATAGGATAAACTCGAAAACTACTGAACCGATTTTTTTCAAACTTCGTGACTATCTGTTATTTAGTCTTTATTATTGATATTTGTTATTACAAATTAAAATATGTTAAGTACACGACAGTCATATATATACAGTTCGAGATTTGCTAGGTTGCCTAGCAACCTAAATCTCGAACGATGTTAGATTGCGGTTGTCTTGATTGTGTTATAATTTTGCATTACTGATATTATAAATGCGAAAGTATGTTTGTTTGTTCGTTTGTCCTTCAATCACGTCGCAACAGAGCAACGGATTGATGCGATTTTTTGCATGGGTATAGTAATGGGTGTAGTAGTGGGTGCTCAGACCGGGAGAGCTACTTTTTATCTCGGATAATCAAAGAGTTCCCGCGGGATTTTCAAAAACTAAATCCATGCGGACGAAGTCAGTGCGACGAAGTATTTAAAACAACTAGTAGGTATATAATATAGGTACCTAAAAGAAAATGATTGAATTATTGTATCAGCTGGATTAGGTCAGTATTAATTAGGTTTCATTTAAAAACGTTCGTTAAAAGTAATATTATATCATTATCATAATACCTAAGTAGTTAAAACGTTCTCTTCGAAAGATTAGAATTTTACAATTTATATTGATCGTATTTTATAAAGAAGCACTAAGTTTTATTAGCCATAGCTTAAAGATATAGATATAAAGATATAGCTTAAGCTTTTTGTTTAAATGAGCAAAAATCGTTAAATAGACAACTAGATGTATTATTTTCAGATAGTAATTATTGAAACTACAACCACCTACAACTGTACTTACTACAAATACTGTTTTCGTTGGCGTACTCCGCCCGCATAAAATAAACATCCAGAAAAAAGTTCCCACACTTTAAACCCGCCTGTTCATTATAAGGGTTAAATGTTTATTAGTTGTTTTTTGTGTGTACTGGGTACCGGGTATTCTGTATGAATAATGTACTATGGGGGTGCGGGGAGAGGGGGAGCGCGGGCGGCGGGACGGGGCGACCTCGTGACCCACTCCTATCCACTTGATTACTGAACTGGATTCAATTGGACAAAGACTGAAAACACGGTTAATATGATTATATTCGTTCCCACTCAGCGACGACGGTTTTGTAAGAGGAAATAAGGTTTTTCCAGAATATCTGGAACGTTTGCATAAAACATTTTTCAAGAAATAGAGTTTCTCTATAATATAACACTAATAAAAACCATCCTTACTAATATTATAAATGCGAAAGCGTGTTTGTCCGTTGGTTTATTCTTCAACCACGAAGCACCGGAGCTACGGAATACATATTGAGGTGATTTTTGCATGGGTATAGTTGAGGACCTGGACCGTGATATAGGCTATTTTTTATCCCGGACAATCAAAGAGTTCCCAAGGGATTGCGGACGATGTTGCGGGCATCAGCTAGTATTAATATATAGAAGGTTATGAAGGTTCGTACCTATCTGCACTTTCCTTATGCAACTTAATTCCATATACCTAACGGGTACTTTAGGCGTAATAAGTTCAAAATTTCGTAGAATGGAATAATAGCAGCGCACTGAGCGTGCACTCGAAATTAATTTAAAAAAGATTTTTCAAATCAATCTACTGCATATTTCGGTGGAACGTTTGGAATATAAACCTCGTCATCGCTAATAGGCATTGTATAACTAGCACTTAAGGTTGAAGACAAGGGTCTACCCGCGAAATTCAAATTCAATTTGGTTTTTCGCAATTTGTAAATTAATACGACAAAGTAGGCTTATGGCCTTCTAATTGCGTGTGAATTATCATCTTCACAGGTTTACATAAAAATCTTTACTTGCAAGTGACCAGTTTAAGAAATTAATCAAAATACTGAGTTGGACGTGAGTTACTCAAAAATTAGTCAATATTTTGATTAATTTCTTAAACTGGACACTTTCAAGTAATTTTTTTTACCTAAACCTGTGAAGATGATACTGCCATTGTCGCAATTAGAATGCCATAAGCCTACTTTGTCGTATTAGCTTACAAATTGCGAAAAACCAAATTAAATTTGAATTTCGCGGGCAGACCCTTGTCTTCAACCTTAATATTTCCGTAAGCATTTCAGTATTCCGCCTATGCCGATACTCCGAGCTTAGCTCGTTGGGAAGTTTAATTCCATATACGAGTGCGACAATATGCCTCAATCAAAATCAAAGAAGATGTGTGAATACGGGATTTTTATTATTTCAGATGCCATTGACTTACCATAAGTCGGCATTGGAAGCATAGGCTCACATAAGCTGCATGTCTCCGTCTTACCTGCGACAAAAAAAAGCTTGTCAAACAAAATATTAACAAAGTACGTAAAGTCAAACGATGAATAAAGGAACTTAAAGAGAACCTATTTGCATAATAAACTTGGCAATGTGATAAACAATTGCGCATTAAGGCTTGAAGTAGCGCAGACATGAGACTGTCTTAAGTATTATGTTCCTTTACCTCTAAGTATTAGGTATGTTCCTTTATGTCGTTTATTTCGTGGGGCAAACTGCACTATATTCTAATCATTTATTTTTTTATTTTTCACAAATAAAGTTCATTGCGAAGTTACGTTGATTAGAAAGAGAATTTTTGATCGACAGATACTTAATAAATGGACATAAAAAAGTGTGTGTGTCAGGTCCGACGCAAGACTGGAGTTTACTTTGCCGCTCCGACCCGATCGGTACGCGCTCGGCTTCCAGAAGCGAAAGCGCTTTCGCATTCGACAACTCAAGCGAAAACCAACCTTATTTACTCAACGTTAGGGTAGAAATTTGCATCGTTGTGAAAAACGTAACAAGGGCATTCGACAACTCAAGCGAAAACCAACCTTATTTACTCAACGTTAGGGTAGAAATTTGCATCGTTGTGAAAAACGTAACGAGGTCGATTCGATCGATTCTAAAGGAGTAAACTCCAAAAATAGGTAGGTATGTACATAAACTACTTTTTCTCAATTTAAGTTCCTTAAAAGGTAAGAGAAATTGCTTCTCGTGTCGTTGTTTTGGTTTTTCTTTGCGAAATGTTGCGTGATTTGAACGTTTTGATGAAATTCGCGCTATAAATGAAACTGTGATAGGTAAAAATAAACTCTAGAACATCTTTAACAACGGGAACGGAGCATCGCTTAGCGTTTCTTCAATTTATTGAAACCTACGATTTTTTTTCTCTAAAGAAAAATAGATTATAATATGTACATAATAAAAGATTATTTATTTATTATCAAAGATTTCGCGCTAGCTTATTATTAAGAACGCTCTCAAACTTTTTAACTTGTGATGATGATTATGTTAAAAAATATAACAAGTAAATAATGTTTTTGCTTGTCTCTGGTCTACGTTGACAAATAGGTAAGTGTAATACGTGGGTCATTCTAAAATCCGTTGCAGAAAATGATGTCGCGAAACTAAAATATTTTCTCCACGCTAAGATGCTAGCAACATTTAAAGCATTATAGGATCATTCGTTAAAGGACACATTATTTAATAACTTCTTGAATATCTAACGCCTTTAATATTGATTAATCACCAATTTTTTCATGTAACAGAGCAGTCATTCATGGTAACAGAGTTGTTTTTCATACAAAAAAATTGTGTCCCAGACCGCAGACCATTATACGGAAATCGTGATACCATTTTATAAAACCATATGGATCTTTTTGTTTAAATACTATAGTAATTAAGCAATTTCAACATTTTCTACAAGACGTTTCATACCTAGTAAATACAATTTATTGACCCACCTACGATTATTTAAAATTTTGTCCCGCTTTATTTCAAAAAGTAAGCGTCCGCTCTGTTACCACAAATATTTGACAGCTGCTAAGAGATGGTGCCACCTTTTCAATGAAAACAGTTGTGTTATGTCTACTGCTCTATTGACACTGTTCGTTGCAAGTGAAGCGGGGGGTAAACGAACCAGTTGTCCTTTGGCTGTGATGTGAGGTGCGTGGTTTTATTCAGTTTGTACTCTGTTACCGGCGTTTTTAAGTAAGTATTCCTAGATTTTTATACAAATTTACAACTTTAAAGTTGATCTAATGGAATAATTCCCCCATGTGCATTGATTTTAACATAATATAATTTTGTTTAAATAATAAAAGACCCGAAGCATTAAATTGATTACTCTGTTACTGCACAACTCTGTTACCACTATCTAGTAACAGAGTTTATATTGAAGTTATTATTCAACAGTTTGAAGCTTTGATCTTCTTTAGTCTGTCTGTATCTGTATAATAAATTAAATAATTTGTTCTAGATTATTATATGACATCATTATGGCTCTCACCGCTGCTAAAAAGCAGCGATGCTATAGGGAGAAGTGAAAACTATACCCAGAAAAAGAAGCAGAAGCTAAAAGAAAAGATTTAGAGAGATATAAAAATAAACGCTTGATAAAAGACATGGCTCCGCGTGAGCATCGTCTATTTAAAAAAAATGGCGATTTGCACATGCCAAAAGAAAAGATCGTCAAAGAGCACTTCGAGCAGTTATGAATACGCCAGAATCAATGCCTGGAGCTGAGACACCACCACCTTCAGCATCTGATAGGGTTACACCTGTTTTTTCACCAAGCCTTCGACTCCAAGTTGCAAGTCTTATGTAATGCAAGTCCTAACATGTCTGCCAAATCTCGTGGTAGAAAAAAGTAAAGAGAAATAGATCTATACTGTTCATAGAAAATTTTAAAATGAAAGAAGAGTTAGACAACCAACCAAAAAATATCAACCTGAATTGTCAAAAGAAAAAGATGATGATGACCACTTAATCGAGAAGGAGAATATTCATCCAAATAAAATTAAAGAAGGGGTCTACGTTCTAGTAAAAATTTGCGTTGGAAAAGCGTTAGGTGAAGTAGACGATGACGGAAAAGTAAAAAAAGTATTCTTGTAGTCTGTTGACTATACCAGAAAAGCATTTAAAATTGGTCGAAAATTATATATCTTATGAGCAATATGAAACTTTGATAAGAATTTTCCCAGAACCTTAAAAGTAATTAAGGGCAAAAGGGTATATTACCATTTCCCGACTACTTTAGAAATATTTGAAAAGTAGGATATCAGTTAATTTTAATTTGATATCAGTTAGAGTTTAGACTGTTATCTGTTAGAGCGTACTTGGTTTTTTAAGTTTGAATGTCTAATTATTATAAAAAGAAAGTTTTGAGTTCACAAATTTGTTGTAAAAGTACAGCTATGTTAATGTTCCTACAACTCTGTTACATTTCTTGTTTTCATTCTATTGTTATGTAATTGTTCTATTTTTAAAAGAGTTAAGTTAGATTTTTTATAAAAATTTGGTACTTTATTGTTTATTTTATATGTCAGATATATACTACTTTTGTTTCCGAACAATAACTTTGTTATGCCTATTATATGACATTCAATTTAAACAATTTAAGGTAAAAATTGTTTCATATAAAACATACAGAGTAACAGAGTATCCATAATTTCAATTATTATTCGTAATTTAGAAAAAATACTGTGATTTACCATATCAAATATGAGAGTAAACACATAATTTATGTTAATTCCAAAGAATAATATAAAAAAAATATTTTTGTTGTTTAAATAATAATAAATAAATGGTGGTAACATAGTTGTTATTTTTTTGTACCCTGATCCAGTAAATCCTCTAAAAATCCGAAAATAGAGACGAATGATCGCGCCTAGCTTCGAAAATGCATTTTACAAAGTTGAAGTGTAAATATGGATATCTTTACAACTAGAATTTGTCACGACTGTCACGTTTTTCTGCAACGGATTTTAGAATGACCCACGTACCTACTGCCGGTATTTATAATAGCTGTATTGTTTGCAGTAAAACTTCTCATGTGTAAAGTTTTTATAAGCAAACCAAACATACTTACTGAAAACAAGAGAATCAGATAAGAGACATTTTTGAAACACTGAACAAGAACATTATAAGTAAATTTTTATAATTTTTAGATTATCATTTCATTTTTCATCAGCAACTGTTATTCTTAAATTATAATGTGTAACAAAAAGCTAAATAAAACTTATCACCTACTTAATAGCACTGTTTTTCACTAAGTGCAAAAAATTGCAAGTGCCAAGTTAAATTATTTTGTTGTAGTGTACATACCTACGTACATCTGTCTATTTAGGTAAGCGTATTTTTTTGCTAATGAAAAGCATACTTTCAGACTAAGTATCTTGTTGCAATTAAACATGCATTTCGCTTGTAAACATATCAATTAGCAAAAATTTCGAGAACAAACCCAAAGAAACGCGTCGAATACCGGGAAACGTCTGGAAACAAGTTTGAACCGATGGGGATAGAACATTCCATGGATACCGTACAAGTGAACTGTATGAGACGCACATTTTAACATAATTATAAGCCTTGTTTTGAAAAAGATAGAGTCTACATTCAAACGACAAGGTTAGTGTAAGTGTAATGTACTAATGAGACAATAATAGACGTTTATTGATGTTGGCGAGAAAAGTTTTATGGCTGGACAAAGTAACAGTAACGAGTAAAATATTTAAATATATTCTAGATGGTTAAATTTTTTTACTCTTTCAAAATACCAACGATAAAAAAAAAAATCCAGATTTATTGTACTCGAAAAAGTCAAACGAATGCTAAAACAAGACTGGCAAGGAATACAAAAATCTAGATAACATAATCGTATTTTGATTGCGGTTTTATAACTATATTTTGAAACATCTCTTAAATATTATTATTATTATGTATTATGTGTAGTTAAGTATTTCCTACCGAGTCTTTACTTTCTACTTAAATTAATTAAATTATTATGTACTTAAGTACATAATAATTTCTACTAACAAGCTTTTCAGTATATTCAACCTCAAGTTAGAAAAATGTTTTATTGGAATACCCATTCTATGAAAGACTCAGACATTCAAGACATTCTATGAATTATGATAGTTTATTTTAATAACTTAATATGAAAAATTATTTTTAAAAAACCGACTTCAAAGTCCCGCGCGCCACTATACAAAGTATATTGTTGATATTTTATAAAACCGCTCGACCGATTTCGATTAAATTTATATGGGACCACCTGGAAAATATACAATTTGAAACAAAAAAAGAATTTTTCAAATCGGTTCAGGCGTCTTCGAGTAATCGGTGAACATACTTAAAAAAAACCGACGAATTGAAAACCTCCTCCTTTTTTGAAGTCGTTTAGAAAGGGTTTGCTTAAGTAGGTACAAACAGGGTAAAGATTGGATCTATAGCTACGGTTAAAAGACTGTCAAACCGTTTAAAGGGAGTAGGGACGAGTCTCAATATTGGTTTAGTAGATTGCAGAGGTTGGTCATTTAGGATTTCCATGGCAATATACTGAATAGAATAGAATAGAAATGTTTTTTATTCAAATAAACTTTTTTACAAGTGCTTTTGAATCGTCAATGAGTCTACCACTGGTTCGGAATAATGCCGTTCCTGCCGAGAAGAACCAGCAAGAAATGAAATGAACCTACCTAACTGTTTTATTTTTTCGAAAAATAACAGGTTGAAAAAGCAGTTTTTCCAATAATTCATTAAGCCCGCTATTCACATGGTTTTTTCATACAAACGTACCTACTATAACGCTGATAAATCCAGTTTTAATTGTTCTAGATTAATATATTATTTATTAATTCTTTATTTTCTATATGTGAAACTATATTATTTTCGAAGTAATGTCCCTTCAAACATATCTATTTTAGTGCAAACTTTAAGGAATCTTCGTAAATAAAATACGACGATGACGAGGATGAGGAAACTTAACTTAATAATCATTTTAAATGTCTTTATTTTGTTTAGAAATTCTGATTAAGTATGTAGTTTCTCAAAAATAACGTAATAATGCTGATATTTTGTGCGGTCAAAATATCGCGCTCTTGTGTGAGTATTTATAATAGTATATATCCTATCCATAACATATTTTCATTGAAATAGCATTCTCTCAAACACGATCACGTGATACTGAAGAGAACAAGACACGTATCTTTTACTTAAAACTTGCATTTGGAACCAGATAGCTGAAGAGGAAAGAAAGAACAATAAAAATGAACAAAGGTTTCGCGTTAACCTTGAGCTGTATGCTAATAACTACTTAATTTTATCAAAATCCAAAAGATAAAATCATATTATCATTTGTTCGCAAATCGGCAGCTTAGTGTTCTTTTCCGAAAAACAATAATATTCGCTTCCTTATCTCCTTTGATACGAGATACCTACGCTGTTATCGCGAATGAAATGTTCTCTTATCAGCATATATTTTTTATGTTATAATACCTAATCGTGATTTAACAAAACAATTCCTTCAAATAAAAGTGGATTTGAGATAAATCTGCTGTACATATACGGGTAAAAGTTGCAAAATTTTTTTTTAAGATCAGATCTTAGACTCGGATTGATTTGATATTATTAGTAGGCAACAAGTTTTTCAGAAACAGAAAGTACGAGAATATTTTGTTGCAGGTTTTTATTCCCAGAGACTATAGCCTTCATACGAGATAGATAGATTACGCACCTCCACCGCACGTTAAAGATTAATGGCACGAAAGGGCGTAGAATCAACTTCTTTTGTTTGGGGGGGTGAAAATATATCGGCTAGTACGTGTAATAGATTGTTCTCGAGGCACCGACTCATAATATTTAACTTGATGTGAAAGGTCTATCTATTATCCGAGCTTTAAGCTTGGCCTGCAAATTGTGATATAAAATATCTTGGGAGGCAGCTAAATTCACCGAAACGTGACTTAAGATTCGAATAAAGTCATAAACTTGTTCCATTTTCTATGTACTATACTTGATAACTTTAAGTACAACCCCTAAGAGATATCTTAAAAGTGCCCTTTAAGGTAGACAAGTTTTGTTGCGCCATCTACCGCAGTTAAATACTCTAATGCGAAGAACTTAAAACACTTTTAAAAAATTATATGGTTTTATGAAAATTTTACATTAAAAAAAAAAGCTAATATTTTTTTAACCAACCCATTAATATTGAGCCAATACTTACACCACGTACTCGCGAATGCGTCACAGGACTGCCCTAATGACTCATCGGATCTTGTTATCGGAACAGGAAAACGGGATTGGGTTTACCGTGCATTATACGAAGAATTTAAATATTATACGTACAGTTAGATATTTAATGATGATACTGCGATTTCAATATTTAAAATAGTTTCTACTAACGAAATCCAGTAAAATGGAAATTTAAGGAACTTACAGTTCTTGTAAAGACTGCGGCCGAGAGCCGTGCACTGTTGGTGAAGTACCCTACAATTTTAATGTATTATATTTAAGGGTCCTGTGGGATAGGTATTTATAAAAAATCTGATTCCATGCGGGCGAAGTTGAGGACAAAAGCTAGTTTAATAGAGGTATTATACTTAAGGAACTATGTGAACTTCTAAGGCACACTACAGATTTGAACTGAAAATGCAGCTTAATCAATGGTCTCAGTGTAGCTGATTCTGTTGTACATAATTTCTAAACTAAACTGATAGCTCTAAATCTAGAGCTATCCTTTTCTGCAGAGGGCATTATGAAAGGGATAGCACGAGATTTAAGCCTGTCAATTAAGTTTAGAGATCGTTTACAAAAAAAAACTGACGTGAACTCTTATGTGACACCATATTGAAATATGGAATGGGCCTTCTGGTCCTTGTTTCATCTGTTAGGAGTGTTGCATGGGAACAATCGGCTTAGCATCTAACTGCCCATAAGATAGTGTAATAACTTATTAAGTACGTTGTCATAGACCTATATTTAATACATAATATTGTAACATTTTGCATTGAAAAGATCAATATCTGAGTTTCTTGCCGGCTCTTCTCAGCAGAATCTGATTACCAAACTGGCAGTAGTCTTGAGTCTTGACTTGTCATAAGAGCCACAGGTTGACCTAGACTACATGAATTAAATAATTTAGATGTTTAAGTCAAGGTTTAAATCTATACGTGGTCCAGTCGCTCAGTAAGTCTGTCTGCCTCACGTCATCAGTCACTATCTAATCTAACAGAAATCTCTTGTAACAGATAAGTTATCCTTTGAACATATCGTTTAATTTACAAATTATCTTTAATATAATCCGTCATTTATTAAGATAGGCATGTGCTTCTTAATGTTATAAGCTCATAATTTAAGCGAGCATTTCGTTTATTAAATCAATGAAGCTAATAAAAAGCGTATAAAAAAAAAAAGCAGCAGCAACATGGTGAGATGCGAACAAGTTGACTAACGGCATGTTTCAATAACCTATTCTGTCCAAATTGAGAATTGACAGCCGAATATACCTATTTTAATAATCCTAACTGTTAACCTATTAATCGTTACTTAAGTATTTCTTAGAATAGATTTAGATAAGATTTAGTTCGTAAGCATCAGCAGTAATTGCTCATGTCTGATCATCATTTCTCAAAATCACACTGCTAGGTACGATGGCGATGCAATGTTTCAACTCTTACATATGGTTATGTATCCTTATACACACTAGATTTTATTGACCCTTTTCAACCGACTTCAAAAAAAGGAGGAGGTTAACAATTCGACGCGTATTTTTTTTATTTTTTTTGGCCGATGTTACTCCATAACTCCGTCAAATCGAACCGATTTCAATATTATTATTTTTTATTTGAAAGTTCATACCGTAAGGTTGGTCCCATTTTTTGGCGAAGATCTGATGAATATTTTCGGAGATGGAGGACGGAACTCCTCAATGAATAAGAGCAAATCGCTCGCGATCGGAGAATGTAAAGAATATTTTTCATCTGGAAATCTTTTACCACTAAAAAGCTTAATATAATAATGCAAAAAATTCTTTTTGACAAAACCGACTTCAAACGCCATTACAAAGTATAAATTAATTTTAGTTTGTAGAGGTATGTTGAAGTCGGGCTAGCGTTGCGGTTTCATAGTTTCTATTGAGACCCGCCCGACTTCAACATACCTGTACAAACTAAAATTATTTTATACTTTGTAGTGGCGTTTGAAGTCGTTTTTTTTTAAAATAATTTTTATAAGTACATATATTATTATTTAACATTAAGGCTTTATCATCTAAGATCACTGATATAAATGTAGTACCTACTAGATGACGTGTTCCGAACACTTCCCATGTTCAACTCAGTTAAACCGTATGCCGAACAATGCTGTTATTGTGGTCGGCGGCACTCGCGAGTCGCGACGTACGGACGCGGGCGCTATTTATGCGATTAAACTATCTAGGTACTTAATTGTGAATTGAAAAGCCAACAATGCCTATATTCAAGTAAGTGACAAAAAAGTATAGTTATTATAGTGCTTAATTAGATAACAACGCGATTCGTAACACTACATACGAAATATAAAATTATTTCTTGATTTGTTCAAAACGAACGACCTAGCAGTGAGTGGGGCGCGGTGAGGAGCGCGGGGCGCGGCACGCCTCTGCGACCGCCGCGGTTACGCGAATTGCAACTTTATTTACCATGCCGGCTCTCCTCTCTACCTCAGCAGTCAGCCCGCACGATTGAAACTGTACACACAGTTCTTATTCAGAATTGCCGCTCTATACGTAGAACTCTTTGTCTAAGATACAGCATCAAGACTGAGGTCAAGGTCTGGAGGTAATCAACATTAGTCTAGTAAACTATTGGACCATGTAAAGAACGATATGGTAGAGGCATTTATTAACTCCGGATTTGTTCACGGATCTACACGAGGTCGACAACACTTCCAACAAACCGAATCACTGTTTGTCTAAGAAATCCTGTTTAGGAACTCCGTTATAATAAAAAATAACAGTTACCTACCAAGTTGGTTCGGTTATTCTATCTGATAATATTATGTACGTTTAGATAAAAGAAAAGAGCGAACCGATATACTATCGACATAATATATATATAATATTCGACTAGCTGAAGCCCACGACTTCGTTAGCGTGGATTTAGTTTTTCAAAATTCCATTAGAACTTCTATATCCATGTAAAAAAATCACTTCAATCTGTAGCATTTATCTATAATATAAAATAATATTAGTAACAAGTGTAAATTGAAAAAAATAGTTTAAAAATACAAGCTTTTAGTAGTATGTACTGATGTACAATGTACATACTACTAAAAGCTATATGATATTTAGGGTGTGATGATTCACACCCTAAATATCATATAGAAACAGAGTACTTGTCAAGATCAATCAAACGAGCCCAAACTCGATGGGGTTACGTCGTTTTATTACAGAGTTTCCTTAAGCACCTTTCATCTCTATCATCAGACCATGGATATCATCTAGGACCCGAGTACTTATCAAAATGAATCAAACGAGCGCAAACTTGATGGGGTTACGTCGTTTTATTACAAAGTTGCCAAAATCACTTTCCGGCTTCATCATCAGACCCTGGATATCATCTAGGATCAGAGTACTTGTCAAGACAAATCAAACGAGTCCAAACTCGATGGGGTTACGTCGTTTTATTACAGAGTTTCCTTAAGCACCTTTCATCTCTATCAGACCATGGATATCATCTAGGACCCGAGTACTTATCAAAATGAATCAAACGAGCGCAAACTTGATGGGGTTACGTCGTTTTATTACAAAGTTGCCAAAATCACTTTCCGGCTTCATCATCAGACCCTGGATATCATCTAGGATCAGAGTACTTGTCAAGACAAATCAAACGAGTCCAAACTCGATGGGGTTACGTCGTTTAATTACATAGTTCCTGTAGCCACCTTCCAGGTCCATCATCAGGACCTGGATATCATCTAGGACCAGAGTACTTGTCAAGACGAATCAAACGAGTCCAAATTCGATGGGGTTACGTCGTTTTATTGCAGAGTTTCGATAGCCATCTTCCAGCTCCATCATCAGATCAGCTCCATGTATCAATTTTTATTGAAACATTGGATTGAATCGGATGACAATGCAATGTTTTGCGTTGTCATCCGATTTACACATACATGCAAAATTTCAGCTCAATCGGAAACCGGGAAGTGGTTCTAATTCATCTTTCAAGATTTGACCTAAACATACATACATACATTGCAAGTTAAATAAAAGCTTGTAAAAATGACGCTGCAATAATATGGTAAGCTTGACTTGATGCTGCAACTAGGTTTGCGAACAACTCTTCAATAATAATTTATAATTCAATAATATTTTGGGTTTATTGATCTCGTCCCGATGAGTAAACGCTTATAGACAGTCCCGATGAGTAGAAGCTTATAGACAGTGACCAGGGTCTGATGATGGAGCAGATAGGTGGTCATAGGAACTCGGCTCTATTAAACGTCAACGTTGGGTCTTGAGTAATAGTTGTTAGACAAATAGATTAATGTTTGATTATGGATCAGGAAGGATTACTGCGGGATGTCAAATAAATTACACATAATTATACTTATATCAAAAATTGATTTAAAATGTCGATGGTGATTTATAATATTATTAATTAACACATGTCATAGGGAGCTTAATATGACCTACACCAACAAGCAGTGAGTACAAATTAGTAGGAGCACAAAAATGTTTGCTCTATTTACAAGTTAGTTGAATGTTAATCAGGGGTGCGATTTCTATATCAAAGTGCACGATACTCACCGAGGTTGGAGTAGTAATCGTGAAGCGTATACAAGGGATAATCACCTAGTTTGAACAAATAGGCGGAGAGCAGCACCGCGTCGTGTCTGGGCTCCATTTGCTCCGGATGCTGCGTGGTCGGCCTCATCAGGGAGTTTATTGAAAAGTCTGTCGTCCCCTGAGAAGCGCACCACCCGTTCACACTACACAGCTTGCATTCCTCTTTCATTGTAAATATAATATATTCTAAATCCGATTTTTTTTGTACTCGGTTTGTACTGGGCACTGGTAAATCACGTATAAAAATATCCGTATGCTCACTCGCACATCACAGAAGATATCACAGCAGTGTTCGCGGCGTCTGCGTCCGATGCGATGCCGTTTCACGTCAGTCACACTAAGGTCACACTTCAATCCTAAAGGCACTATAATTGTGTTTACCGAATGCAAACTACTTCACTTAGAACATAATATTATGTATGTTTAGATTAGCTGAAATATCGAGGGTGAAGGTTAATTAGATTTACATTTGAAATTATTAAGGTCACATAAGCTTAATTCTCAATACGATCTTGTCGTATGGTTCGTTTTAAATGACATTAATGTTTTGATTTTTTTTTATAATATGACGTTAGATAACCGATCTGTATTATATACCTACAGATTGACCTTTACCACATAAATGGCATGTCACGACGTGAACTGAATCCATAATAATTCGTTCTTGTAAGAGATTGCATCATACGTGCGTCGGCAAATTTAATTTTTAGATTAAAATATTTATTTCGCAATTGATAAACTGATCACAAAATAGGATGTGCTTTATCTTATCAGCTAAGCAATAATGTGACCCTAATCCTAAACCAAATTGTAATAGGTCGGTGTAGTGACAGCGAGCCGCATTGCGACTTTATAGCGAGTCAAAAGGTGCAATGGCGTTGTGCGATTTGCGTTTCAAATTCAAATAACCGATCCCTTATTTAACAACAAAACATAAAGATTTAAAAATAAATTGGCAGTCGTAGGGACTGCCGATAGAAGTGAAAACTAAGTAACTTGTGAATTGTATCGTCGAGCTATAAGTTTATGATCAAGGATTAAAGATAATTGGTTATTAACACTTCTTTACAAACCAAAAATAATTCAAAAATAATAAATAATCTAATAGCTCGACGATACAATTCACAAGTTACTTAGTTTTCACTTCTATCGGCAGTCCACAAAGAATGTTAAGAGAATAATGCTTGTGCCTGTGCAACAAAACATGACCCTGTTTTTTCCCAGCATTTGAGTTCCTCATACAAGACAAGTTTGTATAGATACTAATAACGCACGGAGATATATGTAGTGTATATGTACAACGGAGATATATGTACATATAATAGCTCATGGAAAGCGTTCGGTGACGATGACGCGAAATCCATGATTTATGCTCACCCAAAAAAGTGCTCAACGCGCCTAAAGAAGTTTTCACTTCAAAAACACGAATGTCATCAACTAAAATAGGGTCCGGAAAATCTTTATAAAGTTATATTCAATAACAATAATGGTTCACGTTGCCGAAAATTAAAAAAAGTTGAACTTTCCCATATAAAAAGAAAACAATCCACTACTACTACACTGTACCACGACCTCCCTGGCTCAGTGGTGAGCGCTGTTGTCTTATAACTGGGAGGTCTCGGGTTCGATTCCCGGCGGAGTCAATTTGGGAATTTATGAGGCTTTAGCCGTGGCTAGTTACCACCCTACCGTCAAAGACGTGCCGCCAAGCGATTTAGCGTTCCGGCACGATGGCGTGTAGAAAACAATTAGGGGTATGGGTTGAATGTTCACTGCCATACCCCTTCCAAGTTCTGACTGCATCGTCACTTACCATCAGGTGAGATCGCAGTCAAGGACTAGCTTGTCATCGAATAAAAAAATCTAATTATTGTACAACCCACTTTGCGTAGGTAGCACCACTAGTATTCGTAGTTAAGGTTCAATATTGGTAAAAAGTTAAAAATCCCTGACTTGTGCAAAGCCAAAATTGTTTTCTTTTTTGTGGTCAACTTTAATTTTAACGGTAACCTTGCTTTAACCGCCCGATGTACATTATACTCCATGTGGACAGCGTACAATATGGTGTGTCATGTATAATTTGTCACAATCGATCCAATATCCGCTGTAAAAGGTGAACTCTTATTTTGTAGTCTATAAAAACAGAATGAATCATTGATTTAGTTGATCGCGATGCAACATACAGGGATTATAGCTCAAATTTTCCTTTTAAGATCTAATATTTTTTTTAACTCAGTCATCGTTGGAAACTGCTGGGATAGTTAGTAGATATAGGACGATGCTCGGCTTTATTTGAATAATAATGTTTACTACCCAAGGATTATTAGATTTAAAGTTTTTAGTAAAAGTTTTTTAAGTCTAACAAAAAAGAAAAACAATTTTTTTTTTTTATAATTTAATTAGGTACAAGACAAGTAAATCATGTGGCAATATAAAAATTGGGATCACAATAAGAAGCCTTGTGTATTCTGTTACTCTCCCTACTTCACACGCGCGATCAGTTTTTGGCAAATATTTTCAATGTTTAATCAATAAGGATAAATATGTACAATATACATAGATACATAAAGATTTTGTTTTTCATAAATATAATTTTTTTTATTTATGAAGTAAATATAAAATTTAGATACTTATGTAACTATAACATGAAGAAGCGCAGGTATTTGCGACTCATTTAAGCGCTCAAAAAATCATAGTACATTTCCTATTAGCCGGCGTTTATGTGCGCCGAACGTCGCAATATGCAATAACCTTGAATTGGCATTAAACACGAGTCACGTGTATGTACCGCAGGAAACATGTCTGATCGGCTGCATTGAAATAATATTTTATTCCTGTAACAACCCATAGACATTCGTAAATAATATATAGAATATGGGATATAGTCACTGCGAAATAAATTTCAGATTAAATAATTAATAAAGTTTTCTTAAATAATTAATTACATTACCTCGCTTCTATTAGTAAACTTGTAAAATTGTTGACATTCAAATGGTGTACAATCAGTCAATCACAGAATAGTTATTATAATAAAGTGTACCAATTTCGAAACTAAATAACGTACCTGTACCTCAGGAAGCAAAACTTGTTATTCAACAACTTTGGGGTAGGTATAACCACACGACTGCTTTAGAGTTGCTCTTTAGAAACGAAACCATCGCGTGGTTGCACTAGTCAATGTCATTTAAGCAATACTTTCGAAGATAAGGTACTTATAACAGATGAAGTTTCATAAAGCTATCATGAGCGATAAATAACGGTCTAATTTTGAAAACCACAAAAAATCTTAAGATGGTAGAACTAACCAACAAAAATCCGTTGATCATAAAGGTGTTCTACAATCCCTTTTACACTAAACCTTCCGTAACACTTCCCAAATTAAAAAAAAGGTATTAATAATAGGTGTAGCCGCACGTGCGATCAAAGCAGGCAGCTGCCGTGACAGCTGGTGAAGTCGACGGAAGAGCCCGTCCCCTCCTCGGCCAAGTCGGGGTGGAGCCGGCTACCTGCCCCGCAACTTGACTCGACCGAGGCTAATTCAACATTATAAAACACGCATCAGTATTCAATGAGCGGAACATAAATAAAAGGTTTCGTAATTAATCAGATCCTTAATTATAACTTAATATAGAAAGAACAATACGATAAATCAAGATAATTTCAAGCGGACCGTGCAGAATGATCCTTATAAATATTCATTCGTAGTCGAGCACTGCACAGGGCACGTCGCAACTAGCTATTTGGATTTGATGTATCAGCATAAATTTGTTCACTGCTGTAGGGTATAACAAATATTTATTAGCGACTGATAAGTACATACAGGTTCATTTTTAACATTCTGCCCGGGTATGTTAGCTAATGTTTAGATGAATGCAATTATTTGGCAACGAGTTTTGGCAGACACCCAGTAATAGAACGAGTGGAAAATATGGTGTAGCAGTAAATAAGCAATAGGTTTTCTCAAATAGGAAAAAGTTTCGGCAACCACTTGTAATTAATTTTAAATGTTCTTGAGTTATAGCGTAGCGCTGTCCGGTTACGGTCTTCCAAAATAAATAACTTCAAATTCCTTTGCCAAATAATGTTGGCATGCACCCAGTCGCATTTAATTATATCTTACTGTATGATATTATGTTATTGTTTCCTTCCTTGAACTTAGAGTTAATGAGTTGCATAATTTCATTCGATTATTTCTATTCGAACATGGCAAAGCAGATGTTATTAATCGTCTTTAAGGGCAGTGTCTCCCCCCTTCAATACAGTTGGCGGTCGAAGTTGGCTGTAACCCAATTTAACGGATTCCTCCAAGACTAGACTGGATCGGAATAACAGACGATAGTGAATAATAATGGCGTTAGGATGGACCGTTTGATAACTATTAGATACATTTGATAGACATTGATACCTAGTTCCAATACCTCGTGTCACAACACACAATTATTACGACATTTATGTTCTTAACCAATACTTAAAGTCGGATTCAATGCAAAATTTATATATTGTCTAGCAAAATAGTTAGACTACGCATATAGATTTGACAGATTTTGCAGTAAATTTTTGACATATACGCGACTATCCATGAATAAAAGGGCAAAACAAAAACTAATGCATCAGAATTGCCTTAGCGCAAATTTAATTTAAAAAATCACCATCAATTATCATATCACAGATTTCAGGACGCCGGACGGTCTACACGCAGAAAGTTCAATTCGCGAAATATTCAAGACTTATTGCTAATTTTCGATCTGTTCTGATCGAGAAGAATATTATAGAAAATAATTATAAAACTAGTTGATTTATAATTATTTTCTATAATATTCTTCTTCATTAGGCAAGAAATTTTTGGGAACAGTGGCATTTCTTTCAGTTTTTACGTACTCTGTTTTACTCTGTAATCTAAATGTAAAAATATATCACTACAGCCATATAAACCGAACACATTAAAAATGTACAATTCTGCAGAGATTGTTTGCCAAAAAATAAATATATTAAAATGTTTCTAAGATGGTAATATGGTAAGATGCGTGATATGGTGTTGTCATATGCAACACCAGATCACGTATTCAAAAAATTTAGTTAACGAAAGCATGATGCAGTTTCACAAGAATGACAAATGTCTTACATAAGCAAAGCGTAAACTCCACTTAAAGCTACTTGCTTGCTCTAAACTTTGATTTAAGTTCACGTACGTTGAATGGTGCGAAATATGTCAGTTATTTACTTATTACTCTAACATACAATTAAGTAAGCGTAGTAAATCAAACGTTAAAAATTGATTCGGCTCGAAAATGATTTTAAATAACGTAGCGTACTAAGAAACACCAAATCAAAGACGAATAAAGCGATTTGTGTCCTACATACGTCGAGCGTGAGGTAGAAAGGAGTGGTGTAGAAAAAAACGATGTTGAACATCTAACGGACCCACAATTGGGCTAATAACAAATTGCTGATATGCAATATCTGATACTTGTTTCTTTGTGCGTAAGTAAAATATTATGTGTTTGAGCTAAATAATTTTTTTATGAATACAATACAGAATATCTATACTTATTACATAATAAGTTAAAAGAAATTAAAGAAATGTTACAATTTCATCATACTTGTTTTATAGTTTCAGTTGTTTTTAAATCAACAATGTTAATGGACATCTAAATATTAGCACGACTGAGCTGAATAGAAAATTCAGGGGCGTAGTGTTGATATTCAATTTGATAATTAGTTTATTGCCTGTTTATGGATAGAATAAACAAGCTACCTCGATTTCGGTTATTAACTCAACGGTCAAATGTAATTGCGGGAACATCGCGTAACTGAAATACGATGTAAAGCGTCAAAGTGAGTAAATAATAATGATAATAATTGCCGGCCACCTGTAGCTCCGAGTATCAATCAAAGCGACCTAAATAATAATAAATCATGATTTGACAGAATTGTAGTTACGAGTAAGTAGTTGGTTGGTTGTTATTTCTTGCTTACAAACAGTTAAACACTTAATCGCTGTAAGTGATATTGTTAGAGCGGTGTAAATTTCTGCGATAGAGTTATCGTCGAGGGCCTGAGGGCTAGAGAAAGTGCCTTTCACTCAGCCTGCCTACCACGCGCTATATACCGCTAATTTAAACAATCATAACTAGTAAATCTTCAAATCTATTTGGATTGCCTAGAATGCATTTTAGAAAAAGTCAGTTTTCTACCTGTTTTGTTCAAAATAATAAAATATTGAAACTTTGAATCAGTCTAACATTATTAAAATATCAAAAGCAATCAGGCAACATCTAGAAACTTTTTCAATTTTAATTAAAATGTTTGCTTGGTTGTTGAACTAGTTGGAATAAAGTACTTCAAAGACAAACTAAAACTAGCGGTTAAGTATGTTTTCAGGTAAACTAAAGATTACCCAGAGGGTAAAATATATTTTTTTATAATAAGCGGAGTTTAAGAACTACAAAAGCTTGAACTTAATGCAACTTGCATTTTGTCTTGAATTAAGGAAATAGGATACGGAAGTACTAATTTCTAAACACGAAAATACTTCAAATACTGAAATAGACCTCTATTTATCTAACTGAGAATAGAAAAACTTTTTAAGATTGCAAAACTTCTTAAACAATCGTAAATCTGTATTGTCTGTATTTCAACAAGAATAATTGTTTCGAATTAATGGAAAGGAATTCTTGTTGCCTGTGGCTTTATCTAAGAGTGAAGTGTCACTAAGTAATTAAGCTCTAATTTATCATGGTATGTATCAAATTCAATTAATGGCTTTCAACCATTTTAAATTTAATGAGGTTTAATTTGGCGATAATAGACTTCATTTTGGGATATTATTAAAAGCTAAACTTATTATTTTCTAAATGAAATAAGTACTGTATTAAGATTTATAGTATGTTACATATTTTGCGTTAATTTAGAGTAATTTTGTTTAGTTACTTAGTTATCAATTGAATTCCAATCAAAAAATTCGTTATAGTACCTAGTAAAATTGTTTACTTCGTATTTCTTAACTAGTATAACAATGCGAGTACACTGTGGTATCTTCATATCATCCAACTTCACTAAGTGGGTAGGTACTAGGTATGTATCGACTATCGGGAGATAACATAGTAGTATCTGAAACGACAAAAATAATTTTGCGCAGTAATTTTTTTGCCACTTTTAAATTTCTTTGCTACTTCATTATCTATTATTTACCTTTTGATAATAATATGCTTTTAGAATTGTGCTTATTTTACTTGAATATACCTTATTAGAATAAAATATAAATGGTTATTGTGCAATAATTCGATCTTTTGTTTGTGAAATTGTTATGATGACATATTCAAATCATTTTTATTAGTATTATCTGTTTCTTTCTTCTATGAGTTTACTCTTATATTTTGTTGTATTGTGTTGTGTGTATTATTTTACTCTTGTAGTAATAGTGAATATGCTATAAATAAAGTTGATCTGTAAGCTTATTATAAGTTTTCCTCTCCAGTCTCCGTAACAGCATGGCTTTCGTGTAAGTGGGACACCTTGATGGCACTAATTGATAGCGTTGACAACAGCGATACAAGACGTTGGCATTCAATGTATACTTTGTATACTTAAAATAAGGCCTTTATTATTGATCAAAGTAATTTTGGCTATGTATTTTTTAATTAGTTTAATAGCAAATAGTTCAACTTTAGAATGGCTATTTATATGATATAGATAAACTGATATTCTGAAGTCTTTACATAAAAACCGAATGATAGGCTATAATCTTATAATATTTACTCGTATCTTCGGCATCTTTAAGATTTAAGTACTGTGATAGCGGCAGTGCATCACAGGCGCGACGAAAGCCGGATGCCCATCAAAAGCGCGCTACGGGCTACCGCATTAGTTAGCAGCAACTGATCTGATCAGTAGCCAACATGTAGTTTCGGTAGCTTCAATAGAATCGGTTGGAACCCGTTTCGCAATTCGCACAATACGGCAATCCACAATTTCTTTGCACCATCTGACCAGCAGCAGACACTACACCGCTATACGTGACACAAGTGACATTTATTTACATGTAATGAAGTTCCGATTCGCACTGGTTTCATAGATCCACTTTGGCACAACACGACACTAGCGAAGGAGCGGTAGATTGAGGTTATTTGGCGAACGGAAGCGGTGCGCAGATAGTGCGTCGTGTTTACAGTTGGCGCGGCGCTTTTTTGCGGCGAGCGTGCGACCGCCCGCCTCCGTTGTTGACAGTCGACTGGCGTGAAGTGGCGTGTACTAAAGAAAGCTGCGTCGTAGCGTTGTGGTGGGGGGGAGGAGGGCACACCTGCGGCGGGAGCGCCTCTAGCGGACGAGGCGGACGAAGCTTCCCGCTGAACTACGCAATAATCGCTTGATAAACTTTCTCATTAGGCGCGCCTAACCGTGTGACCGTAAGCTCGTTTCTGTGCATTTTAATGTGAGCAATACGAAAACATGCATACAGGCAATTTACACTTGCGCTTGTTCTTGGGGTGTGCGGATTGCGAGTAGCGACGCGCGAGCTTTCGTTAGCGCTTGCGCTGAGAAATAAATAGCTGTTGCCTATTTGTTGCATAAGTAACGTGCTTGTATGTGTAAATGTCAAATTGCGTTCAATAGAACCTCTATTATGTAAATATTTAATGTATAGATGCGGTAATGAGGTAGGTATTGTTATGAAATGATATTATCTATGCACTTAAAGGTCCTTGTTTATCATAAGTACTAATATTATAAATGCGAAAGTGTGTTTGTTGGTTTGTCCTTCAATCACGCCGCAACAAAGTTACGGATTAACGTGATTTTTCGCATGGGTATAGTTGAGGACCTGGAGAGTGACATAGGCTACTTTTTCTCCCGGAAAATCAAAGATTTCCCGAGGGATTTTAAAAACTAAATCTACGCGGACGAAGTCGCGGGCATCAGCTAGTATTTATATATGGGCAAAAGCGAAAGGACTTAGAAGTCTGGAATCCCCCGCATTATTATCCCAAGTATACTTACGCGATTAAAAGAAAGGATCACGATCCTCCGCAACTAAGAAAACGTCACAGAAAAATGACAGACCTAAAGCTTTTGAAAGAAAAGACATCTTGTCAATTTATATAATACTAGCTGATGCTCGCGACTTCGTCTTCTCTCTGCCAGCTAAATGGCTGTTTATAGGATACATGAAAAAATCTTTCATTTCCAATTCCTTTTTATCTATCCTCATCAATTTTTAAAACAGCAGACAAAGACTTATTGATTTGTAAGCTCACAGTAAACAAAGCACTTACATTTTTTAAGTAAACGAATACTTACACAAGTGAAGCAATTTTTATTTATAATATTATCGCAATGTAGTAATTATACTATTACTTAATTCCTTCAAACGCTTGTTAATTATCTCCTAAGCGGGCCTTAAGTTTATCTCCATTTTTATGCAGCTAGCAAAAACTAGTCAGGTGTAAATAATATGACTTCACTTACTTACATGAATAAAAATGCAGGTTAAGGTTTTTAAAGCAGACATTAAAATACCGTTTTATTTATAACTAGGTAAGACGTGTATTAAAAAATAGGATTATCTATGAAAGTTGTAGGGATTTTCTTCCGGTTTTCACCTACCTGATATACTCCGGTTATACTCTTCTATTTCGGTTATACTCGTCTTTTGTATAACTTTTGTGTGAATGGGATCGATGGTGCGAAAGTCTTTTCAGAATCCGGCTTGTTCGGGAGACTGGAAGTCGTCAAACTTACGAGCGAGACGATTCGTGATGACTCTCGAGAACAATTTGTAAACATGACCCAGCAGCGAGATGGGTCTATAATTCTTCAACAAGGTATTATCACCCTTTTTGAAGAACAGAACCACCACGCTCCTGTGCCATGCTTCCGGCGTTTTACCCTCGTGGATGACGGAATTGAACAATCGCTGAAAGATCTTAAGTACCGGTTTTCCACACGCTTTCAGGAGTTCTGCAGTGATTCCGTCATCACCTGGCGCCTTGTTGTTCTTGAGCTGTTTGAGAGCCATACTAATCTCGTATAGGCTGACGTCCGGGATATCTTCGGTATAGTGTCTAGTCAGTTTGGCGCTGGGATCTTTGGCCAAATCCTCAACAGGTTTTTGGGTCGTGGTATATAACTGCCCATAGAACTTCTCGCCCTTTCCCAAGATCTCAGGTCGAGAGGAGACGAGACGACCGTCATCAGTTTTAAGCCGCGTCAGCTGGCTCTGTCCGATAGACAGATCTCTCGCGAACACTTTTGAGCCTTTGTTCCGCTCTATGGTATCTTTAATACACTTGGTATTAAAGACACGCAGGCCGCGTCTACAGATGACTCCAGCCTCATCTCTTGTCTCTCCTCCATGAGCTTGAGAGTATGGTCAGAGAACTTTTCGGTTCTTTTCCTGCGATGGGTCTTAAAGAACTTAGACCCCACAGTATGGACAGTTTCCACAAACCTGTTGGTTAGATCGTCCACAGAAACGCAGTCTGCTAGGCAATCGAATCGGTTCTGCAGTTCGAGTTGGTAGTTTTCGGGGTTCTGGATATGAGCACGAGAGGGTCGGAGAGTTGACTTCAAGCGGCTCACCTAGAGAAGATTAATAATTTATTATTATTAATAAATAGAAAATTTCATATATACAATACTATAAACCTACATTTAATTCTAAAATTAAAACTAAAATAAAAACTAATTAAAATCTAAAACCCCATCCAAGCCACCGCAGTGTGGCATAGTACCCAAGATGCTGGCAGCATTACCTCTTTGGATGGCCAGGCTAATCCTTTGGCCAAGGTAGCTGCCAGCTCTTGGATCCCCGGTAGACTCGATCACCTTTTTTGATATCTCTAAAAAAAGTGCGCGAGCCTCCGGGCCCCACGGCCCCAGGGTCTCTACACCAAAAGGCGCAAATATGAAACCACTGTCAAGTTTCTCATATTTGCGCCTCTTAGCCTGTTCGGCGCTAGTAGCCGCTGCACCCGCCACAGAGGAGGTCGCATGGATGTGGGAAGCAGCTAGAGTATCTACACAGGTGGCATCCCACACAAGCGGCCTCCCTGTCCTCCAAGGAACAAGCGTCATACCATCAGGTCTCTTGCCATCACTACGTGCCAAACCAATAGGTTCTAATACAGCTGGCACGTGAGCAGTAGCAAGAGACCTGCGGATGATGTCGTTGAGGGCATTGTGGCGGGAGAAACGACCAGCGCTCTTCGAACAGGAGAGCCCGTGATGACCGTAAGCGTCGACGTGGTCACCGCAGTGGCAACGGTGAGGCTGGGTTATTTTGGCGCCAAGCCTAAGACCAACTACCACTGCAAGAGTGGCGTGGTTTAAAAGAGTGCCCAGATTAGCAGAAGGGATAGCATGGAGCCAGTGTCCGGATTCTTTCGCAGAGACAGCGAGAAGACGAGCACGGTCTTTGGAATTTGCTTGCATTAACATTGCGTCAAAAGTTTTTTTACAAATAATGTCATCCCACTGTCTCTGGGAAGGAAGAGAAACCGGCAATTGATTTGGACTAATCACTGACCAACCATTTCTTGCCTCTGCCAAGTACGACACCTCAATTGATCCCAAAGACTGGGATATAATTTTTTCAAAGAGAGTGTGTGTACTATAAGCAGAGGAAAGAAAAGCTGGCAGAGAGACACTAGAAATTTTGCGGATTCCCAGACCTCCATACCTGATCGGAAGAGAAGCCTGGGCCCATACTTGATCATCTATCGGACAATTTAAGATTTCAGATAGAATATTTTGTATAAAATTATCCAAATTTTCCAATAAATTATTAAATTTCCAAAGAGGTGAACATCTAACAAAATAAGTAAATTTTGGAACAAATAAGCAGAATCGAATGATGGTCATTGCCATATGAGGATTAATATCTAACAGATGATGGGAAGTGTTTTTGAATTTAGAAATTAAGTCAGTAAAAAATTGAGGAACTGAGGCCTCTAAAACAGGTGCTCCTAAGAGGCGAAGTGACTCATCGTTTAAAATTTTAATACCCGGAGCTAAAATATTGATTTTGTTTAATATGTGCAGTTTGGATTCGGCCGAAAAAGAATTTGGAATATAAATTTCACATTTATCAAAATTAAGTTCCAAGCCAATAGTTTTAAATTTTGATATAATTATTTCTAAATCCTTCAAAACCGAACTCACTTCGCCGCCCAAGGCTCCATCATCCAAATACCAAACATTGAATTTGGAATTTAGAACCGAAATTATAGGGTGTATGGCTAAACTAAAAATAACTGGTCCAAGCGGATCCCCCTGCTGACAGCCGACAGCGGAGCTCAGAACATTCTTTTTGTGTACGAGCTTTGAAGGTTCCCGGTAGCACTGCGCCAAGTATGGGAAAAACTGTGGAAATTTATTTTTTACTTCTGAGAGGAGGACCCCCCGATCCACTGAATTGAAGGCATTCTTCACATCAATTTTAAGGAGTACCTCCTCCCGGGAGTTAAGGAGAAATGTGCGAGCAGCGTGAACAGCTGCTTCGCATCCCCCCTTTACCCCAAAGCCTAACTGAATTGGGACAAAATTAGAAGATATTAAAGGAAGAATTTTTTTACAGCAAATTTTGGAAACGACGCGCCGAATCGTTGAACCCACTGCTATGGGACGAATACCACCATCCTTTTTTTTAGGGCACATAAATTTGCTCCATATAAGGTTTTAGTTATTTCATGGGGTACTCGTCCAGATAGCATCAGGTTCACCAGATCAGTGATCGATTTCAGAAGGGTACCACCTACGTCAACGTTTGCACCACAAACTAAGTTTTTAAAGTGCTGTGGTGACAAACCATCGAGCCCTGCAGCGGAACCACTTCTGAAAGACATCAGAGCTCCCAGCACGTCATTAGTAGTGGCCTGAAAAATAAAATCGCTATTTGTCGGTGGGTCTGGAAAAGAGGAATCAGGAGAAGGGGATGGGTGTTTAGAACGCAGGGCTTCCAGAGTCTCCGCTGTATCAGGGGCAATTGTGTCACTGGAGAATAAAAGTCGAGCCGCTCCCTTAAGGTCGCCGTCGCTTATTTTGTTTCAATAATTTTTTTTTAATCATAATTGTGTTTCAAGTATGGATGAGATTGTGTATGTGTCGCGTGTAGTGGATTTAACTGTATGGTAGTATTATAAATGTTGCTTTCATTTAATGTGCAGTTATTTTTTATTTTCTGTGTAAGGGAGAGGTTTTGACTCTTATCCGCGTGTAGCGTGCGGTACGCGAAAGTGAGCAGCAGCTCCCAGCTTCGATAGGTGTTATGAGTGATGACATTATCTATGGTTTTTTTTAACGAACATAAAACTGAATGGCGTGATCCTCGAGGAATGCGTCTGATTAATGGGATGGAATTCTTAAATGTACTTAATGATTCGCAGAGGTTATCAACACATCCATTAATTGGAAGGGAGGAAAATGAAATGGGAGGTATCGATGGCGCAAATGACGATTTGTGAACTCTACCTACATGAATTTTTAATCCTTTACTATTTTTAAAATACCGAGGCTGGGAACACTGATCACAACGCACGCTATCCTGCGACATAAAAACCCCAGCTGTCTCAACCTAGAATAAGTGGCTTGGCGCCATAATAACACATATGATATATATATACAAATAAAATCTAAAAATAAGAAAAAAATACAATCACAAAAAGAAAACAATCCACACTTCACACTTCACAATTTAACAGCGTAAACTAAATTGGCACTTGTTTAATTTCTTGGCATTTATTTGTCTTAGAGCTTCTTTACGAGGATTCCGTTATAGGAGATGCTGCCTCATTGTCCTGCGTGGATCCGTACGTGTCCAACACAAAGATAACACCATAATTCCACAGTCTGAGTCTGATAAACTAAATGTGCAAGATCACACCTTCTGAATCGCCTTTTATCGGCCTCCCAAACGAGTTCCGCATCAAATACTGGTGCATGAGACGGTACTACGGGGTCCGTTTCTAACATATATCCATTTAAAGAGCCACTGACTACGAAGGGGCTCTTGAGAAAACCGAAACCGAGTCCTTAACGTTGAGGACTATTTGAATTGTTGGCCCTCTTAATTCATCCATCGAAAAATTCTTTTTAAATAGTGTAAAATTTCCAAGGATAACACAATTATCACAACGTAAACAAACAAACAATTCACCATAAACCATGTGAAATTCATTATTATATATTATTACTAGCTGATGCCCGCGACTTCGTCCGCGTGGAAAAAGTTTTTAAAAATTGCTTTTTCGTTGCACTACGCCAGTATCTAGTCCGTACTACGTGGTATAGAGCTACAATAGCAACCCACAATCGACATTCTCTTCAGCCGGTACCCAGCAGCATAAAGAATGAGGAATTGGTACTTGGAGTTCAATGATGTAGCCCAGTGGTGTAACAATGGGGGGAGGGTGATTCCTAAACCAAATCGAATGATTGTGAAATCTATTACATACATACATACATACATACATACATACATACATACATACATACATACATACATACATACATACACACATAAATGCCGCGTAATTAAAAGATAAATATGTGAAAAGTAGCATACTAATATCCCGCAGGAACCGTTTGTTTTCCCGGGATTAAAATTAGCCTTTGTCATTTTTCAGGCCCTTAACTTCACCTGTGCAAAAAAATCACGTAAATCTAAAACTCCATTGCGTGTATTTTGAAGGACAAATGCGTAAAAAATAGCGATGCTATCCCGCAGGAACTGTTTGCTTTTCCGGGATAAAAAGTAGTCTATGTGCTATTCGACTATAATCTATGTCTGTGCCAAATTTCAGCAAAATCGGTTCATTCGTTGTCGCGTTAAAGAGTAACAAACATCCATCCATCCATCCATCCAAACATCCATACATCCATCCTCACAAACATTCGCATTTATAATATTAGTAGGATTATGCATTATTTTAATTGTTGTGACATATGGACATAATGACATTTCTAATTAAATTCCTCAATTTCAAGTGGCTTTCTCACTTTTCCTATGACTCCTTCTTTGTATTATACAAAATATTGATTAAATTCACCATTTAATAACTTTCCATTATGTTGTGGAATATTTAAATATAATAAATATAATAAATCAATCGATTTGTTATTTTTACCCGGGTGACATCCATTTTTCTATCTATAATATAATAAAACTGTTGTATTATACAAAAAAAAAAAAAAAAAAGTAAATTATAATATTTAATAAATTATTATTATTAAAAAATTATTCTATAATAATTATTATGTATTAAGGATATTATAATGATATCTTTCATTCTTATTTAATGACAAAAACTATAACTCAAGCAACAAGAAGATGAGGTATAAGTATTATTTATTAAGTACAATGGCAATGTGACCAATACTATATATTGCCATATTTATACAACTCAATGGTTTTCTTAAGCGAATACCAAAACTGCTCTATTTACTTTTTATTCATATTATGGTCAAAAGGTTAGCATTATTTCAATTACACAATTTATTAAAGTCAATGGCGATCCAGACATGCCGATCCTTACATAGCAGCAATTTAGTCTATAAAAGAATATGTTAGAATGCGTAGAATGTCTCAAAGTCAATCAAAGTGGACAGAGGAATCTACTATAATTGCAATACAATTCGATAAATACTTCTGATGGTCCAGTTATTTTATTTGGTATGCTTACCTTTGTTCAAGCTCACTGAACGATGCCGCAACGTTTTAAAAGGCTATTTTTTAGACATACCTTACTTTACCTACTTAGCAAACAATAAATAAACTTTTGATACGCAGAATTGATTGAAAATCAAAAGTAGCTCGCTTTAATAACCGCGAATACATACTTTCTTTCTGCGCCGTTCAAATAAAATTTAATTAAGTGAAGTTAATGAGAAAGAATTCCATGCGTATTTGAGATAAAATGTGTAGGGTAGCTCTTTTGACCAGTTTATTACCAACTCATGGTTGTAACTAAATAAAAACCGGCCAAGTGCGTGTCGGGCCACACGCAGTGCAGGGTTCCGTAGTTGCAACTTTGCAAGTCACAATTGTCATTGCTGACCTGGGATATTGCTTTTATTTTATTTATGAATATTGTATATATTTTGAGTTCCATGCTTCTTCGCAGTTCACTTCTATAAACGGGCCCGCAAAGGACGATGGTAACTGAAGAAAGAGTTATAAAATCTAACTTCACAGGGGAAGTTAGAAAAATATTATCTATTTGAGTAGCACCGCGAGTAGGGAAAAAACAGATATAACTCCTTAACTTGTGAACCCTGCTTCGCCGTGATAGTTTACCTATAAAATTCTTTATATATACTGCTGCTGTGAATTTTTTCACGTATCCTAGAAACAACCATTTAGCTAGCAGAGGGGCCCACATTTGACTCTAATAAAAATTAGCACTTTAAAATATCATATTTCACAAACGGAACCCTGAATCGAAAAATGGTGTTCCAACACCCACAATATTTTTGAAAGACCTATTCAACGACACCCCACACCATGGAATAGACGAGAAAACAAAATTCATCCCCACTTTACATGTAGGGGAGGTACCCTAAATAAAATCTTATTTTTTACAATTTTATGTCACCACTTTGTTGGCGTGATTAATATTTATACCCTTGTCAAAAGATTTCTAGTACCAATAGTCTCTGAGCTAAACCGAGGACGGACGGATAGACGGACAGACGGACGGACATGGCGAAACTAACTATAAGGGTTCCTTGTTTACCACGGAACCCTAAAAATGGGATGACGCGGCGTATTGAGAAGACTTTTATAACAATTACACTAGCGGCACGCTATGATGGCCGGTTTGACGTTTGTCCGCTCATGAAGTTCCGTATTAATTGATAACGACTTTGAAGGAAATAATTGTATTACTTTATTGACGATAGTGATGTGCAGAGATTCATAAATTTTATCGAATGTAGTTTTAGGTTTAGGACTCAAAATTTATTTATTAAATTGATTTCTAAAATGTATACAAGTGTAGAAAAATCAGTTTGCACCATTTAAGGGGTGAATGTACTTGTGAATATGAACAATTTTCACTATGTGGACAAACCTCTGAAATCGCAAAAAAATATCAGCTGTTTCATACAAAAGGTAAAATTTTTATTTTTATATGATATATACGGTCGTTACATAAGCTCACCAAAATGGAGAGCTTTATTAGCGAGATCAAAATTAAGTTTCCTTTTTGACTCGAGGCAAATAAATTGCAATGTAAATAAACCGAATGTCCCGTTTTGAGCCAAAAAATAAATGGTCACGTTAGTAACGTATATAATATACCACAACTCGGCATTTGGTTTTCTAAATTGAAAATTTTTAAAAATGGAATCTAATACGATCGTCACATAGGATCGCTGGCTAGCACAACTACTACCTCCGGCAAACTCGCGTCAATGCTCAATGCAAAACAAAGCAGTTTCGAATTGACGTTGCTTCGAAAAGTATAAAGTGTCAGTGCAATGCGATTGTGATATAGTTTTGACCTGGCTTTGGATTTCAAATATTGATACTGCATTACTGTTGACCCTTGCTCGTTAATTTGGACTCTGTTCAAGCCCTTTGTTGTGGATTTCGTCGATATGACCGAACGTACGCAGAGAACTGTTCTAAATAGTCAGACACGTGAGTTCGTAATACGCCTTCGTAACTATTTCGATCGTGAAGCTCAAAATGGAGGGCCAATTTTACCTATAACGTCAGTGGTTGAATGCGTAGCTGATGCGCTTAATATTGGACAACGAACTGTTAGACGGATAACTAAAAAAAAATATGGCGAGACTGGCACAGAAGAAAATAAACTTCACACACCAAAAAAGAGAAAACGAGCAAAACCAGTCGTAGGCATCGATAGCTTTGATGCCGATGCTATCCGAAGACATGTTTACGGCTACTATTTACAGAAGGAGTATCCAACAAGAAAAAAGTTGGTGCATTCACTGAAGGAAGCTGGATTATTCTTCGGTGGGGAAAGTTCTTTAACGAAGATTTTGAAGACCATTGGATTTCGATACAAAAAATGTAACAAACGCAAAATATTGATGGAAAGATTTGATATAGCGATGGCAAGGTATACTTTTTTACGGCAAGTGAAAGAAATAAAAAATTGGCAAAATGTTGTGTTCTTGGATGAAACATGGCTTAATGCTAACCATACTGTAGGCCGTTCTTGGAACGATGACACAGCAGCATCTACTTCCAAAGTTCCTGTAGGAAAAGGATCGCGACTTATAATTTGTCACGCCGGAACCATCAACGGGTTTGTCGAAGGTTCTCTCATGGCTTTTGCGTCAAAAACCACTGGAGACTATCATGAAGACATGAATGGAGAAAAGTTTACTGAATGGTTTACCTCAATGTTGTGTA
Organism: Oeneis ivallda; assembly: GCA_029955525.1. Lineage (NCBI taxonomy): Eukaryota > Metazoa > Arthropoda > Insecta > Lepidoptera > Nymphalidae > Oeneis > Oeneis ivallda. Next base: position 13,049,915 of record JARPMR010000018.1, on the reverse strand, counting down.
GCCTCCCTGAACCATCTATTATAATTATGGACAACGCCCCATACCACTCGATGCAAATTGACAAGCCACCTGCCCAATCCCAAAAGAAAGCTGATATCGTCGCATGGCTTCGTAAAAATGGCGTAGATGCAAACATGAATATGTTAAAAGCGGAATTAGTACGTCTTTTAAAAGAAAACAAACCAACCAAGATCCGATACGTCATTGACGAAATAGCATTAGAACATGGGCACAGAGTTATACGGTTACCGCCTTACCATTGTGAGTATAATGCGATTGAGTTGGTGTGGGCTCAAATTAAGGAATATGCTGCAAGACACAATACAGATCCCCCATTTACCACAAAAAAAATGCTAAAATTATTAGAAGAAGCTTGTGAACATGTGACTAAAGGAGACTGGAAAAAGGTTGTGAATAGAACTGTTAAATTAATAAGGGAAGATTATGAAAGAGATGTGAAAATAGATAATATTATAGAAAACGAACATATAATTATTAATGTAGGTGATGATAGCAGTGACGACAGTGAAAATAGTAGTATGGACGAATCTGATTAATTATGGCCTTTTGTGGCACCTTTTTTGGTATCTTTTGTATTCATATGTTTCTTGTGTGCATATAAAGTATGTATATTCATTTTCATTCAAATATTCAGTTCGTTCAAATAAATTAAATAAACATATACATTTTTGTTTTATTAAACCTATTTAATCAGGTACAAAAACAAAACTTAATTGTTTTTTGTTCGAGAATAAATTGACATTCCACATCACTATTGTAATGTGTCAAACCGGCCATCATAGCGTGCCGCTAGTTTAAGAGATCTTCAAAACGGTAAACGGCTTCTGTATAGTATATGAAGGAGCTACTGGTAAAAAAGGCGATTTCATTTACTTTATTGCTCGCATAATTTGAGAACGTACTCTACACGGTGGTATGTTCGTTCGATAATAAAAACAGGGCCTATTGAGACTTAAAAAGGATAATAAAGCACTATAAACGGATACAGTAAAAAAGTTTAAAATTATTTTGAAGAACAAAGTTCTTAATGTCGTCAATAATAAAAAGCACCAACAAGCGGCCGGCGAAAATTAACTTAGCCCTAAATTCGTCAAAAGCGTCGAGGAAAAAGATTTTGTCTTCCGAAGGTAAACGAAATGACATATTTTACAAGAAAGGTAAACTGGGACAGTAAGCTTGATATCAAATGGCGAATCACGATGCTTTGTAACTTCTTAAACATAAATTATCAATTTTACTTTAAGTTTAAAAAGTTAAACAAGCAAAATATAAAAGTTCGATCATATCAAAAGCTCAGATTAAACGATATGGGAATTTTGTTATTCTAACAGTTTTGTAGTTCTGTAATATGAAACAAATAAAGATAAGTGTGGGGGGTAAGGGAGCGCACCTCCATCTAGCGCTCCAAACGTCAACCTCACCTGCCCGCGGTGCCCCCTGCTAGTCTACTGACGAGGCTATGACGACCGACAAATGGCGGTATAACCATTTCATACTGGCTAAACTGAGCAAATGACACAGGCCTGTGTCGGGCAGCAGCGACACGGGTGCGATCAGTTTAGCCCTGCGATGACCAACACGCCTGCCCAGCGTGGTCATTATGGGCAAAACCTTGTATGGATATTCGCACAAGACCATGGCCACTAGTTCCCGGCGGCCTCGCTATTCCTGACCCTGGCAGCGGTCACGGTAATGGCGGGGCAGGGGGTGCTAAGAATCTCCGGACGAGATTCCGCTGCCAACCCCGACGACTGGACCTGGTGACGTATAACGCACGCACTTTGAGGACCGACGAAAAGATCATCGAGCTGGAAGAAGCAGTGAGCAAGTTGCGCTGGAACATTATAGGATTGTCTGAAGTCCGACGAGAGGGGGAGGACTCGATAATCCTTAATTCCGGCAACTTGTTTTACTACCGGGAGGGCGATCAACAGTCCCAGGGTGGTGTCGGGTTCATCGTCTACAAGTCCCTCGTCAACAACATTGTACAAGTCAAGAGTGTGTCAAGTAGGGTAGCGTACCTTATTCTCAGAATCACCAAACGGTATTCGCTGAAGGTTATACAGGTCTACGCACCGACATCGACACATTCTGACGAGGAGGTGGAGGCGCTGTATGAGGATATATCAAAAGCCATACACGCCTCTACCACTCATTACAGTGTTGTGATGGGGGATTTCAATGCAAGGCTGGGCGAACGAAGCGGTGCAGAGACGAGAGTGGGGCATTTTGGGTATGGGCGAAGGAACCAAAGGGGCCAAATGTTGGCCGACTTCATGGAGAAGGAGGGCCTCTTTATGATGAACTCCTTCTTCAGGAAGCGGCCACACAGAAAATGGACATGGTTGAGTCCCGATGGTTCCACGAGAAATGAGATCGACTTCATTATGTCGACCAAGCGGCATATATTCAATGATGTCTCTGTGATCAATAGGGTGAAAACTGGTAGCGATCACCGGATGGTAAGAGGCACGTTGAATATTAATGTGAAGCTGGAAAGGGCCAGACTGGTGAAGTCCACTCTCCGATCTTCTCGTGCTCATATCCAAAATCCTGAAAACTTCCAACTCGAACTGCAGAACCGATTCGAGTGCCTAGCAGACTGCGTTTCTGTGGACGATCTAAACAACAGGTTCGTGGAAACTGTTCATACTGTGGGGTCTAAATTCTTTAAGACCCACCGCAGGAAAAGAACCGAAAAGTTCTCTGACCATACTCTCAAGCTAATGAAGGAGAGACAAGAGATGAGGCTGCAGTCATCGGCAGACGTGGCTGCCTACCGGCGGATTAATAGGCAGATCTCTAAAGCACAAACTCGCGACCTCCGTGTCTTTAATACCAAGTGTATTAAAGATACCATTGAGCGGAACAAAGGCTCAAAAGTGTTCACGAGAGATCTGTCTATCAGACAGAGCCAGTTGACGCGGCTGAAAACTGATGACGGCCGTCTCGTCTCTTCTCGACCTGAGGTTTTGGGAGAGGTTGAGAAGTTCTATGGACAGTTATATACCACGACACAAAAACCTGTTGAAGATCTGGCGAAAGATCCCAGAGCCAAACTGACCCGACACTATACCGAAGATATCCCGGACGTCAGCCTATACGAGATTAGAATGGCTCTCAAACAGCTTAAGGACAACAAGGCGCCAGGTGATAACGGAATCACTGCGGAACTCCTGAAAGCGGGTGGAAAACCGGTACTTAAGATCTTTCAGCGATTGTTCAATTCCGTCATCCACGAGGGCACAACGCCGGAAGCATGGCACAGGAGCGTGGTGGTTCTGTTCTTCAAAAAGGGTGACCTTGTTGAAGAACCTTGTTGAAGAATTATAGACCCATCTCGTTGTTGAGTCATGTTTATAAGTTGTTCTCGAGAGTCATTACGAATCGTCTCGCTCGTAGGTTTGACGACTTCCAGCCTCCCGAACAAGCCGGATTCCGAAAAGGCTTTGGTACCATAGATCACATTCATACGCTGCGGCAGGTTATACAAAAGACAGAAGAGTATAACCGGCCACTTTGCTTAGCGTTTGTGGACTATGAGAAAGCCTTCGATTCGGTGGAAACTTGGGCTGTGTTGAGGTCGCTGCAGAGATGCCGGATTGACTACCGGTATATCCAAGTGTTGAAGTGCTTGTATGAAAACGCCACAATGTCAGTACGTATACAGGACCAGACTACGAGCCCAATCCACTTGCAGCGTGGAGTGCGACAAGGAGACGTTATCTCCCCGAAGCTCTTTACCGCTGCGTTGGAGGACGTCTTTAAGCTTCTGGATTGGAACGGGCTTGGCATCAACATAAACGGCGAGTACATCACTCACCTGCGATTTGCCGATGACATAATAGTCATGGCAGAGACTCTGAGAGACCTCAATACAATGCTCAACGATCTCAGCAGGGTTTCTCAACAGGTGGGCCTGAAAATGAACATGAGCAAGACGAAAATCATGTCCAATGCTCATGCACCGCTCCGCCCAGTAATTGTTGAGAACTCTGCACTCGAAATTGTCGACTATTATATTTACCTGGGACACACAGTCCAGCTAGGTAGGTCCAATTTCGAGAAAGAGATCAACCGCCGAATCCAACTCGGCTGGGCAGCGTTCGGGAAGCTCCGAGATGTCTTCTCGTCCAAAATTCCTCAGTGCCTGAAGACTAAAGTCTTCGAACAGTGCGTGTTGCCAGTGATGACTTACGGATCCGAGACTAAGGGCCTCATAAGTAGGCTCAGGACCGCTCAGCGGGCGATGGAGAGAGCTATGCTCGGAGTGTCCCTGCGGGATCGAATCAGAAATGAGGAGATCCGTAGGAGAACCAGAGTCACCGACATAGCTAAGCGAGTCGCGATACTGAAGTGGAAATGGGCGGGGCACATAGTTCGAAGAGCTGATGGTCGTTGGGGTCCCAAGGTGCTGGAGTGGCGACCCCGCACCGGGAAGCGCAGTGTTGGCAGACCCCCCACCAGGTGGACCGACGACATCAAACGAGTCGTAGGGAGCCGCTGGATTCAGGCGGCGCAAGACCGAGGCCTGTGGAAGTCCATGCAAGAGACCTTTGTCCAGCAGTGGACGTCTATCGGTTGATAAAGAAGAAGAAGAAGAAGAAAGATAAGTGATAAGTGTTTATGTCTTCATTAAACTGCTGCAATAGTCGTGGTAAGATAGTAAATGATATGTATAACAAGTAGTTATTCGGGGTCTCGAAATTCCAGCCATATAAAATGTACTACGATATATTATGCAAAAATGCACTAAACTAGCGGCACGCTATGATGGCCGGTTTGACGTTTGTCCGCTCATGAAGTTCCGTATTAATTGATAACGACTTTGAAGGAAATAATTGTATTACTTTATTGACGATAGTGATGTGCAGAGATTCATAAATTTTATCGAATGTAGTTTTAGGTTTAGGACTCAAAATTTATTTATTAAATTGATTTCTAAAATGTATACAAGTGTAGAAAAATCAGTTTGCACCATTTAAGGGGTGAATGTACTTGTGAATATGAACAATTTTCACTATGTGGACAAACCTCTGAAATCGCAAAAAAATATCAGCTGTTTCATACAAAAGGTAAAATTTTTATTTTTATATGATATATACCACAACTCGGCATTTGGTTTTCTAAATTGAAAATTTTTAAAAATGGAATCTAATACGATCGTCACATAGGATCGCTGGCTAGCACAACTACTACCTCCGGCAAACTCGCGTCAATGCTCAATGCAAAACAAAGCAGTTTCGAATTGACGTTGCTTCGAAAAGTATAAAGTGTCAGTGCAATGCGATTGTGATATAGTTTTGACCTGGCTTTGGATTTCAAATATTGATACTGCATTACTGTTGACCCTTGCTCGTTAATTTGGACTCTGTTCAAGCCCTTTGTTGTGGATTTCGTCGATATGACCGAACGTACGCAGAGAACTGTTCTAAATAGTCAGACACGTGAGTTCGTAATACGCCTTCGTAACTATTTCGATCGTGAAGCTCAAAATGGAGGGCCAATTTTACCTATAACGTCAGTGGTTGAACGCGTAGCTGATGCGCTTAATATTGGACAACGAACTGTTAGACGGATAACTAAAAAAAAATATGGCGAGACTGGCACAGAAGAAAATAAACTTCACACACCAAAAAAGAGAAAACGAGCAAAACCAGTCGTAGGCATCGATAGCTTTGATGCCGATGCTATCCGAAGACATGTTTACGGCTACTATTTACAGAAGGAGTATCCAACAAGAAAAAAGTTGGTGCATTCACTGAAGGAAGCTGGATTATTCTTCGGTGGGGAAAGTTCTTTAACGAAGATTTTGAAGACCATTGGATTTCGATACAAAAAATGTAACAAACGCAAAATATTGATGGAAAGATTTGATATAGCGATGGCAAGGTATACTTTTTTACGGCAAGTGAAAGAAATCAAAAATTGGCAAAATGTTGTGTTCTTGGATGAAACATGGCTTAATGCTAACCATACTGTAGGCCGTTCTTGGAACGATGACACAGCAGCATCTACTTCCAAAGTTCCTGTAGGAAAAGGATCGCGACTTATAATTTGTCACGCCGGAACCATCAACGGGTTTGTCGAAGGTTCTCTCATGGCTTTTGCGTCAAAAACCACTGGAGACTATCATGAAGACATGAATGGAGAAAAGTTTACTGAATGGTTTACCTCAATGTTGTGTAGCCTCCCTGAACCATCTATTATAATTATGGACAACGCCCCATACCACTCGATGCAAATTGACAAGCCACCTGCCCAATCCCAAAAGAAAGCTGATATCGTCGCATGGCTTCGTAAAAATGGCGTAGATGCAAACATGAATATGTTAAAAGCGGAATTAGTACGTCTTTTAAAAGAAAACAAACCAACCAAGATCCGATACGTCATTGACGAAATAGCATTAGAACATGGGCACAGAGTTATACGGTTACCGCCTTACCATTGTGAGTATAATGCGATTGAGTTGGTGTGGGCTCAAATTAAGGGATATGCTGCAAGACACAATACAGAACCCCCATTTACCACAAAAAAAATGCTAAAATTATTAGAAGAAGCTTGTGAACATGTGACTAAAGGAGACTGGGAAAAGGTTGTGAATAGAACTGTTAAATTAATAAGGGAAGATTATGAAAGAGATGTGAAAATAGATAATATTATAGAAAACGAACATATAATTATTAATGTAGGTGATGATAGCAGTGACGACAGTGAAAATAGTAGTATGGACGAATCTGATTAATTATGGCCTTTTGTGGCACCTTTTTTGGTATCTTTTGTATTCATATGTTTCTTGTGTGCATATAAAGTATGTATATTCATTTTCATTCAAATATTCAGTTCGTTCAAATAAATTAAATAAACATATACATTTTTGTTTTATTAAACCTATTTAATCAGGTACAAAAACAAAACTTAATTGTTTTTTGTTCGAGAATAAATTGACATTCCACATCACTATTGTAATGTGTCAAACCGGCCATCATAGCGTGCCGCTAGTTTAGGAAAACTCCAGATGGATATTTCTAATAGAGGGAGGATTTTCAAAGCGTTATAAGCTGTCAATAATTCTTTGTATTTTTTTTTATTAAAATGTTACAATAAAACTTATAGCTAAACTAATCTAATGACTATACAAATCATGCCCGCGTGGAATGGTGCCAAGAATACTGGCTGCATTTCCGCGCTGGACAGCCAGGCTGATCCTTTGCGCAAAAAATGAGCCAGCCCTTCTGTCACCAGATGAGGCAATTAACCGCGGTGAAATGTCTCATAAAAATTTTTTTGCACTTTGACTCCATGGCCCTAGGGTCTCCACAGCAAACGGAACAAATATGTAACTCTCAAACAAATTGTAAAATTGTATATAATTTAATTTATTTTGTCCAGCGATGTCGACTATGGCTTATGAGATCGAGTTGATGCAGATATTAAAATACGAACCAATTTGGTTCTGCGGATATAACTGAGACGAGCATATTGCACAGTTGGTGGAATTGATCAATTCCATATGGTGCCTTATTCGAACAACTATAATTACCACTAATATAAAAATATAAAGAGAGTTATGGGGAGAACCATTTCGCCCTCATTATAATATATGTAGTAATAACACTTCCCGCGAGCTGCTTTAGCAGCTCGCGCACCGAGCGAAATAAATAAAGCCGAACAATCGCGGTCCGCTTTAGCGGGCCGCGCACCCACGCGCCTTACTTTTAGTAAAACACTTCCCGCGAGCTGCTTTAGCAGCTCGCGCACCGAGCAAACGCTAGTTATAATATATATAGCTCGATTACCACTGACTGACACACTCACTCACTCACTCACTCACTCATTGACAGGGTTGTTCTCCTAGAAGGAGACGGAAATCGATATATTGATGTTCGGGAGATGTGTTTGGGGGGGGGATTCGAGTTGGGGAAAATTATGACATTTCGGAAAAACAAGATGGCGGCCGACGTGAATCTTGCAACTCTTTTGTTTTCCAACCGATTTCTTTGAAATTTTGGATTATTGAAGAAATTAGTAAACGATTAACAGAAAAATTGAAAAAAATTAAAAAAACAAGATGGCGGCCGAGCTGTGACGTCTCAAATTTCCGACCCCTCTCCTGTAAAATTTTGTATGAAAAAAATTTTTTTCACCCATGGTGTCGTATAGAGCTCAAAGAATGTGACTCGGAGAAAGGTGGAGAGAGCTGATGAGTGAGGAGTTCGGAGACGGGCGAGGGGCACGGCCAGGGTATAGAAGATAGGTTGAGGGTGCTCGACCAAATGTCATTCGAAACCTCGAGCAGTTGCCAGTGAGTTAAAAAAAAATTCCAAAATGGCGGAAAAAAAATGGCGGCAAATTTTGTCCGTCTCTCTCTCGGAGACTATAAGAGATGGAGGAGCGGTTTCTCGACAAAAGATGATCAAAACCCGGAGGTCTACCTGGTGAGTAGGAAAAAAATTCAAGATGGCGGATTTTTTTTTTCCATACTAAATGTATGGGGAATATTGAAGGGACTAGAAGTTGGGAACTATGCAAGACATTGATTTTGATAGGTTCATAGGGCTTTTTTTCTTTTTCTTTTTTTCATTTTACATTTGTTTTTTTTTCTTTTTTTTTTTCATTTTTTTTTTCTTTTTTTTCTTTTTCTTTTGTGAATGAGGAGCACGGCCAGGTTATTGCAGATAGGTGGGGTGGGCTCGAACAAATTTTTTGGCAAAAGATGACCAGAATCCGAAGGTCTACTTGATGAGTAAAAAAAATCGCGGTCCGCTTTAGCGGGCCGCGCACCCACGCGCCTTACTTGTAGTAATAACCCTTCCCGCGAGCTGCTTTAGCAGCTCGCGCACCGAGCGAATTAAATAAAGCCGAACAATCGCGGTCCGCTTTAGCGGGCCGCGCACCCACGCGCCCTACTTGTAGCAATAACACTTCCCGCGAGCTGCTTTAGCAGCTCGCGCACCGAGCGAAATACATGAAGCCGAACAATCGCGGTCCGCTTTAGCGGGCCGCGCACCCACGCGCCCTACTTGTAGTAATAACACTTCCCGCGAGCTGCTTTAGCAGCTCGCGCACCGAGCGAAATAAATATAGCCGAACAATCGCGGTCCGCTTTAGCGGGCCGCGCACCCACGCGCCCTACTTGTAGTAACAACACTTCCCGCGAGCTGCTTTAGCAGCTCGCGCACCGAGCAAACGCTAGTTATAATATATATAGCTCGATTACCACTGACTGACTGATTCACTGACTGATTGACATAATTGTTCTCCTAGAAAGAGACGGAAATCGATATAATGATGTTCGGGAGATATGTTCGGGTGGGGGATTCGAGTGGGGAAAAATTATGACATTTCGGAAAAACAAGATGGCGGCCGACGTGAATCTTGCAACTCTTTTGTTTTCCAACCGATTTCTTTGAAATTTTGGATTATTGTAGAAATTAGTAAACGATTAACAGAAAAAGTGAAAAAAATTAAAAAAACAAGATGGCGGCCGAGCTGTGACGTCTCAAATTTCCACCCCTCTCCTGTAAAATTTTGTATGAAAAAAATTTTTTTCACCCATGGTGTCGTATAGAGCTCAAAGAATGTGACTCGGAGAAAGGTGGAGAGAGCTGATGAGTGAGGAGTTCGGAGACGGGCGAGGGGCACGGCCAGGGTATAGAAGATAGGTGGAGGGTGCTCGACCAAATGTCATTCGAAACCTCGAGCAGTTGCCAGTGAGTTGAAAAAAAATTCCAAAATGGCGGAAAAAAAATGGCGGCAAATTTTGTCCGTCTCTCTCTCGGAGACTATAAAAGATGGAGGAGCGGTTTCTCGACAAAAGATGATCACAACCCGGAGGTCTACCTGGTGAGTAGGAAAAAAATTCAAGATGGCGGATTTTTTTTCCCCCCATACAAAATGTATGGGGAATATTGAAGGGACTAGAAGTTGGGAACTATGCAAGACATTGATTTTGATAGGTTCATAGGGCTTTTTTTCTTTTTCTTTTTTTTCATTTTTCATTTTTTTTTTTTTCTTTTTTTTCATTTTTTTTTCTTTTTCTTTTGTGAATGAGGAGCACGGCCAGGTTATTGCAGATAGGTGGGGTGTGCTCGAACAAATTTTTTGGCAAAAGATGACCAGAATCCGAAGGGCTACTTGATGAGTAAAAAAATCGCGGTCCGCTTTAGCGGGCCGCGCACCCACGCGCCCTACTTGTAGTAATAACACTTCCCGCGAGCTGCTTTAGCAGCTCGCGCACCGAGCGAAATAAATAAAGCCGAACAATCGCGGTCCGCTTTAGCGGGCCGCGCACCCACGCGCCCTACTTGGAGCAATAACACTTCCCGCGAGCTGCTTTAGCAGCTCGCGCACCGAGCAAACGCTAGTGCTAGTTATAATATATATAGCTCGATTACCACTGACTCACTCACTGATTGACATAATTGTTCTCCTAGAAAGAGACAAAAAACGATACAATGATGTATGGGAGATATGTTCGGGTGGGGGATTCGAGTGGGGAAAAATTATGACATTTCGGAAAAACAAGATGGCGGCCGACGTGAATCTTGCAACTCTTTTGTTTTCCAACCGATTTCTTTGAAATTTTGGATTATTGTAGAAATTAGTAAACGATTAACAGAAAAAGTGAAAAAAATTAAAAAAACAAGATGGCGGCCGAGCTGTGACGTCTCAAATTTCCACCCCTCTCCTGTAAAATTTTGTATGAAAAAAATTTTTTTCACCCATGGTGTCGTATAGAGCTCAAAGAATGTGACTCGGAGAAAGGTGGAGAGAGCTGATGAGTGAGGAGTTCGGAGACGGGCGAGGGGCACGGCCAGGGTATAGAAGATAGGTGGAGGGTGCTCGACCAAATGTCATTCGAAACCTCGAGCAGTTGCCAGTGAGTTGAAAAAAAATTCCAAAATGGCGGAAAAAAAATGGCGGCAAATTTTGTCCGTCTCTCTCTCGGAGACTATAAAAGATGGAGGAGCGGTTTCTCGACAAAAGATGATCACAACCCGGAGGTCTACCTGGTGAGTAGGAAAAAAATTCAAGATGGCGGATTTTTTTTCCCCCCATACAAAATGTATGGGGAATATTGAAGGGACTAGAAGTTGGGAACTATGCAAGACATTGATTTTGATAGGTTCATAGGGCTTTTTTTCTTTTTCTTTTTTTTCATTTTTCATTTTTTTTTTTTTTTCTTTTTTTTCATTTTTTTTTCTTTTTCTTTTGTGAATGAGGAGCACGGCCAGGTTATTGCAGATAGGTGGGGTGTGCTCGAACAAATTTTTTGGCAAAAGATGACCAGAATCCGAAGGGCTACTTGATGAGTAAAAAAATCGCGGTCCGCTTTAGCGGGCCGCGCACCCACGCGCCCTACTTGTAGTAATAACACTTCCCGCGAGCTGCTTTAGCAGCTCGCGCACCGAGCGAAATAAATAAAGCCGAACAATCGCGGTCCGCTTTAGCGGGCCGCGCACCCACGCGCCCTACTTGGAGCAATAACACTTCCCGCGAGCTGCTTTAGCAGCTCGCGCACCGAGCAAACGCTAGTGCTAGTAATATATATAGCTCGATTACCACTGACTCACTCACTGATTGACATAATTGTTCTCCTAGAAAGAGACAGAAAACGATACAATGATGTAGGGGAGATATGTCCGGGTGGGGGATTCGAGTGGGGAAAAATTATGACATTTCGGAAAAACAAGATGGCGGCCGACGTGATTCTTGCAACTCTTTTGATTTCCAACCGATTTCTTTGAAATTTTGGATTATTGTAGAAATTAGTAAACGATTAACAGAAAAAGTGAAAAAAATTAAAAAAACAAGATGGCGGCCGAGCTGTGACGTCTCAAATTTCCACCCCTCTCCTGTAAAATTTTGTATGAAAAAATTTTTTTTCACCCATGGTGTCGTATAGAGCTCAAAGAATGTGACTCGGAGAAAGGTGGAGAGAGCTGATGAGTGAGGAGTTCGGAGACGGGCGAGGGGCACGCCCAGGGTATAGAAGATAGGTGGAGAGTGCTCGACCAAATGTCATTCGAAACCTCGAGCAGTTGCCAGTGAGTTGAAAAAAAATTCCAAAATGGCGGAAAAAAAATGGCGGCAAATTTTGTCCGTCTCTCTCTCGGAGACTATAAAAGATGGAGGAGCGGTTTCTCGACAAAAGATGATCACAACCCGGAGGTCTATCTGGTGAGTAGGAAAAAAATTCAAGATGGCGGATTTTTTTTCCCCCCCATACAAAATGTATGGGGAATATTGAAGGGACTAGAAGTTGGGAACTATGCAAGACATTGATTTTGATAGGTTCATAGGGCTTTTTTTCTTTTTCTTTTTTTTCATTTTACATTTGCTTTTTTTCTTTTTTTTCTTTTTTTTTCTTTTTCTTTTGTGAATGAGGAGCACGGCCAGGTTATTGCAGATAGGTGGGGTGTGCTCGAACAAATTTTTTGGCAAAAGATGACTAGAATCCGAAGGTCTACTTGATGAGTAAAAAAATCGCGGTCCGCTTTAGCGGGCCGCGCACCCACGCGCCCTACTTGTAGTAATAACACTTCCCGCGAGCTGCTTTAGCAGCTCGCGCACCGAGCGAAATAAATTAAGCCGAACAATCGCGGTCCGCTTTAGCGGGCCGCGCACCCTCGCGCCCTACTTGTAGCAATAACACTTCCCGCGAGCTGCTTTAGCAGCTCGCGCACCGAGCGAAATAAATAAAGCCGAACAATCGCGGTCCGCTTTAGCGGGCCGCGCACCCACGCGCCTTACTTTTAGTAAAACACTTCCCGCGAGCTGCTTTAGCAGCTCGCGCACCGAGCAAACGCTAGTTATAATATATTATCTGAAACATAAGAGTTCCGCAGCAAAAGGGTTTGTGACAGCCCAAAATTGGTCAATAGCCAGGCTATGCTCTTTCTATGAGCGATAGCTGTTGGAGCCGAAAGAATACGTGATGAAGAAACAAAGAATGAAGAAAGTGCTGGGTAGAGTACCCTCTAGCAAGTTTGACGGTATAAAAACTGTTGCGGAAAGGCCTAAAGTTCTGTATGATAAAGATTAAGGGTGAGATCTGTAGATAGCACTCTCACTCAGATCAGACTCAGGACTGAGTTAAAACGAGACAGATTTATATTAGGACATATTTGTATCTCATTTTAATCTGCTTGTCGAGTCTTGAGCAGAGCCAGAGTAGGTACGATCTAATTATTAGATCGTACACTATCAGATTCTAATAGATCTCAGCCTTACAACCAGATGTGGTGATGCTATCTGGATCTAAAATGATGATGTAAAATTTGGTGGTTTATACCAACCAGATTGAATCGTCTTTCAATAATTGACAATCTGTTTTTCAAACCGGCGGCGGTAGAGTCTTGACTTGTCTGAAGTCTTGGCCTATATGAAATCCTACTAATATTATAAATGCGAAAGTTTGTGAGGATGGATGTATGGATGTTTGGATGGATGGATGGATGGATGTTTGTTACTCTTTAACGCGACAACAAATGAACCGATTTTGCTGAAATTTGGCACAGACATAGATTATAGTCTGGAATAGCACATAGGCTATTTTTTATCCCGGAAAAGCAAACAGTTCCTGCGGGATAAGATCGCTATTTTTTACGCATTTGTCCTTCAAATTACGCGCAATGGAGTTTTAGATTTACGTGATTTTTTTGCACAGGTAAAGTTAAGGGCCTGAAAAATGACAAAGGCTACTTTTTATCCTGGGAAAACAAACGGTTCCTGCGGGATATTAGTATGCTACTTTTCACATATTTATCTTTTAATTACGCGGCATTTATGTATGTATGTATGTATGTATGTATGTTGTATGTATGTATTTATGTATGTATGTATGTATGTATGTATGTATGTATGTATGTATGTATGTATGTATGTATGTATGTATGTATGTATGTATGTATGTATGTATGTATGTATGTATGTATGTATGTATGTATGTATGTATGTATGTATGTATGCGTCCTATTTTTTACGCATTTGTTGAGTTTAGATTGACGTGGTTTTTTACACAGGTAATGTTGAGGACCTGGAAAGTGACAGGCTACTTTTGTCTCGGGAACAAACATTTGAAAAGAAATCTATAATAAAAAATTCTATTTTTAAAACCGACTTCAATCGCCCGCGCTAATGCAAAGTATCTAATTTATTGTTATTTTTTAAAAAACCGCTCGACTGATTTCGATAAAATTTAAATGAGACCACCCGGGAAGTATTCCCTTTGAAACAAAAAAGAATTTTCCAAATCGGTTCAGGTGTCTTCGGAGGAGGAGTAATCGGTGAACATACATAAAAAAGATTCCTACGAATTGGGAACCTCCTCCTTTTGAAGTCACAACCAAGTACAAGTCGTAGTAACAACCATACATTCATCCATCCATCCATCCGAACGAAAAAGAATAAAATAATAAACATTAATAAGCCTTAATTAATTATAAATTAAATTAATTAAAACTAATACATAAATAAAAATAATTATTAACTACATATTATACACAAAAAATATAGTAAAAAATAAAACGTTCAAAAAATATATTTAAAAAACGATATAAAATATAATTATGCTTTAAAGAATATTTTATAAAAAAATAAATTTAAATATTAAGCGTTTAAAACGATATTAAAAAAGATATATATAAAAGAAAGTGGTGTTAGTTACACTATTTATAACTCAAGAACGGATGAACCGATTTGGCTCAAAATTGGTGGAGAGGTAGCTTAGAACCAGGAGACGGACATAGGATATTTTTTATCCCGTTCGACCGCGTTTCCGTCAAGTCAATATAAAACCTGGTATAACAAAAATGCATCTGACATGGAATAAAAAAACGAAAATGACAGTGGAAGAACAAAACGTAAATGACAGCTAAACGTAATTTTGTATTTGGTTAATTATTGTAAAAAATTATGGTAAAAACAATTATAAAAATTATAGTTTAACGTAATTGATAATATCATCAGTAATATGTTTTCTCTTTGAATCATCATTAACAATGCCGCGAGCAAGACGATCAAATGTTTCCTGCTACAAAGCTACGGATTGACGTGATTTATTGGATAGGTATAGTTGAGAACCTGGAGCGTGACAAAGATTTCCCGCGGGATGTTATGAACTAAATCCACGCAGACGAAGTCGCGGGCATCAGCTAGTTTTAAATAAAAAATAAAGTAAAAAAACAAAACGTTTAATAATATATTCAAAAAAAAAAAAACAATGTAAAAACAACAAACAAACAGAATCCTAACTCATCCATCTAACTATACTTATAATAAAACTGTAACTGGACGAATTCTGCTGGTGCTGGGTCCTGCTCACCTAAATGGGTAATGGGTATCAAGTATGAACTACGCAGTGGCAAGCTGCCGTAAAAAAATTCGAGCTTCCGTTTTGCTTTTACAAAAACTTCGTACAGTAACTTTGTATTCTTAGATGACATCAATCTATTCACCTAATTTCACAATCGTTCGATTTGTTTTAGGAATCACCCTCCCCCCATTGTTACACCTGGGCTACATCATTGAACTCCAAGTACCAATTCCTCATTCTTTATGCTGCTGGGTACCGGCTGAAGAAAATGTCGATTGTGGGTTGCTATTGTAGCTCTATACCACGTAGTACGGACTAGATTCTGGCGTAGTGCAACGAAAAAGCAATTTTTAAAAACTTTTTCCACGCGGACGAAGTCGCGGGCATCAGCTAGTAATAAATAATTTTGAATTTTGAATAGAACAAAATACATGCTGGTCCATTTATGTGGTTATTTTCAAGGAAAGTGGGGGCGTCGTGCTGAGATGGGGATGACGGTTGATTGAATTTAATTGGTTTTCCAAACGGGTCGTATTAATGTCGTTGCAAGGGCGACATTGTGACGAAGAGCTAATATTATTCTTGTTCATTCTAGCAAGTTCTATCTACTATTTGTTACCTTTTCTCTAGCTTTTGCCGGCTACTTCGTCCGCGTGGAGTTAAATGTTTAAATAGTCTAGTGGAAACCCTTTATTTATGCTTAACTAGATGATGCCCATTGCCCACGTCTTCGTTCATGTGGATTGAACTTTTTAATTTTCTGGGATAAAATACAGCCTAAGTATGTGCTATTCTGATGTATAAGCATTGTGAAGTTTCATCAAAATCCGTCCAGTAGTTTTTGGTTGAAAGAGTAACAAACATCCATCTATCCATCCTTACAAACATTCGCATTTATAATACTAAAATAAGAGATGATTCTCGCGACTAAGGTTTTTCATACCCGCGGGAACTTTGTAATTTTCCGGGAAAAATGTAGTTTTTGTGGTAATCCTGGTTATGAGCTATCTCCATTCCAAACTGCCAAATCGGTTCATTCGTTGTGGCGTGAAAGAGTAACAAACATTCTAACAAACTCTTTCGCATTTATAATATTAGTAGGAAAGTAGGATTAGTAGGATAACTAATATTTTAAATCTAGTAATTTAATGTATCAATGCAAAAAATCAAGTCAATTCGTTGCACCGGTAGAGCATGATAGAAGGACAAACAAAAGTACCAACAAAACACTTTTGCCTTTCTAATATGTATTAGAATTATGCAATTTCTATTAGACTGCTAAGGTTTTTAAAAGTTATGAAAATGTTTTGAGAGTATGAATAACAAAAATCAATCTCGTCATAAGGCTGTGAGTAAAACGGCATGTTGGTTAGCTATTAATGTTTTCATCATCTACGAGGCGCGTCGCGTGGGACATGGGGATGACGGCTGATGGAATATAATTGCTTTTTAAACTAGCTCTATTAAATTTATTGCCGTGAGGACTGCCGACTGAGGGTTGACTTCAATATTTATCGAAGCTTTTTTCAATAGTACCTATTACGTTTTGTGTTCATTCATAAGCTTTGATAGCTACTAGCTTCGTTCGCGTGGTTTTAGTTTCTGGTTTTTGATCGTTGGTAATTTTTTTTATCAATATTCTAAACTAGCTGATGCCCGCGACTTTGTCCGCGTGAATTTAGTTTTTAAAATCCCGCGGGAACTATTTGATTTTGCTGGATGCCTATGTCACCCTCCAGGTTCTCAACTATACCTATCCAAAAAATCACGTCAATCCGTAGCTTTGTTGCAGCGTGATTGACGGACAAACCAACAAATAAACACACTTTCGCATGTATAATATTATGTAAGGAAGAATTAAAACTACGATAATAAAGGCAATCTTATTAAATTTTAGAACACAAAAGCTACTATTGTGACTTAAATATGATAGTTAGACATATTCCCTTTGAGACTTTTTTGTAGAGAATAATAAGTACTTTAATCATGTAGTACATAATTTTTATGTACCATCAATAGGTTTCTCAGCAAACGCCAAATAATGCATTTTATAGGCAAATTTTGCTACTTTGGGTTACATTATTGCAATTTTCTTAAGGATCTCTAATTTTTTCGAAAATAAATTATAGCCTATGTTACTTCCTGATAACTTAGCTTTCTATTGGTGAAAAAATGGTTAAATTCGGTCCAGTAGTTACAGAGCCTATTCGGTACAAACAAACAAACAAACAAACAAAAAAATCTTTCCTCTTTATAATATTAGTATAATTAGATAATTCTAAATAATTTTTCATAAATGCATAAAAAATATCGTGTATCCGTCTCCGTTGCAAGAAGCTAGAGCTCTGTACTAACTATTTAGTATGAAGTTAGCAGAGCAACAGATAGATGACGGACACATTAACATTTATCATAATAAATCCACCTGATTTATATTATTTTCATAAAGTAGGAATCGGTTTTCACCCTTTTATGATATAAGAGGATCTTAAAGCCGATTGCTATGAAAAGAATGTCATATTAGACCGTTAATCGTATTCCTGACAGTGGGACAGTGGGTCACGGATAGCGATGGAATGCTTGATTGGCTTACATTGATTATTAACTTGGTTCCGTTACATTATTCAAAGCCTGTCGGAAAGATTTTGCTACTGGCTATTATCACAATTTTCTTGAAATTTAGATCTATGCACACAAGATAAACATACAAAAGCTTATCAAGTCGCAAAGCTCAAATGACGATGGGCACATAGCTCGAAGAACCTCGATGGAGGTTGAGGTCCGAGTTGCTGGAATGGCGACCCTGTTATATATGGCAGAAGCCAATTTATTTACCAGGAAAATCAGAACCGTACCTACACCAGTTTACCGACATACCGACCTTAAATTTGTAGAAATTTCTCTATTTAGGAGAAAGCTTTACTATTTAGTCCTATTTTTTATTAGAACTTGTTGTACTTTAACTTATAGAATTTTTTAAACTTAAATTTTGATGGCAACCTTCATTATTCTAGACTAAAATCGTTATGAAAATTAAATTATCTGGAAAAGGGCACTAAGGGGGTGTTGTTATCAGGACTACAGCTCTAGCGACGAAGATGCAAGATGGCAAGGTAAAAATTAGAAAAGAGCGTTCCGACATACTTAAATAAAAATACCAATTTAAAAAAAACACATGCAAACCCTTTCGGTAATCCCCTTTTTGAACATCAAATTGGACAATTGAACTTTAAGGGTTGTTTAATAAGGCTGATAAATGAGTTGGTTTGGTAAAATATGGCATACAAACTTAAAATTATTAGGAATTAGTCTTTGCGAACTTCGTCTACGAGAAAGGTTTTTATATCCCGAGGGAATCCTTTACTTTTCTGAGTGTTTTTTAGTCTATATAACTCTCCAGGTCCACAACTATACCTATGTAAAAAAGCTACAAACCACACAATACACTTTCGCATTATAATAAGTAGAACAGAATATAATCAGTTTCGTAAACATAATTACAACGGCAACGTAATTAACTTTACTTTAAAATCTTGTGTTTTTGTCGTGCTTATAGTACTAATACAAAACCTAACGAATTTAATTAACTGTTTAACTAGTTCTGCTTTAGTTTTTATATCTATAAAAACATTATTGTCTTAATGTGCATACCTATCTACTATTAAAAAGAAAAGTTAGCTCTTCTACTTACGTTATTAGTTACGAATAGATATTTGATCAGTGCGAGAATGTTTACTGTTATTGATAGAAGCTAGGTATAGTAATACCTGTATTATATTCAAACTAGCCCTATTTAATATTAAATACATATTATATAGTTAGTTTCTCATTTAATACGCGAATTTTGAATATTAATGAGGTATTTCTACTAAAGTGGATACTCACAAGCTGTTTCAACGATCCCATAAGTAGGTAAATCAATATGGTATATCGTAAAAACGACATGATGGGCTGGTTATGTTTCTGTTAAGATGATCGTATTACCCGAGACGGCCCACAAGCTCCATAGAAGTGGCAAAAGCTTAAAAAGCAACGCATTTTCAAAACTGCAAGCAGGAATATTAGGTCGCATCGGGCGCATCATAAGCCACGCCTAATGCTGCACATGCCACTCGTTTTCCCAATGGTGAAAATGCTGCTGTGTGTGCTGTGGATTGTCTAAGTATGATTGCATCAGTGTTGCGATCGCAATCACCTCTGATTGGCTGAATTTATAGCGTTTTTGAGTAACAGCCAATTGCGACCGTCATACTGATGCAATAGTTTTTAGGGTTCCGTACCCAAAGGGTGCCAACGGGACCCTATTACTAAACCTCCGCTGTCCGTCTGTCCGTCCGTCCGTCCGTCTGTCAGCGGGCTGTATCTCGTAAACCGTAATAGGTAGACAATTGAAATTTTCACAGAGTGTGGATTTCTATTGCCGCTATAACAAAAAATAATAAAAATTAAATTAAATTAAAAAATAAAGGGCATTTCCCGTACAGGGAAAACGAATCGAAATACAATTTTTTTTTACCCTGGCATGTGGGGTGTCATTATCTAGAACTCATTATAGAGTTCAACTATATTTTTTATTATTTTTGAGCTACAAAAATAAAGAAGTGGGGGGCCGTCAAAGTTTTCGGTTTTAGACCATTTGTTACGGGGTCTATCTCAAAAACTAAACTACAGGAATTTGAAATTTCTGTATATTATGTACTATATAGTGTATTTAAACAACAAATACTGAAAACATCGATTTATAATGCGGTTTGTAAGTAATTGTGGCCAAAACAAACGAGCATTTTTCCCCTTAAGCTAATTAAGTATATGTAAGAACTAAGATTTTTAAATATCCAGTTAGACTAGAAAAGTGATATGGTTATATGTACGGAACCCTAAAAGAGCGAGGCCCGACTCGCACTTGGCCGATTTTTAGACAATTCTGCAGCGCAGCAGCCGGTTTTATACGGGTGTTATGAACGTGCGACATGCGTGTGCGAGTTTCTATCAAATAAGTCGAATCCCTGTCGAGTGATGAGTTTCCAATTCCAAAGAACTACATATTATAATATTTAAAAATGGATGAATTAAATTAAAATTTCCATCCATAAAATATCCATCGAATTGGCTCTTCTAATTGACCAAGATCAAATCGATGTCTCATTAATTTAAATAAATATTCTATTTAATAATTTGTTACTAATTTAATTTATATTTAGCGATGATTAAATATTAGGTAGGTAAGACTCGACTTCCGTTGATGCTGTTCACAAGCCTAGTTCGATATTCGAACTACATACTTACTTAATTGATTCGGAGATAGTATGAAAATAACTAAGTTATTTTTTTGAGTAAGTACTACTAAACTAACGTAACAAACACATTTTCACATTTATAATATTAGTAAGAATGTTTGTAACTAGCTTTTGCCTGCAACTTCGTCTGCGTGAAGTTAGATATTAAATATCTCGCGGAAACTTTGTTTTTCGGTTAGTGTCCATGATGCAATCTCAGTACCAAACGTCTAAAGCAACCGTGAAAGTAGAAAAGAGACAGACCCCATTTTCGTATCGTATCTATATTCTATACTTCATTATGGTGTGTATGAAATATTCTAATAATCTATTTACTTTCTAGCATCTAAAGAGTGCCGATCTACAAGTAAAAAGTGTTTAGTAGGTAGATTATAACGTGATTATGTTAATGTTTTTCAATTACTACGACTTAAAATATTATTATAGTTAATTAACGAAGGAAACATGTAATTGTCTCCCGAAATTAAGTTAAATAAATGTGCGTAGGTATGTATTGTTATAACAGACGTTTAAAACAATTAATTGCCGGTATTCGAAAGCATAATTCTTTTAAATTATGGTACCGAGTCGGTGCGAGCACATAATTCAACACGTATTGTCGAACGCTCATTAACATTTTCCGTTCCCCATTACGGAAACAAGCACGGCTCGTTCTGAGCTAAGCCGCGCGAAACCAATTTTTTTTAAAGACATGAGTAAAAAAACACAAAAGTTCCAGCCAGCTGCGCTCGCGCATCCTGTCTACGTCACTTCACCTTTTGCTTTTGTCATTACGACATACCGCTGTCCTTTACTGTCAAAGTTGAGGCTTGGGTAGAGGAAAAGGGACACCAATGTGAAGTCGCTGCTTTATTGAGATAATAACGGCAATCTTCCGTATTGTTTGGTATGTTTTGTTGAAGAGAAGCCTGCTGATCTTTATTCGAGTATTAAAGGGTCCTGCAGGCTGTATAGGCGTCGGCGCTTCGTGGTCGAATGTCAATAAATAATGATTGTTGCGACATAATTGCCCCACGCTCGGGACCCCCGACAGCGTTGTTTCATAATTTTAAACGACTTCTAATTGCAGAATAGTCATGATGTCTTAAAATGTGTTCGATTGCGATGAAAACTTCAAACAGGTTTCTTTTTCATTTTAATTTTTAACAAGATCACGATTAACTCGCCGTGAGCAAAACCAACCTTAATTATAATATTTTTATTCGCCGTATAACCCTTTCATCGTTACAATTTAAATAATTAATGTAAGTACTTATTACAATTAATTAATTATATTTAAGGGATTCGCCAGTAAATTTTCATAAGCTCACCGAATAAAAACTAAAAACTTTTAAATACGAATCTACCTCTATCATTGGGTTGATAGTTAATTTATTCCGCGTCACAGAACAATAGGTACTTATAATAGATATTATTTATTTATTTTAATTATTGTTTTGTGGTCCGCATGGATCATGGTTTTAAAAATATATGGTTTACGTGGTTTAAGAATTTAACTACCTACTCAGACATGCTATTCATTTGAGTTCCCAATTAGAAGTACTACGGAATGAAAGCGTTTAATAAATAACAGTTTATTGCAAAACGTATAATTTATTCAAAAAGACATGTAGTTACATGCCCGTATTCATTGACATTGATCACCAATTACTTCAGCAATATCGAAGTAATATCTCTATTTGTCAGTGTAATCATACATTGTCACTTCACTCTTGATAGTGAAAGCCGATTTCACTTAGCGCTCAATACTCATCGCTATCTAGACGTGTTTACTGTTCACTGATAAATAAAATACACAGAGCGGTTAACGGTTAAGGTCAAGTCTTATCTTCCTCTTATCTATTACGACAAAATACATTATTCGTTAAGCTTTTGGAAGTGATAATATGTTGTTTATTGACGCTTTTTTGTTTTACATGAGGGATTCGTACAAGAATAGAGTTCTTTTCTAATACCTACCTAAGCATTACCTAAGTAAAACATTGACCTGAAATAAGTCAATGTTGTAAACAATGTCATGCGTTTATGTGTACGTCATAAATCATAATGTGGCCACAAGTTGACGTACTTATACGTAGGTAGTAGGTACTTCATTATTTCGTCTTTTTTAATTTTGTGCACCTTCATTATCCTTGCTGACCATCAATCATTGCTGCAGTCTCTATTGTGGTTATTGGCTGAATTTGGTATTCGTGCTGCAACAATGCATTCTAGCCAATAGCGAGAGAGTGTCAGCCAATCGAAGGTGATTGTGATCGTCACATAGCAAACATTTTTAGAAAATCCCGCGGCTGAAGAGTTATTGTCCATTACCTATGCCAATAAGGATAATTAATCTACATATTAATAAGTACATAATGTAGGTACCAGTGCAATAAGTAAATGAGTAAAATAATAAGTAAATGAGTAAAATCTATTTTTATTTTTTTAAGTCACAAGTTGACGTACTTAAACGTAAGTAAACTTAAACCTAGGTCCGTTAATTTTATTAATTCGTATTTTTTTAATTTTGTGCACCTTCACTATCCTTGCTGACCATCAATCATTGCTGCAGTCTCTATTGTGGTTATTGGCTGAATTTATGGCATTCCCATTCGTGCTGCAACAATGCATTCTAGCCAATAGAGAGAGAGTGTCAGCCAATCGAAGGTGATTGTGATCGTCACATAGCAAACAATTTTAGAAAATCCCGCGGCTGAAGAGTAAAAATGCGTTATAAATTGTTGCAAGCGATTCACTTTATTGTCCATTACCTTTACCAATAAGGATTAGTAACCTACATATTAATACATAATGTACCAGTGAAGTAAATGCAAGGTAGGAAACAATTTTCTTTGCTATCCTACATTTATGGGGCAATAATAAATTACAAATATGTAGGTTTTCATAATTAATATCACATAAAGCCTATCAATTAACCCTGGTATGTAACGAAGTAGTTACTAAAAGAGACAAGGTAGCCTCGCTAACGTCAAGGTTTATGATAATGGAACATTCCGATTATTCACATAAGTGTATGAATTTTATATTTTAACATCCGGTCAGTAGATGAATTTTAATACGACTTTGATCATAATTACTGAGCAAAGAAGCCGTATCGGCCAGCACTGATAAAACATAAACTGAGAAAAAAAGTTATATTATCTAAACGGCGCGGGCGTCTCTAAATGGAGCATTTGTAACCAAAATCTTGTAGAAACTATGGACTTATAAAAGAGAAAAACCCTGTCGTAATAAAATATATCTTCTATTTGTCTTTTCAGATAAACAAAGGGTTCACTTTGTTTTCTAAGTAAAGTGTGTATAGCGATTTAACTTCTATGTCAACCGATAGACGTCCACCGCCGGCGCCGGCCGGACAGGTCTAGTAGAGTAGACCGACGTACTAACCGAGTAGAAGACGCTCAGTGCCCTCATGTCTCGGTCTTGTGCTGCCTGTATCCAGCTGCTCCCTATGACTTGTTTGATGGGGTTGTTTTTTTTTATATTTTTTATTTATTCGATGAAAAGCTAGTCCTTGACTGCGATCTCACCTGATGGTAAGTGACGATGCAGTCTAAGATGGTAGCGGGCTAACTTGGAAGGGGTATGGCAGTGAACATTCAACCCAATCCAGCACCTATGTTGGTCATCCAACCATCCATAGCCACTTAGCTTCAGAACTCGATGAGCTATATGGACAATTCTGCATGGTTCTCCTATAGATCTCCTAATTTCTTATTACACAGAGACCCGCCTTCGATACAATCTATCGAACATAGCCTTGTAAATATTTAAACTAATAGGTATAGGAAAAGGTATACTATACTTTCGGTTTAGTTACCAAATTACCTCCGAGGGTTACCTCCGAGGGAGAAATAACTTTACAAAATATCACAGAAATCTTCCAAGTAATATCAACCTTTTCTCTGGAAATTTTATTTTTGTCTTTTGTATGATAGGTAGGTACTTGTTAAATATCCAGTTGTCTTTGATTGCCTTATTCTTGGCCGACCATCATCTATATATATATATATATATATATATATATATATATATATATATATATATATATATATATAAAGAAAGTGGTGTTAGTTACACTATTTATAACTCAAGAACGGATGAACCGATTTGGCTGAAAATTGGTGGAGAGGTAGCTTAGAACCAGGAGACGGACATAGAATACTTTTTATCCCGTTCGACCGCGTTTCCGTCAAGTCACTATAAAACGTGGTATAACCAAGGTATAACAAAAACGCATCTGACATGGAATAACAAAACGCAAATGACGGTGAAATAACAAAACGTAAATGACAGCTAAACGTAATTTTGTCTTTGGTTAAGTATGGTAACAAATTTGAAAACTATAAAAATGATAGCTAAACGTAATTGATAATATCATCAGTAATATGTTTTCTCTTTGAATCATCATTAACAATGCCGCGAGTAATATTATAAATGCGAAAGTGTGTTTGTTTGTTGGTTTGTCAACACCAAACAAACAAACACCGGATTGATGCGATTTTTTGCATGGGTATGGGTATAGTAATGGATATAGTAGTGGTTCCTCAGACTGGGAGAGCTACTTTTTATCTCGGATAATGAAACAGTTCCCGCGGGATTTTTAAAAACTAAATCCATGCGGACGAAGTCGCGGGCATCAGCTAGTTTGTAATAAAATTTCAAGTTCAGTTTAACGGTAAAGCCAAAGATCAGACTGGGTATTATGGAGAGCTGATAGCTCAGTAAGAACTTTGAAGTTTCAAATTGTAAACTCAGAGGCCGGACAAATCTCAGCGGTCTCAGGTAAAAGTTACAAATAAATATTTATTCATACTTACTTGTTTGAGAAGTTATGCAAATACAGAATAAGTTTTGAAACATTATAAAATACTTTATAGGGCTTAGTAAATAATAAAAAATATTAGAGTAGTCCCAGTCATTAAAGTAGTCCACCCATCCTGTGATGCACTCAGCCCTCAGGCTAATGTAACTTAACGAATGCTTTTATAAATATGTACCTATGTACGCCTACGCTTCCGATATGAGAAAATAGAATGAGTAGCATATGAAAATAGAACTATAGGCTTTTACCAACAACTAAAGCTTTCACGAGTGTCTAAATATAGATTTCGAGCGTCCACGTCAGCACTATTACGAGTTACGAGTATAACGGAGTAAAGGTGGCTTTCAGTAGTTCACCACGCTGCGCGCTGGCCACGTGCAGATGCCAGATTGACAGACGTCACGCACATTTAAGAACAATATGGTGAACTCTCAAGCATGCAGGTTTCCTGACAATGTTTTCCTTCAAAGTTAGGGCAAGGGCAACAATCGATAAAACACATAAAATAGTTATTTGTGTTATATATGGGGCCAAAGAATTTTTTTGTTCCCCGAGGGCGTTATTTTGAATCCAGAGCGAAGTGAAGGATTCTGTAGTATTCAATATAGGAATTCAATATAGCAATTCAATATACGCTGCCCGAGAACAAAATATTTTGGCCCCGAATGATACACAGTATTTTTCATCATTACCTATGAGAAAAAGCTAGGAGAGATATTTAAACTTTAATAAACTTTAATAACTTCAATATAGTAATGTCTATACATTGGTATAGTCATTACTATATTGAAAGTTTAAATAAAAAACAAATAAATTATTATGAAATAATTATTAATTAAACATTCATTAATATTTATGGGCGTATATATATCCGATCGACAAATTGATCACGTGACATCGAAGACAACAGCTTCTCAAACATTTTTTAATTTCGAACGGAATGAGCGATCGACAGGTTTCTGCAACGAACGCAGTAGCAATACACATACTAAAGCATGAACGCGGACCGATCAGAAGCTGCATTATGATTATTATGAATATAATAGAATAGAATAGAAATGTTTTTATTCAAATGAACTTTTTTACAAGTGCTTTTAAATCGTCGATGAGTCTACCACTGGTTCGGAATGCCCTTCCTGCCGAGAAGAACTAGCAAGAAAGAAATATATGAAGAAAGATGTGCCATAATCACGTCTCGAAAATCCTTTGTAGGTACTTAAATGCTCTCAAAAAGCTTCTAAACGTGGTTCTAAGAAGGTATATTAGATATTCATATGTGCACAAGAAAATATATTTTTAATATACGGAAGTCGGGCAAATCCTTATGCGAAGGCTGAGGGGGACATGTAGTGGCTATCTCATATCTCGGATAATTTTGGTATGCTGTGCTCAACGATTTAGAAGAAAGTTCTACCGTCGTCGTTGTAGAGAGTAGTTTTTTTCTATTAGATAGTTATATAACATAATATAAATGGATTAAAACTTAATTAATGCCGTGTACAATGAAGGCAAAGCAACGAAAGACACGAGTGCTTCAGAAGCAGCTGACATAGCACTTAGGCACCGCGTACAACACACAATAATATTGTAGATAGGAGATACACCATATAACATATTATTATGAAAACATATACTCGTATATTGTATTGTGGGTAACATTGGTGTGAAATAGCAGAAACCAGTTTTAACTGTGAGCGCGAACCGTTACTGTGAAATCGCTCAACCATTACGCTTTTTGATTCCTTTATCTGGAGTTAATAATAATATTAGTTTTTTTTTGTGGGTAGATATACCTAATGTATAAATAATACTTGTACTCATAACAAAATAATATATCTACATTTTCTAAGCTTTAAATTTATCTTTTTATTTCAGAGATTTACTATCCATTTTATAAACTTTTCCAAATAAATCATCTTACTTGGAATATGTCGCTTCTGTGGTCATATCCTAATGTAAACATTGGGACCAACGTAGATTGATAAGTCCGGTGAGTCACAGCAACGGGTCCAGTGAACAAAGCGGAATGTGTTTTTATTCCTCATTGTGGCCCACAAAGTGGTCCAACAATAACTCACATTCACTCGCTGGAATAGGGTTGTGGGCGGGCCTATTTGGAACGACCGCGTGACAACTTATTTCGGAGTATTTATGACAATCAACGACTCTATTGTGGTACGTTCGGGAAAAAGTAAAAATAAGCTAAAATTAAACTAAGTTCTGTGTTGCATTTCTTTGACAGATTTTCGCACGTAGAAGACTACTCTTGTACTTCAATGTATTATCGTAGAGAAGACCTTACCTTTTAAATTGACAGAACTACCTTTATGATTACTTTACAGTTGTAGTTGTACCTGTAAGGTCTCCATCCCATACATGCGTTGTAACGTCTGTGTCCTGCGGTATTGCGATATTTAATAGTAGTAGGTACGTACCTACGTCACCTATCGCAGAGAAAAGTAGGTAGGTAGATATACAGATTTTGTTTACAAAATGTTGTGTAAGTAATTGTGTTAGTGTTAAACAATGTCGCAGAAATACCACAATACCAGAATTCCTACCTAGAGGGTCTTTTATTGTTTAGGTCTTGTCATATTTAAAAAAATACTACTAGGTACCTACTAGACAGGTAGGTATAGGTACACGATGGTGCCAGTTTTCAAAAGATATTGTGGCTCTATCCAGAGTTTTTATTTCAAAAATACAGCTTATCCTGGACAACAGTCCAGAAGCGAGGACCGCGATACGTAGTGTTTATAATAGTTTTATGATTTATACTTAAATCATACTAATATTATAAATGTGAGTGTGTTTGTTTGTTGGTTTGTCCTTCAATCACGCCGCAACAGAGATACGGATAGACGTGATTTTTTGCATGGGTATAGGGTAGATATTGATAAAGCTGAGGACTTGGAGAGTGACATAGGCTACTATTTATCCCGGAAAATCAATAAGTTCCCGAAGGATTTTAAAAAAGAAATCCACGCGGACTAAGTCGAGGGCATCAGCTAGTTCATGAATAAAGAGGTATTTGCCATGCGATATTTTAGGAGATGCCAAAACCATTTTCCGGAAAACGTTTTAGTAAACAAAGCTTGCTTATTCTAAGAATGATTTCGTCAGAAATGAGTAGACATTAGGTTTTAAATTTGACCTTTGTATTTTAGAACTGGGTACGATTGTTTTTCCTCTTATTTTTTAATTGATAACTTAACATTGTAAATTGTAATGCGATAACGTATAATTTTAGAGCAATACCGAATATTAAACAAGAATTTCTGGCTAATATGGATTTGATAGGCAAGCCACAATGTATCTGTTGTTAAATTATCAAATCACAATAATGTATTCGTAGAATGTTGTAAAACTGAATTACCTATTACTGACAAATTGACAATGCAAAAATAGGCCAGTAGAGTTTACTGTAATGAACTATGTAGGTGATTGTCGAGCCAAAATTTTTACATTAAATTCCGATTGATATTATCAAGAGAGTAGCCTAGTGAATTGAAAAGAAAATGAATATTTTACGAGTTACAAAGTATTTGGCGCTTACTACACTCCTATTCCGCGCAAAACGCTTTCTTTTGTCGCGCCTCACATGAGGTTGTGGCTATGTTTTATCTCATCGCGAAATCTGTTTTTTTTTTGTGTTACACGCGCTCTTAAAACTTCCCGCAGAATCAGGCTATCCACAGGAGTTTAGAGCGCAAATCAGCTGGTAATGCCAAAAATCTAGATTTTTTGTTATCAGGTATAGTAAATAGGTATTTCCTATACCTGTATACTAATAATTAATTAATGTAAGATTGTTAATAAAGGCTAATAATAATAATAGTATTTAGGTAAGTACTAGTAAGATTACTTATTTATATCGATGTATAACCCATCTATTAATTTCTGAATGTCTAAACTCAGTTAAACAATTAGCGTTTTTAAATAACTTAGCATATTTGAGTTCTAGACCATCGATATTACCTACTTATTCAATTATTTATAACGACGAATAATGAATATTAAATTGCATGAGATAGCGAATGAATCATAACAATCACTTTTATCGTGTGTGGCGTTAAACGTTTCAATTTGCGTCATGAATATCATTTTTAATTGCAAGACTGATAAACTCTTTACGACTTGCTTTTTAAAATGATACTTAGACTTTTTATTTCGAAGGGTTCGCTAAGCGTTTAGAGGGGGTCATAAGTACTTGTTGAGACCAATAAAGGGGTCTCGCTTCCGTATAACATAATCAGCCTTGATGTACAGCCCTAGGACAATTCTATGGGATGGATTTTGGAACGAACGTCACGTTTGCAGCATTATGAAGCTCGAACGGATTCCCGAACGCTTTCAAAGCCGGCAGTGACGATGATAAAATTTTCATGTGATATAATGTCGTAATAATGGGTATTTGCAGCCGTGGTTGGATCTCTGACGCTGTTCATGACTAGGGTTGTCAAGTTGCGTACAATATGTTCCACACTTAAACTGGCTGTAGAACCTTGAATAATTGCTTGTAATTTACCTCTTAGAAGAAATGTCACCCTTTGTTGAAGATTGACCTAATTACTGAAGACTGATTTTATACTCTATAAAAATCAATCCCTCAATTGCTTTTGAATTACCTGATTAAATGATTAGACCTCGCAATAGATCACAACGTAGCTTGCGGGACTAGTTCCCAGACTATCAAATCATAGGTGTACATAATCAGATTTTGTTTTATATAATTCTTAAGTAATAGTTAAGCATTAATGTAGTTAAATAAGTAGAATAGCTGAGGTTACTTACCTCTTTGAAATAGATATTTAATTATTGTATAAAGCTATAATAAGTCTATCTCTCTCACACTCATAGTTTTGATAATGTTGTCTCATTTTAAGCGCCATCCCTTTCATTGGTGTTGTTTTGTTCTCACTCTAACTACGACTATACCTGTCTCACTTGTTAATTGTAATACTGTTCTCTTCTTGTGATCAATAAATGATAACGAGTTGCGAGCGCTTGCAAGCAAATAAAACTAGCCCGCCCCGGGTCCAGTCTTGTAAATTCCAAGCTTCGTACGCAGCGGGAGTCTGGAGTGCAGCACCGGCCGGAGCAGCATCGTTGCCGCACGTGTCTTGTTCACTGACTTCTTCACTTGAGCTTGCATGTTGAGGCGTCTGTCAATAGTGACTCCCAGATACGTCACTTCATTGGACCATGGAATTGGTTGGTCCAATAGTGAGAGCCGGGAGGGTAGCTTTCGGGCTCCGCCGAACATGATGGCTTGCGTCTTCCCCACGTTGACCGCAAGCCTCCATTTGTTAAGCCAGTCGGGGAGCAGATTCAGTACCCGTTGTAGTCTGTCCACTGCATGCTGTGGACGGGTTGGCAGTGAGGTGGCGATGTATGCCGTATCGTCGGCATATAGTGCAAGGGTAGTGTCTGCCGTTGTTGGTATGTCGTCCGTGTACTTGGCGTACAGGACGGGTGACAGACAACTACCCTGTGGAACTCCGGCAGCGATCGAACCTTCACTAGAAATTTGATCTTCTAGTTTGACATCAGATCCAGGCTCACGTACGCAGCACCGGCATGGTATGCCCTAACTAGTGAGACCAGCAGAGTTAAACTC
Source organism: Oeneis ivallda (assembly GCA_029955525.1). Taxonomy (NCBI): domain Eukaryota; kingdom Metazoa; phylum Arthropoda; class Insecta; order Lepidoptera; family Nymphalidae; genus Oeneis; species Oeneis ivallda. The sequence goes on along the minus strand of JARPMR010000018.1, from coordinate 13,018,830 downwards.
CGTACACAGCAGGCCATCGCCCTGAGGCGAATCACGAGAGCTCCCAGATACGTCCGCAATAGCACAATTGCGCGCGATCTAAGGATGGAGAGCATAGACGAGTTCATCAACCGCATCGCGAACCAGATGTTCTGCAGAGCGGACGCCTCCAGCCTTGATCACATCAGGGGGATAGCGCCGTACCACAGGCGCCCCCCGGATGGAAGAAGATTTCCGCGCGACTTAATCGCGCCTTAGCTAAAAGGAAGACCAAACTCCCAACCAGAAGATTAATCTCGATTGGTGGACTCCGGCTCGACCGCGGTAGGCATCTGCTGGGCTTCCTTATGGTCTCACCCGGTAGGGCCAGTCCGCGACAGCAGAGAGTCCACCAACTTAATTCATGGTTCTACTACCAACCCAAAGACCCTGCCGTAGTGACGGCAGGCGGCAGAACTCACATGCAGGGGGGCTCCGCCCCGAACATGTTTCACCCGCGCCCTTGCGGGCGCGAGTGCTAATCACGGATCGACCAGTCACGCACTTCACTCGCTGACTTGGAAGCGAACGCATCTCCGCTCTACTAAGAAGACAAGGTGTTTTTATTTATTCACCTCACCTCTCCGCATCTCCTCGCTGTGGTTGGATATTTATTTAAATCCGCCACAGTGCATGGTCCTTCGAACCGGATTCAACGAGCCAGCCTACCAAGGGAGACCAGCTACCAGTCAACGAAGATCAACGGGCAGTTAGAAGAATCAACCTATAGCCTCGGAACGGGTTCCGCGGGCCGGGAAGATACTTCAGGACAAGAACTGCGTCAGAAGTCAGAAGTCAGCGTCAAAACGAAACTGCCAAGCTAACGAAGAGGAATCCACCATCGCTGCGGGTGCATTGAGGCATCACCGCCGAAGACCGCGAGGCTGTTGGGAAGATCGCTTCGCCACGCTGCAGAAGAACTCAAGCGCATCAACACCACGAAGAGGAATCCACCATCGCTGCGGGTGCATTGAGGCAACGCTGCCGAAGACCGCGAGGCCGTTGGGAAGATCGCTTCGTCGCGCTGCGGAAGACCGAAGCGCATCAACACCACGAAGAGGAATCCACCATCGCTGCGGGTGCATTGAGGCAACGCTGCCGAAGACCGCGAGGCCGTTGGGAAGATCGCTTCGTCGCGCTGCGGAAGACCGAAGAGCATCAACCACTACGAAGAGGAATCCACCATCGCTGCGGGTGCATTGAGGCGTCGCTCTGCGTGGCTGCCGAAGACCGCGAGGCCGTTGGGAAGATCGCTTCGACGTGCTGAATATCTCTTTGCGGTTTATCGCTGCTCCTTTGTTTACCACCTAACGGTGCCAAACGGTAGACAAGCAGTTTAACGCCTAACGGCGGGAGCAGTATACCAGACGGTACTGCCAGCTTGCCTTGATTGGCTATAAGTCTGTAACAGTCTGATCGCGCCAGTACGGTGCAAGCAAGAGGGTGGCCTCCTGGAAGGCACGTTAACGGTGCGGGTATATTCCCCCTCGCACCCGAGCAACACCCTCAAACTTGTACTCTCTGCCGGGCGATTCCCACCTACCTTACCCTATTTTCCATCCCTGGGAGAGCGTGTCTTTCGGGACCCTCAAACAGGACTGCTAGGGCTGCTAGGGAGGTAGGGCTGTAGGGCTATAGGGAAGTTAGGACCAAGAAGACTGAGGACCTACAAACAAGATGAGCACCATCGAGACCCGAAGCAGGAAGCTACAGCCTAAAGAGAAGGAATTCAGTGGAGAAGAATCTACAAACATGGACACCAGTACTGAAACCACAACTGCCACCGAGCAAACAACAAGTACCGAGAACACAGCTGAAACGGAGATCACGGCAAAAGCCAAGACAAGCTCTACGAGTCAGACGAAAAAAGCCACGTGGTCTCGCACCTCTCAAAATAAACGCGCCGAGCTAGAAGCGCGATTAGAGCTAGAAAAGAAAACCATAGAAAAGGCAAACGCCGAAGCCGCTGCCGCTCGCACTCGACTAGAGCTAGCACAACTTGCCGACCACTCTGACGACGAAGATGAAGTCGAACAAATCGAAGCGGATGACCCAGCGACAGCACCATCCAAACAAGACACCGAGCTAAGCAAAGGCATCAATATGCCATCAAAGTTAATATCAATGGCAATGAAGCAGTCGAGTCAAGACACCACACCCAAGAAACCGCCCGCATACATGAGCGAACTTCCAATTTTCGACGGGGATCCCATCAATTGGATACCTTTCATAAAGCACTACGAGAGCACTTCATCGTACTTCATTGACATCGAAAATATTTCAAGACTAATAAAAGCTCTTAAGGGACAAGGAAAAGAAGCCGTCAAATCACTACTGTATACGAGCGCTACGCCGGACAGAATACTCGCAGAACTAGAAAGAAGATTCGGCCAACCAACTTATATTATCAAAGGACTGATAGCAGAACTTCATAAGCTACCTCGTATGTCAGAAGATCTTAAGGGCATCGGCACTTTCGCTAGCGCAGTATTCAACACGGTAGACACCATCAAGCAACTGGATCAACTGGAATACTTATATTCGACAGAGATATCAGATAAGATCATTGAGAAGATGAACACTTTGGTCAGATTCCGATGGCAGGAGTTCAAAGCAAATAGAAAGAGAGAACCGATGTTGAACGTGTTGGCTGAGTTTTTAACAAAAATGTCCAACGACTTTGACGAACCAAGCTTGACCGAAAGAACTCGAATCAAAGCAGAGAACTCAAAACATCAATCGTTTAGAAAGGCGAGAGTTCACGTAGCCCAACATGAAGATAGCGACTCGGACTCAAGTTATGACAGCGAGTTTGAAGAAGAAATGAGAATAGTACTTGCGACGTCAACCACATCCATAGGAGAAAGATGCCCGGTATGTGAACAAGCTCACGAAATCACCAAATGCGGCAAGTTTAACAACGAAACAATAAAAGATAGATGGGAGACAGTCAAGAAGCTCAAGATGTGCTTCATGTGCTTAAAAAAGAACCACCGACATCTCGTCTGCAAAGCCAAACCATGTGGAAAAGAGGGCTGTGCAAGAAAACATCACGAACTCTTGCATCAAGATAACCCCAAACCGGAAGCAAACCAGATAGTGTCAGTAAACCACATAGGCGCCTCGAGAGCATACTTAAAGATCGTACCAGTGGAACTAAGTGGACCAAAAGGATCAGCCACAGTAATGGCTCTATTGGACGAGGGCTCTACAGTGACGCTCCTACTGGACGAAATAGCCGATCAAATAGGAGCCACAGGTCCAAGCAGAAGCTTGCTCATAGAGGGAATTGGAGGTTACCAAACAGAAACAGAACACTCAAAGCATATCAAGTTGAGAATAAAAGGTTTACTCACAAGGAATTACGAAGATATACAAGCGCACACCATTGACAAACTTAACTTGAGTTCACAATCCATGCGGAAAGAAGATATAGAGGATTGCCCCCACCTGATAGACATAGAGGATCAACTCATATACAATGGATCACCACCCAAACTACTCATAGGCCAGGATAATTGGCACCTCATAGTAACAAGAGACCTGAAAGCTGGTAACACATCTAAACCAGTGGCGTCCCGTACAAGACTCGGATGGATACTACATGGTACCAAAACTCGATCTACGAAACCCGTGCTATTCATCAATCACGTTTTCGAAAGGAAAAACGAAAACATAGACGACTTAATAAAGGACCACTATTTACAGAGCTTCATGACCACTGAAGAAACAATGAAAACCAGTAGAGAAGACCTCATACACAAGGTTGGAAACGTCGAACTGAAGGAATGGACGTCCAACCACCCGTCAACAGTAAAAGACCTGGAAAACGATCAACCCAATCACGTGCAAATAAGCGACGATAACCAAAATGGGAAAACACTTGAGAGACTCGACATACCAAGATGTACCGACTCCAAAGACGAGGGGGAGCTGCACACCTTCGTGGATGCCAGTGAGAATATTTACGCTGCGGCAACATATTGGCGAACAACCCATGAAAACAAGACTACAGTTAAATGGACAGCTGCAAAGGCCAAAGTGACGCCTTTGAAACCCACATCAATACGATTAGAACTTCAGGCTGCATTGTTGGGCTGCTGTTTGCCCTCCAGTATACAGAATGAAATGGACAACAGTATAAAAAGAAAATACTACTGGTCAGACTCCAGAACAGTATTAGCATGGATAAAGTCCGACCCACGAACATTCAAAACTTCTGTCGCACATCAACTAGCGGAAATCGAAGACCTCACCAAAGCTTCGGAATACGTACCTACAAAACATAACGTCGATGACTACGCCACCAGAACATCTCCTAAGAACTTTGATATCAATCACCGATGGTTTATCAATCACCGACCGTTTAACGGACCCGAATTCTTGACACTAGACACACAAGAATGGCGAAATCGTAAAGACTTACCCTGGCTCAGACGGACGAACACGAACAGTCGATGTTCGCACCACCGCCGGCATCTTGGAAAGACCCGTTGCACGACTAATAAGAATAACACAATCTTCTTCCTCAAATTAATGGTGCTCCAGATCTACATCTCCGCACGAGGGGGAGAATGTTGAAGATTGACCTAATTACTGAAGACTGATTTTATACTCTATAAAAATCAATCCCTCAATTGCTTTTGAATTACCTGATTAAATGATTAGACCTCGCAATAGATCACAACGTAGCTTGCGGGACTAGTTCCCAGACTATCAAATCATAGGTGTACATAATCAGATTTTGTTTTATATAATTCTTAAGTAATAGTTAAGCATTAATGTAGTTAAATAAGTAGAATAGCTGAGGTTACTTACCTCTTTGAAATAGATATTTAATATTGTATAAAGCTATAATAAGTCTATCTCTCTCACACTCATAGTTTTGATAATGTTGTCTCATTTTAAGCGCCATCCCTTTCATTGGTGTTGTTTTGTTCTCACTCTAACTACGACTATACCTGTCTCACTTGTTAATTGTAATACTGTTCTCTTCTTGTGATCAATAAATGATAACGAGTTGCGAGCGCTTGCAAGCAAATAAAACTAGCCCGCCCCGGGTCCAGTCACACACGATCACGGGGACGTACGGACTAACTTAGTCCAGCCACTCCTCCCATTCGTCCAAACGTCATCCTAAGCCGAGGTCCGAGCCTCACAGGAGGCGCCCTTAGGAAAACGTTGCCCCCCGATGTCCTCGAGCCCTAGGGCTCACTCCCCTGGCGACGCTTCGCGCTCGCCCCAACGTCCGGTGACGCTGTAGCGGCCATTAGGGCCAACAGCATACTCCATCCGAAAAAAAAAAAAAAAGGTCCAGTCACGCACTTCACTCGCTGACTTGGAAGCGAACGCATCTCCGCTCTACTAAGAAGAAAAGGTGTTTTTATTTATTCACCTCACCTCTCCGCATCTCCTCGCTGTGGTTGGATATTTATTTAAATCCGCCACACCCTTACCTGTAACAAGAAATAAAATCAAATTAATTTGAATAATTTTTAATGGCGTCTTTAACTGACGAGTGTCTTTGGCATAGCTAATTAAAGCGTTAATCATCATCTCGAGTCTCCCCGTCACCGGCTAAGTTACTGAGCACAGCTGTCTCCTCTCGAATGAGAAGGATTTAGGTCACCTTTAAGCTTCACACAACACTTCAACATACAGGTTTCCTCAGGATATTTTCCTTCATGGTACCTACATAATACTTTACTGCTTAAAATTTAATATAAAAAATCTTTTTAAAAAACCGACATCAAACGCCCCGTGCCACTACAAAGTGTATACTTTATTATTGATATTTTAAAAACTACTCGACCGATTTCGATAAAACTTCAATGGGACCGCCTGGGAAGTATACCCTTTGAAACAAAAAAAGAATTTTCCAAATCGGTTCAGGCTTCTTCGAGTAATCGGTGAACATACATAAAAAATGATTCTGACGAATTGAGAACCTCCTCCTTTTTTGAAGTCGGTTAAAAATAACATAACATCGAAGAGAGAACTGCGTATCGAAATCAAAGGCTGTCAATAACTGCTACAATTATTAATTGTCATCACGTTCGCATTGAATTTTAAAATGGCTTGAATTTTAACTATAATTTAAATAATTCATACCTTTCAAATCTAAAAGTCGTAGCCCTTGAATCGTGATATATTTAACAAAAAGTGTTGCCAATAATTGCGCTATAAAAATCCCATTAAACATTAATTTCGAACAATATCATTAGTCATGATTACGGCACAAAGGAGAAAGAAATCTGTCACATTAAACAACACAAAAGAGATTGCGGGTGTAAAGCATTCATTTGTTGTTGGAATCTCCAGGCATCCGCGGGACTCCCTGGGAATGCTGTCGGCAGCTCCCAGCTACCTGTCAGGGAAACCCGACCGAAAGAGATTGAACATGAGATTGGCTGATAGCGCATCAGGAGACAGGGTCTTTTGTAGAAGCCATGTCGCACTTTGTCGTGCTCACAAATCGTTGCATCCATTTGTAATTTTGTTACTGCAACCGATACGCTTTGGGTTTAAGAATAAAATCTGCTTTCGTATTCTAAGAACTATCTGGTATTTTCTTTTCGGCAATGTGTGTTCCCAGATTTGTGCTTTGTGATTTCGTGAGCGTTATATTCATAGATGAGAGAGGGTTTTGTTTACGTTATTTATGTAGAGTTTCCTTTTTATAAATATAACTTTGTTATATCAACATCACAAACCATTTGAACCAAACATTTGAACCATCCAATAGTAAATTTTGCTAGTCCGAAATTTTTGCAGGGCGACCAGTACTTCACTACCCTTTAAAAGCTAAAGGTCTTTAAAAGCTAAGGGATTTTATATAAAACATAAAATTATAGTATAGGTACTACAAAAAAAGTGTCATAATACTTTGCAAATTAATGATTTAAGTAATTAAGTAAAATTACTCTAGTAATTACTCTGTAAAACAGCCGTAAGGTAATAAAAAACCGGTAGTTAAATAATAAGAACCAAATCGAATATTAATTAAATCTTGAGGAATAAGACCGTAAAACAACCCTAATCTTACCCTTAAATGTATGCATCATTTATTTTGTGACTAGCTGATGCCCGCGACTTCGTCCGCGTGGATTTAGTTTTTATAGTCCTTCCGGAACTCTTTGATTTTCCGGGATAAAATGCCTATGTCACTCTCCAGGTCCTCAACCATACCTATGCAAAAAATCACGTCGATCCGTTGCTCTGTTGCGGCGTGATTGAAGGACAAACCAAAAAACCAACAAACACACTTTCGCATTTATAATATTATAGTATGTTTATTCAAATGAAATGTTGGTTCTTTGTTTTTAACCCCCGGGCCCCGATGCAAAAAGAGTTGTTATACATATATGTTTGACCGCTATGTGTGTCTGTCTGTAGCACTGTGGCTCTTAAACGGGTGAACTGATTTGGGTGCGGTTTTTAAAATTTAAAAACAGGTTTTCTAGCGGTGATTCTTAGACATGTTTTACCAATATCGGTTCAGCCGTTTCAAAGTTATCAGCTGTTTTTTTTTAGCTGTGGTAGGGTTCTTAGATGCATAATGTGTATTTACTTTTCTTTCAAATAATATATAAAATTATTTGAAAGTAAAGTAAAATTTGAAATACCCATGCATGCTAAATAACTATGCAAGAATATAAAATAATTGGTCTAATGCTGCAGCCAGGATATCCAAAACACTAGTATATACACTCTTGAAAAAGTAACAGCAGATAATTTGTCGTGTTTCGATGCGTTTTAATCGGTATTTAATTCTTTTTACAGTACCAAGTAGTCTGCGGAATACCCAACTCCTCAGCAACTTACCTACAGCAGATGTCGGTGGTGTTTTAAAATTTCGATTTTAATAATGTTATAGGTAAGTAACTAAGTATGTTAGAAACAATCCTGTAGTGTAAGGTTTTTATATCCTCTGTTTTCCGCGATAAAAAGAAGCCTAAGTTACTCTCCAAGTCCTTAACTATACCCATGCCCAAAATCACGTCAATCCGTTGCTCTGTTGATGCGTGATTTAAGGACAAAAATTAACAAACAAACACTTTCGCATTTATAATATTATTAGTAATTAGTAAGGATAACTTAATCGTTAAATTACGTATGAAGAAGCGACGACGACGTGCCACCTGAAATGTGCGTCCATATTGTACCATCAAATGTCGCTACTCGATCAGATATTACATCGTTTGTAAAGCAGTAATAAACGATATGTAATCATAAGAGTAGGTAAAGGTATTATGAGTAGCCGATCATAGCAATTGACAAGATGAATGGCTTTGTAGGTATGAAAACGGCTAAAGTCTGTGCTACAGTCTCCTTAGGTAACTTCGACCAATTAATTATGCCATTTGAGCGGACATGTAACTATAACTGTGAACCGTAGAGAACTAAAATGTGCAATTTACTTACAGTTGGAAAAGCTCGGAGTTGAAAACATCTTATAACTTCCTATTTTTAGCTCGTCTGAGATAGCAAAAAGGTTAAGGTTAGTTATTATCAATGGAATCTGTTGTTTTCTCAACGTACGAGTAGTTACTACTCAGGAGTCCTTGAAATCAATGTCGAAGTTTTAACCTATGCTTAGCTTTACAAGAGTAATTGCATATGAATACCTACCGGAATAATGTTCTTCCGATCTAATTGCAACCCTGGAATTTAATAAATTAAAAACACAATGCACGATAATGTAACTTTCCAACATCAAGTTGCGATTCGGGCGATTAACGAAAAACCCAGGCAATATTTTTTTTTCGCATATACTTTTTTTGTCCAAACCTGGGTATCAAACTTGGGTCCTCTTGACTTGATCCGTAGTAAAATAATCCTGCGTCAAAACCAAAGCTGAAGTTAGTTTTTTTTTGGTTATGAAAACTGGATTACTTTCTCCCTTACTCGATAGTGCATACCTTCCTACTTATCTCCCTTAGAATTTAGAAACTTGTTTTTAGGAAGGATTTATTAGTCAAAAAATAAATATACGAATGAGGGTACAAAAGCCACGTGGATGTTTAATCTGGCGTTGTGCTAGCGTGCATAAAAATTCTCTTACGTCAATACCAGTGACTCGTCACGTCTCAAGGACATAGTAAAATTATTGCTGTATTTGGTGCGTCGCTCGGCGGCGATTCTGTACGAATCATAGTTTATTTTTACCACTATACTCAACGGCAAACTTATTTTACAGGGAAGTATTTTGAAAGCTTAGAGATTTTTTTTAAATTTTTTTTTAAAAGCTTACATTGCAGTCAAAACCTAATATAGGTACCTACCACAATATTAATATCTCTATTACAAAAAAATAAGGGTACAAAATTTAATACTGGTAAAAATTATTTGGCCTAATGAAGCATGAATTTTCACAGCAGCCATCATTGAGTGGTCCTATCCAACCATAAGGCCATGGCCTATTCCCATGGACATTAGCAATATGATGGAAGTGCTCTTTGAACAGAATATAAGCTCTATGGTAATTAGAAATGTTTATTTAGACTCTTTATAATATTGATAAAATATTCAGCGTCAGGACTAGGGCTTGCAAATATTCGAAAATTTTGGTATTCGAATATTCGTCTTTTTTTCGGGTATTATTCGAATTATTCGAATAATATTCGAATAATTAAAAAAAACAAAAGATGTTATAATAATCACGTTTTTAACTGCCAATCTCTTACTTTGAGTCTAATATCTCTGAATCAAAACAAAATCTTACTTAAAAATTAAAGAACTGTTTTGAATTTGACTGTTATGGCACTAATTCAGTCCTCCAAAAAATATGAAAAGTTGGTGCTTAACAAGACAACCACAACATAACTCAGTCTTATAAACTGAGATATGAGTGTGAGTATTGTAATAATATTTATATATCAATAAAATCAAATAGCAGAAGCGCAGTGTTGGCAGACCCCCCACCAGGTGGACCGACGACATCAAACGAGTCGCAGGGAGCTGCTGGATTCAGGCGGCGCAAGACCGAGGCCTGTGGAAGTACATGCAAGAGACCTTTGTCCAGCAGTGGACGTATATCGGTTGATAAAGAAGAAGAAGAAGAAAATCAAATAATCAATTACAAAAAGAACAACTTGCTTAAAATCTTTTAATCATGTAACTAGAAATAAAGAACTAAATTCTAAACATTATTTTTGGTTCTTCATACTACTAACTTTGTATTACTTACTTACAAATCTTAAAAGATTTAAAAGAAAGATTTTCAATGTTGATAGAATACAAATAGGTAATAATTCAGTATTAGAAATTATGAATTTGAACCTACCTAGCTGGACTGTGTGTCCCAGGTATATTATTTACTCGTGCACAATGTCAAGTGCAATATTCTTAACGAGGGTGGAGTGGAGCATGAGCATTGGACATGATTTTCATCTTGCTCATGTTCATCTTTAGGCCCAACGCTGAGAAACCGTGCTGAGATCGTTGAGCACTGTATTGAGGTCGCTCAGAGTCTCTGCCATAACGACTATGTCATTGGAAAATCGCAAGTGAGTGATGTACTTAGCGTTTATGTTGATGCCAAGTCCGTTCCAATCCAGAAGCTTAAAGACGTCCTCCAATGTAGCGGTAAATAGCTTTGGGGAGATTGCGTCTCCCTATCACACTCCACGCTGCAAGTGGATTGGCCTCGTAGTCTGGTCCTGTATACGTACTGACATAGTGGCGTTTTCATACAAGCACTTCAACACTTGGATATACCGGTAGTCAATCCGGCATTTCTGCAGCGACCTCAATAAGGCCCAAGTTTTGATCAAATCGCAGGCTTTCTCATAGTCCTAGGACGCTAAGCAAAGTGGCTGTAATGCTCTTCCATGTTTTGTATAACCTGCAGCAGCGTATGAATGTGATCTATGGTGCCACAGCCTTTTCGGAGTCCAGCTTGTTCGGGAGGCTGGAAGTAGTCGAACCTACGAGCGAGACGATTCGTAATGACTCTCGAGAACAACTTATAAACATGACTCAGCAGTTAGATGGGTCTATAATAATTCTTCAACAAGGTATTATCACCCTTTTGGAAGAACAGAACCACCACGCTCCTGTGTCATGCTTCCGGCGGATGCAGCGGCGTGGTGACGGAATTGAACAATCGCTGAAAGACCTAAGTACCGGTTTTCCACCTGCTTTCAGGAGTTCTGCAGTGACTCCATCATCACCAGGCGCCTTGTTGTTCTTGAGCTGCTTGAGCCATACTAATCTCGTATAGGCTGACGTCCGGCATATCTTCGGTATAGTGTCGGGTCAGTTTGACTCTGGGATCAAATCCTCAACAGGTTTTTGAGAAAGAGATCAACAGCCGAATCAAACTCAGCTGGGCAGTATTTGGGAATCTCCGAGATGTCTTCTCGTCCAAAATCCCTCAGCGCTTGAAGACGAAAGTCTTCTAAGTCACTAAAAGAACAGTGCGTGTTGCCAGTGTTGACTTACGGATCCGAGAATTGGTCGCTAACTGTGGGCCTCATAAGAAGGCTCAGGGTCACTCAGTGGGCTATGGAGAGAGCTATGCTCGGAGTATCCCTGCGAGATCAAATCAGGAATGAGGAGATCCGTAGGAGAACCAAAGTCACCGACATAGCTCAGCGAGTCATGAAACTGAAGTGGAAATGGCCGCGGCACACAGTTCGAAGAGCTGATGGTCGCTGGGGTCCCAAGGTGGAGTGGCGACTCCGCACCGGGAACCGCAGTGTTGGCAGACCCCCACTGGGTGGACTGACGACATCAAACGAGTTGCAGGGAGCCGCTGGATTCAGGCGGCACAAGACCGAGTTCTGTGGACGTCTATCGGTCGACAAAGAAGAAGAAATAATGAGATCAGAATCAGATTAATGTTACATTGCACAAAAATAAATACGTGTGGCACTCGGGGACTGCCGCGGTAAAGCTATTGCATAGCATTTTCTAGTCGAACGCACACAAACACCGGGCCGAAGTCTGCCGAACTGAAACGACGTTAGACGATGCACGGCTTTCAACGCCGCACCGGTGCCGGTCGGAGTGGGGGGTGTTAGGTTTATTTTCGTTACGAAATTTCGTGATTCGCCGCGCTCAAAGCCCGCGATAAAAGCTATGCAATAGCTTAAAATGCGTTTTAATCTTATCATCTAACTTTGGCTTATTCTTACACTTACACGTACAACTTAAGAACCTTCAAGGCAAGAGTGAATAGGTATCTTCTAGGCAAGCGCGTTCCAACCTTGACCTCATCACTGCTTTCTTCTAAGCATAATTATTGTCTTCTAATTCTAAGCATTATGTTGCGCGCGGAGTTTAAAAGTAATATTTTGTGCATGTCGCAGGCATTTTGTGTGATTCCGCCGTTTATATACGGCGTCGTCAGTTTAGAAACGCTCGCTGTTATGTAATATGCCGAAGGCAAAATGACAACTCGTTCAATTGTTTTAATTTCACTGTAGTTTTAGATACAGTTATTGCGAATCTACGCAATTCCCAAGTACCAGGGCCACGAATCTGCCTGTAAAATTAGCTTAGGTTGGGGTTCGACATGAACAGTCAGGTGCCCGCTTAGGTTCCAATTGGCCAATATACCTTTTTTTTTACGTGGGGAAATCCATCATGGATACCACCGCCCCCGGGATTACGCGACAGTTATGTCGGACTCTAACTGACTAAAACCCCACGGTGTTCCTTCTCATCGCCTGGTGACTGGGCAACGGGACCATAATCACGTTCACGCAACCCAGCCAGCAGCGCCTGCCAAGACAGACCCTCCTCTCAAACACAGAGTTCTTCACTCATCTCTCTATCTGAGGCACACAAGGAACAAAGTGTGTCTCCCGGCCCGAGGACCTTACTCCCTCAGGCGACGGACTCCCCATATCCATCGCCTGGAGGCGATGAATTTCACTGTAGTTTTAGATGTAGTTATTGCGAATCTACGCAATTCCCACGCACCAGGGCCACGAATCTGCCTCTTAAGTTAGGGTAGGTTGGAATTCGACACAAACAGTCAGGTGCCCGGCCACAGGCCGGGCACTTAGGTTCCGTTTGGCCAATATACCTAAGTGTTCACCAGACTCTTCACACACACCTGACTGTTCACACTACCACCCGACTGTTCATGTATTTAGGGTTATACACCTATACCTAACTTTAGATTTTGGCGAACATAGTACTTGTTAGGCATAAGAAACAGAACTAAATACTTCAATTTGCCGCGGCATTACAGCGACAGCGAGCGTTTCTAAACTGACGACGCCGTATGTAAACGGCGGAATCACACAAAATGTCTGCGACATGTACATCAATATTCCGAATTGGGCTTTCGGAAAATTGGTCGAATATTCGAATATAGCAGATTTAATATTCGAATATTCGACAAGAAATATTATTCGAATAATTCGAATATTCGAATATTCGAATGCAAGCCCTAGTCAGGACCCGCTATTTCCGAAATCTTTGCGACTTCAATCACTCGTTTTCTTACCATTGAGTTTTATTGCTGTTGATTTTCTTAACAACTAGCGCGTAAGAACAGAGCAAGTTTTTCGAGCTCCGATCGAAAAAGCGCGGTATCGTTTGTACAAGACTTGCTACAACCTTCTTTGGTCGTTTTGATTGAAATTGATTCAACCGCCGCCGAACTACCCTTTTTTCAATTGAAATACGATCTTAAATAATTAATTACTTCTAAAGCTTGTTATGTTGTCACTGTTTTAAATTCGATCTTTTATTCATAAGGCGGTAACACAAAACAGTCCCACACTGAAACTTGAAACAAACATAACGCGGAATAGAAGCTGAACGGAAGTTCGATTAAATGAATGTACAGTTCACGCCGATCTTTTTGAATGCTCTGAGTATAGCTACATTTCTATGCGCAGAACGCCAGGTTTGAGCGGGATATAGCCTCCGTACGTTCAGTAGGTACATGGATTTCGCCGTGTAGTTCAAAACAGTACGCGAAGATAATTAGTTTTGTGGCGAAATGTTTGCAATTTTAGGCCAGCCGCTCATTGTGATTTTTTGTCGCCGTGACTTTTTGTCGCCAAGTGGAGCGCTATGAAGATATATGGAAGTGCGTTCACTGTGGAGACGAGACAATACGGCGACAAATAGTTCCAGCAACTGAATGAGCGCGTTTTGTCGCCCAGTTGTTGGCATCCAGTGCCCTGTCGTTGTATACTAGGGATATCTGAGCATCCAATGAAATAAGGACTAAAATCCCCTTATTATATATTTCGTGAAGATTATCAAACAAATTACACAAAGTTTGGTTATATACACGGTTTTTGACCGTTAACAACCATTCATATCTGACATAATATAACTTGTCTAACTTGATGCTTCCATCCTCCCGGTCGCGGCCGTATAATGCGCAAACCGGCCGGTCTGCGCGACCGCTTTCATTTTGCCGCTTAAAATGCAGCTTAACACGACTGTGTTGTCGACTTGTCGCTAACACCAGTGACATGCGGCTGGCCTAAAACAGTGGACGCATCGTAGGCGACAGTAGGTGACAGCGACAAAAAGTCACGGCGACAAAAAATCACAATGAGCGGTTGGCCTAATGGCATTAGGCTGTATTTCTTACAAGCAAGTAATTATACATATAACTGTTACGTATAGTAACTATACTTATATTGGTAGCAACTTAACACAAATAAACTTTTATTTTATAAAATACAGTATACAGTTTGTTGCTCATTATCCTCATTGTGAAGGCCACTCTTCATAATGTTTATTAAACAAACATGGACAGTAATCGTAGTGTGACTTTATGTGAATACTAGCTTTTGACCGCTGTTTCGCTCACGTTAAGTTCGATTTTTCAAACCCCTTTTTTGGTGAATTTTCAAAAATCCTTTTGTAGCGTATGCCTACGTTATAATAGCTACTTGTATGCCAAATATGAAACAGCCCAACCCGTCCAGTGGTTTGAGCTATGCGTTAATAGATCAGTCAGTCACATTTTCCTTTATGACATATCGCACATGATTTTCAATACTGTATTATCTCAAAAAACGCTGTTTCGAGATATCGCGTTTAGAAACTTTGAAAAATCGCAATCTCTAATTCTGAGACATTAGTTATCTAATGATTGTATTGGTATCTTGCTACATTAATATTCTTTATGAGCAGAGAAATTCATGGCTTTTAGGCTTATATCTTCAATTTTAAAAGCGTTTTCTTTCAACCACTTAGAGTTAGGCGACGTTTTCGCATAGGCGTGGCGTCGCGCGGCGCGTGCGGCGTCGAGTCGCGCGTGAAGCTCAAACATATGGCGAAGTATGAGAGCGTTTACAGAGAGGCGTCGGCGTTGAACGCGGCGTCGCACGCGGCGGGCGCCGACGCGGGCAGCGCGGCGGGCACCGCGGCGACGCACAGTGGGTCGAAACAGCTATATGAGGGACATAGGATTTTTTGTTACAAATTCCATTTAAAAAAATACTTATCGAAAGACCTTGTCATTCTAATGAATAATTGTTACTAAACGTTTTTCTCTAAAACTGATAGTTTTTATAATGTCGTGGATTATCAAATATTTGACCAAAATAATGTGCTGCATGAAAATTCTATGAATAAATATTGAAATTAACTTTAAATCACTAGTTCATCGAAGAGAAACTTATAAGTTAAGCACTTAAAAAATCGGCCAAGTGCGAGTCGGGCCTCGCTCTTTTAGGGTTCCGTTAAAAAAACATCTACCCACCTACCCATTTTAATTTAATTTTTTTAATTTAATTTAATTTTTATTATTTGTTGTTATAGCGGCAATAGAAATACATAATATGTGAAAATTTCATCTGTCTATCTATTACGGTTTACGAGATACAACCCGCTGACAGACGGACGGACGGACGGACGGACGGACAGCGTAGGCTTAGTAATAGGGTCCCGTTGGTACCCTTTGGGTACGGAACCCTAAAAAGGATATTTCATAGATTAAAACTGTAAATTATATTAAAATAACGTGAATTCAAACAAAGGATCTACAAAAATAAAACATTCAAAATATAGCTTTCTTTATTTCTTTTTAACAATTCATTTTATTATGTATCTAATGTATCTCCTTAGCTAAACTGTCTTTGTTGTTGGAAACTAATAATTACAAACAGTGAAAAATTAGCTAATCATACTTAATATTATAAATGCGAAAGTGTGTTTGTTGGTTTGTCCTTCAATCACGCCGCAACAGAGCTACGGATCGACGTGATTTTTTACATGGGTATAGTTGAGGACCCGAGAGTGACTTTTTATCCCGGAAAATCAAAGAGTTCCCGAGGTACTTTAAAAACTAAACCCACGCGGACGAAGTCGCGGGCATCAGCTTATTATTAGCTTTTAGCAGTTTCTGTTTCATTCCATATACAACAAAAACTGAAAATATTTTTTTCCGGGCAAACTATCAGTTTTAGAGAAAGACGTTTAATAAAAATTATTCATCAGAATGACAATGTCTTTCGATAAGTATTTTTTTTAAATGGAATTTGTAACAAAAAATCCTATGTACCTCATATAGCTGTTTCGACCCACTGTGCGTCGCCTCGGTGCCCGCCGCGCTGCCCGCCGCGGTGCCCGCGTCGGCGAACGCCGCGGTGCCCGCCGCGACACGACGCCGCACGCGCCGCGCGAAGCCACGCCTATGCTAAAACGTCGCCTTAGGACTATATTGCCAACCCAAATGATTATTTTGATTTATGACCGTATCAACTTGAAATATAACTTATTTAAAATTACTTATAAAAATAATCGACACGGCACAAGGTATATGTCAAAATTAATACGATATATAACGCTCAGATTCGTTAATATTTAGCCAATTAGGTGTCTCTGTCTGAAATATGACAAAAAATAACGGGGTTAGGACGTCGGTGAATAGTCTAGAAAGACCTTTGATATAATAATTATATCAGTGATCCAATGACTTAAAAATATGACGGTAATACCAGTTTGTAGAAAATTTTGAGTTAATACAGTATTGAAAGTCATGCGCGATATATTTAGATGTTTATTCAGGAATGATAAGAGTTAATTTGCCGTAACGACTTATGTATTTTGCAGCATAAATGTGGTAATTGGTATCTTATCACAAAGGTCCAAAGGGTTTCAATGACGTCCAACCATTAAGAGACATTACGATCATTCATTGTTTGTTCAATTGGCATTTATCATCAATCAATAATGCACTAGATATATAAGTTTTCGCCTACGATTGCGTATCAACTATCAATCTAGTTCAGTGAGAAAGCTAATATGAAAAATACTATAACCCAATTGTAGGTATATTATGGTATAAAGAAGTTTAAAGGAAAATCTTCCTTTCAAACCGGTGGTAGAGTTTCGACTCGTCACATGAGAAGAGTAGTGTCTAGTGACGAAACGCGACGCGAGTAGGTATTTTCCAAAATGCTATTTGTTTCACAACGCTTCGCTGCCCGACCCGCATCGTGCGATAGAGAGAGTTGCAAGTCCAGGAGTTATTTGCCTAAATTTTATTCTTGAAATATTGTTTCGGGTCATAACGTTTTTACCCCCCTAAACGTTTACAAAATTAGACAATTTTAGTCTCATTAGATTCAGTACACCTTAATCTAGGCTCGTACGTTTCATTTTTTTAGTATTTCAGTTTAGTTAAATTTAAAAAAATAAAATTAGTCGAGGAAGTTTTTTAGTCAAAAATATCTAAATATCTTCACTAGACAATCCTCTTAAGAACTCAAGACTCTACATGAAATAAATAATTTGGCATTTTGAAATATTATTTTGGATAGTATGCATATGTTTCGTGAGATTTTATTTTTAAGGACCAATATATCAATTTTATTAGATTTTATATGGAGCTGCATATCTTTTAAAGTACCAATCGAAGATTTGTTTACAAATCCCTACTTCCCCTCATTGTGGAAATATTATATTCTATTCAAACAAAGTTGCATGGGTTAAATCAGCTTGGCATCCAGCTGCCCACAAGGTAGTACTTATAAAACACTTAAGTATTACAATGTAATAGCTACATGATAATATATTGTATAATGATTATTTTGAAAAGAGCAACTGCTGAGTTTCTTGCCGGCTCTTCTCAGCATAATCCGCTTTCCGAACCGGTAGTAGAGTCATGACGTGTCATAAGAGCCACAGGTTGGCCTACGTGAAATAAATAATTTTGAATTTTTTTTTGAAAGGTGCATGCATCACTTATGTTAGGATACAGTCTGAAACATACGCTATTACAGGTGTTCCATGGCATGATATCACAGAAGTTAAGAGGAGTGTCTAGTGACGAAACGCGACGCGAGTAGGTATTTTCCAAAATGCTATCTGTTTCACAACGCTTCGCTGCCCGACCCGCATCGTGCGATAGAGAGAGTTGCAAGTCCAGGAGTTATTTGCCTAAATTTTATTCTTGAAATATTGTTTCGGGTCATAACGTTTTTACCCCCCTAAACGTTTACAAAATTAGACAATTTTGGTCTCATTAGATTCAGTACACCTTAATCTAGGCTCGTACGTTTCATTTTTTTAGTATTTCAGTTTAGTTAAATTTAAAAAAATAAAATTAGTCGAGGTAGTTTTTTAGTCAAAAATATGGATATTTAGTCACTAATAACTTTTAACATAAGCAATATTTCTTTAAAATTAAAACGTACGGGCATAGTTTTTCATTGTATCTGCAACATTTCAAAAAATTATGAACATTGGACAA
Source organism: Oeneis ivallda (assembly GCA_029955525.1). Taxonomy (NCBI): domain Eukaryota; kingdom Metazoa; phylum Arthropoda; class Insecta; order Lepidoptera; family Nymphalidae; genus Oeneis; species Oeneis ivallda. The sequence goes on along the minus strand of JARPMR010000018.1, from coordinate 13,000,130 downwards.
CATTTACGGGTAGCAAAACGTTATCGCTTTTTGAAGCTTTTTGTATGAAAATTTTCAACTAGACAATCCTCTTAAGTACTTCAATCGTGCCACGTCGATGTCGTACAGCACAGTTCCTACGCGCGCTCTGCAGATTACCGCGTTTATACAGATCCTGTTATCTTATCACTACTTCTGGATACAGGGTCGGTCACTTTGCACCGCGCGGTCTGTTTGTTCCAGCCTTAAACGCCTTTATGGATCTTAATAGCTATCAAAGACTAGTACTACTCAGATCTCTAAGAAAAACCCTAATTGTTAACGAATTTATAAATAATCTAAAACCAAGACAGTCCTGAAACTTTCCTCAAAGACGAGCCAAAAATAATATTACTCACTCAGGAGGAAAGATGGACAAAAAAACAGGTACCCACTGGGGAAGAAAGGAAACGCGGCAGATCATTCAAAAGAAGGAATGATCTCATTGCCATAGTCAAAGTAACAGGAAGGATTTGGACAATAATAGCTAGAGAACAGGCCAGATGGAAAGCCGTGGAGGAGGCTTTTTCACCATAAGGCAGGTTTAACGCATAATGTTTTAGCTACATTATGGTAATGTGGCAGTAGTGGTAGTAGGTAGGTATGGTTATATTTAATATAAACTAGCTGACCCGGCGAACTTCGTACCGCCAACTTTATCTATATAAATAAAGCAAATACTTCTAAGTACCACTACCACTACCACGACGTACGTACAAGAAGTACGACAGTTACGAAACTCATGAACATTTTGTATGGGAAAATTTTCCAATGTTTTTATGCTATTCGGGATGGAGTCAGATACTTACAACAAATCAAAAACGATGAAAATCGGTCCAGCCGTTCTCGAGTTATAAGTGTTCGAGCAAACCCTACTTTGTTTTATATACGTATATAGATGTAAGTAAAATGTTTGGTGAAAGAATATTAAATGGAAAAACAAAAGCTTTTTATTAACTATTTATAAACTTAGACAGACGGACGGACAAGTGCAGACTCACCCAAGTAGACTCGGAGACCTCGTTTCGCTCGGTCAATAAATGTATTTGAATGCGGACAAAACTAAAAGCAAAGTGCGCTTCTACTTGACACAGACAGACTTCGCTCTTGACTGTAGCCAGTTGGTCATTCAAACTCGCTTGGACTTTCACGAGTGTTCTACCGCGGCTGTCGCTTTCATATCTACTAAATTAAATATTTCGATAAAGTCTATTTTGTTCTATTATAAAAAATAATTTTAATAGCCTTCTTCTTGTTTATCAACAGATAGACGTCCATCTGCTGGACAAAGGTCTCTTGCATGGACTTCCACAGGCCTCGGTCTTGCACCGCCTGAATCCAGCGGCATCCTTCACTCGTTTGATGTCGTTAGTCCACCTAGTGCGGGGTCTGCCAACACTGCGTTTCCCGGTGCGGGGTCGCCACTCCAGCATCTTGGGATCCCAACGAATTATGTACCCCACCCATTTCCACTTCAGTTTTGCAACTCGCTGAGCTATGTGGGTGACCTTAGTTATCCTAGGGATTTCCTCATTTCTGATTTGATTTCGCAGGGATGCTCCGAGCATGCTCTCTCCATCGCCCGCTTATTAGCCTTATGCCCCTCCAAATTAAGTTCAAAGGTTGCGTTGCTTATAGACCACTAGGGTCTGATAAAATGAAGGAGGTAGGCGGTCACAAAAACTCGGCTTTACTAACTTATATAACTTTAGTATATAACTTTAGTAGCCCTTCCGAGTTTGTACTCATTGAGTTGAATTTGACAATAATTATAGGTCGACCGTTTAACTCGCGTATCGCATGCGCGGTAAGAAGGGAGCGGGGGCGGGTAACGCTACACACGGAGTCAATAATCCAAAGATTTATCTCGAGATAGACATTGTTGGTAAAGAATTAAGTATTTATTTTTAAGTTTTAACATCTCTAACATCTCCCTCCGCTCCCTTCTTACCGCGCAGGCGATACGCGAGTTAAACGGTCGACCTATAGTTGGTGGCCAAATGGTTTAATGACAGATTATGGATCAGAAAAGCGGTGGGTGCTAGCTGCTACCCATCCAGGTTGCTTGTCGGGTATACATATCTACTATATGTCAGCGGTGATTAATTTTAAGTACCTATGTAAAATTTTTATTTTGCAATTTTATTGTTATCATGGGTTCCATAGAGTTAAATTTTCTAAAATGAGGGGCATACCTAATTGGATTTCAGATCAGCTTAGGAACTCAGACTATTGGTACAGTTTTTGCAATTCACGAAGGCGAGTGAGCTTTACTCGTGGTTACTTCGTGTACATGCACATTGCATAAGTGTGCGTGCCTGTCAAAGCCTAGGTGGGAGCGGGCAGGCGCGAGCATTGCGCTCGCTCACACTTATACAGATACGACATACACACAACCATAAGTCAGTCGCCCTCGTGAATTGCAAGAACTATACCTACAATATGCGTAGTAGATAATTTAATTGAAGTTATCATTCAATTAAAATATGAATATTCGCAGTCCATAAAATAACTTGTCCGCAATTACAACGTTAGTTAAAAGTTGTTGATCCGCAAGCGACAGCCGCAGGCCTCAGAGCACTCGTTGAGAATCGGAACGAGCCTGAACGACCAGCTGGCTGCAGCCGACTGTCGAGACTCGAGACTCAAGAGCAACTAGTATCCGTCTCTGTCGAGTAGACGCGCTGTTTGCGTCTAGTTTCATTTACTTCTGAATGGGATTCAGCGACTACATAGAAGTACTCGTAGTAAGTAGTGGAGAAGTGCACGTATTAACATCAATTCTAATTCCTCTGAGGCAAAAGTTATATTACAATTAGGGTTGTCAACATTTTTTTGGCTGATTATATTATTATTGACTATAGCATTTTTTTGAAACAGATAGTGTGTTTGTTTGTTGGTTTGTCCTTCAATCACGCAACAACGGACCAACGGATAGACGTGACTTTTTACATGTGTAATAGTTAAAGACTTGGAGAGTGGCATAGGCTACCTTCTATCCCGAAAAAACAGAGGGGTCTCCGCGAGTTTTTTAAAAACCTAATGCAGACAAAGTCGCGAGCAAATAAACAAGTTAGCTACAAAAGATACTTCTAAAAATATAGTATAGTAATATAGTATAGTAGTAGAATGAGCAAAATATAGACAAAGATATGAATGAATATTGGAGCGCATTCGTTTTTACAATTTTGTTATGAGTTTCGGTGTTGCAAAATAAAGATTGTCCCATCCGACTAAAATATAGTATTTTTGCATTCTATATATTTCTTCAACAATAGGTACGCAGATCCGAAATGCAGAAGAATACTTTAGTATCTACTCTACGTAGTTCCTACGGTTGCCAACCTTAATACAGCCCTCACTAGCCAAGTTCGAAATAAATAGGCTACAAAACTTAGAAAAAATAAATGTTGCCGTTTGGAATAAAATGTTTTAAGTAGGTAACTAGCCCAGCGTAGATAAAACCGTGACATGTTCATGTGTGAACAATCCCTTTAATGAAGAAAAACTAAAAATCAGGGTGCAATTAATTATCTGTTCTTTTCTTCAAGATCCTTACAGCGCGCGGTTGAGTCGTGAAAAGGTATATTTTACAACATCGCGTGCTTGAAGTCACGCTTGAAATAAATCATTAACGTCACTGCATGTGTTCGTTTAATACTCAAAGCTGCATGTCGTTTAATCGAATCGATTGATAAAGTAGCAAGTTTTTTATAAATAAAAACTGAAGGTTAATTTCAATGCAGGCTTCTCGGATCGGAAGTGCTAAAAACTTGCTAGCTGATGTCCGCAACTTCTTCTGCATGGATTTAGGGTTTTACAAAATCCTGTGGTAACTGCTTAATATTCCGCGATAAAAGTATCTATCCCTTCCACAGGATGCAAGCTAATCTCGTTGCCGTATTTCGTCGAAATTGCTTCAGCGGGTTATAGGCGTGAAACAGATAGACAGAATTCATTTCGTTAATAATATTATATGTAGTAAGATAATGAGGAGATCCGCAGGCAAACTGAAGTCGACGACATAGCTCATTGAGTTTGAAGAACTGAGGGTCGTTGGGATGCCAAGGTGCTGGAGTGGCGACCCCCATCGAAAAACGCAGTGTTGGCAGATCCCCACTAGGCGACCGGACATCAGACGAATCGCAAGGGATACAGGTGGTGAAAGACCGAGGACTGTGAAAGTCCACGTAAGTGGAGAAGAATATAGTAGCGTAGGAAGGATATCGAATGGACTATTGGCACTCAATTCTCAAGCTGTTATACCGTGAAAATTAGGCAAAAATATCTTAATGCAATTTATACAAAATGCATGACTAATTTTATTATTATTTATACCTAGCTACACGTCTTTATATCGTCAATAAAAAAAAAACCGGCCAAGTGCGTGTCGGGCCACGCGCAGTGTAGGGTTCCGTAGTTGCTTTCAACTACGGAACCCTACACTAAAAATTAATATAATCTCAAATATTATTGCTGACCTAGGATAGTGATTTTATTTTATTTATGAATATTGAATACATTTTGAGTTCCATGCTTTAAATACTATGATATACTACAAAACATGCAACTTACACTACGTGTAATATCTAACTTAGAAAAACCGATATAACTCTTTCACTAATGAACCCTACTTAGCCGTGATAGTTTTCCTTTAAAATTCATTATATATACTACTGCTGTGAATTTTTTCTTGTAACCTATATACAACCATTTAGCTGGCAGAGGGGGGGGACACTTGACTCTAATAAAATTTAGCATTTTAAAATATCATATTTCACAAACGGATCCCTGAATTGAAAAATGGTGTTCCCACATCCACAACGTTTTTGAAAGACCTATTCAACTATGGGATAGATGAGAAAAAAAAAATTCATCCCCACTTTACATGTAGGGGAGGTACCCTAAAAAAAATTATTTTTCACAATTTTATTTCACCACTTTGTCGGCGTGATTGATATTTATACCCTTGTCAAATTACAGATTTCTAGTACCAATAGTCTCTGAGCTAAACCGCGGACAGACAGACAGACAGACAGACAGACAGACAGACAGACGGACGGACATGGCGAAACTATAAGGGTTCCTTGTTTACTACGGAACCCTAAAAATGACATCTATCGTTTTAATAAAGACCGTTTCTTGAAAGGTTTCTTGAAGTATCGGTGGCAAAAAATGAATTGAGTTTTAAGAGAGAATTACTTTCAATGCGGATAGTGTTATTACAACGTTTGATTTCCGGGTTTGGCAATAACTGGGGGATTCTCGGAGATTTTTGCATATTCGTCCGTTTGATTCGGCCTTTGATAAAAAAATTCATGGATGCCTTCGTGTTATCTAGACTGCATTGCAGTGATATTGCAGCGATGACCTTCTTTAGGCAACTTCGGAAACTATTATAGTTTAGTAGGCGGGGTACATGCACATAGAAAAAGCAAACTAGCTACTCATAGTTTCATTTAGGTATTCTGAATGTAATCCCTACTAATATCACAGTTTAAGGAGAGATTATTACCTATCCTTCTTACTTACTTACTTACCTGTGCTAATATTAAATAGAAATGCGAAAGTGTGTTCGTTTGTTTGTCGCTTTGTCCTTCAAATGTAACGAAGTGATTTTTTGCGTGCGTGCGTGCGTCCCACTATACCCACCCCGTAAAAATTTAAGGTTCCTGCAGGATTTCTAAAAACCAAACTATACGCGAACGAATTCGGGGACACGAACTAGTACAGTATAAAATAATGCAAGCCTTAGCCCGCGACTTCGTCCGCAAGGAGTAAATTTTTATTAATCCTTTGGGAACTGGGAACCCTCTGCTTTTCCGGAATAAAAGGTAGCTTTAACTCTCCATGTAAAAAATCACGTCGATCCTTTGCTGCGTGATTGAAGGACAAATAATCAAACTTTCATTTAGCATTTATAATATTAGTCGGGATATAAACTACCTACATTAAAATAGAGAAATGACAATTCACAAATCGAACAAATAATCCGCGGTATTCGCGTGTTAATAAAATCTTTATTATAACAGGAAGGTAAAATGGAATGCATACAAAATATCAACAACTAAGAGCTAGACTGTTGTACTTATATCATCACTCCAAAACTACACAAATACTAACGGTTCCGGTATTCTTTGAAAGTACTGTCGCACCCATAAAACAAACAAACTGTTACTTCAGTTGAATGGAGTGGGGGATGCGCGTCATGTCTAAAATACTAATACCTACCGTTTTTATAATTGAATTCCTTTCATCTCTTAAATGGGCACAAAAAATGAACAAAATGAAATAATATACTGTTTTAAATATTACAACATAAGTATACTTGCTTGAAGAATTTTTTCGTCTGAATGGCACTCAGCGCCCTATTCTACATACAACTTAGTTAATACTGAGTGTTAGGTCTCATATTATCATTCTATCCATTTACATACTTAAATACGATAATAGACCTAAAAATAAATACCCGAGATGTGGGTATAATCAGGGTATATAATGCTAAATATCAAATCGTTTATTTTTAAAAGGAACTGGGGTTTCAGGAAACTTAAACTAAAACTTAAACTACACACTACACTGTTTTAAGTAGTGTACTTATAATGTACCTGTAGTAAATGAATTAAATACGCTTTGTTATACACTAATTGTACACCAATAAAAGATAATATCTTATACCTAAATAAAAAAAGGGCTTCTTGTTTAGATTCTGTTTCATGCAACTAAGTTGCAAAGGATATGATGATCTGAGAGAAAGGGTAAACAGAGTGCCAATACCATCAAACATAAACATACGACTTTTTTATCGTATACCTAAAAAGAATAATTATGTTATAGTATAGGCTTAGAATAAATACTCCTAGAAACGCAATAATCGACGTGAAGATAAGCCATTTTTAAGTAAGCCGAAAGCTTACTTAATTCCTACGCAGTATCGTCGCGTTAGTACGACCAGCTCGCAGAAAATTATTAAAAAATAACGTACTGCGCTTAGAAAGGGTGTGTTATATCTTATAATTCATCACAATAACCATCAAAATGTAATTAACAATACCAGTACAGATACATTCATTGCTTGTTTTGACTTTTTGAGCCCACGACGTATGGAGCGGAACTTTGTTAGAAACTTCCGATTTATGAGTAGATATTTAATCTAAGGTTATAGGCGTATAATATGACATGTAAATCATTGGGACGTTTTATGTAAAGCAATTAATGAAGTTCAGACTGTTTTAATACTCAAAGAGTTCAGACGATAGGGCTTACATTGTATGGATTACTTTACAGGCTTCAATTTATTAATAGTACCAAATGGGGTATTTTTAATAGCATCGACACTACGACATGCGCTATAAATTGTTTAGGAGAAATTTCTCGAGTTAGTTTTAGAGTTGATGCTTATTTAAAGATTAAATTCAATTAACTCATGCACCTACCCCCACTACCACAGCTAACAGTTTTACACTAATTTGTAAAACTGTAGTACCTACCTAATATATAATATATGAATAATGAATAATTAAACTGCCTAATACGTAAGAATAAACTTAGATCAAAGGGATTATTAAAACTTATCAATATATTTCTCAGCCTTTTTAATGCTTTACCCCTTACGTGAAAGTTTTTCTGAAGGTAAACAGGAAAGTTCTTATTTATGGGTAGGGCATGGGTAAAGTGCCTAATTAGGCTTATTTTTCCTCAAAGGAAAATAACAACGAAAATAAATAAATGATGGATCTACTAAAGGCTGATCTATCACGCGCAGGACCGTTGGCTTTAGGTGTCTGAGGCATGGGTGTGACACTCCACCCACTCCCTAACTCTAGGAAAGTAAGTACTGTAAATTACTTTATCTACTCCAGCATCGAAAAGTTCCAATTTCGAATTTGACAGCTGAATCGAAATGAACCCTCTTTCGGTTTTGCTTCTCATTTCGATGCAGCTCGTTGTATGGGAGCTGAATCGAAATGGTTATCTTCTTAAAATAGGATACCTAAAGTTAAGGCTCTGAGTTCCGGCACTTTTGTTCATACGACAGTGGCGCCGCGGGCGGCTTACGGAGTTACTTTTTGTTACTTTATTGAGCCTACTACGGCGTATTTTGTTTTGTTAATGATTTTATTTTCCTTGTCGTAGATAAAATCTTGTATGCAACTGATCGTAATTAGTCATTTTAATTCTCGTACTATCCTATTTTGATACTCGGCAAGCCTCGTATCAAAAAACAGCACTCGAATTAAAATAATAATAAATAATAATAATAATAATAAATAATTTTTATTGCATTCTACATTATTGTTAGGCTTACATACAATGAGAAAAGTTTAGCAAAAGAAACTTATGTCTAAATAACTTAAGCCTAACAACTGAGCAAAAGGCCGCAAACTCAGCCTTATGCTGGGCATTGTACCCAGCGCTGATTTTCAGTTTGCTCCTTTACCGATAATATAACAAACATTATGGCGCCTCGCCCCTCACGCATCCAAATAAAAAAAAAATTAAAAATAAATAAATAAAAATTATTATTATATACCATCCAAAAAGTAGAAGGAAAAAAAAAATAATAATAAAAAGAAATGAAAAATGGGAGACAAAAAACAACATAACACAACTTCAACATAACATAACACAAACACCAGAAAAAATTATATATTATTATCCTAATCATCTTGCTGCCTCTAGTTGTTTAGTAAGAAAATACTTCTTGAGTTTTAGCTTAAAACTAATATCGCTTAGAACTATCTGCCTGTCTCGAAGGGGGGGAGGAAGATCATTCCAGATTTTGGCCGCAGCGAATCGGAAACACCCTCTAAACCCTGCTTTCCTGTGTCTTGGGAAGCTTAATTTCCATTTATCCTTCACCCTAATCGTGCTCCGTTCTTTACGCCATTGCAGACGTTCGTAAAGATATGGGGGTCGCTTATTGTGTAAAATTCTGTGAATCAACATAGTAAGATGAAGGTTTCTACGTGACTTCATATTTAGAATTTTATGCTTGTTTAACACCGGTGTTATGTGGCTTCTCTTAGGTATATCGTAACAGAACCTGGTGCATGCATTTTGAAGCCTTTGTATCGCGTTCTCGGTTTTCTTCAGCAATCTAGGTCCATATATTGAATCGCAATAGTTAAGTGCCGAGAGAACGAGAGACTCTACTATAATGCGGCGCACCCCTTCCGTTAAGAAGCGTCTCATACCATATAGTACTTTTAGCCTATAGAAAGCGTTTTTGATTTTAATGCTGACGTGTTGAATAAACCTGAGATCTTCGTCAAAGTGCAGACCTAAGTTTCTTACATTAGTTACACGTTCTAGTTTTTCGCCGTTCAGTTCAAAGTTTGGATTCCTGCCCTGTATACTAACCCTTTGATGCTTATTGCCTAGTATCATATATTTGGTTTTTTTTGCATTAAGGACTAACCTATTGTCTTGTGCCCATTTTGCAATTGAGTCCAGATCTCGTTCCACAAGTTTCACGGCTTCTTTTGTAAATTCGGGTTTTAAATGGTAATATATTTGGGATTAAAATGACCCTCATTACGATGCAGTTGCTTAAATAGCTATTACAGATAAATATAATATTTTCGCAATCATATCTTTTCAAACCCTTTAATTTGATACCCCACACGATAGCATTTGAAGAAAAAAAATTTGTGAACCCCACATTATGGCGTCCAAAATCCGCCATTTTGAATTTTTCAAATATTTATGTTCTCGTTGACACTCGCGCTGGCATGGCGAGTCTAACGACGTGCCTATTATCAAAATCGGCCCACGCTTTCTAGAGTGCCACAAAGGAACAAACAAACATACATACCACACCTTTGCGTCGCGCAGTCGGGTAAAACCCAATACATTTTCGGCCCGACCCGGAATCGAACCTATTCCGCGGTTGAAAATGCTAATAAAGGGACATACTATCAGACGATGCTAATAAAAACATGACACAAACAAACCTTTTAGCCGCTTAAAAACCTAATGGCTTTGTCATACACAGGGCATTTTAAACGAATAGGTGCCCCGATAACATTTTTAAAGTACTTAAATCAAAAGCCGTTTGCGAGCGGTTCTCGTTGTTACATTTTACGATGCCATTTTGTAACAAGTTTGTTTAGTTTTTGTTTTTAATCCTATTTACGGAGTGTGAATGCGCTACTCTGATAAACGCGAGCTTTTAATGCACCAACTTTATTGTACGAACCGTCTCATGTTCTCGTAAACATATTTACATGATCAAATAATGGGTAGCCTGGTCTGAAATGCTTTTGCCAGACTTGTCTTCAATTCAATGAGTAAATAAAGCGATACAAAAGGAATAGGACATACTGAATCACAAACTTAAAGCTTATGAATCCTGGATTCGAACCCCAAGCCCTCGGAAAGCAAGCCAAAGTCTTATCCAATCACTAGGCTATAATCGTTGTGTGCAGTGATAGCCTAGTGGTTACGACTGTGGTCTCCTATTGGGGGGGTCACAGGTTCGATCCCGGGTACGTGCGTCTAAGAAATTAAATATCACATGCTTTAACGGTGAAGGAAAACATCGTGAGGAAACCTGCACACCTGAGAGTTCTCCATAATGTTCTTGAAGGTGTGTGAAGTCCGCCAATTCGCATTGGGCCAGCGTCGTGGACTTATGGCCTATAACCCTTCTCTGAGAAGAGACTTCGCTTAGTAGTGAGCCAATGATGGGTTGATAATGATGATGATGATGATGATGATGAATCGTTGTTACCTACCTACTGAATAGTTTTTATTTATTTTATCTGTTTTACACATGACCAATTTGTAAATGACACGTCATGTAGGTTAATCATAAAATAAATAATTAACCTTACCGACCTAAAAAAAGGTAAGACCGCACTGAGTGGATTTCCACTTCAGCGTAGTATAAAATTTAATTTAAATTGAATGAGCTACTTAAATCAAAAAACGCACTAAGCAACATTGCGCTGCAAAGTTGCGGTCTTACTCCAACCTTTTCTATTCATCACATCCGTTTCTTTGTACAAAAATATTATGTAACAGTAAAGTTAATAGCTAACCTACCTAATTTAATTATTATACATATCATATCGGCTGCATTACCGCGCTGAACAGCCAGACTTTGTGCAATAAAACGAATCAACCTTTCTGTCAGATAAGGCACATAACAGTGGTCAAATGTGTAGTAAGAATTTTCTGCACTAAGATTCCATGGCCCCAGGGTCTCCATTGTACTTCCGTCCATCTTTATTCACAGGTTGTCGAACGAGTCACGGAAGAATTGGTTGCGAACTGTTGCTCCACCATAATTCAAGAGCGTTTTTAACAGACTTCAAAAAGGAGGAGGTTCTCAATTCGTCGGAATATTTTTTTATGTATGTTCACCGATTACTCGAAGACGCCTGAACCGATTTGGATTTTTTTTTGTTTGAAACGGTATACTTCCCATTTAAATTTCATCGAAATCGGTCGGGTGGTTTTAAAAAAATCAACAATAAATTATGTACTTTGTAGTGGCGCGGGTGTTTGAAGTCGGTTTTTTATACTTAACATCGTTGTGCCGTACCGCAGTTCCGCCTACACTAGCGGCACGCTATGATGGCCGGTTTGACACATTACAATAGTGATGTGGAATGTCAATTTATTCTCGAACAAAAAACAATTAAGTTTTGTTTTTGTACCTGATTAAATAGGTTTAATAAAACAAAAATGTATATGTTTATTTAATTTATTTGAACGAACTGAATATTTGAATGAAAATGAATATACATACTTTATATGCACACAAGAAACATATGAATACAAAAGATACCAAAAAAGGTGCCACAAAAGGCCATAATTAATCAGATTCGTCCATACTACTATTTTCACTGTCGTCACTGCTATCATCACCTACATTAATAATTATATGTTCGTTTTCTATAATATTATCTATTTTCACATCTCTTTCATAATCTTCCCTTATTAATTTAACAGTTCTATTCACAACCTTTTCCCAGTCTCCTTTAGTCACATGTTCACAAGCTTCTTCTAATAATTTTAGCATTTTTTTGTGGTAAATGGGGGTTCTGTATTGTGTCTTGCAGCATATCCCTTAATTTGAGCCCACACCAACTCAATCGCATTATACTCACAATGGTAAGGCGGTAACCGTATAACTCTGTGCCCATGTTCTAATGCTATTTCGTCAATGACGTATCGGATCTTGGTTGGTTTGTTTTCTTTTAAAAGACGTACTAATTCCGCTTTTAACATATTCATGTTTGCATCTACGCCATTTTTACGAAGCCATGCGACGATATCAGCTTTCTTTTGGGATTGGGCAGGTGGCTTGTCAATTTGCATCGAGTGGTATGGGGCGTTGTCCATAATTATAATAGATGGTTCAGGGAGGCTACACAACATTGAGGTAAACCATTCAGTAAACTTTTCTCCATTCATGTCTTCATGATAGTCTCCAGTGGTTTTTGACGCAAAAGCCATGAGAGAACCTTCGACAAACCCGTTGATGGTTCCGGCGTGACAAATTATAAGTCGCGATCCTTTTCCTACAGGAACTTTGGAAGTAGATGCTGCTGTGTCATCGTTCCAAGAACGGCCTACAGTATGGTTAGCATTAAGCCATGTTTCATCCAAGAACACAACATTTTGCCAATTTTTGATTTCTTTCACTTGCCGTAAAAAAGTATACCTTGCCATCGCTATATCAAATCTTTCCATCAATATTTTGCGTTTGTTACATTTTTTGTATCGAAATCCAATGGTCTTCAAAATCTTCGTTAAAGAACTTTCCCCACCGAAGAATAATCCAGCTTCCTTCAGTGAATGCACCAACTTTTTTCTTGTTGGATACTCCTTCTGTAAATAGTAGCCGTAAACATGTCTTCGGATAGCATCGGCATCAAAGCTATCGATGCCTACGACTGGTTTTGCTCGTTTTCTCTTTTTTGGTGTGTGAAGTTTATTTTCTTCTGTGCCAGTCTCGCCATATTTTTTTTTAGTTATCCGTCTAACAGTTCGTTGTCCAATATTAAGCGCATCAGCTACGCGTTCAACCACTGACGTTATAGGTAAAATTGGCCCTCCATTTTGAGCTTCACGATCGAAATAGTTACGAAGGCGTATTACGAACTCACGTGTCTGACTATTTAGAACAGTTCTCTGCGTACGTTCGGTCATATCGACGAAATCCACAACAAAGGGCTTGAACAGAGTCCAAATTAACGAGCAAGGGTCAACAGTAATGCAGTATCAATATTTGAAATCCAAAGCCAGGTCAAAACTATATCACAATCGCATTGCACTGACAGTTTATACTTTTCGAAGCAACGTCAATTCGAAACTGCTTTGTTTTGCATTGAGCATTGACGCGAGTTTGCCGGAGGTAGTAGTTGTGCTAGCCAGCGATCCTATGTGACGATCGTATTAGATTCCATTTTTAAAAATTTTCAATTTAGAAAACCAAATGCCGAGTTGTGGTATATATCATATAAAAATAAAAATTTTACCTTTTGTATGAAACAGCTGATATTTTTTTGCGATTTCAGAGGTTTGTCCACATAGTGAAAATTGTTCATATTCACAAGTACATTCACCCCTTAAGGGGACGCAAGCCAGTACCTTCTTCATACAAACGTAGATGAGTGATTACTACATTATTTGATATTGTACGCTCAAAACTAAGTATTATGTCGATTTGCCTCGTCATTATCTAGGTTTATTGATATATAAAATAGTGAAAAAAATATTTGCTAAAAAGTTACGAGCCTCGAAAGATCGTCATTTTCACACTAAATTTATGACAACTTTTGGCGCAAATAAATAACATTAGGAGTATGAAAATTCCAAAAAAAAAAATCATTAGACATAGTTTATTTATTCATCAGTTCAAATAACTTTACTTTGTAAACATACATTTAGTAGTTTTTTGTCAAAAACACTTTTCCCAAACGACTGTTCAACCCTATTCGCGTGCTTGATTTCGGTGTAAATTATCGCGCCTCTCACCCGACACGGAGTGGGAGCGGGACGGCAGCACGGAAGTAGGCGCGCATGCACTCGCTACACTGAGTCTATCTCTTTCTCACACAATGTTAGGTGAAATAGCAAGCAGGTTACCCACGTGCGCCGGCAACTTCGTTCGCGCATACTGAGCCCCCTTAAATGGTGCAAACTGATTTTTCTACACTTGTATAAATTTTAGAAATCAATTTAATAAATAAATTTTGAGTCCTAAACCTAAAACTACATTCGATAAAATTTATGAATCTCTGCACATCACTATCGTCAATAAAGTAATACAATTATTTCCTTCAAAGTCGTTATCAATTAATACGGAACTTCATGAGCGGACAAACGTCAAACCGGCCATCATAGCGTGCCGCTAGTGTAGTGCGATCTTACCTTTAGTGTGCCTTTAGTATGAATAAAGGATTATTACACTAGCGGCACGCTATGATGGCCGGTTTGACACATTACAATAGTGATGTGGAATGTCAATTTATTCTCGAACAAAAAACAATTAAGTTTTGTTTTTGTACCTGATTAAATAGGTTTAATAAAACAAAAATGTATATGTTTATTTAATTTATTTGAACGAACTGAATATTTGAATGAAAATGAATATACATACTTTATATGCACACAAGAAACATATGAATACAAAAGATACCAAAAAAGGTGCCACAAAAGGCCATAATTAATCAGATTCGTCCATACTACTATTTTCACTGTCGTCACTGCTATCATCCCCTACATTAATAATTATATGTTCGTTTTCTATAATATTATCTATTTTCACATCTCTTTCATAATCTTCCCTTATTAATTTAACAGTTCTATTCACAACCTTTTCCCAGTCTCCTTTAGTCACATGTTCACAAGCTTCTTCTAATAATTTTAGCATTTTTTTTGTGGTAAATGGGGGTTCTGTATTGTGTCTTGCAGCATATCCCTTAATTTGAGCCCACACCAACTCAATCGCATTATACTCACAATGGTAAGGCGGTAACCGTATAACTCTGTGCCCATGTTCTAATGCTATTTCGTCAATGACGTATCGGATCTTGGTTGGTTTGTTTTCTTTTAAAAGACGTACTAATTCCGCTTTTAACATATTCATGTTTGCATCTACGCCATTTTTACGAAGCCATGCGACGATATCAGCTTTCTTTTGGGATTGGGCAGGTGGCTTGTCAATTTGCATCGAGTGGTATGGGGCGTTGTCCATAATTATAATAGATGGTTCAGGGAGGCTACACAACATTGAGGTAAACCATTCAGTAAACTTTTCTCCATTCATGTCTTCATGATAGTCTCCAGTGGTTTTTGACGCAAAAGCCATGAGAGAACCTTCGACAAACCCGTTGATGGTTCCGGCGTGACAAATTATAAGTCGCGATCCTTTTCCTACAGGAACTTTGGAAGTAGATGCTGCTGTGTCATCGTTCCAAGAACGGCCTACAGTATGGTTAGCATTAAGCCATGTTTCATCCAAGAACACAACATTTTGCCAATTTTTGATTTCTTTCACTTGCCGTAAAAAAGTATACCTTGCCATCGCTATATCAAATCTTTCCATCAATATTTTGCGTTTGTTACATTTTTTGTATCGAAATCCAATGGTCTTCAAAATCTTCGTTAAAGAACTTTCCCCACCGAAGAATAATCCAGCTTCCTTCAGTGAATGCACCAACTTTTTTCTTGTTGGATACTCCTTCTGTAAATAGTAGCCGTAAACATGTCTTCGGATAGCATCGGCATCAAAGCTATCGATGCCTACGACTGGTTTTGCTCGTTTTCTCTTTTTTGGTGTGTGAAGTTTATTTTCTTCTGTGCCAGTCTCGCCATATTTTTTTTTAGCTATCCGTCTAACAGTTCGTTGTCCAATATTAAGCGCATCAGCTACGCGTTCAACCACTGACGTTATAGGTAAAATTGGCCCTCCATTTTGAGCTTCACGATCGAAATAGTTACGAAGGCGTGTCACGAACTATTCTAAATAGTCAGACGCGTGAACTCACGTGTCTGACTATTTAGAATAGTTCTCTGCGTACGTTCGGTCATATCGACGAAATCCACAACAAAGGGCTTGAACAGAGTCCAAATTAACGAGCAAGGGTCAACAGTAATGCAGTATCAATATTTGAAATCCAAAGCCAGGTCAAAACTATATCACAATCGCATTGCACTGACAGTTTATACTTTTCGAAGCAACGTCAATTCGAAACTGCTTTGTTTTGCATTGAGCATTGACGCGAGTTTGCCGGAGGTAGTAGTTGTGCTAGCCAGCGATCCTATGTGACGATCGTATTAGATTCCATTTTTAAAAATTTTCAATTTAGAAAACCAAATGCCGAGTTGTGGTATATATCATATAAAAATAAAAATTTTACCTTTTGTATGAAACAGCTGATATTTTTTTGCGATTTCAGAGGTTTGTCCACATAGTGAAAATTGTTCATATTCACAAGTACATTCACCCCTTAAATGGTGCAAACTGATTTTTCTACACTTGTATACATTTTAGAAATCAATTTAATAAATAAATTTTGAGTCCTAAACCTAAAACTACATTCGATAAAATTTATGAATCTCTGCACATCACTATCGTCAATAAAGTAATACAATTATTTCCTTCAAAGTCGCTTTGAGTAATAAACCAACACAGGAGAAGAATTGACGCGCGTACCCCTCTGTAAGTTGGGTATGAGCAGTGGTCCTACTCGTTATATAAAACTGTTTGACTCGAGTCACGCGCCTGTCAACTACGTATGGTTAGCGGGGAATGAGCTCCGCTATAAATGCCGAATATGAGAGTATTTTATTCAAAAAAAATATTTAAAAAATCCAGTTTACTAAAGGATAACATTTATTTACTTCTCATGTATTATTTTATCCAAATAATGCAATACTTATGCAGAAAACTTAAGAAAACTGTCGATCTGAAAATGTTGCTACTTAATCGTACATGAAATAATTTGGGGAAAATATTAAAAATTAATCTTCCTACTTACTATTCGTTTAGAGACCTTTTTCATGAACTGCATTATAAATTGATCCCATAGAATTAAAATCACGATAGAAAAGGAAGGGGTGAACGACTAATTTATAAGCTTTAAGTAAAATATGACTAGATATATAAATACGAACTTTGATCGTCTGTGGGATTATCAAATAATGATAAAAAATTCTTTCTATAAAACCTACTTTAAACGCCACTACAAAGTATAAAACAATTTTAATTTGTACATGTATGTTGAAGTCGGGCGGGCCTAAATATAAATGATGAAACTAATGCGCGACGCTAGCCCAACTTTGCCCGATCGGCGTATGAAGTCGGTTTTTTAAAGATATTTTTTTTACATTATTATTTTAAGCTTTTTTGTGTATATCTCTGATCGCGAGCAATTTTCTCTTAATCATTGAGTTCCTTCCTCCATCACCGAAGATATGAATCATCTTCTCTTCACCTTTTAAATAGGCCCAACCTTATTATGCTTTCTTTCAAAAAAAATTGAAATCGGTTCAGATTTGACGTAGTTATGGAGTAACATCTAACATTATATCAACAAAAATTTATATGGGAACCACCTCTGAAGTATGCCCTACTAAACAAAAAAAAATTATCAAATTCCATTCATTATTTGGCGGAATAATTGGGTAACAAATATACAAAACATTCAAATTGAGAACCTCCTCCTTTTTTGAAGTCGGTTAAAATGATTGCATTATTATAACGATCGCAATGGTGTCTGATTGGCTGGTACTCTCCCACTATTGTTTAAAATGCATTGATGCAGCTAGAGCTCCATAAACTCAGCGAATTCATAAAATTAGTTTTTTTACTCAATTATTTCAAAATTTATAGGTATATATTTCCATATAGCCAGTGTGATATGATTTTCTAAATATATAAAATGAAAAGGTGACTGACTCACTGATTTATCAACGCATATCTACTATGACGTAGGCATCCGCTAAGAAAGGATTTTTACAAATATAATACAAAAAATAATGAAAACGAGACTAAAAAATTGTTTAACAATAATGATAAGTTCTACGTAAGTCTTTCTTACTCGAAAATTAGGACTTTAATTTTATGAAGTCGGCCACACCGCAATAAAATTAGGGCTGGACAGCAAGATTTCATATGTCGATATTGGTGGGGGGATTGTATAAATTATTTATACCGAGATATTTTTATCGTCTTACTAATGGTTCATTGACGAAAAAAAAATATTTAAATTCTATACATATTTGGTTCATTAAAACTTGGCAATTGAATTAAAGTACCCATACTTCTTATTCATCCCGCTAGGTTTACCGGAAAGCTAAATAGCTTGGCGGTGTTTTATTACAGATGGGGTGGCCACTATAGCCATGGCGGCAGCCTAGCATTACAAACAAATATACACTTCGTTCAGATGAAGTAGATGAAAAAAATAAGCCTTCCAAGTAAAGTATGTAGGTACAAGTTTTAACTTACCAATCATAACTTTAAATAAATTTTTTTTTTAGGGTTCAGTTTTTCCTTTTTATGTTTCCTCCATACTGGACTGAGAGAATATTATTCAACGCTGGAAAACGATCTTGTAAATCGAAAAAGTGAACTTTAAACCAGAGCCAATAACGTTTTTTCAGCAGTTTTTTCAGTTAACGAGCAGATTTTTTTCAAGAAGCATATTTTTTAATGTAACACATCAGATGATACTAATTATATAATTCTAAAGTAGAATTACTTTAGTTTTATACATTAGTTTTATATCAATTTCGACTAATAGTTTTTCAATTTCAAGAAGCAATGTTGCTGTAACTTGGTATTTGATACATATGAAATCACGAAATAACTCTAAACTCTGAAATGCTAATTATGCTGTATTTATTTTTAAGGAAACATGATGTAGTCCTAACAGTTTGTACTTAATATACTTTTTAGAAATAGATACATCGTAAATTTCGCTTTAAACATAAATAAAACAAATGATGTTTCATTAAAAATGCTGTATGTTTATTTAAACAAGATTACTTAAAAAATCAATGTGTTCAATATTAATACCCACTACGTATTCAAATAAAAATTAAATGTCTCTCAACTTAATAAACAATATTATTAAAAATCTATGACAAAGTACAGCACTCCCTGGTGGCTTATAACCTTAAATCATAACTAAACAGCTGCTCTAAGGTGATATACTGTGGTACCTACAGCATGCTTTCAGCATGAGATTGAGAGTATAGTGACGGAGTAAATACCTTGGTATCTACAAAATCTGTTAATAATCAGATAATCCTAAGTCCTTACAGTAGGTACACCTAAGTGCACTGCACTGCTAAAAAGTATTGATAACTTTTTTGAAGTATCTGTATAATATTGAAAAATAGATGGTGTCTTAGTATTTACAGCATTTTTGAGTACGTTGAAAAATATGAATAACAAAAAATATAATATAAACATGTAGAGAAGGTCAACATAGTATCTTAGAAAAATAATGTCATAGGAAAACGAAAATCCGACAATCCGACGCAGTATCTTTTTCTTCCAAATATATAAAAAAGTAATTTTGTTATTTTTCGAAATAAGCTAGATCGCTTTCCAGCGTCAATATAGTCCAAAGTTTCTAGCTGTATCTTTACGCAAGTACTAAAAGCCTACAAAGAGTCAATCTAATAGCAAAGGCATATTATGACTAAAATAACGGCAAGAACCTCGTTTCCTAGCGCTTCTATATACCTACCATGTTAAAGATCTCGAACAAAAAAATTTACTCTCGAATAAAGTAACTCTGTTGTAAATAATTATTAGAAAAACTTATCGAAAGTCGATAATCGATAGTGTCAAATCCCTAAAATGCTTACACAAATGATGCGATTGTTTCATGTAATGATAGAGCGTCCCTGTGTGTGAATGTGATAGTGTGCATATGCTAATTATATTGTGTGCGTGCATAGCGACGTGATGGAAAAATGCAACTGTAGTAAGCAAGTTTTCATGTGTGCTACCTCGCCCCCCACCGTAATTGACAGACTTTTTTGCAAATAAATTAGGCGTCAATTCCTCTCCATTGCTGGTTTATTACTCAAAGCAAAGTCGTTATCAATTAATACGGAACTTCATGAGCGGATAAACGTCAAACCGGCCATCATAGCGTGCCGCTAGTGTAAGCACTGTGGTGCGGATCGCATGACCGCAGAGACAGGACAAAGCCGAACAAAGTAACTCGGGAGCTGATATTTAAGCGAACTATTTATTGAAACCGATCGGGACGTTTACGCGGTCGCTTTCTCTTTGAATAGCTAGATACCGACAGATAATTATGTAGGCTTTCTGTTGCACTGATAGCAAAAAAATATATGGTTTTCCTTCTTATTTGTGAAAGTAGGCGAGAAATGTCAGCAAAAAGGTTAAAAGGGTAACCTTTATAATAGAAAGCTGTCTTTTAATTTCGTGCGGCTTAAATTACAAAAAACCGAATAGCACGGGATTTATTTTGATATCTACATTTTCTGGTAACGCACTTTTTGACCTGCCTTCAAAAATTCGATCAAGCAAGTACGTTATTTTCGTCGATATAACAGAACTTTTTTATTGAGTTAAACAATTTGAGCTGTTACTTTATGTGATAGATTATACTTTCAGGAAAATCCCAAAAATAGGAGAACAAGATCTTTGACGATGGAGGACAGAACTTCTCAAGAATTAGCTAATCATTCCTAATCAACTGGTTACATAGTATAGGTACGTTATTATTATCAAAATATTGAATTCGGTGTTTTTAAATATCTTATTCTTTAATAACTGTTCCGAGAGTCATACGGTTTATTCTGTCATACGAGTGCTTATCTTATGACTAAATAGAAAGTAAAATACTTAAATATAAAGTTAAAAGGGTAGGTATGCAAACAGCAGAAGGCCGCTTTTGATTTATTGACATTACTTTAGCTGCTGCCTGTACAAGAGTTCAGTCTTTTACAAGCTTGACCGACGCAATTCATTGTCGGGGAAGCGGGAACAGAAAATAGCTAAGAGCAAAATTAAGGTTATTTAGGACGTGCTTGAAATAAAGAGTATCTCGACGTTTATTAGAAAGTTAACCTCTAACCTTTTGTTGTTAGATGGCAACGGTGGAATTCATTTATCTTTCTTAATAACATACTAATTGCTTAAATGTATACTGAACTATTAGCCCGGTCAATTTAGACATCCAAGGTTACAATAATTCCCACTTGGCTGAAAATTGGTAGGATTGTTCAAAACACTATTATAAATGAAATGTGAAAACCGAAAATCTTACCGTTTTGCTGAAAATCGCGAAAAACACGTTTTTGTGACCTTGGACCCCGAGTAATTATTTTCCAGGTGTCAGATCGATGAGGACTTTTCACATTTCATTTATAATAGTGTTTTGAACAATCCTACCAATTTTCAGCCAAGTAGGAATTATTGTAACCTCACCCCTATTTTTTGGTCTAATTTGACCGGGCTATATGTACTCGTAACATCAGGAGCTAGGTCCAGACTACGCGACAGATAATCTTTTTACAAACTTTTATTTAGTTTCACCTGTCCCGATGTTAATCAACGATGTTTGTCATCAAATCTTGCAAATTAAATTTGATCCACTTGCTGGTTACCGATTGAGCCGAAATTTTGCATAAGTGTGTAAATCGCGTGACAGTGCAATATTATGATACATGGTTCTGATCTGATGATGGAGCTGGAAGGTGGATCGGAACTCTGTAATGAAACGACGCAACCCCATCGAGTTTCGAATTGTTTGATTCATCTTGACGAGTACTTTGTTTTTAGATGGTTACCAGGGTCTGATCTGATCAGGGTCTCATGATGAAGCCAGAAGGTGGTTTTGGCAACTCTGTAATAAAACGACGTAGCCCCATCGAGTTTGGGCTCGTTTGATTCGTCTTGACAAGTAGTCTGGTTCTAGATGATAGCCAGGGTCTGACGATGTAGCCAGCTACTAAAAGCTTGTTTTTTAAAAGTAAATTTTTTAATTTACACTTGTTTATTCTACGTTGATTCATTCTATTATGGATTTTCTGTTCAAGGCAATAGGCATGATGACAGATGTTGAAAAAATGTTGGATGATGTTCGGAAGTATTTACTACACTAGCGGCACGCTATGATGGCCGGTTTGACACATTACAATAGTGATGTGGAATGTCAATTTATTCTCGAACAAAAAACAATTAAGTTTTGTTTTTGTACCTGATTAAATAGGTTTAATAAAACAAAAATGTATATGTTTATTTAATTTATTTGAACGAACTGAATATTTGAATGAAAATGAATATACATACTTTATATGCACACAAGAAACATATGAATACAAAAGATACCAAAAAAGGTGCCACAAAAGGCCATAATTAATCAGATTCGTCCATACTACTATTTTCACTGTCGTCACTGCTATCATCACCTACATTAATAATTATATGTTCGTTTTCTATAATATTATCTATTTTCACATCTCTTTCATAATCTTCCCTTATTAATTTAACAGTTCTATTCACAACCTTTTCCCAGTCTCCTTTAGTCACATGTTCACAAGCTTCTTCTAATAATTTTAGCATTTTTTTGTGGTAAATGGGGGTTCTGTATTGTGTCTTGCAGCATATCCCTTAATTTGAGCCCACACCAACTCAATCGCATTATACTCACAATGGTAAGGCGGTAACCGTATAACTCTGTGCCCATGTTCTAATGCTATTTCGTCAATGACGTATCGGATCTTGGTTGGTTTGTTTTCTTTTAAAAGACGTACTAATTCCGCTTTTAACATATTCATGTTTGCATCTACGCCATTTTTACGAAGCCATGCGACGATATCAGCTTTCTTTTGGGATTGGGCAGGTGGCTTGTCAATTTGCATCGAGTGGTATGGGGCGTTGTCCATAATTATAATAGATGGTTCAGGGAGGCTACACAACATTGAGGTAAACCATTCAGTAAACTTTTCTCCATTCATGTCTTCATGATAGTCTCCAGTGGTTTTTGACGCAAAAGCCATGAGAGAACCTTCGACAAACCCGTTGATGGTTCCGGCGTGACAAATTATAAGTCGCGATCCTTTTCCTACAGGAACTTTGGAAGTAGATGCTGCTGTGTCATCGTTCCAAGAACGGCCTACAGCATGGTTAGCATTAAGCCATGTTTCATCCAAGAACACAACATTTTGCCAATTTTTGATTTCTTTCACTTGCCGTAAAAAAGTATACCTTGCCATCGCTATATCAAATCTTTCCATCAATATTTTGCGTTTGTTACATTTTTTGTATCGAAATCCAATGGTCTTCAAAATCTTCGTTAAAGAACTTTCCCCACCGAAGAATAATCCAGCTTCCTTCAGTGAATGCACCAACTTTTTTCTTGTTGGATACTCCTTCTGTAAATAGTAGCCGTAAACATGTCTTCGGATAGCATCGGCATCAAAGCTATCGATGCCTACGACTGGTTTTGCTCGTTTTCTCTTTTTTGGTGTGTGAAGTTTATTTTCTTCTGTGCCAGTCTCGCCATATTTTTTTTTAGTTATCCGTCTAACAGTTCGTTGTCCAATATTAAGCGCATCAGCTACGCGTTCAACCACTGACGTTATAGGTAAAATTGGCCCTCCATTTTGAGCTTCACGATCGAAATAGTTACGAAGGCGTATTACGAACTCACGTGTCTGACTATTTAGAACAGTTCTCTGCGTACGTTCGGTCATATCGACGAAATCCACAACAAAGGGCTTGAACAGAGTCCAAATTAACGAGCAAGGGTCAACAGTAATGCAGTATCAATATTTGAAATCCAAAGCCAGGTCAAAACTATATCACAATCGCATTGCACTGACAGTTTATACTTTTCGAAGCAACGTCAATTCGAAACTGCTTTGTTTTGCATTGAGCATTGACGCGAGTTTGCCGGAGGTAGTAGTTGTGCTAGCCAGCGATCCTATGTGACGATCGTATTAGATTCCATTTTTAAAAATTTTCAATTTAGAAAACCAAATGCCGAGTTGTGGTATATATCATATAAAAATAAAAATTTTACCTTTTGTATGAAACAGCTGATATTTTTTTGCGATTTCAGAGGTTTGTCCACATAGTGAAAATTGTTCATATTCACAAGTACATTCACCCCTTAAATGGTGCAAACTGATTTTTCTACACTTGTATACATTTTAGAAATCAATTTAATAAATAAATTTTGAGTCCTAAACCTAAAACTACATTCGATAAAATTTATGAATCTCTGCACATCACTATCGTCAATAAAGTAATACAATTATTTCCTTCAAAGTCGTTATCAATTAATACGGAACTTCATGAGCGGACAAACGTCAAACCGGCCATCATAGCGTGCCGCTAGTTTATATTATCGAAAAATATCTTATTTCAGCAAAAAAAGGGTTAAGTAGATAAAATTGCCATTTCAATTTTAAGTTTTAAAATTCACGCAAAAAACGTTCACCGGGGTCCTGGCGTAGTTCGTGACGTCCGCAGACCGCATCACCTCTATGTTTTGTCATAGCAGTTTGTCAAAGTTTGAAGATAGTTGTGACGTATCGCTCTGTTTGGTGTTCAATCCATAATGGTGGATTGCTGTATTTTATAGTTTTTACAAGCTTTTATTTAGCTTGACTAATTTATTTATTTATTTATTTGTTTGTTTGTTTGTTTGGGTCAAATCTTGCAAGATGAATTAGACCCACTTCTCGGTTTCTGATCGAGCTGAAATTTTGATTTATGTGTAAATCGGATGACAATGCAATATTATTGTGACATGGAGCTGATCTGATGATGGAGACGGAAGATGGCTATCGGAACTCTGTAATAAAACGACGTAGCCCCATCGAGTTTGGGCTCGTTTGATTCGTCTTAACAAGTACTCTGATCCTAGATGATATCCAGAGTCTAATGATGAAGCTACTAAAAGCTTGCATTTAAAAATAAAAAATTTAATTTACATTTGTATTTCATCAAAATAAATCAATCTGGCTCAAAATAGAAAAATAAATATCTAGGTTTTTTATAATCCATGAATCCATTTCATTCGATAAATTCATAATTTCATTAATTCTTGCTTACTGTCATCATGTTTATTGCAAAGTTTAAATATATTCCACACTAACCTCCCGTTCCATAATAACATATTATTATTCGGCCACCAACAGTTCACCGTGACGAGCCAAAACCAGTTGTCCGTGATTTAATCCTCATTTTATACTCTCAATTACATATAAAAGAGAAAGTCCACGCTCGACAAACACGACGTTTCGTTATACTGCCTTTGTAATGAACAATAGTTGTCCGTCCGTCTACAATGTACAATACACAGGATACGCCCTTTGACGGTGAAAGTGTTGAGATCATGCTCAAGTGCGTTAAAGTATTGAGTGCTCTTTGTCAGAGTTGGTTAGATTCGATCATGTAGCTTTAGCGATTAGCCGATAGTTTATAAAATCATGACAGACTCGCGTCCTTACCCAGGATGTTTTGAGGATATTTGGGTATATGAATCGGCCTCTTCAAAAATAAACCCCTTTTGTTTATTATTCAACCAATAATACCTATTCTAATACAATTGGTTTAGATACCAATCCAAATCTATGATTTTTCCGTTATTTTTCATTAAAAGTCAAAATTATGCAATTTTATTTTATGATACCTAAAAGTAGTAGCTGAAATTATCAGCTGTATCAAACCATAAAATTAATAAAAGCAACAATTATGTTTATGAAAAGAGTTATTTTTTACTAGATTGGTACGAAACTCTAATTATGTGAGGGGGTCGAAGTAAAAAAAACCAAGTGCGAGTCGGACTCGCGCACCGAGGGTCCCGTACTCCAGAAGTTAAAGTATTCAAGTAAAACGATAATTTTATATATTAATATACCTATTACCAAATAAGATACAATTACCTTTTTTATATTAATTTGCTTATTCATATTTTTTTTGTTAAACTATATACTGATTTAACTATATAATAATTTGTAGATGCATCACAAAAAAAAAAACTTTTTTTTGTAATGCAACTACAAATTTACGGTTTTCGGATTTTTCCTTTACTTGTGCTACAATGACATTGCTTCATGCCAAATTTCATGATTCAGGTCAACGGGAAGTACCCCATACGTTTTGATTCTCTTGCGAGTATCAAAATATGCGGCATAAACGGAGCATATCTTTTGATTGCGTCGACTTAGAAGTTTGATTTTATTCACTGCTGCAAGGGATTGCACTCCTGAGTATTTGATATTAATTTCAACTTGATACCTCCACGCGTTGGGGAGAAAAAGGGTCTTGACAGACGGACAGACAGACAGACGAACAACGAAGTGATCCTATAAGTTTTTAGTACGGAGTACGAAACCCTAAAAATACACTTCTGTTAGTAAATATGATTTAACTGATAAAGATGTTAAGGAAAATGATAACAGAAAAGCGAGTTTTCATTTTATAAACACAAGTGTCGGTCAGGTCGAATTACTGAAAATCCTATTTGAATGGGGATGGACCCCTCGTTATATTCAGAAAACCTGCATGCAAATTCTCAAATTTCTAGACCTGATTCTGCTTTTATATACCTACCAGTAATTGGGTATCCAGTGACAAACCTCTAATTTATTACAGGGCAAACAAAACAAAGGAAAAATACAATTCCCGTGAATTTTCCGACGTGCATTGACCCAATTGCCGTCGTCCATTATTCATAGTTTCGAAAATGGGAAACTATGATTGAAAGGGCAGGTTTCATGACGATTCCTGGTTCGCATTTTGGCATTGTCTATTGTTCAGCATCAGTGCGCGTTATGGGCTTAGCTGATTAATAGTTCTCGTAATTTCCTCCGGACCGAATTCGGCCATGGCGGCTAATCTGCACAGAGATTAGCTATTTGAACGGGACATATCATAGTGCACAAGTGCGTAGGTACTCAAGGTACGTAGGTAGGTGCTAAGTGCACCTGTGGGTGCTATTTCCTCACTCTAAAAGTCCGGTGTGATGGAAATCCGACACGAGCGGAGAGATATTAGTAGGGTCAATTTTATATTAGTAAATTAGTAAATATTAGTAAATTTAATTCGATTGGTCGTATTCGTATTCGATGTCAATTTAAAGTAAAATGATCTGCCCCCCTAGCCATATCTATTGTCGTATCTATACTATTTCTATGATCGTTAACGCTTTAGAGCAGGGGTCCCCAAAGTTTTTTTTAGCACGTCTCCCGTCTGAAAGGATAGGAGGCGTGATAAAAAACTTTGGGAACCCCTGCTCTAAGAAGAAGAAGAAGCAATCTTAGAAACGATTAATTTGTGGCTACTAACTCGACACAACGTTCTTGATCGCTCCTTCGCTCCACGGAATAGAATAGGGAATATGCATAAAATTTAAATTTGTCTCAAATATTTTTTTCTAGATTCTTTATTGCCTTAACATTATACTTAAAAGGTATTTTTTTTATTTAGTTATTATTTAAACCCAGAAAATATTATATAGAAAGTGAAAAATAAAGGAGTCAAATTCAAACTTACAAAACGCGTCGCCATTGGTCGAAACGAAATGTGACGTCATTTGTGTTACGGTTGATTTACGGCGTCGATATTCATACAGTGTTTGTGAGAAAAATTGTTTAAAACTGTATTCCTGTGTGATTACTTGTGAATTTATATTTGTAGTCAATCTAGGTTGATGACAGAAACTGGTTTTGTCAAAGCACAATCGGATAATTTACCGAAAACAGATGCATTTATGATGTCAGTATATTTTGTATCAAATCTCGATTTTACGAGCGCAGAGATCAAAGGAGTGAAAGCTGCAAGATAATTATTATGTTACATGGTATATTTTAGTCCTTAACATAGATTTTTGTTCTTATATGTTTAAATAATACTTAAAACAAAACATAACCTTTAAATAACCATCTGTGTTCCTAAACTCCTAATTTACGTCTATATCATGATAATTTATACGTAATATTATGTTATTGAAGCTCAATCAAGTTTGATATGTTTATATACTTTTTGTAAATAAGTATTAGATAAATACGATATTCCGATTTATATGAACAATTTTCTTACACTTTTTTTTCGTACTTTCGCATCTCGTGGAATACGAAAAAATCGGCCAAGTGCGAGTCGGGCCTCGCTCTTTTAGGGTTCCGTTAAAAAAAATTAAATAAAAATATTTCCATGTACCTACCCATGAAAATATTTTAATTTAATTTAATTTTTATTATTTGTTATAGCGGCAATAGAAATACATAATATGTGAAAATTTCATCTGTCTATCTATTACGGTTTACGAGATACAGCCCGCTCACAGACGGACGGACGGACGGACAGCGTAGGCTTAGTAATAGGGTCCCGTTGGTACCCTTTGGGTACGGAACCCTAAAAACACTTTATCGGGTGTACTAATAATAGTGTTTTTTGTATTTAGGTACCATACAATACTTGTAAGAAGGTTTTTTAACTTCTTCCATGGTTTGTGTAGCAATTAAAACTGAAAATAAGTATGAAGTAACTGAAACGCTATAGTAAACAAACACGGGACATGTCGAATGACGTCATCAAAAGCGCGCGCTAAATGGTGGCGTTTGAACGGCTCAAATTTATTCAATGTTTTAAATTTCACTTTGAAAAATTATTTGACTATTTTCAAACCTATTTATATTTTTTATATGTTATAGAGATGTAAATGATTAATTTAAGAAATTAAAAAAAAATCATGCATATTCCCTATTCACGCTACGCGCTTATATTTATAACATACACGCTTACGCACAAGAATACACGCTTCCTCTAAAGCAGGAGTTCCCAAAGTTTTCTATCATACCTCCTATCCTTTCAGAAGGGAGGCGTGATTAAAAATAACTTTGGGAACCCCTGCTCTAAAGCGTTAACGATCATAGATAGAGAATGGATACAACGAAGTGTTATTTGGCTATAGGGGGGCAGAGATTCTAATTTGGAGGGTATCATATTATACGTTAATGTATAAAAATGCATACACGAAATTGAGCTCTAATTCAAAGCAATTGTTCATTTTTCTTTGACGCTAATGTCATCGAATACGAATACAATCAATCGAATTAAATCTTATACTAACCCTACGGGTGCAGACTCAACGCGACGGCTTTAAGTACTTTTCGAGGAAAGGGGGTGTCACAACACCAACTCTTCCGACTTCGGGAGTATTGAGAATTTCTTGTTCTCTATCGATAAGATTACACTGAAAGATCAGGTCTCACGAAAGGATCACCACAGAACATGATCTTGTGTCACCTGTATCAGTATAAATGGGAAAGTGTGTCTGTCCGTTGTTACTCAACTGCTGAGCTGATCTTGACAAAGAGCAAGCTAGCATTCTGGAGGACTACTTTTTAATCCGGGAATCAAAGAGATCCCGGGAGATTTTTAACAACCTAAATAAAGCCTAAGGCGGTGGTCTCTAACAAAGTGTAACAAACGCCGTAAGTCGCGTCCAGTGTCTGCTGACTCTGGACGCGACTTCCAGCGTTGTTTGCGATGGTCACTCGGAAGTATTTTAGTTTCTCGCATGCGCTCAATGTGAATGGATGTGAGTGATTAAAATATGGATGAACAGACAATTTTAAGAGTTCTTCTCGAAGAGGAGGAGGATGATGATCTCGTTATACAATTAATGTTATTGAATCAGGAGAGAAGAAAAAGGCGTCGCGATCTTTTCGTGAAGAGAGAGGTCGAGGGTTGTTTTAATACGTTGATAAAAAAACATTTATATACTATCGATGTCAAGTTCGTCTTGTTCCTTTGTAAATTTCACCATCTTCTATGAAAAAAACGCGACGTTCGTACGCCAGAATGCTCCGAAATGACTGCGTAGGCGTCGTACGACCTATGGACGCAGCGCACGGCGCTCGTGCGCCGCGTCAGGCGTGTGAGAGTGACCACTATAGTGCATTTCCATAGTAAGCATTCCTAGGCCGCGTACAGCGTCACGTCGGACGCGACCTACGGCGTTTGTTACAGACCACCGCCTAAGCTGATGAAGTCATGGCGTGGTAATTAGTTAAAAGTAATTAGTAATTTTCTGTGGTTCTCTCACTGTAGGTTGAACTTGGAAGAGGATTGATAAATACAAAAATCTATAACTTTTATATTATATTGCTATTAGAAAATTAGTAATATTCCTAGTATTTCTAATTTTGTGTCCTCACTTTTATTTTCCTCTTTAAGTCTTATGTTATTGTTTATTATGTTTAGTTTTTCTTTTATTTTCCTTTATCAATGTTAATTAATAGGTAGTAGGTACTCAAACCCACAGGTGCTAAGTGCACCTGTGGGTGCTATTTCCTCACTCTAAAAGTCCGGTGTGATGGAAATCCGACACGAGCAGAGAGATTTTAGTAGGGTTAGATTTAATTCGATTGATCGTATTCGTATTCGATGAAAATTCAAAGTAAAATGATCTGCCCCCCTACCCCTAGCCATATTACATATCTATTGTCGTATCTATTCTCTTTCTATAATAGTTAACGCTTTAGAGCAGGGGTTCCCAAAGTTTGGGAACCCCTATTTTAGAAGAAGCAATCTTAGAAACGATTAATTTGTGGCTACTAACTCGACACAACGTTCTTGATCGCTCCTTCGCTCCACGGAATAGAATTCACGCTACGCGCTTATATGTATATATAACATACACGCTTACTTACACGCTTACGTACACGAATACACGCTTCCTCTAAAGCAGGAGTTCCCAAAGTTTTTATCACACCTCCTATCCTTTCAGAAGGGAGGCGTGATAAAAACTTTGGGAATTGGGAACCCCTACTCTAAAGCGTTAACGATCATAGAAAGAGAATAGATACAACGAAGTGTTATTTGGCTAGGGGGGCAGAGATTCTAATTTGGAGGGTATCATAAATTATACGTTAATGTATAAGAATGCATACACGAAATTGAGCTCTAATTCAATGCAATTTTTCATTTTACTTACTAATGTCATCGAATACGAATACAATCAATCGAATTAAATCTTATACTAACCCTACAGGTGCATACTCAACGCGACGGCTTTAAAACGTACTTTCCGAGGAAAGGGGGTGTCACAACACCAACTCTTTCGACTTCGGGCTAGTATTGAGAATTTCTTGTTCTCTATCGATAAGATTACACTGCTGGAATTAGGTCTCATGAAAGGATCACCACAGAACATGATCTTGTGCCACCTGTATATAAGTATAAATGGGAAAGTGTGTCTGTCCGTTGTTACTCAACTGCTGAGCTGATCTTGACCAAGAGCAAGCTAGCATTCTGGAGAAGGACTACTTTTTAATCCGGAAATCAAAGTGATCCCGGGAGATTTATAAGAACCTAAATCAAGCCTAAGCTGATGAAGTCGTGGCGTGGTAATTAGTTAAAAGTAATTAGTAATTTTCTGTGGTTCTCTCACTGTAGGTTGAACTCGGAAGAGGATTGATAAATACAAAAATTTATAACTTTTATATTCTATTGCTATTAGAAAATTAGTAATATTCCTAGTATTTCTAATTTTGTGTCTTTACTTTTATTTTCCTCTTTAAGTCTTATGTTATTGTTTATTATGTTTAGTTTTTCTTTTATTTTCCTTTATCAATGTTAATTAATGTTTTTTTTATTTGTATTATTTGTACTGATTATAGTGGCCCCCGGAGATGAATTGAGCAACTGTAATGTCTCCCGGGGTATGTCTTGAAATAAATAAATAAATAAATAACCTAATCTCGTAGCAAAAAGGTTCCAAATTCGATGATAGCGATAATTGACTCGTTTGATAAATATACAGGTAAGCCCATTGTTGCTTTCAAAAAAAAACGCCATAAGTTTTAATTATACAGAGAAAGGTAAATTAAAAAGCATCCGCGCAGAGCAATCGCCATAATAAAAGCCGGCATCATCCCCTCGCGCTCATTTCACCTAACGTTTTGTTTGCAGCTTTTTGTCCTCCCCCCTCTACCCCCACATTCGAGGTCCTTTACACGTGATTGAAAACGAAGACGTTTATTTTGATGTGATTTGTTGTTGGAAATCGGATAATGTGGGCGATTTGTAACAGTTGCTCCGAATTATATTACCGACTTCATATAAAGGTAATATTTTTCCTTTGTATTCGCTTTTCCTTTATTGCATTCATAAGCTATGTGTGTAGGACTTTTCCTATACCAAAATCCTTTATATAATATTATAAACGTGAAAGTGTGTTTGTATGTTTGTTTGTTGGTTTGTCTTTCAATCACGCAATATAGTAACAGATCGTTTACTCTGTCTCAAGAGTGCGTTTAGCCTTTGGTTCTGAATACCAATAGGTACTCGTACGTACCTGATAAAAGAGTAGAATTTTGTAATATCTTGTTTCCTGTCAAATCGGCCTGTCAAGTTGTACATCAGGGGTTAAACAGCTATCGTAAATTTTTTTAGCATAACGTAAAAGATACAATAATATAATAAAGATAGGTATCTTCATGAATATGCATAATTTCTAGCTTTTCTAAATTTTTAGCTTATCTGTGAGCCAGAACTAGCACTATTAGAACATAATATACCAAGGCACAAGAAAAAAACGCAAAATCTTCACGCATTTTTCAACTATATCAGTAAATGAGATCATGGTCAAACAAAAAATTGTTATCAAGGAAATAACAGTGGATACTGGATAAGTATCTACCTATTGTATGATGTGTAACGTTATGCATGGTATACGTGACAGGATCCTTGAAAAGGTCCGCCGCGGTCTTTCTGCTATTACGACAATCACAGATTAGATTAAGCTTATCTCTACATAGCTGACCCATTGCACATTATCTATGCGCTTGTAGAGAACGTATTTACAATTTTAAATAACAACAAAAAGGATTACTTTTTACTACTTTTAGGATAGCTTACATTAACCTTGGTTATATACTCAAAGCATTAACCTCTTATGAATTTTTGTTAGTGCTATTTTTTTTAAGCGAGTGGTATCAACATCATCATTAACAACCCATCAACGGCTCACTACTGAGCGCAGGTCAGTCCTCTCAGAGAAGGGTTATAGGCCATAGTCCACCACTCTGACCCAATGCGAATTGGCGGACTTCACACATTTTCGAGAACATTATGAAGAACTCTCAGGTGTGCAGGTTTCCTCACGATGTTTTCCTTCACCTTTGAAGCAAGTGATATTTAATTGCTTAAACGCACTTGACTCCGAAAAGTCAGAGGTGCGTACCCAGGATCGAACCTGCGACCCCTCCGTATAGGAGACCACAGTCCTAACCACGAGGCTATTACTGCTTCTTGCGTAGCGAGTTTTATAGGTTATGATTATTTCTCACTAATGAACATATTATCCAATGTTTAAGTAAATAAAAATAATTTATTAACCAGATTAATCAAAAAAAAAAATATATATAAATATTTTTGAAGATATTATGCGATTAAAGTCGAGGAGGAAATAAAGTTATATTCGCTTCTAAATTCGGCAAAAATGTTCAAGAAAGTTGGCCATGTCTCAAAGATTTGCCAACTCGGTTCCTACTCTAGACTTATTAAAGTGACTTCACAAGCGATGCTACGGTGTGCTTCAGGATCTCTCAGAAAGTATGCATGAGTATTCTATTAGGGCGAACCGTTATATTTTTAGACGGAGTGTGGTTTGTGAAATAAGTGAGTGAGTGATGACGGAGTGAAATGAATATTATATTATTTTCATGGTCTATTTTCAAATAGAGCGCGAGGATTTTACTAACACACATTTGCATTTACAATAGAATATAATATGTACCCAATAATAATATCGTACATCGCACATACCGGTCCCATAGTCGCTACAGGATCTACATTCTACATTATCCAAAGGTTGTCAAAAGCCATACAGCGTGGTAATATTGCGAGTTTGATGGGCATTGGGCAGCCATGGGCAGCCAAGGTTGGATTATTTGTCATTTTTTTTCTTTTTTGGCAATTGACTTGATTTTATTATTTTTCCACATGGTATAATTATGAAGCAGTGATAGCCTAGTGGGAATAGGAGACCACAGTCCTAAGACTGTGGTCTCCTATTCGGGGGGTCGCAGGTTCAATCCCGGGTACCTCTGACTTTTCGGAGTCAAGTGCGTTTAAGCAATTAAATATCACTTGCTTCAACGGTGAAGGAAAACATCGTGAGGAAACCTGCACATCTGATAGTTCTTCATAATGTTCTCGAAGGTGTGTGAAGTCCGCCAATTCGCATTGGGCCAGCGTGGTGGACTATGGCCTATAACCCTTCTCTGAGAGGAGACTTGCGCTCAGTAGTGAGCCGTTGATGGGTTGCTAATGATGATGATGATAATTATGAATAGGAATAAATTTCTTTTCAGACATTTAAGATGTTGTGTATCTTGATTCTTGTTCAATAGTATCTAAAATTTACAAGGATATATTATTAAGTAGGTATTTACAAATTTAAATAAAAGAAGACACTACTTAAAAAATTTTCAAACACCATCCATGGGCGTGGTGCCCATATTAAGACGGAAGAATTGAGGTAGGGCATTATTTATTGGTGTCAAAACTTTCCTAAAACTAACAATAATCCATTGAAAACATTATTCAAAATAGAGACGCATCTGCATTATTTTGGCAGCCTTTCACATCGATCTTGGGACGTGACAGATTTCTGTTGCCGCAAAATTACTTGCGATTTATGTCTTTGCTTTGGTTGATTGAGCTATGCGCTTCAATCTTTGTATTTTTTTTTATTTTACATTTATTTTTACGGCATAAACAAATCATTTTCAACTTTCAATCCTGAAAAATCAAAGAATCCCCAGGGGATTAAAAATATCTAAATCAACGCTAACGAAGTCGCGGGTTTGTGCTAGTATTGCAATAAATCTACAGCTTTAATACCTACCTATATTTGTGCCATTCAATTGCTCATAAAGGAAGCAGGCATGCTTATGACGTACGTACGACTAGGATATTGTAGGCACTGGATATACTGGACAGTGACTGTTATATGCTTAGCTAAACGAGAACAATCAACGTCACACTGTACCATGTCATTCGGTATTAATTGAGATGTGATGAGACGACGCCGGTCGACTGCATAATAGATTATTATTAGCATTCGAGTCCTATTAGTGGGGGGTAAGGCACATTTTCCAGTGTGAAAAAGAAGGGTTAGACTAGATAGTATCGTACAGAAACAACTGTTACGTTGTTCTCACGCTCTGTTGGTACATCACAAGATGCTGTGTGGTGAATATTTTATTCTAGCTATTTATTGAGCTTTTGCAGTGATACAATTTTTATTTATGTATAATCGGGTCCGGTACGCCACATCGAACAAAACAACGAAGATCATGAGATCGAACACGTTACATCGATCACGTGGACTGTGGTTCTTCTAAAAGTTTAGAGTTTTTAGTTATAAGTTTGTCTTGTCTGTCTGTCTGTCTGTGTCTGTCTCTCTGTGTGTGTGTGTGTGTGTGTGTGTGTGTGTGTGTGTGTGTTGTGTGTGTGTGTGTGTGTGTGTGTGTGTGTGTGTGTGTGTGTGTGTGTGTGTGTGTGTGTGTGTGTGTGTGTGTGTGTGTGTGTGTGTGTGTCTGTGGCATCGTAGCTCTCAAACGGATGGACCTTTCGATGCGGTTTTTTATATAAAAGTCAGTTTCCTTGCGGTGGTTCTTAGCTATGTTTGATGATATCGGTCCAGCAGTGTAAGAGTATCAGCTCTTTTCCAAAATGATGTAAGGCATTTTTGGCGTATGATTACTCGATTAAGTGCTTCACGCGTGCCATTGTAGGGGATGTTTTAAATTTTCAATTTACACTTGTTGTTTGAGTTCTTTATCTTTTAACCATGGAGTTATGAATTAACTAACGTAACCGTACGTGCATATAACACTTAATAGGGCTCTACTTGAAATCTCGTAACATGTTTATAAATTCAAATTCGTTACCCTTACGAAGAGGATGTACTTACCGATGTAATTAATACTTCTGTAAGCACTGTATAAGTTGGCGATACGAGGTTCGATTCCCGCCAGATACAATTGCATTATAAAAGATTTAATTGTACTAATTACTGATATAAACACAATCGAACGTCTTTATAATAATTATAGGTTATTACCACACGATATGAGTCCTCATAATGTTTTATTGTGATATCTTCTTCAGATACAGAAGAGTTATTGCAAGGCACAGTACAACGAGGGCCGTAAACCGAATGATGGGCAACGGAGAAAATTATTTTGAAACGATAAAAGCCTCTCTGCTTTATGGAATAGAGATCATAAAAGCCTGTGCATCGTTGTACTGTATATACTAAAGTGCGCTTGGTGCTATTTTAGTGGACCGCTCATTTCCCACTGTGTCTAATTTAGTTGCGCACGGAGTTCCGAAACAAACATTAATGGACAATATTATTATAAATGCCAAAGTATGAATGTTTGTTTGTTTGTCCTTCAATCACGCAGCAACGAACGGAGCAATGGATATGTTAAATGTGATAAATGTGGTAATGAATATACCGAAAATAATCGGTAATAATTAATAATTACCGATAAAAAATATCTTTAATTTACTTTGTCGAATGTTCTAAAAATTTTCGATTGTTTTTATTGGATCCTTAAGAAAATTTCATATATACAATACTATATTAAACCTAAATTTAATTCTAAAATAAAAACTAATTAAAATCTAAAACCCCATCCAAGCCACCGCAGTGTGGCATAGTACCCAAGATGCTGGCAGCATTACCTCTTTGGATAGCCAAGCTAATCCTTTGGCCAAGGTAGCTGCCAGCTCTTGGATCCCCGGTAGACTCGATCACTTTTTTTGATATCTCTAAAACAATCGAAAATTTTTAGAACATTCGACAAAGTAAATTACACTAGCGGCACGCTATGATGGCCGGTTTGACACATTACAATAGTGATGTGGAATGTCAATTTATTCTCGAACAAAAAACAATTAAGTTTTGTTTTTGTACCTGATTAAATAGGTTTAATAAAACAAAAATGTATATGTTTATTTAATTTATTTGAACGAACTGAATATTTGAATGAAAATGAATATACATACTTTATATGCACACAAGAAACATATGAATACAAAAGATACCAAAAAAGGTTTTTAAAAATTTTCAATTTAGAAAACCAAATGCCGAGTTGTGGTATATATCATATAAAAATAAAAATTTTACCTTTTGTATGAAACAGCTGATATTTTTTTGCGATTTCAGAGGTTTGTCCACATAGTGAAAATTGTTCATATTCACAAGTACATTCACCCCTTAAATGGTGCAAACTGATTTTTCTACACTTGTATACATTTTAGAAATCAATTTAATAAATAAATTTTGAGTCCTAAACCTAAAACTACATTCGATAAAATTTATGAATCTCTGCACATCACTATCGTCAATAAAGTAATACAATTATTTCCTTCAAAGTCGTTATCAATTAATACGGAACTTCATGAGCGGACAAACGTCAAACCGGCCATCATAGCGTGCCGCTAGTGTAGTTTACAAATTGCGAAAAACTACCTACATTTTTGAATTTCGCAGGCAGACCAGCAGGTCGACCACGTAACTATTGTCTCACATCTCACATCCAAAAATATCCATAAGGATCGTTATCGTTACAGTCCTTATAACCGGTACCGCGTAAGCTTTTTCAGGAGTGTAGCAATAGGTCGCAATCAGGTGACTATCACGTGACTATCGATATTTTAGTGGTGGATCATACGTATAATCCGACTAATTTGAACATCTATGATAATCTAGCAATCTATACGGCCATAGCAGTCTTTCAAATTTTACTGCGTTGTACCAATTGAAATAATCAATAATTGCCATGGTTAATAATAATTGCTTTTGAATTAAATATTTAATATCTGCAAATAATTTATGCAATATTTAAGTATTTAAATAGGATGGTACTTCTTACACATAAACACGTCATATAAAACTTGGTAGACTCATTGACAATTCAAAAGCACTTGTAAAAAAGTTTATTTGAATAAAAAACATTTCTATTTCTATTTCGAAAACTAAAACTTATTCCCGCATCACAGACAGAATTTACCCAGGCGCAAATTATTATTGAATATTAGTATATGAGGTATATTTAAACAATCTTTTATAACTGCGGCTAGTTCATGGAACTAGGAATAACGACTACGTTAATTAATCCAACAATGATAACAACTGCGAGTTCGATGCCACCCAAACACCAAACTATTTTTATGATTTCAGATTTTTAAACTTTATACTTCGTAACAAACTTTCAGACGGCAAACCAGAGATTACTCTTTAATTAGACGTAGGTAGTCGTAATTCCTAGTTCCATGCTCTTTATACTATCCGAACATACGAAAGTGTCAAAAAGTAACCTTTAAATCTAAAAATAATTCTTCAATGATTTTAACATTAAACATACCTCTTAAAATACTACTAATTGCTTTGCTAATTTGACAAATTATTTAATAAAGCTTTTTAAAACACTTTAACAGAAAATATGAGTAGTAAAACGATTAGTGGATACCTTATGTCACCGATAAGAACACCTCACGGCTTGTATCAATGAAAGCCTAGTTTGACGTAACTTTTGTCGTAGTCCTTAAACGACATCTTACTTCAAAAGTCTTACGTGGAACCAATTTTCAGTACAAAAATTGTATCGATAGTGTACTGCATCAATGTCAAAACTTTTTTTGTCCTCAACGATCCTTTAAGGACTGTATCAATGATACGTGGAGCCAAAACCATGTTTTGACATTGATGCTGTCCTTTAATGATTGATATACTGTATAAATTAATATGTCTATAATCATCCGGTCAGTCAATCCAAATTGCGTTCCATTTTACGCATACAGTATAGAAAATTGACTATGGTTCCGGTCGTAATTCCTAGTTCCATGAAATAAGTTAAAAATATCGTTCCATTACACGCTTGTAGATGAAAAATTACAATAAATTAATATTTTTTATAACCACGCGTCTCACGCAAAGATGAAAAATATTTTTAAAGGGGATCCCAAACTACATTTAATCCATGCACAAGGAACATATTTACTGAAGTCCATGCATCAAGTCATGTCAGATGTCAGTCTGATCCATGGAAGTAGTTAAGAAGGATTTACTGACTTAAGGTCGCTGCATACGTAACGTGGACGGGACGTGGTAAGTAAACGGGGCTGATTCTGTTGTACACAATCTCTAAACTAAACTAAAATGACAGCAATAAAAATATTGGTAACCCTTTCATAATACTCCCTGCAGAAAGGGACAGAACTAGATTAGCTGTCATTTTAGTTTAGTTTAGAGATTATGCTACACAGAATTGGCCCTACTGATGGGAATTTTTAATGCATACGCACCGTGACAGTTTACTCGGAACTAACGTGCTAGTGTTGTGAACAAGGTTTGATTTGTTGATTGATGATGAATTTTTCATTTGAAGAATTGGCTTTAATTGCTATTGCTTTAGATGACGAAGAAGCTACGGCCTTCAAAAGGAAAAGGAGATTTTCTGTACATCCTACATGGCAGAAAAGAGGTCAAGAAGGAGAATACCACACTCTCTATTGGATGACGAGACTCTCTCGAAATACGAAGGGGGAGGTTTTTTTAAACACCTAACTCCACGTACATAAAGTAGCGGGCAAAAGATACTGACCGACTGAATTATTATAAATATGACGTGATCGTGTGTTCGTTTGTTGGTTTGTCCTTCAATCACACCGCAACAGAGCTATGGATTTACGTGATTATTTGGATGGCTACCTATATACTTTTTTGCGTTTTTTTAAATCATTTTTTCTGCTTTATAAATTAATTCTTGGTTGGTATGCTCATTTTTTTATTTTTTTTTACGCTAAAGCAATTTGATAGTATAATTAAAATATAATTACTAAATAGTATGTACATGTTAAAATGATTTTATAGACGGCACATAAAAGAAATAAAACCATTTAATTTAATAAAGAAAAGCCTTTTTTTTGTTGTTGTGAATGTACTGTAACCAAACCTTTGTGTTACTTTTAAGTAACCAGATTACATTTACTTTTGTTACTTTAGAGGCCAATTTTACGGCCTTTACCCATGTATACTCTGAAATCGTAGAAAATCGTTATATTTCGGTATTTCGATACCGAAAAATCGATAGGTTCGAGACCACTATTTATTTAACGGAGCGACTGTGCCTAAGCAGCGGAATCACGGACGGGACGGGGCACGCACGGGGAAGAGAAGAAGGGGCGGGACGTGCTAAATATCGTCGCTGATGGTATTTTTCCCGCCCCGCGCGTGTCCCGTTCCCGTCCCGTCCGTGCACTTTGTGACGTATGACCTTTCGTTTACATTTTCTATGAAACGATATTTACAAAACTTCACGTCCCGTACCGTGGTAAAAACACGTTACGTATGCAGCGACCTTTAAATGACGTAGTATGGACTATGGGTATGGCGGGTTACCCTAATCTATCCTAGTGTTCGTGGCTTCTGGTCGGTGGTTCGTGGTCTATGCCCTAATCTGTGATGGCGCCGTCATAGACCACGAACACTACACTAGCGGCACGCTATGATGGCCGGTTTGACACATTACAATAGTGATGTGGAATGTCAATTTATTCTCGAACAAAAAACAATTAAGTTTTGTTTTTGTACCTGATTAAATAGGTTTAATAAAACAAAAATGTATATGTTTATTTAATTTATTTGAACGAACTGAATATTTGAATGAAAATGAATATACATACTTTATATGCACACAAGAAACATATGAATACAAAAGATACCAAAAAAGGTGCCACAAAAGGCCATAATTAATCAGATTCGTCCATACTACTATTTTCACTGTCGTCACTGCTATCATCACCTACATTAATAATTATATGTTCGTTTTCTATAATATTATCTATTTTCACATCTCTTTCATAATCTTCCCTTATTAATTTAACAGTTCTATTCACAACCTTTTCCCAGTCTCCTTTAGTCACATGTTCACAAGCTTCTTCTAATAATTTTAGCATTTTTTTTGTGGTAAATGGGGGTTCTGTATTGTGTCTTGCAGCATATCCCTTAATTTGAGCCCACACCAACTCAATCGCATTATACTCACAATGGTAAGGCGGTAACCGTATAACTCTGTGCCCATGTTCTAATGCTATTTCGTCAATGACGTATCGGATCTTGGTTGGTTTGTTTTCTTTTAAAAGACGTACTAATTCCGCTTTTAACATATTCATGTTTGCATCTACGCCATTTTTAACGTATTTCACGCCATAACCAAATGCCGAGTTGTGGTATATATCATATAAAAATAAAAATTTTACCTTTTGTATGAAACAGCTGATATTTTTTTGCGATTTCAGAGGTTTGTCCACATAGTGAAAATTGTTCATATTCACAAGTACATTCACCCCTTAAATGGTGCAAACTGATTTTTCTACACTTGTATACATTTTAGAAATCAATTTAATAAATAAATTTTGAGTCCTAAACCTAAAACTACATTCGATAAAATTTATGAATCTCTGCACATCACTATCGTCAATAAAGTAATACAATTATTTCCTTCAAAGTCGTTATCAATTAATACGGAACTTCATGAGCGGACAAACGTCAAACCGGCCTTCATAGCGTGCCGCTAGTTTAAAGATATTTTTTACGTATATCCTAAATCGTACCGTACCGTACCAATTCATTACCGATTATTTTCGGTATAATCATCCATTCAATATCAAATCATGAGGTAATCGACCGAGCGAAGCGAAGGTCTTTGAGTTAACTAGGGCGATTTGCACTTGTCCGTCCGTCCGTCCGTCCGTCCGTCCGTCTGTCAGAGCCTTATAACTTTTGAATTACTGAACGTAATTACTTCAAATTTAGATATAATATGTAAACCGATGGCCTCCAGCCGAAAATGGCTTAAAAAGTTATAAAAATCTTTATTTCAGGGGGGCTCTCATAGAAGCGAATGCGAAGTAAAAAAAAAAAAATCGCGTTACATAAAATTGTTACGTATCATTTTAAAGATAATTTTGAACTGAGTACAAAAATATTTTTTTTTTAATTTTTCCCTTAAAATTGACGAAATGGGGGGCTTTCAAAGTGGCGATTTTATACGCTCGCTTGAAGACGCTCTCTAGAAAAATCCGCTATGGATTTTCAAACTGATTTTATGTTTTTAGGTCACTTATATCCTGTACTTGAACAACAAATACTAAAATTATATGAATATTATAAAGAAACGAGATTATTTAATTTTTAATGGGCGTCAGTAATTCATATAGCATCAACATAGCTTCACAATAATGCTAATAGATGGCGCAGTCAGTAACTATTCCCATGGAACTACGAGTTAAATTCAATGTTTGATAAATAATTCAATGTTTTCACTAACGTTCCCTAACCTTTACGGGCTACCTATAAGTTAGGTGATTGATGTTTTCTGTCAACTTATTTATCACGATCCTGTACGGGACACCTAAAAGGATATTGGGACGGATGTTAGGACTTAGGATTGTATTTAGGAGCTACCTACGTTAAGAGACTCCTACTTAGGGGATGATTTAGGTATGTTTGGTGAAAACGGGCATAATAATAATGTCAGTTTTGGTTATCATGTATCGATTGAATGAATAATCATGGGATACCGTTACCGCGAGGTCTCAGTTCGGGGCGAACCACTAGTTATTAATAATTACCTCATGATTTGATATTGAATGGAATTCAAAGAGTTGATGGTCGTTGAGGTCCCAAGGTGCTAAAGTGGCGACTCCGCACCGGGAACTCCCCCTAGGTCAAGGAAATCCTCACTGCCAGTTTGGTTAGAAGGCTGTGGCGGGAGCAGAGCGACGCGTATCTCCCACCACAGTCTTCGTGGTTATTTTTTTTACAAACACCCACAAAATATGATATGTTTATTACATTCACCAAAATGGAGGTGTAATTATTAATAATAATCGATAAAAGTGAATAATTAATCACTTTTAAGTTTTACCATCAATCTTGGTACTTATTAATAATGTTGTGTAATTATTAATAATTTTCAATTTATTACATTTACCGTAACAGATCCACGTGATTTGTATATTTATATAAAACGTGTGTGTAGCGCCTAACTGAGTGCCTGTGTGCACGTACTTGAAACCTGAATAGGGTACGGTGACGTCACAGCCAAGTACAAAATTAAAAAAATTGCACTACTATTATCATAGGTATTCATTTAATTTAAGA
This sequence comes from Oeneis ivallda, assembly GCA_029955525.1. Lineage (NCBI taxonomy): Eukaryota > Metazoa > Arthropoda > Insecta > Lepidoptera > Nymphalidae > Oeneis > Oeneis ivallda. Next base: position 12,956,892 of record JARPMR010000018.1, on the reverse strand, counting down.
GCCCTTACAGGCTCTTGAGCTCTCCTCTCTTTAGGCAAGCACGCTTTATCTTCTGGATGTAGGTATTTTCATTTTAACATCCATCTGGGTGATCCATGAATCATGATGCCATCGCTGTCAAGCGCTAGTAGGTTTTTTTAAACATTTTAAAAATATACTTATAAATATTATTTACTAATATTTGTAAATATTATTTACTATATTTACTATATTTTTAATATATATATATTATAATCGTATTTGTCATACGTATAAATATAAAATATAGTCATAAAAATTCAATTGAAATTTAGATTTAGAATCTCGCAAGAATTTTATGAAGGTATTTTAAATAATATTTATTTTGATTTAGGTGCAAGTAGGCGTACATCGTCAGCCGTCAATACACATCTCGTGGTCAGAGCGATCAGATCATGACCGGCAGTAATCTAAATGATAATATGAGTAATAGAATAAAAGCGACGGAAATGAGATTCCATCACTTTATGCCCCCTTTCCCCTCCCCCCACTTACTCTATCCGCGTGCGTGGGTCGGCTTTACTAGAACTCTTTAATTGTGACATCCTAAGCCGAGCAATTAAGCGCGGGACATGCTATCTATACCTTTCAAGTTGTATTAAAAAAAATAAGAACGAACACTCCTGCGATGTCGCTAACATAATTATACTATGTACATAATAGGATTTCGTTATTCTTGAAATATGTACCATTAAAAGTTAACTTAATATTCAAACCTCGGTTAATTTCTTTCATGACAGCCAACTTGTGGCAGTTATGACTTACGATAAGTTAATACTCTCAGCTGTTCGGAAAGCAGAGTTTATTGAAAAGAGCCGGTAAGGAATTGTTTTTTAAAGTTCCGTACCCAAAGGGTGCCAACGGGACCCTATTACTAAGCCTCCGCTGTCCGTCTGTCCGTCCATCCGTCCGTCCGTCTGTCAGCGGGCTGTATCTCGTGTGTGGAGTTTTGAAATCTCTTTAAGAGACCTTCCAGTAGTGTCTGTAAGTTGAGATGACGAATCAAATAAGAAAAACTAAAATACTCTAATAAAATATTATCGTCTCCCCGTATCAAATGCAAAGTGTAAACTTTCCTTGACGGCTCACAAGTCACAACTCACGAGGTCAAACAAACGTAAATAAATAAAACCGGTTACACCGTACACCGGTTTTTCAGCTTAGGTGGTACTTGTACTTTAACGCAGTATCGAAACTATCTTTTCTTTAGGTATGTACTAGCTGATGCCCGCGACTTCGTCCGCATGGATTTAGTTTTTAAAAATCCCGCGGGAACTCTTTCAATATCCGAGATAAAAAGTAGCTCTCCCGGTCTGAGGAACCACTACTACATCCATTACTATACCCATGCAAAAAATCGCATCAATCCGCTGTTCTGTTGCGAGCGACGTGATTGAAGGACAAACCAACAAACAAACACACTTTCGCATTTATAATATCAGTAATGCTTTATTATAACACTTTTTATAATTGTCAAATTTTTTACCAGTAACCAAAGACAAAATTACGTTTAGCTGTCATTTACGTTTTGTTATTCCACTGTTATTTGTGTTTTGTTATTCCATGTCAGATGCGTTTTTGTTATACCACGTTTTATAGTGACTTGACGGAAACGCGGTCGAACGGGATAAAAAGTATCCTATGTCCTTCTCCTGGTTCTAAGCTACCTCTCCACCAATTTTCAGCCAAATCGGTTCATCCGTTCTTGAGTTATAAATAGTGTAACTAACACCACTTTCTTTTATATATATAGATTATGTAACGGTGACATCACAGACCTATTTCGGCTCTATCGGTACCAGCTTAGCTTATTGCCTTTTTCATTTTATCAGATTTGCGAGCTCTCTCCAAATAAATTACCACCCGGATTGACCCAGTTGCTGCAACATCGGAACATCATTGTATTCATTGTTCCGACATTTTGTCTTTGGTTATACCTACAACATTTTGACAACTCGTTTGAACTGTCTTTTAATTCGTGTTTTTCAGGATACTAAAATATGTATAACTTGAAAAGTATCTTAATATTCAAATTCAAATTCAAAATTATTTATATCACGTTGGCCAACCTGTGGCTCTTATGACAAGTCATGACTCTACCACCGGTTCGGAAAGCGGATTCTGCTCAGAAGAGCCGGCAAGAAACTCAGCAGTTGCTCTTTTCAAAACAATCATTTTACAATATTATTATGTCGAAGCTATTACATTGTAATAAGTTTTTTATACTATCTTGTGGGCAGCTGGATGCCAAGCCGATTTAACCTATGCAACTTTGTTAGAATAATTTTGCTTGTCTTTATAAATGTTCCACAATCAAAACTCTATTGTATTCAAAATTGCTAAACAATTTAATATCTCAAGAGATCCGCTGGATGAAGATCGCGCAAGTCCATGCAAAAGAGCTTTGTCCAGCAGTGGACATCTATCGGTTGATAATGAAGAACATTTTAAAGAATATCATTATGCAAGTGAGATTTTGGTGATATAATTACTATGAAAACTAAAATTCAAGCTGTACGAGGCTATTCAAACGCTTCCTGAGAAGAAGCAACAAATTCCAACGGGCATTCTTTTAATATCGCCATCTCACAATATCACTTAAGAGTAAGACTACACTAGCGGCACGCTATGATGGCCGGTTTGACGTTTGTCCGCTCATGAAGTTCCGTATTAATTGATAACGACTTTGAAGGAAATAATTGTATTACTTTATTGACGATAGTGATGTGCAGAGATTCATAAATTTTATCGAATGTAGTTTTAGGTTTAGGACTCAAAATTTATTTATTAAATTGATTTCTAAAATGTATACAAGTGTAGAAAAATCAGTTTGCACCATTTAAGGGGTGAATGTACTTGTGAATATGAACAATTTTCACTATGTGGACAAACCTCTGAAATCGCAAAAAAATATCAGCTGTTTCATACAAAAGGTAAAATTTTTATTTTTATATGATATATACCACAACTCGGCATTTGGTTTTCTAAATTGAAAATTTTTAAAAATGGAATCTAATACGATCGTCACATAGGATCGCTGGCTAGCACAACTACTACCTCCGGCAAACTCGCGTCAATGCTCAATGCAAAACAAAGCAGTTTCGAATTGACGTTGCTTCGAAAAGTATAAACTGTCAGTGCAATGCGATTGTGATATAGTTTTGACCTGGCTTTGGATTTCAAATATTGATACTGCATTACTGTTGACCCTTGCTCGTTAATTTGGACTCTGTTCAAGCCCTTTGTTGTGGATTTCGTCGATATGACCGAACGTACGCAGAGAACTGTTCTAAATAGTCAGACACGTGAGTTCGTAATACGCCTTCGTAACTATTTCGATCGTGAAGCTCAAAATGGAGGGCCAATTTTACCTATAACGTCAGTGGTTGAACGCGTAGCTGATGCGCTTAATATTGGACAACGAACTGTTAGACGGATAACTAAAAAAAAATATGGCGAGACTGGCACAGAAGAAAATAAACTTCACACACCAAAAAAGAGAAAACGAGCAAAACCAGTCGTAGGCATCGATAGCTTTGATGCCGATGCTATCCGAAGACATGTTTACGGCTACTATTTACAGAAGGAGTATCCAACAAGAAAAAAGTTGGTGCATTCACTGAAGGAAGCTGGATTATTCTTCGGTGGGGAAAGTTCTTTAACGAAGATTTTGAAGACCATTGGATTTCGATACAAAAAATGTAACAAACGCAAAATATTGATGGAAAGATTTGATATAGCGATGGCAAGGTATACTTTTTTACGGCAAGTGAAAGAAATCAAAAATTGGCAAAATGTTGTGTTCTTGGATGAAACATGGCTTAATGCTAACCATACTGTAGGCCGTTCTTGGAACGATGACACAGCAGCATCTACTTCCAAAGTTCCTGTAGGAAAAGGATCGCGACTTATAATTTGTCACGCCGGAACCATCAACGGGTTTGTCGAAGGTTCTCTCATGGCTTTTGCGTCAAAAACCACTGGAGACTATCATGAAGACATGAATGGAGAAAAGTTTACTGAATGGTTTACCTCAATGTTGTGTAGCCTCCCTGAACCATCTATTATAATTATGGACAACGCCCCATACCACTCGATGCAAATTGACAAGCCACCTGCCCAATCCCAAAAGAAAGCTGATATCGTCGCATGGCTTCGTAAAAATGGCGTAGATGCAAACATGAATATGTTAAAAGCGGAATTAGTACGTCTTTTAAAAGAAAACAAACCAACCAAGATCCGATACGTCATTGACGAAATAGCATTAGAACATGGGCACAGAGTTATACGGTTACCGCCTTACCATTGTGAGTATAATGCGATTGAGTTGGTGTGGGCTCAAATTAAGGGATATGCTGCAAGACACAATACAGAACCCCCATTTACCACAAAAAAAATGCTAAAATTATTAGAAGAAGCTTGTGAACATGTGACTAAAGGAGACTGGGAAAAGGTTGTGAATAGAACTGTTAAATTAATAAGGGAAGATTATGAAAGAGATGTGAAAATAGATAATATTATAGAAAACGAACATATAATTATTAATGTAGGTGATGATAGCAGTGACGACAGTGAAAATAGTAGTATGGACGAATCTGATTAATTATGGCCTTTTGTGGCACCTTTTTTGGTATCTTTTGTATTCATATGTTTCTTGTGTGCATATAAAGTATGTATATTCATTTTCATTCAAATATTCAGTTCGTTCAAATAAATTAAATAAACATATACATTTTTGTTTTATTAAACCTATTTAATCAGGTACAAAAACAAAACTTAATTGTTTTTTGTTCGAGAATAAATTGACATTCCACATCACTATTGTAATGTGTCAAACCGGCCATCATAGCGTGCCGCTAGTGTAGTTAATAGACCTAGAGCCTCATGAAGGTTTATAAAGCTTTTAAAGCAATAGCCAAGGTTTTTTTCATTCTAAAAGTCTTTTACATTGCAAATAACAAGATTTTTGAATAAGTTTTATTTCTTTGGAGACGTCTTCAAAATGTCTTTAAAAATAGGGATAGAGTACATGTGTGTATGTTTGCACACACATTTGTGCTCTTTGTTAAAATTACTCCTCTGCAGTTGAGAAGATTTGCTACCATGGCTAAACATCGGTCAGGAGAGCATGATTTAGTTCATGAAACCTGTGCGATTCATGTTGATATGAAAGCATTTTAGGTTTAAATTAAACTTGGTCACCAAACACCCTTTTTTGGGTTGCAAATCCTTAGGTTAGGTTGGTTGGTAGGCCCTGAACAGGCCCAAAAAAGGCAGGTTTAATCGGCAAGTAGAGGATCTACATACAAGGAGTGACCGAAGCAATTTTTTACCTTGATAATATTTAAGGCCTCATGAGTGGAAAAAAATTAGGACAATCGGCCTAACAAAAAAGGCAGAGAGGGATTTTTTCAAAAGTTAAACCCACGTGGATTTAGGTTTTGAAAAACTCGTCGTGGTTGAGTTCGCAGAGTAGTAGAGTATATTAGCTACGAGAAAATAAATACGTCAAAAGAACTAAAAGGCAGCGGCGCGCGGCGCGGCGGCGGCTCGTAATTTAAAAGCTCAGATGTATTACATTGTCTCTGATAATTAAGTCGGTATTCAATTAAGGCCTTTCATTTCATTCATTAGATATTGCTCCGTTTGACTACTCGGTTATTGAATTTATATCGCCTAGTTTTGGTAAGCAAATCATGCTCAGTTTTAGCACGTTTTAGGCTCAATTTCAGTAAGTAAGTAGATTACATTCGGAGTTAGGTTGATTTATGACTTATACAGAGAATTATTCACTAATGTTGATTTTTTTTACATTCAAGGTTTAGAGATCTATTATACTAAGTATTTCAAAGTATATAATAGGCATATTATCAAATTTTCCTTAAACTCGTGTGTAGGTAATTATAATGAAAGTAGCGTTAGCCCGCGGCTTTGCGTTAAGTTCGATTTTTCAAACCTTTATAATTGCGGTACGATGGATGATGTCTAGCACGTACTGGTGGAGTATAGCAGATACAGCGTACAACGGGAAGTGCTTCTGCAGAGATATAACATCAATAGACATGACGTAGGTGCTTTTACAAGCCTCCTCTGTGTTCCTCCGACAGAAGGCTTTAAATCTATTGTTGATATATATCTGCACAGGTAGTGAATTTTGCTTCTTTGTTTCGTTGCATTCCACCAGAATCATTAATTGTAAGTTAGGTTACGATGGGGCTGGCGTGTCCGTGTCGGACGAAAGCCCCTTAAAAATTAAAATTATAAAAAAAACCTTCATAATTATTACCCCCTAGGGGTTATTTTCAAAAAATCCTTTCTTAGCGGATGCCTACATCATAATAGCTATATCTGTATGCCAAACAGCCCAATCCGTCCATTAGTTTGAGCTGTGCTTTGAGCCTTTGATAGATCACTCAGTCAGTCAGTCCTTTCCCTTTTAAATATTTAGGTACCTATCTAGATAAAATGAGGTAATTACGATTATAATGGCGATCTAGAGCTAGCTTCGATCTAGATCTGAGATAAATCTGCGAACAAACCCAGATTTAGCAAAATTTTTTTAAATAAAAAATAAAAGTATACTTTACCAGCAGGAGAAAGAGCGGGGTCTCTGGGATACATAATACTAATACTGACATTTATTATTGTTAAGTAAGTTTATGAAACCTGTACCTACTTAGTTTCATAAACTTACTTCAGTAATAAATTATAAACGGATTTTCATTAAATCTGTAATATTTAGAGCATAGTTGGGTTGCTAGCTGTTTTGTGTGTCAAATAAATAAATAAATAACTTTTCGCATTTAATATATTTGTAGTGATAGTAGGAATTGAACCAATAGAGTTGCTTTATCATCTTCACAACAATTGGGTATCATCCATGAACATTTATTAACCCTCATAAAGGTGTATAAATCTGGTGATTGCTTCGTAACTCGAGTTTAGTGAACGAATAACATAATGAATAATGCATTCCGTACATTCAATCAGGCAACTAAGGCCGTTTTCACACTAACCGTAAAATCCACGCCGACACAGACTCGCGCTCTTGGGTATGACGTGATACCGTTGTATAAGTCATAATCGCTGTCGGTGCTGTCACACCACGTGACACACAGTGCGTAAAGTGAAATAAATCTATACCGAATGTAAATAAACAACAGTTTGAATATAGGGTTGCCACAGCGATGCTAGCTTTATCTTAAAAAAAAAATACGTGTGTGGCACTCGGGGACTGCCGCGGTAAAGGTATTGCATAGCATTTTCTAGTCGCACGCACACAAACACCGTGCCGAAGTCTGCCGAGCTGAAACGACGTTAGACGTGTGGGGTGTGTGTGAGGTTTATTTTCGTTACGGAATTTCTTGATTCGGTCGCCGCGCTCAAAGCCCGCGATAAAAGCTATGCAATAGCTTAAAACCAAGAATATACTATTGTATTTATTTTTGTAATATAACGGATTAAGATTAAATTACAATACATCCGCTTAAAGTTTCTCACCTCACATTAACGGACTATCGAGGCGCGCCAGGCCAAGGTATTTTTTGCTATAAATAAGGATGAAAATCTCTGCTTCTTCTTTTACACCAAAAAACCTTCTGTGCAGTGCAAACCTATGAAAAAGACCACCCGTGCGAAGCAGAGGCTCAGCTTGTTCATTAAATTCGAAAACATCGAAACCAACACGCATACAGCACTGGGAAATCCACGGAGACAGCGCTCCACTCTGTAGTATGCAAGATAGAACACGATTTGGACAACAAACTGTCAACTTTAGGAGCCTTCATAAACATTGAGGGAGCCTTTGACAAGACGACTTTCAGAAGCATTGATAGCGCTCTTGAGAGATACGGAACACCACCGACACTTCGAAAATGGATAAGAACCCTACTTGAAAAAAGGGTAATCCAATTGAACATAAACGGCACAACTAGAGGTATAGTAGCCAGGGGCTGTCCACAAGGAGGAGTATTGTCCCCAATCCTGTGGAACCTCGTAGTTGATGACCTGATAACAAAATTAAACAAACGTGGCTTCTTCACAATAGGATACGCGGATGATCTAACGATCCTCATAAGCGGAAAACATGAAAATACGCTGAGTGCGATAATGCAAAACGCACTAAAACTCATAGAGAAATGGTGCAAAGAAAACGAACTGACGGTTAATCCTAAAAAAACAGAGCTTATTCTGTTTACTAACAAAAGGAAGCCGGACATCCCAAACATGCCAACACTGTTTAGCACAAGTCTGGCACTATCAAAAGAAGTGAGATACCTTGGGGTAGTGCTTGACAGCAAGCTAAACTGGAAAACACACGTAGATACAAAGATACAAAAAGCTACAATAGTCCTAAATCAATGCAAACGCATGATTGGGAAGACCTGGGGTCTTAAGCCACAGATAATGAAGTGGCTCTATGTATCAGTCGTAAGAAGCTCCCTAACATATGCGTCACTAATATGGTGGCCACGAACACTCCTTACGACAACCCAACAGGAACTACAAAAATTTCAAAGACAAGCGTGCCTAGCTATCACAGGCTGTATGAGCACCACACCATCAAACGCATTAGAGGTAATACTGGGAATCCCACCTCTACACCTATACATAAGGGAAGAAGCAACCCTTGCAGCCCTCAGAATAAAAACCTACGGGCTGTGGAAGGAAACTATCACACCACACACCCGGATACTATCACATGAACAAATGAAGTGTCCACAACTAGGGTGGGTTTGTGACAAAACACAAAAGATACATGTAATAGAAAAATTTTACAAGATCAACATGGAAGACACAACAACACGGTCATCTAACATAGATACCATCGAAGTGTACACTGATGGATCCAAAACAAGCTCGGGCACCGGGGCTGGTGCCTACTGTCCCGAGCTAAATATCAACATTGCCTACGCCCTCGGTAAGAACAACTCAGTTTTTCAAGCAGAGTGCGTCGGCATCACAGCAGCAGCCATTGCTATGGCCCAGAGGCAGGTAACGAATTTTAATATAAACATTAATACAGACAGTCAAGCAGTTTTGAGAGCCCTAGCCAAAGATACGACCTGCTCAAAACTCATACTTGACTGCCAAAATGCACTACGAAAGATTACAAAGTCAAACATTGTCACACTACGCTGGGTAAAAGGTCACAGTGGCAATATTGGAAACGACGCAGCCGACGAACTAGCACGGCGAGCCGCAGCAATGAAGGTGATGGGACCGGAGCCGATGGTTCCCATACCCTTCTGTGAATACAAAACGTGGTTGCATAACCAAACAGTAAGTACACATGCCGAACTTTGGGCAAATACTACAGACTGCAGACAAACGAAAGAGGCGTTTCCACGCCTCAATCAACGCCTCACAACAAAACTACTACAACTAAACCGAACCAAGCTAAGGGTAGTTGTAGGTACGATCACAGGACACTGTTCGCTTAACAAACACCTTTTTATTTTAGGTATTACCGACAGTCCTCTATGCAGAGCATGCATGGAGGACGACGAGACACCGGAACACGTACTGCTTAAATGCAGGGGTGTATCCAACCAACGAGAAAAATACATTGGCTCTCCAGCAACACTTCCGGAAGTCCTCGCCGACCTGGGTGGCCTGCTAGGTTTCTGGAGGGAGCTCGGCTGGATGGAGTGATCCGGCGGAGGGCCGCACCAGTGGAACCACGCAAAACGGGCGGACACGCCTACTTGCGGAGAAAATTCCCAGGAGTAAAGAAGAAGAAGAAGAAGAAGTTCATTAAATTAATTTGTTACGATATAAAGTCTTGTTTACGAGCGGCAGGCACGGCAGGGCCAATACGTAGATACCTTCGAAGTACCTAGGTTTATTATTCTTCATACACCTAATGTAGGTTCTCGTACAGATTGATTTAGATCTAAATATGTAAAACAAAGTCGGATTAGGTAGAGCACCATTTACCGCCGCTACGAGTAGCAGAATTTAATTATTATAAAACAACAAAAAATTTAAAATTACCAAACAACAAAATTTTCTCACATATTTTGAATGGAATGCCTTTTTTGATGATGTATTTTTTTGTGTCTTTTGTTTTGTATTGATAAGGTGTGCAGGTGTATTTTTATTTTCATTTTTCATTTCATTTTCATTAACCTAACTCACGTGGACGAAGTCGCGGGCAAAAGCTAGATGCTTGTTAAAATTTGGGAGTCGACTGCGAGCTCTCGCTGAAAGGATGTAGAAGAACAGTGTGGTTAGTCCAAGTTTTAATTTGTTTGATAGTAATAGTTAACTATGACATTAGCATCAAAGTAAAATGAACCATAATTTTATAGTTTTAAAGTCACAAATTCAATACAGACGATTTTAATTTTGAGCGTTTTCGTTACGTAAACGTATAAGAATACATACCTACACGAAATTGAGCTCTAACTCAATACTGTTATGGTTTATTTTTATTTGATGGTAATGTCATAGTTTACTATCCAATCTTGTACGAACCCTACAGGGATGTTGATTGATGCATGCTGAAACGCTCTCGAGGGGTAAGCATTCTAGTACCAGAGCCGCTGGATTGTCCACATTGATTGTATTGTTTGATATAGGTTACGCAAGTACATACTGCAGTTCTATGAAACTTCGGAAAATACTTAATTTCTAGTGACGTTTTAAAATTTAAATGCAGCCAAAATTCAAAGAAACGAGTCGTCGAGGTTATAATTAACATTGTACAATAATTCATGCCATAATGCCGACATTTGCATAAGGCTGGCCGCACAAAGGCGAGTAGCAGTAGAATACCAGATTTTTGCGGTATTTAAGCACCCGTACAATAAGGCGATCGCTTTGATTGACTAACCAAGTGGATCCAACACAACACTTTATTTCTTTAGGAAGATCAGTTGATCATATTTCTTCTGTAGGTACATTTATAACAGTAGATACTCGTAATAGCGAGTGTTATACCAAGCAAGCAAGCGGAATCCAAGCAGTTTTACAGATACGACCTTTGCAATCGGAACCAATACAATACACGTAGAGTAAAGTAAAAGTTGGCGTTGTCTATAAAAGAAGCCTATGTCCAACAAGAAAAAATGCGTGTGTCGTGGAAAACACGGTTGGAACAAAGTTCCTTTTAAAAACATTACCTTTAAGAATCAAAGCCATCTCTTGCCACAATATGTCTACGCTATCGAAAGGGCGGACGTGACGTTATCGTTATATCGATTGATAAGGAACTTCCCACGGTGAAGCATAATATCGTAAATACTTACATACATACACACATACGTAGACTGCAAAATTCATAACCCTTCCTAATCATGATGAAAGCAAGTGCACACAAAAGTAGATAGAGTGTGGCCAGCCTTAAAGTCTAGGTATCGTTAGCTGGCTCAGCTTTTTGGCAACTTAACGACGACGTTCTTTCTCGTGTACTTGACATTTCGGTTTAGATTCTCGAGATGTAGGTAGTACGGGAGATTCAAGCTTTACTGTTTTTTTTGCCCATTGTTCTTTGAGACGCGCGGTTTAAAATTTAGCTTTTCTTTGTTAAACATTTTGAGTTTTCATGACGGGTTTTTATAGTGAGTATGTATATTTTTATGCAAAGCTTAGAACAATTAAAATATGGTTCAAGATTATTTACGAATCTGTAATTTGGTATGGAGATGAGTAATGGCGTTTTCTCATAATCAGTGTGATTTTGAGAAAACGCCATATGAGATTTATTTCTCATAATCACATACAAAGTGATGAATTTCATTAAGAGCTACAGCAAAAAAAAATAACAGTTTTTAATCTTAAAGTTATACGCGGATTTACTGAACGGAGGTGGAAAACCATAGTTTTAAGTATTTGTTTGTAGTTTACTTTTTTAATTAAACATTTAAGTTGACTAGCTGTACCCGGCTTGCATTGCAATGCCACGTAATACCACGATAGGTATTAAGTAGAATATAATACACTTGTATTGATAATATCCAATAGTTATTCTCATTAGTTAGAAATCGTTGATTTTACCCCCTATTTCTATTGATCAAGTGACAATATTCCACTGGGTGATAGGTAACCTACAGAAAAGGGCCTAGCGGATTTAAGTCCGCTTCTTAACGTTGAACTATTGACACAATCGATATCGATAGAGCATGGAGATCTCCACGGTGAATCGGGGTAAGGAGCTAAAAATAGAATTCCTATAGGTTTCTATCGATGCTGCATCTCGACTGTGATACAAGAGTTTCGTTGTTTATTCCAGCTATTGACTCCGAAAATCAGAGGTGCGTACCCGGGATCGAACCTGCGACCCACCGAATAGGAGACCACAGTCCTAACCACTAAGCTATCACTGCTTACGATTGTTGCTTGTTTGATATACTTACCTGAAATTTTCATTCCGTGCACCGAAACGCGGTATGTTCAGAGCATTGAAAATGACTAGCGAGGACTGTTCCTACCTACCTTTGTACAGCTGGAAGGTAATGAGTTGATAAAGACGTAAAAAAATCATCGACATCGGGAGTTCGGATGGTCAAAAGTGTTTATTATTTTGGATCAGGATCACCCAAAATTACTTACCTAGCCTACTTACTGATACCCTAGGGCCTAGACTCATAAATAAACATTTAACCAACTCAAACTACTTAATGTAAGAACTCGCATTAATATGGTACCTATCACAAAACTACAATAGATTATTACTATAGATTGGTACTTGGTACTCAATGTAGGTATCAATCTGTATCAGATACATTGTATGGGTTTGCCATGCGTTTCTTAGTTGACTGGGTCAAAGGGGGGGGGGGGGGGGGGGGGGTTGAAATCCATCCAAAATCATAATCATGTAGTGGTCTCGTTTCGACGAAGGTACTTGTAGTACGTACTTTGGACAAAATTGATCTTTAATCCACTCTGCTAGTTTTCTAACTAACTAAGTAGGTAGGTAGGTACACGACTTTATGGGCTGCCCCATATTATAACAACCAAGCAATCATGTACTTAATCGTATTTTTTTCAAAAATCGCCAAATTGTTTCATTCGTTGTGTCGTGAAGGAGTAACAAACATCCATACATTCCTTCATCCATCCATCCATCCGTCTATCCATCCACCCATCCTCAAAACCTTTCGCATTATTCGCATATTAGTAGGTAGGAAGTACGATACTGACCTTTAATTTTCGTCGTAGGTGTCGCTGTCGACCCACGCTTTTTCCACTTTTGTGAAGATTCTGAAACGCCCACGTGAGGTCTAGGAACTAAGCAAATTATTATTAAAACAGTGCAACCAAAACTGTAGTAAGTTATGTAATTCAACGCGTAGCCATTACGAATAAACTCCTAAGTTGGCGTTGTTTTTAAATTGGCATAAGTATGTCATTAAGATGCCTATATCTTACAATCATTTAAAGTTTAAACATCTTATAATACATAGATGATGACACGAGAGACATGTGGTTTAGTTGCAACAGTGAAAACAGCCGATTGCTCTAGTGAAGCAACCTTCACCAAAGTTGGTAACTGGATGGGCGACCGATTCTGTGGTCCGAATTGGGACTTTTGGCAACCTCCTCGCCTAAACGTTAAACCGTCGGTCCGGGCTATTATCACTACCACCAGCTGATAAATCTATATCTATACATATAATAAAACAGAAACGAAACCAATTCTGTACATGAAATAGATTCAAAATAGCTATTTATGCAACTGCATCGTAATGAGGGTCATTTTAATTCGAGTGCTGTTTTTTGATACGAGGCTTGCCGAGTATCAAAATAGGATAGTACGAGAATTAAAATGACTAATTACGTTCAGTTGCATACAAGATTTTATCTACGACAAGGAAAATAAAATCATTAACAAAATACACCGTAGGCTCAATAAAGTAACAAAAAGTAACTCCGTAAGCCGCCACCAGCCGCCTGTGGCGCCTCTGTCAACAAAAAGTAACTCCGTAAGCCGCCACCAGCCGCCTGTGGCGCCTCTGTCGTATGAACGGTACAAAAGTGCCAGAACTCAGAGCCTTAGCTTTAGGTATCCTATTTTAAGAAGATAACCATTTCGATTCAGCTCCCATACAACGAGCTGCATCGAAATGAGAAGCAAAATCGAAAGAGGGTTCATTTCGATTCAGCTGTCAAATTCGAAATTGGAACTTTTCGATGTTGGAGTAGATAAAAGGGTTTTTGCTTCTAATTGTGTTCAAGATACAGATATCAAAACAGAAGCTAAATTTTTTTTGTCTGTTTGTCTGTCTGTTTGTCCTTCTTTCACGTAAAAACTACCGCACAGATTTCTACAAAATTTTATACCGTGGTAGCATATTACTCGGGTCAACATCTAGGCTACTTTTTATCCCGGAAAATCAAGGAGTTCCCGAGGGACTTTAAAAACTAAATCCACGCGGACAAAGTCGCGGGCATCAGCTAGTACATATAATAAAACAGAAACGAAACCAATTCTGTACATGAAATAGATTCAAAAAAGGGTTTTTGCTTCTAATTGTGTTCAAGATACAGATATCAAAACAGAAGCTAAATTTTTTTTTGTCTGTTTGTCTGTCTGTTTGTTTGTCCTCCTTTCACGTAAAAACTACAGCACAGATTTCTACAAAATTTTATACCGTGGTAGCTTATTACTCGGGTCAACATCTAGGCTACTTTTTATCCCGGAAAATCAAGGAGTTCCCGAGGGACTTTAAAAACTAAATCCACGCGGACAAAGTCGCGGGCATCAGCTAGTAATAATTAAAATAATTGTGTTGAAACCATTGAATCCTCGACAAAAAAAAATTACAAAACAAACAAAAGTATGTTGGGAAGGTTTTAAAATCATATTTATAGCGCATTTGTATGCAATATCCTATAAATGAATCATATGAAAGCTATTGCACTTTTCCTCGATAGAAGCACAAAACCATGCTTCCGAAGTTGAAATAAGGCGCGGTTCTTACTATTCCTAACATTTACCGTTTTACAAACTTTTAGTCCCTTCATATTATCTACTTACCAACATTTTTTTAATTTTTCAAGAAGGTACACTAAGTCTCAAAAAACTAATAGGTAATGATTAGTTCAATTCAACTAACTTAACTATATAATTTAGGTATATTTTAAAACAATGATAGTGAGGATTTTTTATAGGAGGTAATCTAGCAATATTGCAGCACCTCTCATCGCGTCCTGTCGCATCGTAGCTATACTTACCTCATTATACCTAAGTTATTACAAAGGGTGGCGAGTGGCGACCCCTTTCCATTAATTAGAAAATGATAGAATTAATTATTATTAGGAAATAATTATATCTTTGGATGATAATCAAATGATGCTCCCACATATTCCGTACCCTGCATCCAACTGGGTATTGTTTGATTTTTTATTTTTTAATATACTTACTTATAGACTAGCGCTTGGCTGCAATTTCATCCGATGGTAAGTGAAGATACAGCCTAAGATGGAGCGCGCTTGCCCAGAAAAATGTCACTCTTGTAACTTGCAGAAAAAAATTGGTTGTCTGTAAAGTCCGTTTACGGACGATAGTTTTACGTGATAACGTCATAAAGAAACATTGATGAATAAATGTGTCACAAGCCAACGCTTGGGCCGATCGTGCCTCCCTATCGCTTGTTCCGCGCTCTCGCTTACACGCTCAGGCTTAGGCGGAACGTGACACTTTTTCGTGCGTGCAGCCGGTGTTCATCGATTTATAAGACGTTATCACGTCAAAAAAAATGTCATTCGCAAGTCGTACTTAAAGTCGCGTAACTTCATGAATGGTGTGTAAAAGGCTTTAGTGGGCGGAGGCGGGGGTTGAGGCGCGGCGGGGAGCGGAAGGGGGGGGGGACGTCTACCGCCCACTGCGCACTCGGCGTCCGTGTGTTTTTTTTTATTATAAGCTTTTAATGTCGATGAGATCAAAGATTATTGTTGCAATTATTTAATTGCGCGATTGTTTTAACAGTATCTGTCTTTTATTTCGTTGAATATTGCATTTACCAACAGGATTTTCGTCAAGCTTCCCATTTTTATAGTGTGTTCAATAAGTCTTGAGAGTCAAGAGTTTTTCCATTTATTCCACCTTTCCACATTAATGTGTGCATAGTTTATTTTTAGGTAAAATCAGATGATTTATTTTCATGTAAATTATCAATCTGGGTACCAATTGTCTAAAAGTTATTCCATTACCTGGCTTATTGTGGATTATATCTATTCTATTGGCTAAGTTCTTAAGTGCAAATAATTATGATACACAAATACCTACTTGATATCTTAAAATCAAAAATAAATAAAAGAAATAAAAGAATGCATTGAAATCATCTAAAAAAGTTAGACTTAGATTGAGAGCGCTTGCCTAGAAGACTGGCAGGTAGGCAGGTACAGTACCCGGCGATATATATAAGGCTGATGTGCAATATATATCGCCGGGTACTGTATGTACTACTACTACAATATACACACACACATATATAATATATATATTTAAATATATATATATATATATATATATATATATATATATATATATATATATATATATATATATATATTGCACGTCGGCATTGACATTGTATTATAAATAATGAATAATCTCTAATTGACGTGTAATATTAATATTTATGAATAAATGACAATGACTATGACTATGACTTAGGTAGAAAGATATGTGATGATCTACTTACTGATTTCGTGTGGGATTGCCTCTTTGACACTGCTGGCTACATTTTCGCACCGGAACTCCTTTGACGGAATTTGTTTTCTTAAATTAGCTTTTTGTATTAGGAATTGAGATTTGAAATCGGAAGACTGTCGTACTTAGCTGTCAATCTAAAATAATAATCCATCATCGCACCTCGGCTTAGCAAGAGCTCGCATATTTATTGATACTATTTATTCATTCGGCTATTATCCTTCATAGCGAGTGGAGCTTATCTCTATATTAAAAACGCGTTAACGCCAATATTACTTCCGAATCTAAGCGACAGTGTTTCAATCAGTGGAAATGTTATCTTATAAATTAACCATATTATATCAGTGCCTAAATAATGTAATAGAATGTAATCTCTCAAAGTAGATGTAAATATCTAGAATACAATTTAAAGTGATAATCAGTGTTTCATTTCTACAACCTTCAAGAAATTAGGTTTAAAACAACGCATGAGGTCTAACCAAGTCCTCAGGTACCTAGCAAGAAACACGTCACGAAGGGTTCACACCTTAGCGGTTCGTTTCAATAATATTGCAAGCATCGATTCAAGAAATATCTTCTTCTTCTTTGTCAACCAATAGACTGCTGGACAAAGGTCTCTTGCATGGACTTTCACAGGCCTCGGTCATGCGCCGCCTAAAACCAGCGGCTCCCTGCGACTCGTTTGATGTCGTCGGTCCACCTAGTCGGGGGTCCACCTAGTCACTGCGCTTCCCGGTGCGGGATCGCCACTCCAGCACGTTGGGACCCCAACGACCATTAGCTCTTTGAACTATGTGCCTCGCCCATTTCCACTTCAGTTTCGCGACTCGCTGAGCTATGTCGGTGACTTTGGTTCTCCTACGGATCTCAAGAAATATCCATTACTTACTTATCTATTACTTATAGGAATTCATATAGGTCCCTAAGCATTGAAAAAAAGAAGTACCTAAGTAAATAAAATTGAACTGATGAATCCATTTTGTGATTTTTATCTTTTTCATTCCATCGAATTGGTCTCTAGGGAGAAGCCCGGGTAAAGCATTGGTTGATAATGATAAATAATATCCGTTTAGGGGTTTAACTAGAATATCCGATGCATACTGAACGTATTTAATTTTCAACATGTATTGGATATTTGCTTAGGTACTTGTAGAGGCATAAGGCATCATCAGGGCATCATAATATTATAGGTAGGTAACTTGCCCAGTTTACCGGCCCCCACCAGTGTCCGGCCAGACGACATGATTTTTAAATAAAATAGGAATACTCTTGTGGTTACGAGCCACTAAGCGATATTTTTAAAAACTGTTTTCAATTATCTACAACTAAGGGCTGATTCACACCGGAATGGCAGCGGCTGGCAGCGGGCGGTATCTATAGTAGCGACTAAATAAGCTAACAATCCTAAATCTATGTATTCATCATTAAGTCTTCAGTCAGTTTAAAATCAAGAAAGTAGGTTTTATGGGAACTATACACCTTGTTACTACTCTACTATTCGTATTAAAGCTAACGGAACCACGCGCTGTAGCCAGTAAGTCAATGAAACGTTTGGAAAACAAACATTTTATGGAGAAAGTAGAGATTTAGTCGTTTCGTTCCAAATAGTGTGCTCGTGTGATACAGAACATTCAATCGACAATCGTGCCACTTTCACTTCGCATGGGACAACAGTGCACACAGCGGTACGAATTTGTCCAACCCGACAATACTTTTTGGCAACTTTTCATGAGTTGCTGTAACACTTTGTAAATAAACCGTTTCAAAACTTTTCGTAAAGGGTGCTGGATTGGTAAATGTCTAGACAGACTTCATCATCTGTAACTTGTGTGCTGCCGTTTTCTCTATTTTTACTGTGGCTACTGGCTATGGAAAACAATGGAAAGTTTCAAACCCGCATTTCGTCATACAGAATGCGGGTTCGACAGGTCCTAGCAACTATCGATAGCTATTTATATTAGAGAATAGCCCTACAGATAGGTAGCGTTA
The DNA here is from genome assembly GCA_029955525.1 of Oeneis ivallda. Lineage (NCBI taxonomy): Eukaryota > Metazoa > Arthropoda > Insecta > Lepidoptera > Nymphalidae > Oeneis > Oeneis ivallda. The sequence continues at coordinate 12,938,225 of JARPMR010000018.1, read as the reverse complement.
AAAGGATACTCGAAACGCTGTGGATTTTAGTAGGTATGGATTTATATTTTGAAACAAAACTTAAGCTAAAACATAAACAAACATGATGTGTTTAAGGACAGCTTACCTCCAAGATAATATCTGTTTTTCTAACATGCCTACCTACAATATTTTTATACGAGACAATATTTTTAGAACTCTGAACTGTAAAGGATAAATATTTTTAAATCAAATAACACAAAGTAAGGAAATAGAATCAAAGACTTTTGAACAGCAAAGTTATACAGACTCCTTGTTTCCGATACCGTTTAACCCTTGGGGTTAAGAAGGCGAGAAAACATTCAAAAACGCCCGCTGAAAAACTTTTATGGCCGCAAAATGGACTAACAATCCGACGGAGTAATTCAACGAGTGTCGCAAAGCACTCTTGGTGGCCTAAATTTTTCAAAACAACGTGTTTTTTCCGCACATTTCTTTTGTTTTAGTGTTACTGTAACAATTATTTTGTACTTGTAACGTGTTGACGCTTCAGTGGCGTCGAGCGCGTCGATTTTGACGCGTTTTAAAACAATTAATTTCAGGTTTTCAGACGCATTTCAATTTTCAAAGGACTTTTAAGACCAATTAAAAATAGTTTCCTATGGAAAAATAGTATTGAAATCAACCATTCAGAGAGTCAGATATCATGAGTTTGGTTATTTCATTCCATCATTATTAGTCATTCAAAATGTAATTTGGCGGTATTTCGCGGTATTAAATTAACACGTGTTTTTTGTTATTTACCTAAATCTAATGTAACTAATCCTACTAATATTATAAATGCGAAAGTTGTGAGGATGTATGGATGGATGTATGAATGGATGGATGTTTGGATGGATGTTTGTTACCTACTCTATAACTCCACAATGAATGAACCGATTTGGCTGACATTTGGAATGGAGATAGTTTACACTCAGGATTAGCATAAAGGCTACTTTTTATCCCCGAAAATTACAGAGTTCCAGCGGGAATTAAAAACCTTAATCCACGCGGACGAAGTCGCGGGCATCATCTAGTCGTCGTTGTCGTCGGCGTTTTGTCGTCATTTAGCACACCATGGCATTCGCACACAACGAATAACGTCTTCTTACTCGTTTCCTCATACGAATGAATTTTTCTTCTTTTTTATTAACAGGTAGAAGTCCCAACTGATGGACATAATTAGGTATACTTAGGTCTCTAGTATAGCCCGTAGGCTATACAGGCGCGCCTGTATCCAGCAGCTACCTGGGACTCGTCTGATGTCACCGTAACCGTCGGCTTAACTAGGTACTCTTCCGGGCATTGAATCAATGAAAGGGCCGAATTGGGTCATCCATCCAGCTACCGACTTGGGTCAATTTTGCTTAGTATTATTATAAGCTTTATTTATCTTGCCTCATGTATGTTCAGGTCAAATCTTGCAAGATGAATTAGAACCACTTACCGGTTTCCGATTGTGCGGAAATTTTGCATGTACCTACATGTAAATCGGATGACAATGCAATATTATTGTACCATAGAGCTGATCTGATGATGGAGGCGGAAGATGGCTATGGGAACTCTGTAGTTAAACGACGCAACCGCATCGAGTTCGGGCTCCTTTTATTCATCTTGACAAGTACTCTAGTCCTAGATGATATCCAGGGTCTGATGATGAAGCTACTAAAAGCTTGTATTTTAAAAATATTTTTTTTAATCTACGCTTGTTTTATTTTATTACTATTTTTTTTAAACTTCCATACAATAATCTATACAAACTAACTTACAATCAACAAAACTGAGTATTCAGTTTGACTGCAGTTCTATTTGTCTCATTTTACAAAATTATGTTACAATCAGGCTTTGATAATGTATTTTCTATAAACTATCAAAGCCTACCAAGTATACAATCATTTATAATAAAAAATATTATAACAATTTTTTTGTATAAATGCAGTGTTGTAATCAAAGGAATTATATTTATAAAGGCATTATATACTTAACCAGAGCTATCGACTGATATTCAATGCCGCAACTAATAGGCCATACGTTCCTCCAGTACCTACCTATCTATGATTTTGAAAATAATATACTTAACTATTAGGTCTAGTATGTAGCTAATAGTCCTCCTGACCGGCCACGGCGGCACTTATCCTTGGCCATTATGCGGGAGATATTATAGTGCACAAACATATTATATTATATATTAGTGTGCTCAAACACTTGTGTACTCTCTATTCCCTCACTCTCATAGTCCGATGGGACGGAAATCCGACACGAACGGAGAGAGATCTCAGATCAGTTAAAAGACCGACGGACGGCTTTACGTGCTCTCGTAGGTACCTACGGGTAGCTAATTATGTAAACATGCCAATTTGAAAACAGCGCCAATTTAGGAGTTTGTTCGCAATAGCTACGCTTAGTTACTAACAGTTTCGGTTGCGCTGTTTTAATAATATCAAATTGGCTTGTGTTCCGAGAACTCACGTGGGTGTTTCAGACTCGTCACAAAATAGGAAAAAGCGTGGGTAGATAGAAACACCTACGAAGGGAATTAAAGGTCAATTATTTCACTATGTTTGGGTCTAAATTGCGACCTTTCCTCTGTATCTAATCCTTCACGCCTCGGAATATGAGCGGCTAGGAAAAAATATAGTCTAATAAAGTCTCAAAATTAAATTTTCCGAGTTACAATATAAATTGTCAAAACTTTTGATGGAATTAGCTTGTAGGCGATTACAGCTACCAAATAGCAAGAAAAGAACCTATATATCGAACCCGAAACGACCACAGAGAAGTTTAAAAACCCCTAAAGAAGAATTTATTTTACGATGAGTATTGGTTACTAAAGTGAAACTTGCAAACTGTAATATAATACAACTAAAGTTCGGCCGTTCAGAGAATGCGTTCCTGACACCTGTCAGTTAGTCACGACAACTGTCACAAAATTATAACATTAATTGATTATTGATATAATAATGTTGTTTTAATGCTCATCAATTCTTAAAACGGTAAACAACCAGCAATAATATTTTTATCGTAACTGCAACGCCATTACAAAGTTACGTCGTCCGTCAGTTCAATCGCGACGTGTCAGGAACGCATTCTCTGAACGGCCGTAGAATAAGTAAGTAAAAGATTTTCATAATCCTAGAAATGTTTGTTTTTTTGGTCTGCCAATCTAATTTAAATATGAAATGCTGTAAAATAAATAAGAAGAAAATATTGATAACAATTTTCTCGACAAGATTTTTATGTTAGCTTTTAGTTTAAGTCGGAAAATTGTTTTTGTTTTTTTGGTAAATTATTCTGTTAATTATGTTTATTTTTAAAACGGTTTAATTTCATTGTTTGCTCACGTCGCTGCCAAATTTCATAAGCGCAAATTATCGCAATCTCGTTCTCGGTATCCGAAAGCTAATATAGATATTATCTATCCTTATCGCATACATAATTTAGCTGCATCGCCTGTTAAAATCAGTTTTGTCAGCCTTTATATCGGATATAATTATGCATAGTTCCAAAAAATTAACAAAAGGGCAAGCACGTAGTAAATGTAAGTAATAATACTACGTTATTGCGTAGTAGACTGTGACGTTGCAACGGACGCCCCTAGGTTGTCGCGACCCAGCTGACCTTATAAAACGAATGTCACACGTCCGTTTACTTATACGAGGGATTAATCTACCTCTGCTCTGCTATCCTAGTAGGATCCTTTAAGGGAACAAGGATAAAAGTTTTAAAACTGTAACCCGACTCCAGAAAATTGGATTAACATCCGCCTAATTATATTATTCGTATAAAATACGTAGCTAATAGCTATCATAAATAATTTTGAGTTTGAGTTTGAGTTTGAGTCAGTTTTTAGACACCTATGGAACAAAAACTACGTAATATTTTATTCGTTTAATTTGCAATTAATTGCAATTTAACAAAAAAAAGAAGCCATCGGCAAGCTACTTCTGAAAATATTTAAAACAATGACAAAATCTCGAATTTATACAAGTTTCAAATTACAATTATTACGGCGATGCTCTTCATTGTATGAAGGATAATAAAGCTGATCACAATGGAAGCAGATTTTTGACATATCTAATAATGAAATGGTATTTTAGCCTTTGTTTTTAAAACAAATAATAATATTACTCAGAGCCTCAGATTTGTTAATCTGATTAACATCATTTGAATTTTCTATATATATAAGTAGCCTTTATGCTATGTTCATTTTGTTTTAAATCATCCTTCATAAATATAATTTATCGCATTACTGATATTAACATTATAACAAGAAGCTTAAATTTTCAAATTAAGTATGATTTCATTTGTATCAACTCTTTAATTTACGTAACAAAACAGTTTTATTAAGTAACTTATAAGTAAATTTTATTAATTAAAGAAAAGTTCTGGGACTTGAGAAATTGTAGGCACTTTTGTTTCTGTGAACCTTGCTTGAAGTCATACAAATTTTACTAATTGTTCCTTTGTGCTAGAAAAACGTTGCAAGTTTTCTAACGTTTCGGTTATAAGTACAGGTAGGTTGGTAGCGTTGCTAAATGTTGTCAATTATTTCCAGAAGCTTGTAGACCCGACTTACCCATTGATTGGAACGCGAAATGTTCTGATTTTGGGTGATTACTAATTAGACTTCCGTCATCAAAAGTAGGTAAGTATAATCATGCTAAGTAATTTGTGAATTGTGATATGATTTGGGTTGCCAACCGTACTATAATAAGTATAATACGTATGTATTCTAGAGTACTGTTTTTCGGGTCTGCATACTATATAATATGCATTACTAGTACTTACTGTATTAATTTATTTTTCATACTATAATAATAGAATTTTATTGGAGCAAAATATTTTTTGACTCAGTTACGCAAAAGTTTCAATTCGAAGCCAGTTTTATGCGTGTGCCAGCCAGGCTTTATCCATCAGGCTATTGAGGCTCAAAAATGTTAAATTTTTGAGCCTCAACACTAACAGCCTGACGGATTAAGGTGCGGAATGAAACTGAAAGGATCACGGTTTAATTCCCACCAGTTGCATTATTTTCGTATACCTACCCACTCCTAGTATAAGCTCCAAAAAGCGTAAGCGTAAGCGTAAGCTGAGAAGGGAATTAGGGAATTAAAGTTAAGTTCAGAATGACTAATATTATTAACAAAAATAAAAATAAAAATGCGTGTTACCTCGAGGTCGAGGAAGTGGCCATATAAAGTGAAACAAAGAGTCTTCAAATTCATCCCAAATTAGACAATTACACGTATCCTAATTGCTTGAAATCCCAGTCATTGAACCTGTGACTTTGAGAACGACTTGACTGCAATGTCACGTACTTATCTGTTTGGATTCAATGTTCGGCCTACACGTTTATAAACAACATTTTGTTTTAACTAAAATCTTGGGCAAACATAACGCGGTACATTTCCATTGTACTTAACGCGTGACGGCAATATTGTAAGGCCTAAGGGTCTAGACAGGATTGACTGTATTTGGACTGCAAGCCGACTGCAAAACTGCAGTTCTATTGTAATTGAGAAAGCTGCAGCGCAACTGTTGACGTAGTTTAGTACAATGCACTGCTGGATTGCTCAGTCGGTTGGCATTTGCGATGTAGTTGTCAACGGCAAGAGAACTGCAGAAAATCTTTGCAGTCGGCTTGGATTCATGTTGAATTTAGACACTTGCGTCTAAATTAGCAATCATTTTCATGAATCATACGTTCACACACACACAAACAAATATCATACGATACAATACACCATGACGAAATACGAAAAATTAGAATTTCATTGGACTTGTGGGTTGCGGGCACTTATCAACCCCAGTTGGAAAACGGGACACACATTGTAAACAATACGGTTTGAGTAGAACGCAACAAGTCGCTAGGGCGCTTTGGAGTTCTATTCCCTAACGAGTCACGACCTCTTCCGGCACTTTACGATCTCTACTATCTGTAGCCAATTCATTATTCTATGACAAATGACGTTTATTAGAGGCCTGATTGAATATACGCATGGAAATAGGAAATTTGTACGTCTTATCTCCTAACTCCATGAATATACTTAGTACGTATGGCGTAGTAAAAGATAAGTAATAGAGCTTTTATGTGAGCGTAGATTGAGCCTCCTTTTTAAAATACGCTTTAGTAAATATAGCGTCTCAGTCATAGCGATCAATTCTCGGTAATCCCATAAGTAAACAAACACAAAAACCAACGTATAGAATGCACCCATGTCTGAACTTACTACGTCATACGCCTTGCATACAAAAACAAACAGTAGTACCGTTTGCCGGTGATGCCGCGTGGCTGCTGAGGCCACGCTTGGTATAAACTTGCGGTTCCATGGCTTGTGAAGGTGGCAAATCGGCAATCATCGTGTTTTGATGGCGATCGCGATTCCCGCGTGGCTACGCAGTTCAATGCGCAATGGGGACTGCCGCGCAATTCATTCGGAAGGGATAGGACGGACGACGCATGCGCGGGGAAAACGCGGGAAGCGGTTTCCACAAGCGGCCGCGGCGAGGAAGCGCTGCAGCGCTGAACGGATTGACGACGATAAAATATTTTAACATCCTTTGTTACGGAATTCTACGGCGCACAATGGTTTATTTAATCGAGATTTAGTTTAGGTTAAAGATGTTTTCGAATCGTTAGGTATATATAAAAGCGTTAGATAAAGCGCCAGTTGCTTTATAACACAATGTTATATGTGCTAGAACTAAGAAGGCATCTATAAAGGAATATTAACTACTAATAGGTACCTAGGTACTTTAACATTGATGATCCTTCGATATTTTATGTAGGTAGGTACCTATTCATATAAATATCTGTAATCGTACAAGCTACTAGTTCTTTGCTATACAAATTAGGGCTAACTTTTTCAGCTAAGACTTTTGTTTTACGAAAATCCCCTCCTAAGGGGGTGAAATGGGGGTTGGAAGGTTATATGAACTTCCAATGTTTTTAAAGTTTGAGGTTTATAAAGATTCTTTACGTATGAAATCGACTATTTTTTGACATTTAACAGGCAAGTAAGTATTACGTAATATGTTACCCCAGGTTTGAATATCACGTTCCACTTTTTTTTTACTTTTAAGGACAATAAGAACTTTTTTGGCCATATTTTATTCAGGAGTGAATAAAATTCAAAAAGAAAGACCTTATAAACTTATAATGAAGTTAAATTGGTAACTCGTAATTCGTAAATCATAAGACTCAGCAAATGACTGTCTAAAAAGGAATCTTGAAATACGTGAATATACGTGTAACACTTGTCTGTGAAAACAGTCAGATATAAGACTTTAGAGTCTCTTCCACTAAACTAATACAACTGAAATGGAATTCAACTACATTAATTTAGTTAACATAACAATTATTTAAATATATCTATTCGCGCCGTAATACGATACGCTTATCAAGAGTGATAATAAAATGTAAAACCGTTTTACTCGATATTGGTGCCTATTTCAGCAACATTAAAGGCTAATATTTATTCGGCTATTTACTCGCATCGCTTACGCCCACGACCGACCACGCAGGCCAGACCTTTGTGAGGTAAACAAATCTTACTCCATTACTTCCGTCTACAGACAATTTAATAATGTTAATATATTTTCAAACACAACTGAATTTGTACTTAGTGACGTGTAGTGTATATCTCGCATATTATGGAACTAAATCAAAACTGATACACTTAATTCTATTCAATTATGACGGGCGCAGAGGGTACTAGCGGCGAAGTGGCCAAGAGACGCAAGTATGAAAACCTTAATGATAGCTTCATATATTTTGTGCTTTATAGGTAGGAGACCAAGGTGTTGGAGTGGCGACCCCGCACCGGGAAACGCAGTGTTGGCAGACCCCCCACCAGGTGGACCGACGACATCAAACGAGTCGCAGGGAGCCGCTGGATTCAAGCGGACGGAAGCCTGTGGAAGTCCATGCAGGAGGCCTTTGTCCAGCAGTGGACGTTTATAGGTTGATAAAAAAGAAGAAGAAGAAGGTAGGAGACCCCGGGGCCGTTCGGTTGGTCCCGCTGACCATCGGTCTACCGGGGTACCAAGAGCTGGCTGCTATACCTTGGCCAGAATAATTAGTTTGGTCATCCAATGGGGCAATGCTGCCAGCATTTTGGGTACAGGGTAGGTAGTATGCCGCGCTGAGGTGACACCGATGAGGCACATAATTAATAAAGTACTTAAAAATAAAATGCTTTCGGCTTACTAAAAATGACTTTCACGGCCTCGACTATTGCGTTTCTAGGAGTATTTATTCTAAGATAATATCCTTCGTTATACGAGCAGTTTGCAAGGCTCCGTTTTGTAAACAGCGAAGTGGGGCACGCGGTCAGGGATACCTGGGGCTGCCCAAGGAGATACAAACAGAGCTCTGTTTACAAGGATAGGAGTACAACGGGTTTATTGTTCAGATTCGAGTTTGAATTTGAGGTTTTTGGTCGCCCGTAAGCTCCAGATTTAATACAAACGTAGTTTTGTTTTAATTTTAGAAGCTACGAGGGGCATTCTGACTCTTCTCGTAGTTCCTAGTTCGTAGTAAATGTATCGACTATCGAGGTTCGAAATTGATTTTCAATTTTCATTGTAAAAAAACCGGCCAAGTGCGAGTCGGACTCGCGCACCGAGGGTTCCATACTCCAAAAGTAAAAGTAAAACGATAATATTATATTAATTTGCTTATTTATCGTTAACTGTGTTTGTAGAGGTTTATTGTTAATATAAAAAAAACTATGCTAGTTAGAGCGTTGGTTTTATTTTTCCTATAAAATATACATAAATCTCTATTGACCATAATTATTTCAGATTTTTCGATTGGTAAACTTCGTAGATAAGGGGGGGGGGAACGGTATTTTTTTCGACATTTTGGCCGATTAATCAGAAACTATTATATCTAGAAATAAATAAAAAACTGTTTTAGAATGCAAAAGTAAAGGCCTTTCATATGATACCCCACTCGGTATAATTATCTTACTTTGAAATTTCAAACCCCTGATTTTCCCCCTTTTTTAATTAAACTAAAATAATTTTCGCGTTCATTTTATTTTTCCTGTAAAATATACATAAACCTCTATTGACAATAATTATTTCAGATTTTTCGATTGGTAAACTTCGGAGATAAGGGGGGGGGGGGGGACGGTATTTTTTTCGACATTTTGGCCGATTTCTCAAAAACTATTATATATAGAAATAAATAAAAAAATGTTTTAGAATGCACAAGTTAAGGCCTTTCATATGATACCCCACTCGGTATAGTTATCTTACTTTGAAATTTCAAACCCCCGATTTTCCCCCTTTTTTAATCAAACTAAAATAATTTTCGCGTTGCTTTTATTTTTCCTGTAAAATATACATAAACCTCTATTGACCATAATTATTTCAGATTTTTCGATTGGTAAACTTCGGAGATAAGGGGGGGGGGGGGGGAACGGTATTTTTTTCAACATTTTGGCCGATTAATCAAAAACTATTATATATAGAAATAAATAAAAAACTGTTTTAGAATGCACAAGTAAAGGCCTTTCATATGATACCCCACTCGATATAGTTATTTTACTTTGAAATTTCAACCCCCCGATTTTCCCCCTTTTTTTATTAAAACTAAAAATAATTTTCGATTTTTATTTATTCCAATGATTTTGGGCCACTATTATACACAACTATGCCAAATTTCATGTCGATAGCTTTAATAGTTACTGAAATAATTGACTGTGACAGACGGACGGACAGACGGACGGAGAAAGTCTCACCATAAGGGTTCCATTTTTACCATTTTGGTATGGAACCCTAAAAATAATCCAAAAACCATAGAGCCCCTGTCTTCCGCGCAAGCAAAAATATCTCGCTCTTTAATTTGTTACATTTTTTTACAACAAAACCTAATTTCATTCATAAAAAAACCTAATTTCCAACTTCGTTTTGTATCACCCCATTATTCTTGCAAAGATTCATCAGCTAACCTAATTCCTTTAAAAATAAGAATCGGTCTAAGATATCGGTTATGGTCTTAGGCTGAGATCTATAGATGGCACTCTCACTCAGCTCAGACTCAAGACCTAGTTAAAACGAGACAGATTTATGTCGGAACATAAGTGTGTCTCATTTTAACTCTATCTTGAGTCTAGAGCACAGCCAGAGTAAGATCTCAGCCTTAGTGTAAGACCTACATATAGATGGCACTCTCACTCAGCTCTGACTCAAGACTGAGTTAAAACGAGACAGATTTATGTCGGAACATGCATTATTTGTATCTCATTATAACTCTATCATAGTCTTAGTCTTGAGCAGAGCCAGAGTACGATCTATAGATCTCAGCCTTAGTGTAAGACCTACATATAGATGGCACTCTCACTCAGCTCTGACTCAAGACTGAGTTAAAACGAGACAGATTTATGTCGGAACATGCATTATTTGTATCTCATTATAACTCCATCATAGTCTTAGTCTTGAGCAGAGCCAGAGTACGATCTATAGATCTTAGCGTAACTCTCGCAAATTATTATTACCTTTAAGAACTCTACTTACTACTACTTATTACTTTTAAGGTTGATTACACGGGTCTGCACGCGAAATTCAAATTTAATTTGGTTCTTCGCAATTTGTAAACTGATACGACAAAGTAGGCTTAGGCCTTCTAATTGTGCCAGTGGAATTATCATCTTCACAGGTTTACATAAAATCTTTACTTGAAGACGATCAGACGATCAACAGTTTAATCAAAATATCGACTAATTTGTGAGTAACTCACATCCAACTCAGTATTTTGATTAATTTCTTAAACTGGTCACTTTCAAGTAAAGATTTTTATGTAAACCTGTGAAGGTGATAATTCCACTGGCGCAATTAGAAGGCCATTAGCCTACTTTGTCGTATTAGTTTACAAATTGCGAAAAACCAAATTAAATTTGAATTTCGCGGGCAGACCCGTGTCTTGCACCTTAAGAACTCATTACTTTTAAGGTTCATTACACGGGTCTGCCCGCGAAATTCAAATTTAATTTGGTTTTTCGCAATTTGTAAACTAATACGACAAAGTAGGCTTATGGCATTCTAATTGCGACGATGGTAGGGTAATATCATCTTCACAGGTTTATATATAAAAATCTTTACTTGAAAGTGTTCAGTTTAAGAAATTAGTCAGAATATGGAGTTGGACGTGAGTCACTTACAAATTAGTCTTAATTTTTTAAAATAGGCAACAACACTCTTAAATCTTTGGCTCACCAATGCGAAAGCCTGTAAATAGAACCGAAGTACGATAATAGCCTTAGAAGGCTTTATACATAAGAAGGTCAGGGGTCAAGGATACGACGTCCGACGTTATCCTGGCGAGGAAAATAGAGTGCCGTTTTTATGTGTTGGTTTAGTAATTAAATTTGTTTTAGTACCGATATTTATTGGGTAAGTAAAATGGAGCAGTGATTGTTTACCTATTTAGTAGTAAAGGCTTGGACATACAACGCGCGACAGTATCGCGTATAAGGGCGATGCTACACGGTGGCTTGCGGTGTCGCTGCGTTGATTAAGCGGCTTACGGCCTGTTTCACCATTTGCTGATAAAATGCCTGATAGCCTATCCACAATTAATCTGACAGATAGCGTTTAAATTACTGTTTCACAAGTGTCCGTTAAGACAATCCAGCAGATAAACTCTTCGATCGTCAAACAGATTTATCTGACAGATATTTTATCTGTTAGATATATATCACTTAACACACTTTAACTGATAGTGGTGAAACAGGCCCTTAGACTAATAACGCATAGACCGATAGTTCCATACAACGAGACCAGCATAACGTGTAACCGTGAAACGAACTATGTGTGCTAAGAGCGTCGTTTAGTTTACGCTCGCCTTTGAGTAATAAACCAACACAGGAGAAGAATTGACGCGCGTACCCCTCTGTAAGTTGGGTATGAGCAGTGCTCATACTCGTTATATAAAACTGTTTGACTCGAGTCACGCGCCTGTCAACTACGTATGGTTAGCGGAGAATGAGCTCCGCTATAAATGCCGAATATGAGAGTATTTTCTTCTAAAAAAATATTTAAAACATCCAGTTTACTAAAGAATAACATTTATTTACTTCTGATGTATTATTTTATCCAAATAATGCAATACTTATGCAGAAAACTTAAGAAAACTGTCGATCTGAAAATGTTGCTACTTAATCGTACATGAAATAATTTGGGGAAAATATTGAAAATTAATCTTCCTACTTACTATTCGTTTAGAGACCTTTATCTTGAACTGCATTATAAATTGATCCCATAGAATTAAAATCACGATAGAATAGGAAGGGGTGAACGACTAATTTATAAGCTTTAAGTAAAATATGACTAGATATATAAATACGAACTTTGATCGTCTGTGGGATTATCAAATAATGATAAAAAATTCTTTCTATAAAACCGACTTTAAACGCCACTACAAAGTATAAAACAATTTTAATTTGTACATGTATGTTGAAGTCGGGCGGGCCTAAATATAAATGATGAAACTAATGCGCGACGCTAGCCCAACTTTGCCCGATCGGCGTATGAAGTCGGTTTTTTAAAGATATTTTTTTTACATTATTATTTTAAGCTTTTTTGTGTATATCTCTGATCGCGAGCAATTTGCTCTTAATCATTGAGTTCCTTCCTCCATCACCGAAGATATGAATCATCTTCTCTTCTCCTTTTAAATAGGCCCAACCTTATTATGCTTTCTTTCAAAAAAAATTGAAATCGGTTCAGATTTGACGTAGTTATGGAGTAACATCTAACATTATATCAACAAAAATTTATATGGGAACCACCTCTGAAGTATGCCCTACTAAACAAAAAAAAAATTATCAAATTTCATTCATTATTTGGCGGAATAATTGGGTAACAAATATACAAAAAATTCAAATTGAGAACCTCCTCCTTTTTTGAAGTCGGCTAAAATGATTGCATTATTATAACGATCGCAATGGTGTCTGATTGGCTGGTACTCTCCCACTATTGTTTAAAATGCATTGATGCAGCTAGAGCTCCATAAACTCAGCGAATTCATAAAATTAGTTTTTTTACTCAATTATTTCAAAATTTATAGGTATATATTTCCATATAGCCAGTGTGATATGATTTTCTAAATATATAAAATGAAAAGGTGACTGACTCACTGATTTATCAACGCATATCTACTATGACGTAGGCATCCGCTAAGAAAGGATTTTTACAAATATAATACAAAAAATAATGAAAACGAGACTAAAAAATTGTTTAATAATAATGATAAGTTCTACGTAAGTCTTTCTTACTCGAAAATTAGGACTTTAATTTTATGAAGTCGGCCACACCGCAATAAAATTAGGGCTGGACAGCAAGATTTCATATGTCGATATTGGTGGGGGGATTGTATAAATTATTTATACCGAGATATTTTTATCGTCTTACTAATGGTTCATTGACGAAAAAAAATATTTAAATTCTATACATATTTGGTTCATTAAAACTTGGCAATTGAATTAAAGTACCCATACTTCTTATTCATCCCGCTAGGTTTACCGGAAAGCTAAATAGCTTGGCGGTGTTTTATTACAGATGGGGTGGCCACTATAGCCATGGCGGCAGCCTAGCATTACAAACAAATATACACTTCGTTCAGATGAAGTAGATGAAAAAAATAAGCCTTCCAAGTAAAGTATGTAGGTACAAGTTTTAACTTACCAATCATAACTTTAAATAATTTTTTTTTTAGGGTTCAGTTTTTACTTTTTATGTTTCCTCCATACTGGACTGAGAGAATATTATTCAACGCTGGAAAACGATCTTGTAAATCGAAAAAGTGAACTTTAAACCAGAGCCAATAACGTTTTAAAAAATCATAACAGCTCATAATAAGCTATCAGGAGCAGATTTTTTTCAAAAAGCATATTTTTTAATGTAACACATCAGATGATACTAATTACATATATAATTCTAAAGTAGAATTACTTTAGTTTTATACATTAGTTTTATATCAATTTAGACTAATAGTTTTTCAATTTCAAGAAGCAATGTTGCTGTAACTTGGTATTTGATACATATGAAACCACGAAATAACTCTAAACTCTGAAATGCTAATTATGCTGTATTTATTTTTAAGGAAACATGATGTAGTCCTAACAGTTTGTACTTAATATACTTTTTAGAAATAGATACATCGTAAATTTCGCTTTAAACATAAATAAAACAAATGATGTTTCATTAAAAATGCTGTATGTTTATTTAAACAAGATTACTCAAAAAATCAATGTGTTCAATATTAATACCCACTACGTATTCAAATAAAAATTAAATGTCTCTCAACTTAATAAACAATATTATTAAAAATCTATGACAAAGTACAGCACTCCCTGGTGGCTTATAACCTTAAATCATAACTAAACAGCTGCTCTAAGGTGATATACTGTGGTACCTACAGCATGCTTTCAGCATGAGATTGAGAGTATAGTGACGGAGTAAATACCTTGGTATCTACAAAATCTGTTAATAATCAGATAATCCTAAGTCCTTACAGTAGGTACACCTAAGTGCACTGCACTGCTAAAAAGTATTGATAACTTTTTTGAAGTATCTTTATAATATTGAAAAATAGATGGTGTCTTAGTATTTACAGCATTTTTGAGTACGTTGAAAAATATTAATAACAAAAAATATAATATAAACATGTAGAGAAGGTCAACATAGTATCTTAGAAAAATAATGTCATAGGAAAACGAAAATCCGACAATCCGACGCTGTATCTTTTTCTTCCAAATATATAAAAAAGTCATTTTGTTATTTTTCGAAATAAGCTAGATCGCTTTCCAGCGTCAATATAGTCCAAAGTTTCTAGCTGTATCTTTACGCAAGTACTAAAAGCCTACAAAGAGTCAATCTAATAGCAAAGGCATATTATGACTAAAATAACGGCAAGAACCTCGTTTCCTAGCGCTTCTATATACCTACCATGTTAAAGATCTCGAACAAAAAAATTTACTCTCGAATAAAGTAACTCTGTTGTAAATAATTATTAGAAAAACTTATCGAAAGTCGATAATCGATAGTGTCAAATCCCTAAAATGCTTACACAAATGATGCGATTGTTTCATGTAATGATAGAGCGTCCCTGTGTGTGAATGTGATAGTGTGCATATACTTTAAGGTAGTGTTTGCTAATTATATTGTGTGCGTGCATAGCGACGTGATGGAAAAATGCAACTGTAGTAAGCAAGTTTTCATGTGTGCTACCTCACCCCCCACCGTAATTGACAGACTTTTTTGCGAATAAATTAGGGGTCAAGTCCTCTCCATTGCTGGTTTATTACTCAAAGACGCTCGCCGATACGTACACAAGTGTGCGTGCCGATAGGCGTAACTAGCCTTTAAAGGCTACCATGAAAGGGTTTATTTTTGCTCGCCGACACTTACACGTGTGTGCGTGCCGATAGTCGTAATTAGCCTTTAAAGGATACCATGAAAGGGTTACACTCCGCGCGCGGCTACTGCCTATCTAGATGCGTTATAATTCTATGGTTGTCGGCAAAAAAGGCCTGCAAGATGCCACCAACATGCCCGCAGTTCAGATTATTACAAATAGTACAACGTACGCGCTTCAAAAACTTATTATTACTTATTAAGACGATTTCGCCGTAATTTCTCAGCCTCAGCAGCAGGAATTTTTGCGATACAATCTAAACATAACGACGATTAGGGCTGGTTTTCACCGCAGCGCCCTCGAGATGATGTCTCGGATCTGAAAAGTCGTTTCGCATGACCGAGATCACTGATATTATCCTAATACAACCGTTGTGGGTCCTTTACGAGCGTTTCAATGACATCCACAAAGATAATTCGCTTCAACGTGTGATAAAATCGGTGGGACCTTATTAAGGGGTCGGTGGTACCTCGTTGAACCATTTTGTGCTGTTTTAGCGTTGTTACGAGAGGTCATTATAGTGACGATCACATTTATAAAGCGACTCAGTAGCTTTTGCCCGCGACTTCATTTGAGTGAAGTTAAGTTTTTAAAAATCCTGCGGAAACCTCTGTTTTTCCGTGAAAAAAGGTAGCCTATGTCACTCTTCAAGTCCTTAACTATATCCACGCAAAAAGTTAAGTCAACCCATTGCTCCGTTGTTGTGTGATTGAAGGACAATAACTAACACACCTTCGCATTTGTAATATTAGTTTAAGGATACTATACATACTAAGTTTTATAATGGCTCTTTATACGATAAAGTTCAAGATTATGTTTCTGATCCGGGAGTTTTTGTGGTGTGTCACGCACGTGTTGTCACAAAGTCATCCTTCTGCTATTTTCACGCCCCTGTTGACTCAAAGACGTCCTTCTGTCATTTTCACGCCCCTGTTGACACAAAGACGTCCTTCTATCATTTTCCCGCTCCTGTTGACACAAAGTCGTCCTTCTGTCATTTTCACGCTCCTGTTGACACAAAGTCGTCCTTCTGTGATTTTCACGCTCCTATGGACACAAAGTCGTCCTTCTGTAATTTTCACGCTCTTGTTGACACAAAGTCGTCCTTCTGTCATTTTCACATTCCTGTTGACACAATGTCCTCCTTCTGTGATTTTCACGCTCCTATGGACACAAAGTCGTCCTTCTGTCATTTTCACATTCCTGTTGACACAAAGTCGTCCTTCTGTGATTTTCACGCTCCTATGGACACAAAGTCGTCCTTCTGTCATTTTCACGCTCCTTTTGACACAGAGTCGTCCTTCTGTCATTTTCACGCTCCTGTTGACACATAGTCGTCCTTCTGTCATTTTGACAGTTGTTGACCGCAATGTAGTTCACATTGAAATTTGAAAATGTGAACTGATGTTATCGCGCGGTCTTGTTTCAATGTGGGGCACCTAGATACTTGGCAGTGAACGGTATCAATTAAATGACGGTTGCTGAGCTGAGAAGTTGGTAGGTAGGCTAAATTTCATGGGGTTGAATATTATGATGACTATTCATTTTGTACTGGTTCGTTTAGTATTAATAAACGAAAATGTATATTATGTATGTATTACTCACATATCCATACTGTCTGAGGAGCTATATTATACGACTGCGTGTTCCCACATTAATAGTACCTGTATTTATAATAACACCTTCCGCTCACCTACCCACACATATACATTACTTTATCATTTACTCAAAACATATCAAGTAATGTAAGGCTTCAAACTTTCAAACACTATTTTATAGTTAGCCATTAATTCTCAGGAGCGTTAACTTACAATCCTTCGATCACAGAAAAAACAGTCTTAAGTATACCTATTTTACTTTTAAATGTGGAATCAATGAGGACGATATAAATTTTTAATTTACAATACATAAAACATGAAGGAACAATTTATGATAATACAATACCATATTTGGCAAGCGTGGCGTTTTAATTGCCAATTACCTTCATGCAGCGCAATGGCGTGTAAGTAAAGAGAGCGTAAGGGCCAAATTAGACGGTGCCTCGTTCATCGTGCATCTTTGCAAACATTTTTGAGAAAATGAACCGTCTTAATTCGCCCTAAGAATGAATTTAGACGGTTCATTTATCAAACCGTCTAAATTCATTCGAACGTCGACATTTTCGAAGGTCATCGGTGAGCCATCGAAAATGAACCGTCTAAATTCGCCCTTAGGGCAAAGGGCCTTAGGGTTCATTTTTGCAAAAAATATTCGCTAAAATGAACGATGAACGAGGCACCGTCTAATATGGGTATAAGTAGTCCTGCAGTGGATTATGATTATGATGAAATTACATATCGTCGTCGAAGTACCAATACCTCCACCATTTTTTGTGAAGTTTACTTCATAAGGTTTATGAAAGATCATAAATTCATAATAGCATTTTTCAGTAGTAGTAGTTATTCGCATTTTTCAGTAGGTATTTCCAAAGTACACTTTAATCTTTCCAAATTACAACATTTAACAATTTTTATATTTCATCTGTCGAGAAAACTTAAGGTTTTTTTTTTCACTGTATAAAATGTTGATGTCGGCAGTTAGGAGATATTGGCATTTCGTCGACGATAATTATTATTAACGTTTTTAAAAAACTTTACTACTGCTCGGGTTTCGGGAGTCTATGACTATTCGTGACCGTATACTTACGTATCCTTTTGGGACAGATTTCGAAAATCTAATACTTAACGTTATTCTTGAACTCTGGTGAACTAACCACTAGGACCGAAACAAGAAATAGTTTAACAATTGTAATGTTCGGCGGTCAGAAGGGGTCTTGAAGAGAAAACAGCAGCAACGTGACGTTGTAGACGTTTATTTATACACAATAAATGTATTAAATTATAAAGTTCTTACTTGCGATGTAACACTTTACTGTAGCTTCTGAACTACTACTGCGACTTGGAGCTGACAACTTAGAACTGAGAACTGACTATTATTTCGAGTGGAGGACATTATAAACTAATACAAAGTAAACACAATTGCTGGGAATGGTAAACAACAGATCCGTGGACTCTGCACTCGTCAATAATTATTGGTAATTTCCAAACGATTCTAAATGTTAAACATCTCATTAAAGTACAATCGGTTACAAAAACATCTTATTACTCACGTATCTTAAAATGTACATTCAGCTACAAAATTATATAAAAATATCCAAATATTACAATCCTCCCCCTTTAAGAAAATAAACACAGTTTATTTTAAAACAATATTAAACAAAGTTATTCTAAAATATTTCGATACAAATCATAGTATAATCAAAAGAATAATATTTTCTTAACTAAATAATAATGATTATATATTTTAAAGTATACAAAATCTTAAACTTAATTAATTTACTTTTAATTGTGCAATTCGCGCACTACGTCTTAAAGGTATTTCAGAGTTTCCTGATGCAGAAGGCATTTCTTCAAGTTCAATGTCTCTGTCTCTATTATCATTGTTAACCTTGAAAGTTATACAATTTGTAATTCTTGCACAACAAGTTCTAGTATCTTCTAATGCTAATAATCTATCATTTCTATTGCAAAAGAAATGTCTTCTCCATAAATATTTAGCCAGACGATAAAGTACATAAATTGAAATCATTTTTAAAATAGAAAAGAATATATATGCAAAATAAACATTATTAACCACTTTATCAAATATTGTTTCATTTTCCATTTGATCAATTATATCATTAATCTTATCTATTTTGTGACTTGCTAAATTCAAACTTTCTAAATCTAATTTCTCATGAATTTTCATTGGTACAAAATTAATTTTAGTAATATTCTTATTTTTCAACTTTTTACAACATTCATCTGATACAATATCTATTTGAGGTAAAATTGAATTATAATGACTTTCTAAACTTAATGTTTGAGTTTGTAACATAATATTAGTGGTATACAATTTACAACTATCTGAAATTTTAATTATACCAGTATTAATTAATTCAATGTCAATAGGTTCTTTATTTTTACAATTCAACGTACCTATAGTTTTTCTAGGCATTACAAATAACCAATTAGTATTATGGTGTAATTTATACCATTGTTCGGATTGTATATAGCCTACTCTTGTATCACATTCAGCAGGCAATTTTGTATTGCTGTACATCAATTCAGTTTCACATGTTTTGCTTGTATGTACTGAATATAAGGCGGTTTCTAACTTACATATGTATCTTTGATTATTCTTAAGAATTTTACATTGGTTTAGATTATCTAAACTAGTATAATGAATCTTATTATTTGATATTAAAAAATATTTGAAATTAGGTAAAACAAATATAAATGTATTATCGTTACTTTTGATAGGTACTGGAAGAACATGATATAAATCATAACTGACTTGAGTGATTAAAGGCGTCTTAATTACAAATACAAGTTTTTCATTTGTTACATATGACACTAAGGTTGCTAACGATAACAATTCTGGAATATCTTTCTCGTTCAGTTCTAGAGGATATTTCGTTTGTGATGGCAAATATGATAATGTTTTCTTTAACTCTACTCCGTATTGTTCTGGAGTAATGATAACTGGATGAATGGCATTATTCTTCGCGAATAAAATTGCATTAATAATAGTAGAAATTTCATTGTTTACTTCGGTAGTAATTAAAGTTAATAAAGACATATGTTCATCAATATCTTGCTTCATTTTAATGCTAAATATTTTATCTCCTATATCTTTAGTATAGTTTGATAATAAATTTAAGTTTTCATTAAATATTTTTTCGTTATTATTTAAATCTGTAATGGTTGTATTGAAATTAGAAATCGTCGATTTAACAATGTTTGATTGAGTTTTAAGTAAGCTTAAAACTTCATGTTCATTTTTATCTAGATGTTCAATTGCATCGTTATATCTTTTTGCGTCATCGGCATCTAGAGTACCGAAGAGAACTTTAAAAATACTTCCGACTCCATCAATATAAGACCGTTTTACTCTATGACTATGAAAACCTGTTAATTCTCTAAGAATGTTTTCTTGAATATTCAATTGAGGAATTATTTGTTCTAAAATTAGAAGTGATGTTTGGCAAAGTGAAAACTTTGTGAAAGTTTCATGATTACAAAGATCTTTCGTTTTAATATAGGTATCATGAATTAAATTTATTTTTCTATGTATATCAGCTATATCTAAATATGTTATTAAATTCCATTCACTATCAAAATGATTAACTTTTCCTAAGTTTTCAAAGTAAATACCTCCTTTATCTATCACACTTATATTATATAACTTATCGCTACTTATTACATACGGTGTATCCATGTCAGGAATATCGTAACAAAAATCAGGTTCATTCTGAAACAAACGCATGTTTCAACCTATTAGTATGTACTTTAAGTTTCTTATTTTTAATTTTAATTGTAACGTTAGTTGAAGAATTTATTTTAATTATTTTATAAGGTCCTAACCAATAAGGTGATAACTTACGAGACCTTCCTGGCTTAATTGCCTCATTGCTTAAATAAACTGAATCTCCTACTTTAAATTCTATGTCCTTACATTTCTTATCATATATTTGTTTATTATATTCTTTTGAATCAATCAATTTCTTTCTAGCTATTTTTCTTGATTTTTGTAATTTTAAAATAAGTTCGTCTAAGTAATTATCATAATAATATTTGAACTCTGGTTCTTTAACTATAGAACTTGGTAAATTAGCCTTAAAGCCAAATATTAGTTCGAATGGTGTGAACTGTGTTGATGTGTGAACACTTGTATTATATGAAAACATAGCGAAATCAATCCATTTGTCCCAATTAGTTTGATCTTCGTTAACGTAATGTTTCAAGTAATCTGCTAATGTCGAATGACTACGTTCTAATGCACCATTGGATTGTGGATGATAAGCACTAGTATTTATCTTTTTTATTTTGAATAATTTAGAAATTTCTTTTATTAAATTAGAAGTAAAATCTGCACCTTGATCAGTTAATAATATTTTAGGTATTCCAAATTTACATATAAAATTACGAACAAAACAATCTGCAATTGTTTCAGCATCATGTTTAGGTAGTGGATATGCTTGAGAGTATTTTGTTAAGTCATCTTGCAATGTTAAAATATATTTATTACCATTTTCGGATACAGGCAATGGACCTACAACATCAAGAGCTACTTTTTGGAATGCCTCTGTAGATGTTGAAGTAATTTCCATAGGTTTTTTATTTTTTTTTTCTGTTTATTTTATTCTTCTGACAAGATTCGCACTTTTTAATGTATTCTTTAATATCTTTTTTCATAGTGTCCCATTTATAGTTAGCTTTAATTTTCTTATAAGTTTTATGAAATCCTGTATGACCTGACACAACATTTGAATGATTTTCTTCTAAAATAGACGGTATATCCTCCCTTTTTGGCGTTTGAACTCTGTCGTGAAAAACATTGATTGATATTTCTGTATCTTTAAATATGTATCTAATTATAGTTCTGACTTTATGCCATTTAAGACGAAAGTGACAAAAACTAGTTAAATTTATTTCTTTTATATTTTCTTGTAGTAATGCTTGTTTTAAATTTTTGAAGCATTCAAATATGTCTTCATATGTTACGCTATCCCAATAGTTTAGTTTTGGGAAAGTAAAATACACTTTACTACCATTATCTTGTATACTTAAAACTTCATATTGAACTGGTTCCTTTGACTTTAATTCATTAACATAAGATTCATATTCTAACAACTTCTTATCATTCTCAATGTCTAAGTCGGTTGACGTAAAGATAACCTTATTTCTGTTATTTGGAAGTTTATCATTGTATTCTTCGAGTTTATTATATAAAATAGGCTTCCTTTCCATTTCTTTTAAAAATGACGAATAACTTTCTCCATTTCTCGTAACACTGTTAATTTTAATAATTTCGCCTGTTTCTGTAGTTTCTGGTTTTATTCTACTTAAAGCATCTGCATTTTGGTTTAACCTTCCTTGTTTATAAACTATTTCATAATCGTATTCCTCTAATAAAAGTCTCCATCTAACTAACCTAGATCCAGGATCTTTAACATTCATTAGCCAAGTTAAAGGTTTGTGATCTGTTATTATTCTAAATTTACGTCCATACAGGTATGGTCTAAAATGTTTTACAGACCATACTATCGCCAATAATTCTTTTTCAGTAGTAGAATAATTAATTTCACTCTTATTCAAGATTCTGCTTGCATAAGCTATAGGTAGATCTTCAGATTTTGAAACTTGAGATAAAACGCTTCCTATTGCGTAATTACTAGCGTCCGTTGTTAAATTAAAAGTTTCGGAGAAATTTGGATATTGTAAAATAGGTTCTTCACATAATTTTGTTTTTAATGTTTCAAATGAATCTTGTTGTAAACTTGTCCAAATAAAAGGTTCATCTTTCTTTAAAAGTTTAGTTAAAGGTTGACTAAGTTTGCTAAAATTCTCAATAAATCTTCGGTAGTAACCGGCTAGACCTAAGAACGCTTTAATATCTTTTGGAGTTTTTGGTATCGGATAATTTTTTACAGCTTCTATCTTTTTTGGATCTGGCTTGACACCGTCCTGAGTGATTAAATGTCCTAAATACATAACTTCGGTTTTTAAAAATTCACATTTGTCTGGTTGGAGTTTCAAGTTATGTTGTGACAATCTATCAAAAACTTCTTTTAATTTTATATTATGGTCTTGTAACGAATTACCATATATTACAATGTCATCAAGATAAACAAAACTTTTAATTCCTTGTAATCCGACTAAAACGTTATTCATCAGTCTTTGAAAGGTTACTGGAGCGTTTTTTAATCCAAAAGGCATCCTAGTATATTCGTAATGTCCTAACGGTACACTAAAAGCTGTTTTGGCTTGATCCTTTGGACTCATTTTTATTTGATGAAAACCTGACGCTAAGTCTAAGGTCGTGAAATACTTACTATGACCTAACTGATCCAGTATATCATTTATTTGAGGTAGGGGATAGACATCTCCTATACTTATTTCGTTCAATTTCCTAAAATCGATTACAAGTCGCCATTTCTTTTTACCAGACGCGTCCAATTTTTTTGGTACCACCCATACGGGTGAGTTCCAAGGACTATTCGATGGTTGAATAATTCCATCCCTTAATAATTTCCCTATTTGTTCGTTAACTTCTTCCTTTAGAGCTTTTGGATACCTATACGACTTTGTGTTGATCGGAACGTTATTATTTGTTGGTATCTCGTGCATCACCGTATTTGTTGACGTTATTGTATCGCCCTCTAAATGAAATATATGATTATATTGTTTACACAAATCTACTAACGACTCTTTTTCTTCTTTGTTTAAATAATCGGTTCTTAAAGTTTGTTCTAATCTACTCAAACGATTTCCTGGGTACGCTGTGTCATTATTAAATTTGTTTACGCTAATTATCTCGTTTGTTTCTCGAAGCTCGTTAGTAAACGGTTCTAACTTCACAAACAACTTATTTATTTTGACTTCCTTATCTGTCGTATTCAAACACATTGTTAATGCTTTGTTTTCATGAACTTTAACTATACTCGGACATAAATAAACACCTTCTGATATCTTAATTGGTTCCGATATTATTCCTTCTTTCAAATTAGGATTCTCTATACAAATAGAAATAACCTTTTCACATCTTGGTTCTATCACACAAACTTCCCTTTCATTATTCATACTTTTATTCAGTTTTTGTGGATTAACTTCACAACTTCTTTGAGAACAATTATTTTCACAACTTTTATTACTTTTGAATTCCTGTGGATGAACTTCACAGCTTCTTTCATACATATTTCTTTCATTACTCATCTCTTTTTTCAACATATTTTGTGGATAAACCTCACAGTCGCTCTCAAACATATTACTTTCCAAATCATCATAACACATATCACTTTCATTTTTCTCATCACACATATCATTTTTCAACTTACTTTCGTTCATTTTTTCACTAGAAATTTTTATTTCATCATGCTCAATTTTAAACTCTGTACCACATATTTTAATTTTATTCTCCTTATAACTTATTATTGAGTCAGTTTTCGACAAGAAATCGCTACCTATCACTCCATTACATTTTATAGGAAAGCTATCAGGTACCACGTGAAGTGTTTGATAAAACTCTTTTGTCTCCTATATTGAATGTTAAATAGGTACAACCGATCGTTTCGGTTGGACTAGCGTCCTTATCGATTCCTTTTAGTTTTATCTTTTTATCCTCGTATATTAACGTTTCTCCTTCCAACGAAGTTATTTTTATTAATGTGACCTCTGCCCCTGTATCGATTAAAAACTTATTTTTGTTCTCTAATATGTTATCTGATTCTAAATATACATAGGACGAAATACGCGTGTCTATAAATCTTATTCGGCCTGGATCAAATTGGTGGTCCTTGGGTTGGCCGCGGGCCTCGGACCGTTGGAGTTTAAATGCTTGTTTTCATTGCTCCTATTGTTCGTTTGCCTGTTATTATGATTATTCCAATTATTATTTGGATGATTGAAATGGTTATTTTTATTTTGATGAGGTTGGTTGTTGTTACGGTTACGATTATTATTATGATTATTTTTGTTTGGATTATTCCAACATTCTTTGGCTAGATGTCCTCGTTTATGACAAAAAAACAAGTAGGTATATTATTATTTGATTGATTTGGTTGTATATGTCTAATCATCGGTGGATATCTACACTGATGAGCTAAATGATTTAATTTGTTACAATTTGTACATCTTTTAATACCTGAATTGAAATTTTGTTTTGCATTCATTTCCTGTCTAGATTTTATTTCTTGTTCTTCCGAAATTGCTATAGATACCGCATCCTCAAAGGTTGACGGTTTCTGTGATTTTAACAAAATATGGAGTTGTGGTAGAAGACCACTAATAAAAATGTTTAAAGCCTGATTTTTTAATAACTCTATGTTCGCTTCGCGAGCTTCTTTTGATAATTTTGGATCCAAAGATTTAATTAATTTAATATAGCAATTTTCAACCCTACTAGAGTATTTTGAAATAGATTCATTTTGACCCTGTCTACAAGAATTTAATTCGAGTTGCCATTGTGCAAATGTTCGTTTTTCCGAATAATTTTCTAATAAATGTTCTTTTAAACTTTCCCATGATGAAAATGACCTATTCAATAATGTTGACCTAATATTTCCTTCAATTTTTGATAAAACTACTGACACGAATGCTAATTTATAAACTGGATTTAATAGAGCGTATGCATTATTGCAATTATCTATGAACACGTGTAAGTTTGCCTTATCGCCATCATATTTATTAATCATTCTTTCAGCTAGGTTGATATCTATAAATCCACCAGAAACTTTATCCTCTGAACTATACATTTTAAATAATTATTTACTTGATATTCCGATAAAATAAAAAAAATAATTAATAATAATCTGTAATAATCGTATAAAATCCTATAATTTCTCAATTTTCTAAAATCTCTTTATAAATTCCTATAAAATATCCATAAAATTCTATTATTCCATATAACACACAATAAATAAATTTTACACAATATAACAACAATTATACTACTCACTTGAGTTAGTAATTGGTATACTGCGGAGTTCCTGGTCCGGTCTGCTCGTCCGTCGTCGCGTAGCGGTGCACGTGGTAGCGCGAACGCTGCCGAAGGTCAACTGGCTCGAAGCTGGGGTACTGGCCTTCACCAGTGAAGAACCACAACCACGTCGTGCTCAGCTGATGTGCTCGCCGATTATTGTCTTCAACTTCGTCGCTGCCGAGGATTGCCGACTGTTTGCCATGCCTCGGTGTTTCTTTAGACTCCTTAAGGTTGTTTCCCCAGTACGTTTATTCTAAACGTCTTGAAACTGGAGATCCGCCGCTCAACTACTTGTCAGGAACAAAGGACTCTAATATTTCAAGAGCCTTCTTAATATCCCACACTTCTGACACCAAAATGTAATGTTCGGCGGTCAGAAGGGGTCTTGAAGAGAAAACAGCAGCAACGTGACGTTGTAGACGTTTATTTATACACAATAAATGTATTAAATTATAAAGTTCTTACTTGCGATGTAACACTTTACTGTAGCTTCTGAACTACTACTGCGACTTGGAGCTGACAACTTAGAACTGAGAACTGACTATTATTTCGAGTGGAGGACATTATAAACTAATACAAAGTAAACACAATTGCTGGGAATGGTAAACAACAGATCCGTGGACTCTGCACTCGTTAATAATTATTGGTAATTTCCAAACGATTCTAAATGTTAAACATCTCATTAAAGTACAATCGGTTACAAAAACATCTTATTACTCACGTATCTTAAAATGTACATTCAGCTACAAAATTATATAAAAATATCCAAATATTACACAATTCGATTATAGGTATTAAATACCTGTCATTATTATTATTTACTTACCAATCTTACTTCCTCTTTACGATTAAGCTAAAGCGACGACTTACCTGTAAATAAAATAAAAATCTATAAATATACACAATATATTATATAAATCTTTGCGCAGTTAACGACCTGCAAGCAGGATATTTTTGGTAAAATAAATCGTGGCACAATAAAATGCAGATGGTTTCCAGCCGGGTTGTGGCACGGATCCGGCTCGGGAATATTTGGTTTCGTCGGATAGCGAAACGGTCGGAACCAGAATGCTTAATTTGAAAATGTATTTTCACATCACTATGTCGTATGGTACAGTTTACCTAAATTACTAGTGTTGCCCCTCGATTACGTCCACAAAGAGTTTGGTTTTCGGTTCCTTAGAAAGTTCCTTGTTCTTCGGGGATAAAAAGCCTATATGCCACTCTCTAAGTCTTAGTAGGTATACCCATGTACACCCATGCCAAAATTCACGACAATCCGTAGCTCTGTTTCAGCGTGATTGAAGGAAACACCAAAAATAAAGACTTTGGCATATTTATAACATTAGTTGTGTAGATTTTATTAAAATAGTGGGTAGATCTAGATGCACTTAGAATTCATTTATTATTCCATTATTGTTGCAGTAGCGTGAATAAATGGCGATTTCAAGAACGGCGAGTGACGTTTAACTGAGGAATAAAGAGAGCCTTGTGACAATTTTTGTATTGAAAATCTACCAAAATATCTTTATTCCACGGTTAAAAGTTACTCAACGTTGGTGAAATCGGAGCTAAACTCAGTAGTGCGCCGATGCTGATTATGATGGAGTTCGAGGCTCTAAACATACAAAGGTTACGTAAATAGCTTATTGAACCAGATTCAAGATCGACAAAATATACATGAGAAAGAAAACGAATAAGGCCTTTTCGTGTTCCGATTTCAATAGTAAATAATCGAATAGGAGCAAAATTGAAGCTTCGAGAGCGTCATCGAATCTACGAGTACAAGCTTCGAGAGCGTCATTTATCGAATCTACGAGTACAAGCTTCAAGGGTCATTGTCCCGCGGCGGCATAAAAGTATTTACGCGTTACCGTCGTACTAAATTTTATATCACAAATGAGGTTGTCCCCGAAAGCCGAGGAATTCGGAGTGACCGGAAAATAGCCAATCTAGATTAATGGCAAATATGCGACCATGTAGTCTGTATACAGAGTGTATGTGATGTGATAACACATAGCGCTCAACCCGGGTGTGAGCGGGTGCGGGCAGCGGAGCGGGTAGCGGGCGCGTCCTCCTAGCGTTCATGCCGCTCGGCACCCGCCTTAGGCGACGTTTTCGCATAGGCGATTCGCCGCGCGGTGCGCGGTTCGGCGTGTCGCGCGAGCCGTCGCGCGATATGGCCATTGGCCAAGGTATGAGGGCGAGAGAGAGCGACGCACCGCGCGTCGCGCGGCGATTCACCTGTGCGAAAACGTCGCCTAAAGGCCTCTGCCTAGAATCTTGCGGGCAGCGGGGCGGCGGCGGCGCGGTCACCGCTTGTATGGAGTGCACCGCTCGTTGCCCGCCCCCGCGCCGCTGTTTTCGAGGGCCGGTCCATTTGATTTTACGCATTAGATCCTGCCGCTCCCGCCCCGCCGCCGCCACCGCCCCGCTGCCCGCAAGATTCTAGGCAGAGGCCTTTAGGCGACGTTTTCGCATAGGTGAATCGCGCGTCTTCCTGTCAATTTCATATTGAAATCTTAAGCGTTTGTTCTACACGCCGCCCGCACCCGCTCGCACCTGGCCCGAAGTCATGCATAACGCCTTTCTACAAGTCAAAAAATTGAATCAAATGGACAATTTCGAAAATAATCATTTCAGAAATGTCTCTGGTCTGGTCGTATTCTTTGTCCCTAGCTAGTTACCAACCTAACGTCAAAGAGGATAAGCGTTCCGGCACGATAGCGTGTAGAAAAGAAACCGATTATGGTCATGGGTTTAAATTCAAATTCAAAATCATTTTATTTCATGGAGGCCAACTTGTGGCTCTCCTATGACAAGTCATGACTCTACCACCGATTCGGAAAGCTGATTCTGCTGAGAAGAGCCGGCAAGGAACTAAGCAGAGCCGGCAAGAAACTCAGCAGGTGAAACTAAAACTAAAACTGCCATAGCCCCTTCTTCAAGTACCATCAGGTCATCTTAATATAAACAAGAAAAAAGTTTAAAACTGTAACCGGATTACGGAAAGGATGTAGCATCAGTTATATTGATTTTATTCGTATAAATAACCCTAATAACGAATGGATTGACATTCGGTTCAGTAGCTTAGGCGCTACAGGGGAACACGCGTACATGTAAACATACACACAATTACAAACAGACTGCTTAAATCACAAGCCTTCCTTTTGGCTTTGCCATAGTCGGGTAAAAATAAAAGCTATCACTGAAAAATATACGAAGAAAATCTTATTAAAATAAAACCCGCATACAGAACCCGGCTGAAACAATTCAGTTTCCCCGCAATAAGTCGGATGTAGGTCAAAGGTTATAGTCCTAAAATACGGATTTAGCATCACTTGGATACAGCGGCCCTCACGTAGAATATAAAACTAGCAAATATTATTCAAACAGACTGTTAACCTCAGCACGACCAAGTCGACAGTCGACCGAATTGCGAGGAATGGCAAATTGAACCACCGACATAACGACACGGTGATTTTATTTTGGTATTATGGTTCTATGTTTTATGTTTCAACAAATAATCCGAATGTTTTAAGGTACGATGTTTATCCTTTGGGACGAGTGATATTTATTAAAAAACATTGATATTGACATATAGGTATAGCCAAAAACAGCGACCACAAATGAGTATCAATATAATCGTTTAATATCAATATCCAATCAAACTTGACATCGTCCAAAATTCCTCAGTGCTTTATAACTTGAAGAAGTCTTCGAAAAGTGGGTTTGCCAGTGATGTTACATATATTCGAAACATTTAAATGGCTTGCTAAGGGTCTCATAAGGAGGCTCTATGGGTTGCTCAGCGGGCGATATAAAGAACTATGCTCGGAATATCCCGGCGGGATCAAATCAGAAATGAGGCGATCTGTCTGTCCGACCCGCTCGAAGGACGGATGGACTGTCAGTCTGTCACCCCCCACTAGGTTGACGGACGATTTCAGGCAAATCACCGGAAGCCACTGGATACAGCCTATGTTAAGCAGGAAACATCTATCGGTCGAGATTATGCATGATGAATATCGATGCTTGATGATTAATAGCTGGTTAATCGCAAAGCCTCGCGGAGCATACATTCATAAAACAAACATAAATGTTTACATACAAGCACATAAAAACAGACTGGCAATACATCTATTGTCTCACCGACCGCTTCTGGACAAAGCAAAATCTACTTATTGGTGACCAGCTTATGATAAAAATAATTCGAGGAATGTAAGTACGAGTAGGTATACAAATTTTTGATCGGTTGAAAGATCACTCACTTTTTAAAGCTAAGAAAATTCAACTTGCAAAGATAACCCAGTTCCCATACCTACAATAATTTCAAAGTCCTTCCAACTATCGTCTCATCCATTAGTCTGTCACTTAGGTGAGTCTTATACGCCGAAACATAAAAAGTGAAACTTACTCGCGTAAAATAAGTGTATTATTCCTAGTAGTATCTAAGTCATATGTTACAAATATATCTAAGTCATATGTTACAAATATACCTAAGTCCAAGGTTGGGCTCCTGAAATACGGTTTATGATCGCTCCGATACGGTACTTTCGTAGAACATAAAACACGTAAAAGCATTATTCAAAGAGACTGTAAAACTTCTAGGTACAGACAAGGCGAATGCGGGAGAATAATATAGGTAACATGGCTGATACACTAACGTAGTTTTGATAGACAAGTTTTTTGATAGTGTTTGCTAACTAGTTTAAAAGCAAGGTTATTCGGTTTAGGTCAGTGTTAAAATAATGTTATGATTGTAACCATCCACATTTTATAACTCAGCATAAAAACATGAAATATTTTTGAATGTTTGAACATGAAATGGTTTTTGTTACAGCCGATTTTCCCAGAATTCATTCTACTATTATTTATTATTAATTTTAGCAATACGATCTATAATTCTATAATAATAGGCTTTTCGTTAACGCGTACCTTTTTGAGTGTAATGTGTAGCTATTCGTATCATAAGCATATTGTTGGTGATTTTAATCTGGGTATCTATAAAACAAGATTGAATGGGCATCTTCTAGGCAAACGCGTTCCACCTTAGGCCACATCATCACTTTCCATCAGGTGTGATAGTGGACAAGCGTATGTATAATGTATAAAAAAATGATTATTTTGTACACAACCGCCAAATTAAATAAATGTAATCCCGGCAGAGAAGATTGTGAAAAGGTTAGTACTATTTTTTAGAGATTTTTTGGTGCTAGTCGCTTCGCAGTAACGAATAAGCTACCAATCCTAAATCTATGGAAACAGAATTAGTAGGTATCTACTCGTATCTTATTATCGTCGCTTGAGCTCTATCTAATAAAGAGGTGCAAAGTACTAAAGGATTAAGTTAAATACATACCGTACAAGGAACCGATATTGCGTGCACTCTAGTTTTTATCGGCCTGTAGCCGATACCACAGCTAGTCGTCTAACCACAATGGACGTACAAGTACCATTACCTACTCGTTTTAATATGAGGCTGAATACTCACTGGCTGCAAACTTCATACAAAGCAATCCTAGTCAAAGTTTTACAGTGCCTGTCTCTAATACCTACCTATGCACCTTAATTACTTTGGCTATAAGAACGTTTTACATTACAAAATTCGTTTATGGTATACGTTAACAATTAATTAAATTAATTACGAAAACCTTAACAGTCAAACGCGTATTGGTTTTAAACTACCTGCTATAATTTAACAGATTACCAATACAAAAACGCCAAATTTAGTTCAATTAATTTTATTTTATTTAAATATCTTTCCTGGTAAGATCGTAAGATTTTAAAAGCACATTGTGGCTTTTCTGTTGTTCACCATCTCTAAACTTAACTAAATTGACAGGTCTAAATCCAGTGCTATCCTTTTCGGGACAATTATGAAGGCGATGGCACTAGATCTGGCTTTTGAATTTAGTACAGTTTAGAGATTGGGCACAACAGAATTAGGCACAATGTTTCAATTTTAATTTTTCTGCTATTTCAGACACACCTATATATATAAAAGAAAGTGGTGTTAGTTACACTATTTATAACTCAAGAACGGATGAACCAATTTGGCTGAAAATTGGTGGAGAGGTAGCTTAGAACCAGGAGACGGACATAGGATACTTTTTATCCCGTTCGACCGCGTTTCCGTCAAGTCAATATAAAACCTGGTATAACAAAAATGCATCTGACATGGAATAAAAAAACGAAAATGACAGTGGAAGAACAAAACGTAGATAAATGACAGCTAAACGTAATTTTGTATTTGGTTAATTATGGTAGAAAATTATGGTAAAAACAATTATAAAAAATATAGTTTAACGTAATTGATAATATCATCAGTAATATGTTTTCTCTTTGAATCATCATTAACAATGCCCCGAGCAAGACGATCAAATGTTTCCTGCTACAAAGCTACGGATTGACGTGATTTATTGGATAGGTATAGTTGAGAGCCTGGAGGATGACAAAGATTTCCCGCGGGATGTTATGAACTAAATCCACGCAGACGAAGTCGCGGGCATCAGCTAGTATACAATAAACGGTAGGTATATAGTTGAAGATTTCCCTAAAGCTATAGCTAAAGGTAAACTGTTGGTAAGGTGTTCTATACGTCATGGCGACCGATGACGATAAAGTAAATGACGCTGGTCGACATACGCAGTGACATGTCTATTGTCTATAGACGACGTGGGTGGTAATTGCGGAGACAGTCGTAGTAACAATTGCTTCTATTTCAAGCCAATATCGGTTTTAAATTTAACAAAGCAAATGGAAATCAGGCAATTGCGCTAATCGTTGTCATTATTGTCTCAATTTTAAGGCAATTGTAACTTTAAATGTATTGTGAAATAGATAAATAAACCTGCTTGGTTGAGGTTGAGTGCATAAGACCAGCATAATAATTTTATGGAAGCAATAAAATATGTTCTTCCGTTGACTAATATGTATGTATGTGAGTTTAGCATAAATATTTATAATAGCTACTACCCATACAGAAGGCATACAGGTCATAAAATATATTAGACTAGCTGACCCAGCCACGCGTTGCTGTGACCCAGTAGGTATAATAGATTAAACTAATATTAAGATAAAAACTATCCTATCTTTCAAGTTGGACCAAATTACAGATAGTTACGAAGTTTTATCAAAATCGGTTCAGTAGTTTAGGAGTCCATCGCGGACAAACAACGTGACACGTAATTTATATATATTAAGATTTTTAAATTTTAACGGACTTCGTCCGCATGGATTTAGTTTTTAAAAATCCCGGGGGAACTCTTTCATTATCCGAGATAAAAAGTAGCTCTCCCGGTCTGAGGAACCACTACCTACTACATCCATTACTATACCCATGCAAAAAATCGCATCAATCCGCTGTTCTGTTTCGACGTGATTGAAGGACAAACCAACAAACAAACACACTATCGCATTTATAATATCAGTGCTTTATTATAACACTTTTTATAATTGTCAAATTTTTTACCATACTTAACCAAAGACAAAATTACGTTTAGCTGTCATTTACGTTTTATTATTCCACTGTCATTTGCGTTTTGTTATTCCATGTCAGATGCGTTTTTGTTATACCACGTTTTATAGTGACTTGACGGAAACGCGGTCGAACGGGATAAAAAGTATCCTATGTCCGTCTCCTGGTTCTAAGCTACCTGTCCACCAATTTTCAGCCAAATCGGTTCATCCGTTCTTGAGTTATAAATAGTGTAACTAACACCACTTTCTTTTATATATATAGATACTAGCTGATGCCCGCGACTTCGTCCGCATGGATTTAGTTTTTAAAATCCCGCGGGAACTCTTTCATTATCCGAGATAAAAAGTAGCTCTCACGGTCTGAGGAACCACTACTACATCCATTACTATACCCATGCAAAAAATCTCATCAATCCGCTGTTCTGTTGCGACGTGATTGAAGGACAAACCAACAAACAAACACACTTTCGCATTTATAATATAAGTAATGCTTTATTATAACACTTTTTATAATTGTCAATTTTTTTACCATACTTAACCAAAGACAAAATTACGTTTAGCTGTCATTTACGTTTTGTTATTCCACTGTCATTTGCGTTTTGTTATTCCATGTCAGATGCGTTTTTCTTATACCACGTTTTATAGCGACATGACGGAAACGCGGTCGAACGGGATGAAAAGTATCCTATGTCCGTCTCCTAGTTCTGAGCTACCTCTCCACCAATTTTCAGCCAAATCGGTTTATCCGTTCTTGAGTTATAAATAGTGTAACTAACACCACTTTCTTTTATATATATACTAGCTGATGCCCGCGACTTCGTCTGCGTGGATTTAGTTCATAACATCCCGCGGGAAATCTTTGTCACCCTCCAGGTTCTCAACTAAGTATACCTATCCAATAAATCACGTCAATCCGTAGCTTTGTAGCAGGAAACATTTGATCGTCTTGCTCGCGGCATTGTTAATGATGATTCAAAGAGAAAACATATTATTACTGATGATATTATCAATTACGTTAAACTATAATTTTTATAATTGTTTTTACCATAATTAACCAAATACAAAATTACGTTTAGCTGTCATTTACGTTTTGTTCTTCCACTGTCATTTTCGTTTTTTTATTCCATGTCAGATGCATTTTTGTTATACCAGGTTTTATATTGACTTGACGGAGACGCGGTCGAACGGGATAAAAAGTATCCTATGTCCGTCTCCTGGTTCTAAGCTACCTCTCCACCAATTTTCAGCCAAATCGGTTCATCCGTTCTTGAGTTATAAATAGTGTAACTAACACCACTTTCTTTTATATATATATATATATATAGATAAGGCAATTTTATTTTGAATTGATAGACCTGCATGATTTCTACGTAATATAGACTCAAGACAAATTATTGCAACTGAGTGATTGGATCTTTTGGATTGAATGTGAACTCAACAGTAATAATTAGGTTACCCTCAAATAAAGGACATTATCGAAATACTTAAGTGGGTCATCGGGATAATAGCAGGGTGAGGGAAAGGACGGATAAAAAGACCCAAGAGGGTCGGAGCGTCTCCGTTTTGACGCCCCATGATGCGATAATGTTATAATTTCGGAGTTGTCAGATTAGCCAATTAGCTATTAAGTTATTCTTCCAAAACACCCTGCCGCAATAAAATCACAGTTAAACTTTGAACTTTACCTTTTGGACTACAGGCGACCACATAAAATTTATTCACACCCGAAAAACATGACCGAACTTCTATACGTAGGACCGAAAGACGTTGAGTGGCGACCTCTTACTAGTCCAGTCATTATAGTAAGTTCACCTCGGAATTCGAGATACCCAGCTGTAAGTCTGTAAATACTTGTATATTGACACCCTAAAAGTTGTCTCAAAACCTACATATGGTAGGGTGTGCGCAACTATTAAATTTCAAGGTCAAAGGTCACAAAAATCGGTTTATTGCGCTTTTTTTGTAAATATCTCATTTCCTATGGGTTTTTTGCTATTTGTATTTATTATCAATATTGTAGAATACAAAATTTTCTACAAATTTAGTTAAATCAAATTTTTTATACGGTGAACCGTTTTCGAGATAGAGGGCGGAGAGCGCGCGGTCACAGTATCACTTCAGGTCAACCGGTGCCTCCGGTCGAAAACACGCCATATATAGTTGATGAAAGTTTGGTTAGTAAAGAACGTAAGGATATAGCTGGCCTCTCTGTTGAACGCACTATTGAACTTTCTTGTGTGGAGCTGGAGCGTTTTATTATAGTCTGTGTGTACCGGCCCCCCTCAGGTGATTATAAACAATTTGAAGATATAATGGAGGACGTACTGAAGCGATTGTGTGTGTCCACAAAAAAAGGTTATAGTCTGCGGTGATTTCAATGTAAATATTGTAGTGGAGAACTCGATCACTGTCAGTTTTCTAAACTTATTTAAATGTTTTAATCTAAATAACGCTTTTTGTGAACCAACTAGGATCACAGAAGTTTCGGCCACTTGTTTGGATAACATTTTTTGCAGCAGTGATATCGTTACGGATAAATCAATAATTAACAATTTGAGGTCAGATCACTGCGGGCAACAAATTACAATTTCAAACAATGTAAGCAACGACAAAAGAATTGTTAAGTGTAGACCAATAACAGAAAGTAAATTGGCGCGGTTTAAATGTCACATTTCTGACAAACTTCGAACTCTTAGGTATGTAAATGGTAACCCAGATAAACTTTTTACTGGTCTCTTCAAGACAATAGACACTGAATTTAATAAAATATTTAATTTTAAACAAATAAATGTAAATGGTAAATTAAAATTCAGTGAGTGGGCTACCGTAGGTATTTACAAAAGTAGAGATAGACTGTATGAGTTATATGAAGAAAAACAATTTAAGCGGTCTTCAAGTTTTCTTGAAAGCGTGAAAACATACTCTAAGATATTTAAAAACGTATGCATTCACGCAAAAGCAATACATATTAAAGAGAGAATCGTGAAATCCGATAATAAAATAAAAACCACGTGGAATATAGTTAATGAAGAAACGGGTAAAAGTAAATCACGTGATGTTAACTTTGAAATTATTGTTAATAATGATAAAATAACTTCTGACGTGGAGGTTGCAAATACTTTTGAGAATTTTTTTCAGAACATTCCTGTTCTGCTGACTGACTCTCTGAATTCCTCACCTACTGCAGCTCAGAGTTTATTGAGAGGCAACGTCAATGAGTGCAATGTTTTATTTGAATTCAAATTTATCACTGCAGCTGAGGTAATAAAAAATTTTAAGATGTTGAAAATGAAAAAAACTGGTGATTTATGGGGTATGTCTGTAAAAATTATATCTGACATAATAAATGACATTGCTCCTTATTTAGCCGTAATTTTTAATGAATGTGTTGCTATGGGTATCTTTCCAAATTTGATGAAACATAGCAAACTCATCCCCCTGTTTAAATCAGGCAACAGAACTGACCTCAATAATTACAGACCTGTATCAATCCTTCCAACACTTAGTAAGATATTTGAAAAAATTATACTTGATCAACTAATGAAGCATTTTAATGTTAATAACTTGCTACACCCCGAACAGTACGGCTTCACGAAGGGTCGAAGCACGACTGATGCTGGTGCAAAGCTACTTGAACATATTTTCGATGCCTGGAAGCGTTCGCAGAATGCTATTGGGGTTTTTTGTGACCTATCTAAGGCGTTTGATTGCGTTGATCACCAAACTCTTTTACTCAAACTTAGTCATTATGGCATAAGAAGCGTTGCACTCGATCTCATTGCCTCTTACCTTAGTGATCGAACACAAAGTGTATGCGTAGGTGACGTGAAGTCGCGGGGTTCATCTACTCTGTTGGGTGTCCCACAGGGCTCTATCCTGGGTCCTTTTCTATTTTTGGTGTATATTAATGACTTACCATATCATGCCCGCGATGCTTGCAATATTGTGTTGTTTGCAGATGATACATCTCTAATATTCAAAACTGACAGAAACAAAGTAAATTTTGACGATGTGAACAATACCTTATCTCAGATATCGCGTTGGTTTACTGTTAATAATTTGCTCTTGAACGCTAAAAAAACTAAGTGTTTAGAATTTATTGTACCAAATGTTAAGAAAATTGACAAAACAATAAAAATAAACGGGGAAAACCTTATAATTGAGAACTCCACAGTTTTTCTGGGGGTGACCTTGGATAGTAAGCTTCAGTGGGACGCTCACATAGAGACATTAGCGGGTAAACTCAGCTCAGCTGCCTATGCTGTCAGAAAAATCTGACAGTTTACCGACGTAGACACGGCTAGGCTGGTCTACTTTGCCTACTTCCATAGTGTAATGTCCTATGGAATCTTATTGTGGGGCGGAGCAGCTCATATTGAAACTATTTTTATATTACAGAAAAGAGCCATTCGATTTATCTATAAACTCGGTTCGCGCGTATCTCTTCGTGAAAAGTTTAAAGAGATTGGTATTCTTACGGTAGCTTCACAGTACATTTATAATAATATAGTCTTTGTGAGACAAAATATTCATCTGCATAAACAAAGAGGCAATACACACAATCGACTCATTAGAAATCGTCATAAACTAGAAATTCCATCATGTCGCCTGCGCAAAGTGCAAAAATCCTTTGTGGGGTTGAGCGTACGCTTATATAATATGATTCCGAAGGAATTGCTAGATTTGCCACTGCACAAATTTAAACAATGCGTAAAAACTCACTTACTGAGTCGCGCTTATTACAAAGTTAATGACTTTCTTAATGACAAAGTTGCATGGGATCTTAAAATTAGTGTTTGAATAATATTATTCAATTCGATGCTTTGATACGGGTAGACTAAGTATGTCACGCTCTCTTTAAACATTTCTGTGGTGGTGTCGTGTGGTGCGGGTTGTTACGTTCCCTCAAATATGGTCGAGCGAAGCAATGGCTGGATCATGCGTCATGCTCGTGAACGGGTGCCGCCGGCGGGAATGGGGCTACTTTCTGTCTGCCCGTCTTTGACATGAATTGAATTGTAGTACGTTTTGTGGAAATGTCATATTCTATTCTAACAAAGATGCACGGGTTAAATCAGCTTGCCATCCAGCTGCCCACAAGATAGTATAAAAACTTATTACAATGTAATAGCTACTTATTAATATTGTAGAATGATTATTTTGAAAAGAGCAACTGCTGAGTTTCTTGCCGGCTCTTCTCAGCAGAATCCGCTTTCCGAACCGGTGGTAGAATCTTGACGTGTCATAAGAGCCACAGGTTGGCCTACATGAAATAAATAATTTTGAAATAATTTTGAATTTTGAATTTTGATGAACTATCGATAAATCAATGATTATAAATATTTGTCAATTTTTATTAACTATTATATTTTATTTTATCATTTTCTTCATGCATTAAATCTATATCTATTCAGTAATACTGATAACCGTTTCCTAAAATTAAAAATTTTCATCGAAAACTTAAGTCTCGATCATCTTCGTTACATACATTACGTCAAGTCTACAAAACTTAATAAACCTGTGCAGCTTTCAAATATTCCACCAACAAGTGCAGCTGCTCATCAACATTTCAAACGTGTATATTATCAAGTTCAAACTTGGTTAGGGAATGATTTGGAACCCTAGGTTTGGGGTTGGGCAATGTGAAACGATTTTCTGGAGCCTATCATGACAATTTTACCACCTGCTCCAGAAGATTTGCTAAATACAATTTTCTGCAACTGCAAGAGTGGTTGTGGTTCACGATGCGGATGCAGGAAAGCGGGCTTGCAATGCTCTTTAGCTTGTGGCCAATGTAATAGAATAGAATAGAATTGAAATGTTTTTATTCAAATAAACTTTTTTACAAGTGCTTTTTGGGCTTTAATGGGCAAGCTTGTCTCAATGCTCTACCATATCAGAGCGACATTAACGAAGATGGAACCTTTGACCCCGAATCATGGAAGAACTTGAGACAAATGTCGTTGAAGACGATAATGAAGACCAGTTTGAAATTTACCAGCAGCCGGAAGACGACGATGAAGAGGAAGAAAATGATTAAAATAATAAATTGTAGTTTTTGTACACTTTATTCCATTTTTTTACTTTTAGTAAAAAAAATGTATTGAATGATATTTTTTAATAAAAAATTAATTCATAATTTATTTGTTTTTTTTTTTCATGATGTAAGAAGTTATTAATATTAATTAGGTTAAAATTCAAATATAATTCCTATATTTTCATTAACAATTCTGCAGTTACATGGGCAGGTAAGTGTTGTTAAATAAATTAATACTGAATAAAAAGTGGATAGGTTAGGAAAAAAATGATAAAATATAATATAATAGTTATTAAAAATTGACAAATATTTATAATCATTGATTTATCGATAGTTCATCAACTATATATGGCGCGTTTTCGACCGGAGGCACCGGTTCACCTGAAGTGATGCTGTGACCGCGCGCTCTCCGCCCTCTATCTCGAAAACGATCCACCGTATAAAAAATTTTTTTTAAACTTTGTAGAAAATTTTGTATTCTACAATATTGATAATAAATACAAATAGCAAAAAACCCATAGGAAATGAGATGTTTACAAAAAAAGCGCAAAAAACCGATTTTTGTGACCTTTGACCTTGAAATTTAATAGTTGCGCACACCCTACCATATGTAGGTTTTGAGACAACTTTTAGGGTGTCAATATACAAGTATTTACAGACTCACAGCTGGGTATCTCGAATTCCGAGATTCTTACCAAATTTAAGCTTAAATGACTGGACTATACAGGGTACCTACCATAGCGTTGCATTAATTAATTTATTCTTATTTACTGGCTTTCCTAAAAATACTGGGGCTATTTCGAAGCAGTATTTCGCATTACAAAAAACCGGCCAAGTGCGAGTCGGACTCGCGCACCTAGGATTCCGTACTCCAGAAGTAAAAGTACATATATTCAAGTAAAACGATAATATTATATTATATTAACTTGCATATTTATAATATTTTTTCTTTTAGAGGTTTATTCTTAATATCAAAATAAATATTTTCTTTTATTTTCTTTCACACAATAGCACAATTTTATTTATTAACCCTATTTGAGGATGGTACAAAATAATTAAGCTAGACCTCTAAATTATATGAGCGCCCATACAACTCAGAGGACTACCTTAATTGGCGTCAACTATGTATGTATCCCCTTTTAATTTTTACTTTTTTATTTTTTGGAATTTTGTGCTGTAAGACCATGCTTTTTGAAAAATTTTGTGATTCTAGGTCAACGGGAACTACCATATAGGTTTTTGACCCAAAACCTGTAGGGTACTTCCGGT
Organism: Oeneis ivallda; assembly: GCA_029955525.1. NCBI lineage: Eukaryota > Metazoa > Arthropoda > Insecta > Lepidoptera > Nymphalidae > Oeneis > Oeneis ivallda. Next base: position 12,897,456 of record JARPMR010000018.1, on the reverse strand, counting down.
TGACCTAGAATTGTCAATTTTGGTTAAAAGCAAGGTCTTAGAGCACAAGTAAAGGGAAAATTCCGAAAAATAAAAAAAAGTTGAAAATTAAGGTAAATTTTGGTACTTACACGTTTTCTCGAAAATCTAAATTTGCCCATATCTTTTTATCGTGTGTCTCAGGACCTTGATTTTTATACTCCTAATAGGGACTAGTGGACTAGACTAGTGCCGTGTGGTGACGGCAGATCAGAATACAGTTGTCACCACCCCTGCTCTTCCCGCGGGTGTCGTACGAGGCGACTGAGGGAATATAACGGAGAACGGGCAGCAGCGTCCTCTGTGCTACTGCTACCATCTACTGCGATCACCAACCCGTCTGTCCCGCGTGGTGATTATGGGCAAACCCTCCCCTTGGGAGAGGCCTTTAGTCCAGCAGTGGACTGTTATAGGCTATTGATGATGATGAATAGGGACTATAGACTTGAGTATTTGGTATAAATTTCAACTTGCTAGGTCCACCCGTTACTGAGAAAATCGGTGGTGGCACACGGATAGACGGACATATGGACAGACGGACAAGAGAGTGATCTTATATGGGTTCTTTTTTTACCTTTTAAGGTACGGAACCCTAAAAAGCACCCTTAAGGGGGCTCAGTATGCGCAAACGAAGTTGCCGCCGCACGTGGGTAACCTGCTCCCTCCGTGTAGCGAGTGCATGCGCGCATACTTCCGTGCTACCGTCCCGCTCCCGCTCCGTGTCGGGTGAGAGGCGCGATAATTTACACCAAAATCACGCGCGCGAAAAGGGTTGAACAGTCGTTTGGGAAAAGTGTTTTTGAGAAAAAACTACTAAATGTATGTTTACAAAGTAAAGTTATTTGAACTGATGAATAAATAAACTATGTCTAATGATAATTTTTTTTGGAATTTTCATACTCCTAATGTTATTTATTTGCGCCAAAAGTTGTCATAAATTTAGTGTGAAAATGACGATCTTTCGAGGCTCGTAACTTTATAACGAATATTTTTTTCACTATTTTATATATCAATAAACCTAGATAATGACGAGGCAAATCGACATAATACTTAGTTTTGAGCGTACAATATCAAATAATGTAGTAATCACTCATCTACGTTTGTACGAAGAAGGTACTGGCTTGCGTCCCCTTAAGCGGGTATTTTGATACAATATTATTAAGTTTGGAGGTGTTAAGCTGCCAGAGGGAGCTCCGGGATATGGTATGGTATATTATCGTCATGGTTTTTTTTGTCTCTTTTTGAACCACCAAATTATAGTATTTTTTTTTTTCATTATTGTTTGTTAATTTTGAATGTACACGAGCTCCTATGAGTAAGTCCCTACTTGTGAAAGACTTACGGGTTTAATTAATCATCAATGATGGCTCATTGATGCTGCAGAAACTGCAATAATCACATTACCCTAGTATGGTTTGATTTCGTTTTAATGCAACTTATATTCGTAGTTCGTGGATGCGCTTCAGTTCAATAACTGCAGTAATTTTAATTGACATCTTATCTTGCCATTAAGAGCGCGTGTAACCCCAAAAAAATCAGATTTCGCGATGAGATAAAACATAGCCACAACATCATGTGAGGCGCGACAAAAGAAAGCGTTTTGCACGGAGTGTAGTAAGCGCCAAATACTATGTAACTCGTAAATCTCGTACTCGTTCATTTTCTTTTCAATTCACTAGGCTACTCTCTTGAGCTAGGCTATCAATCGGAATTTAATGTAAAAATTTTGGCTCTGTAATTTGCAACACATTGAAAATAAATGAATATTGGTTAAAAATTAGACCTAACTTCGCGATTTTTTATTATCGAACAAATTTCATTATTTTATGTTTTTGCCCAAACACGTCCCTTGGCAGTATGATGTAATTTTTGCGTGTTTTTTTTCGGATAGTTGAAACTTGATCTACTACTGTAAAAATCAAATCTGTTTACTGTTGACGAGCGCACACCCACTCTTAAACCAATATGGGGGCATTATGGAGAGTTCTCCATATTTTCCTCGAAGGTGTGTGAAGTTTGGACAGCGTGGTGGACTGGACTAGTCCAATTCTGATCAGATCTGAATTCCGAGAAGAGATCCGCGCCAAGTAGTGACCAGGCGATTGGTAGAAAAAGTAATTTAATTGAAAGATATAAAGTCGCAGGCATCAGCTACTCGTAGTCATTTAAGGTGACACTAGTCGCGTACTTTTCCATTTGCATGCGGATAAGTCCATTTTTCACAAACCAACTCTCTTCGGCGGTGTCCCCACAGGATTTCCATAATATGGGGTTATTCAAGGGATGGACCAACAGCTGAAAAGTCGAAAATACACTGTGGTGCCTTTGGTGCTCCAAATGTTCATGGGCGGCGGTAATCACCTAGTATCAGGTGATGCGTCTGCTCGTTTGCTCGCTATTTGTAGTATTAGGTATATTAAAAAAAATTAACGTTAACTTGAAAAAATACACTAGACTCTTATGCCAGTGACATTCTTATTAATATTATAAATGCGAAAGTGTGTTTGTTTGTTTGTTTGTTGGTTTGTCTTTCAATCATGCCGCAACAAAGCTACGGATTGACGTGAATTTTAAACCGACTTCAAATAAGGAGGAGGTTATCAATTCGTCGGAATCTTTTTTTTTTTAATGTATGTTCACCGATTATTCGAAGACGCCTGAACCGATTTGGAAAATTCTATTTTTGTTTCAAAGGGTATACTTCCCAGGTGGTCCCATATAAATTTTATCGAAATCGGTCGTTTAAAATATCAACAATAAATTATATACTTCGTAGTGGCGCTGGAGTTTGAAGTCGGTTTTTTAAACAGAATTTTTTACATTAAATTATTGCATGGGTCTGGGTATTGCATGGCCCATGCAGCATGGGAACCTGCAGACTTGCAGAGTGACATAGGCTATGAATAGTACCCGCGGGATTTTTGAAAACTTAATCCACGTGGACGATGTCGCGGGCATCAGCTAGCTAGATATATAAAGTAAAAAAGTGTAATATTAGCGGTACCAATCGCAAATTTTATTCCACGGTCTGCTACGGCCTACGGCCGATGTGATGTCTGCTCGGTATTTTTAATCTCATTTTAGCTCAGCTTTTTGCGGAGTAATCGAGCGGATGAATGTGAATGCAAGCGACAGCCCAATTACACAATCATTAATAAACACCCGAAATATGAAGTGGGGAAATATGAAGCCAAAATGCTCGGCTCGGCGAATTGGTGGTTTGGTCTGCGAGTTATTCATAACGGTAAAATATCCACCGAGAAATACTCACCTTGGTCGCTTTAATTACCTCTTCTTCAAAAAAGCGTTATACCGCTAGATGGGGTCCGTATGCATACTCTTGCCCGCTTTTTTAACCGATTTTTGGAGTTTATTCATGGCTCTATATCTATGTAGCAGTAAGATAGTCGAAGCCGTGATATAGCTATAACCGGAATATAGTTATATACGGGAGCGGTTCATAGCTATCTTACAAGGAATATAGAAGGAATATAGCTATAATGCGAGCACGATTAAGTTATATAATGTATAACTATCTGACTAGACTAATCTAGTGAAATGATTAAAGTATAAATTTTCTTTGATTTGCACTAAGATAACTATATGAACCGCCGCTTCCGTATAACTATATACCGGTTTATACCGGTTCCGTATAGCTATAAAACTGGGTTTATAGCTATATCACGGCTTCAACTATCTTACTGCGACATCAACACATCCATGGCTTGCCAACGCTTTTTTGGACGGTCGCGAGTTTTAACTCCAGCTCAGACATTTGTTGTTTGACCTATTTAAGTTTGTAGTACTATCTTATCCGAAATCTATTTAAATTATTAAAGCTTGTCAATAATAGAATAGAATAGAAATGTTTTTATTCAAATAAACTTTTTTACAAGTGCTTTGGAATCGTCGATGAGTCTACCACTGGTTCGGAATGCCCTTCCTGCCAGAAGAACCAGCAAGAAACTCGGCAGTTGCTCTTTTCAAAACAAGTTTAAAATATAATAGATACTATGTATGCAGTGTTTCCACAATTACGGGAAGTTCCAAAAAAGCATACCTAATTATAATTCAACACATGTTAAGACGGGCAGACAGAAAGTAGCCCCATTCACTACACTTTAGTAACTAAACTGAATTAATAGATCTTCAATATTATTATGTAGATTTTAGATGAAAAAAGTTACTGAAACCGGCCGTATAATAATACAAATTAACTTTATCAAAAAATAATAACCACAGAATTCCGTGGTTTGGGTTGTGGAATAGTACCTAGCCCGGCAACAATACTGTTTATTATAATATTGTTTCAGGTTGTAGTTTATTTATTTGTACCTATTAATCAAGACCTAGCAATGCTGTGCTATGGAATAAAACGGTGCGTTTCACGAAATTCAATATTATCAATATAAAAATGAAACGAAAAGAATTTATCATACATCCATTTCAGCAACATTGCATGCCGATTCGGTGAAGTTCGCGCGCTTAAACATTTTAAATGAGATGTCAGAAATGAGATTTGCTCTTGTACAAACCGTTGCGATCGCATTTCGCTGCACTACAATTTATTTGCTTTCGAGTAAAATTTGAAATAAATAATGTTCGTAGACAACCCCAGATCCCTGCCTACATACAAGCGATGTTAGAGGAGAAGAGGAAGCTGCGAAGGCAATGGTAACACGTGCGAGTATCTCTGATGCTAAACCAATATTTAAATACATACTAGTGGTTCGCCCCGAACTGAGACCTCGCGGTATCCCATAATTCCCATAAGGTAGTTTTAACTATATTATATTGTAATTAAAACGCACCGAATCTGATGACGTCAATCGTCATCTGCTTTCGTGGATGGGATGCATATTTACAATATTAAAGACAGCGCCATCTAGTAACAGTATAGTGAAGTTTTGTTAAAAACATTGATGCCCATTAAAACTCAAATAATTTCGTTTCTTTATAATATTTATCTAATCTTAGTATTTGTTGTTCAAGTACAGAATATAACTCAAATTATGTGTAAGATTCAAGTTTTAAAACAAAGTGGTTTTAGAAATCTAGCCTCGAATACAATCTCCACTTTGAAAGCCCCCCCATTTCGTATGGGAGCCCCCCTGAAATAAAGATTTTTATAACTTTTTAAGCCATTTTCGGCTGGAGGCCATCGGTTTACATATCATATTTAAAATTGAAGTAATTACGTTCAGTAATTCAGAAGTTATAAGGCTGTGACAGACGGACGGACGGACAAGTGCAAATCGCTCTAGTAAACTCAGAGACCTTCGCTTCGCTCGGTCGATTATAATTACCACCTGTCCGATGCAAACGCCTACCGCAGACTATTTTACTATTTTAACGCGTTTTTATTAACTCGTTTTCTTTTCTGATGAGATCTGTCGAACTTACTGATTTTAAACTAACTAACTACCTGATGAGCTATAATGAAACTTTAAACTTAGCTCAGAACTGTATGCCAATGCAATAGTTATTCTCTTTTGGGTCTATTTAATTGGTAAACGGCTTAGAAACTAAAAAGGCTAAGCACCCCATATTTTCGTTTTTAGTTTTATCTTTACTTTATTTTATAGCTAGGTGATGCTCGCGATTTCGTCCGCTTGGATTCAGTGTTTTACTTTCCGTGGGAAATTTTTAATTGTCCGGGATAAAATGTAGCCTATGTGTTAATCCTGGGTATAAAGCTGTCTCCATTCCAAATTTCAGCCAAATCGGTTCATTCGTTGTGGCGTGAAAGGTTAACAAACATACATCCCTCCATTTATCCATACATCCATCCTCACAAACTTTCGCGTATAAAATATTAGTAGAATTAATTGAGTCTCGTAGATACGATCTGATTTTGAGAATAATTTATTTATTTGACACAAGCAAAGCTAGCAACCCAACAAAAATAGCATTACAAATAACAGATAGGTCACAAAACCAGCTGCTCGCCAAAACATGTGTGTTCAACTAAGAACAGGTTAATAAAATAATAGTAATACTAATAACACATATTAATTACACACGAATGACAGTGTGCGTTGATTTACCGTAAAATCGGATACCATTAGCTCTAGTGTCGTCGTAGTCGGTACTAAACAAAAAGCGGTTGTCTGCGATAGCGCATTTATAAGCAGTTATTGAGTTCGGTAATCGTTAAAGAATAGATCTTACCCATAAAATATACGTATGGCTGTTCTTATGGTCGTCAATTATTTTGACTTTTGTTGTTCTTATGCTCCACATAATGGTACCCCCATAAACATTTGTATCATAAAATGGGGTATTTCATAATTGGCTATAACTAACGGCTAATTACAATAAGTTATGGTACTTAAACACTGAACCCCATTATTTAATCCGCGTGGTTTTGTTTTTAAAAAAAGGTTTCTCTAGGGTATTCAGGGAATATTGCCCTTAAATGTGGAGTTACTGGTTTAGGCACAGGTTTAGGCTGTAGTGCACTGTCAGTTAGTCAATCGGTTGCTCGACTGTAACCTGTCTGTAATTAAAGTAAAAAGTAAACTTGACTGCTTTTTACTGGTAAGTACCTATGTTCAGTCAAATGTTATCCAACCACAGAATATATAATAATACTACGATCCAACTAAATAATTTTAAAGGCTTGGACATACACAACGCGTGACGACCACAAATGATTCCAACGCAGCTCATAGATTTCTTGCACAAGAACAGTACGGAGAATTTAACACTGCGCAACGAACATATAAGAGCTACCGGTGTCATTGCGCGCATCATCAAATCATTGTTGAAACCTCTGTAGCCACATTACTACAATTTTATTTGTACTAAATTACAGAAAAAAATTATATATGTCACGCGTCGTGTTTAATTGTTATATGGTGAACAATCAATGTAATCGAAAGCGGCAATAAATAAACAAACTAGGAGTTTAAAATACTGCGCATTTTTAATATTACGTCATTGCTAAATGGAGCACTCACGTGGATAGAGTCATGCTCATAGCTGTAGAATTACCCTTCACGATGATAACGCAAAACTGTGAGATACCATTACTACGTATCGTATTTATAAATATACATATGTACATCTTTATGTTTGAAAAGAGAGCTGTGCTATGAGTTTCTTAATGTGATCAAATAAATGTTAGCAAACCCTTGGAAGAACCAGAGTTGTTTAAACTTAAATAGAATAATAAAGTATTATAAACAAATAAACTTTTAACAAAATGCTTTTGTATTGTCAATGTCAAGTGAATCTACCACCTGGTTCGGAATGCTGGAGATAGACTGATGCTCTGAGAAGAATCAGAATGATATTCGACTGTTGTAACATAGATAGGTATTTTTTTTAAAGTTTCCGATGAATTGAGAACCTCCTCCTTTTTTGAAGTCGGTTAAAAAGAGCAACGCTTAAAAAAAGTAACTATATTCTTTTGTGTACATGAAATAATAAAAAAATATTTCTATTCCTATTCTCAATAGAATGTCTTAATTAATCCACTGTATACCAACTTAATGCACAAATTAATAAAATTAATTTTATCAACATTTTATAGAGACAATAACTAAAGTTCAAAAAATATTAAAGATTGATTCGCTGCTTGTGTGTGTGATTCATCAAAGATGTAGGTGTAGTATGACGCCTACATCTTTGATGAATTAAGCGTATGACTACTCCTGGCCAACATACCTAGATGCTTTCTTACTTAATAAGCCTAACATAAGAGTAGTATTATACTCTACATTTCATAATGGCTAGAGTTAGTAACTCGAACTCGAGAGCTTCAAACAGTGCGTGTTGCCAGTGATGAGTGATGACTTACGGATTCGAGACATAGTGGCTAACTAAGGGCCTCATAAGTAGGCTCAGGACCGCTCAGCGGGCGATGGAGAGAGCTATGCTCGGAGTGTCCCTGCGGGATCGAATCAGAAATGAGGGGATCCGTAGGAGAACCAAAGTCACTGACATAGCTCGGCGAGTCGCGAAACTGAAGTGGAAATGGGCGGGGCACATAGTTCGAAGAGCTGATGGTCGTTGGGGTCCCAAGGTGTTGGAGTGGCGACCCCGCACCGGGAAGCGCGGTGTTGGCAGACCCCCCACCAGGTGGACCGACGACATCAAACGAGTCGCAGGGAGCCGCTGGATCCAGGCGGCGCAAGACCGAGGCCTGTGGAAGTCCATGCAAGAGACCTTTGTCCAGCAGTGGACGTCTATCGGTTGATAAAGAAGAAGAGTTAGTAACAAAAAATACTTTCTTATTTTAGTTTCAAAACCGTTAATTAAAGCGTTAATGTAGTTGTTAAATCCTCTAACAAAACACCCCTAACGTCGCTTCGTAGCGCAGCTAAAAACGTTTTCGAGGATTTATTACTTACGACATCTAATGCAGCTAATTCAGGAGAGAGATCTCGGTTTACAAACTATCCCGGAGTTTTAACGTTTAATATAGCTGAGAAATAGCTGAACAAGTTTGTGGAAATAGTTATTTAGTGTGTGGCCTCCGAGACGTTTTTATAGCAAACTAGTGCTAACTGATGGATAGGGATGTGATTTAAAAATCGGGTAATTTCGGTGATATACCGCCAAAGCTCTATTTTCCTAGGATCGTAGCGGCCGCAAAAACGTAGAAAGATGTCACTGAAACTAGATTACTACATATTTATAGTATTTATGTTTCCTTCTTGTTTTTTTAATAAACAAAAAATAATTCCTACCATCCACGCTGATTATGTATAATATTCCTCTCTCTCCTACAAATGAGCGTAAAACTTGTGTTAAGTAGGAATGGGGTACTATTATATATTCTGCGGAATGGGTACGAAAACAGTGCAACGGGTGGGTTGTACTCACCTTCGACCTTTCCGTTTTCATTCCGCGCCTTTATATTATGTAGTTGCGCTATTGACGATCTAAAGTCTAATTTATTGAAACTATTGATTTTATCGAAACTAGGTAACGTAGTTTTTTAGGAAATATATTTCGGCACCGTAAATTTTTTATCAAAAATGTTCTTTTGACATTACTTTTAGGACTGACTCTCTACACCTAATTACAACAAATGACTGAGGTATGTATTTGTATCATCATCATCATTTTTAGGATGCCGTACTCAACGGGTGCTAACGGAACCCTATTACTAAGCCTCCGCTGTCCGTCAGCGGGCTGTATCTCGTAAACCGTAATAGGTACACAGTTGAAATTTTCACAGAGTGTGTATTTCTATTGCCGCTATAACAAAAAATAATAAAAATAGAATAAAATTAAAAAATAAAGGGGGCTCCTCCCATACATGAAAAATGAATCGAATTAAAATTTTATTTTTTTACCCTAGCATTTAATCATTGTCTAGAACTCATTAAGTGGAGTTCAAATATATTTTTTTTATTATTTTTTAGCTTCAAAAATGAAGAAATGGGGGGCCATCAAAATTGTGACCAAAACAAACGAGCATTTTTTTCCCCGTAATATGCTAATTTAGTACTATCTAAGAACTAAGATATCTAAATAGGTATACCTACACACGTATGTATATAGTTTAAAAAAAATTTGGTCATATGTACAGAACCCTAAAAGAGCGAGGCCCGACTCGCACTGGGCCGATTTTTACCAATCGCCGGTCCACTACTGATCACAGGTCTTATCTCGAGCACAGAATATATAATAGTATGTCTCGAGTACCTAAGAAAGGTTTAGTGCATTGGAAGCGAATTTAGCGAATTGGAAGACACACGACCTTTGCGAACATTACATAATAGATAGGGTATTTGACTATATTAAAAATATCGTTTCATCTGGTGTCATCCTAAGAGATTATTATCTAAAAACATTATTCCATACGACAAAACTAAAAAATAAAACTTTATTTAATTAGAAAACATTAATTAAAATTGCTATAATTCTGGTCATGTTCACGAAATCGAAAACGTTCTTGAATCTCGAATGACGTCACAGTTCACGCCATCTTTGGGCTTTGGAATCTTTGAATATATAACCCACTATATATGTACTCAAAGTTTGGAATTGTCATTGAACTGTGTGTGAACTGTGACGTCATGTAAACAAATGGAACGTTTCCGCGGCAATTTCTTTTTGAATTTATTTCTCGATTTTTATGAAAAATACTGAAAATTATGCCGAAATATACGTTTTGTTTAGCATTATTAACAATTTAATATGATTTTCTAAAAGTAGTCAAATACCCTATTATGTGTAGAACTCTCTGGCATGCAAGTGGAGGTAGGTATATCGAGTTTAAATTTTTATTATTGGTAATTTGGCAGATTAAGAGCGCGTGTAACCCCAAAAAAAAAAATCAGATTTCGCGATGAGATAAAACATAGCCACAACCTCATGTGAGGCGCGACAAAAGAAAGCGTTTTGCGCGGAATAGGAGTCTAGTAAGCGCCAAATACTTTGTAACTTGTAAAATATTCATTTTCTTTTCAATTCAATAGGCTACTCTCTTGATAATATCAATCGGATTTTAATGTAAAAATTTTGGCTCTGTAATATGCAACACATTGAAAATAAATGAATATTGGTTAAAAATTAGACCTAACTTCGCGATTTTTTATTATCGAACAAATTTCATTATTTTATGTTTTTGCCCAAACACTTCCCTTGGCAGTATGATGTAATTTTTGCGTGTTTTTTTTTCGGATAGTTGAAACTTGATCTACTACTGTAAAAATCAAATCGGTTTACTGTTAACGAGCGCACACCCACTATTAAGTGCAATCGTTAGAGTTGGCTATAATTTTCAACTAATTTCTGTCCGATCGTTTTAAGGAATGTAAGGTTTTGTGAATATAATTGTCTCTTGGAGTCTATGCAAACCGCTTTTTCACGGTTAATTGGACTCCATTATTTATTTTCCCTCCTTCCTTGTTTTCGTCTCTTCACTTTAAATGTGGAAATGAAAAGCTTTTCGGGAGTCTCATTATCCTGTGAAGGCGTTGTCCGGTTGTTTGTTTGTTCAAAATTATTGAAAATAATACTTAGTGTCTTTTTATTGCTAATCTGCTTTTTAATTAAAAAAAAAATGTAACAACTTCACGGCCCAAGGTTAACTACGGCTTTGAGTTCTTTTTTTAATAGTCTATGATCTATGATGTACCTTATGTGACTATTTACAATGTACCAACGTGGCGCCTTAACTACTGAGCCAATTCAGTCGATTCGTTATGATGTTCCGGGTGACATAGGCTACGTTTTACACGAACAATCAATATAGCTGATGTTATAGTCAATTTTCCGTAGTCGAGTTTTACAATATTTTCTTGTTTCAATAAGGTGAGGCCTCAATTATTATAATTTATTTCATTAAATATTTCTGTGTTTACTAACATTAGGTATAAGTATGAATTGTTTTTTACCAACGAATTGAGCCTCAGATGCTCCAAATAAAGATTATTATTATTTTTATAATAAAGGTTCTCAGAGACTTAATGTATAATACTTTCATTTCAAGTAAAAGTCTAATAATAAGTCAGGTTGTTATGAGAATGAACGATACCTTAATTAGCAGGAGGAAAAAGGGGATGGGTTGTTTTTCACAACCTACGCTCTTTTGAACTTCCAACTAGGTAACTATAGGTACCTTCCCGAACGTAAAAATACTTTAATGGCCTGTTATTAGTTCATTATTCCGATGAAGGTAGAGATTAGGCAAATTCTTAAATGTGAAAGCGTATTTATTTACATTTTGACTCAGTAGCTGATGCCCACGCCTTCATCTGCGTGAATCTAGTTTTTGAAATCCCGCGGGAACTCTTTGATTATCCGGGATAAAAAGTAGCCTATGTCACTCCAGGTCCTCAACAATACCCATGCAAAAAATCACGAGGATACGTAGCTCTGTTGCAGCGTGATTGAAGGACAAACCAACAAAAAACACTCGCATTAGTACAGTAAGGATGCGAAAAAATATTTATTTGTTGGTTTGTCTGCAACAAACTACGGATCAACATGATTTTTTGCATCGGTTCTGTTGTGGACCTGGTAAAGATATAGGCTACTTTATATCTCAGAAAACAAAGGGTTCCGGCGGGAATTGTAACAATCTTAGGTAGGTTCTTCACGCGGACGAAGTCGTTGGCAAAAGCTAGTAATAATATAATAGTTATACTAGCTATAAAAGTAATTAAGTAATTTTTAGAACTTAGTTTACCTGATCAATGATAAGTGATCGTACATTCGGTACATAAACAAAATAACAACAAAACCGAAAATTACCTCTTGTGACAATTAAAATGATTACGATTATCAGGTGATTTTAATGATCACCATCATCATGAGCAATCCATCAACGGCTCACTACTGAGCGCAGGTCTCCTCTCAGAGAAGGGTTATAGGCCATAGTCCACCACGCTGGCCCAATGCGAATTAGCGGACTTCACACACCTTCGAGAACATTATGGAGAACTCTCAGGTGTGCAGGTTTCCTCACGATGCTTTCCATCACTGCTGAAGTATGTGACATTTAATTGCGTAAACGCACATTGCTTCGAAAAGTCAGAGGTGCGTACCCGAGATCGAAATCGGTTGACAAAGAAGAAGAAGTACTATACATTTCGAGTACAGCTTAACAGGCACTTTGGGACATTTATTCCTCTTTTAATTTAACGCAAAATTACACTTTCATCTTCCGAAAGCATATTTACAACCGTAATAAAATTGGAGCGCAGCGAAATGCGATGGCAGTGGCCGGTTTGGAAGCAAATCTCATTTTTGACATCTCATCCCTATAGTAATATCCCTACTAATAATATAAATGAAAAGTTTGTTTGTTTTTTTGTTGGTTTATCGTTCAATCACGCAAGCATCGATACAACGGAGCAGTTAGATTTTTAAAAATCCCGCGATAGACCTCTGTTTTTCCGGTATACAAAATAGCCTATGTCACTCTTCAGTATACACTATACTCATGCAAAAAAATTACATCGATCCGAGACCCGTTGATGCGTGATTGAAAGAGAAACCAGCGAACAAACACACTTTTGCATTTATAATATTAGTAAGGATTTTATACGGGGTGCGGTGTAGAACTTGTTAAATTAACAAATAGTCACTATTTACTTAACACGATTACATCGTGGCCAAGCTTTCACGGAAACCAAAAAAGATAGAGAAGAAAGACTGTAAAAATCATCCCAAGTTCCATGTAAGAACCCTTTTAGCATGTTTACAAATAAACAGCAAAGGCGGGCGCTTAACGAAGCGTTAACAAAGTTCCACGGCTGGTGTTGTTAAGCCAACATGGATATTAAGCTTCAAATACGGACAAACAAATTGATACACTCAATTTAACATTACAGGAAAAGTAACTTAAAAATGGTACTCATACTAATATAAATACGGGAAAACATATATTTTTGGAACCCATTAAATAATTTGTTGAATAATAAATTTTATTTTGGCTACAGTTGGGATTTCCTCACAAATATTTGTGGTGTAATAACAATATAACAGAAAACTCGTTAAAACAAAATGTCAATGATTAATTAAAACAATATAATAAATTAATTATTATTATTCTGTATTAAATTTGTACCTACATCTGAAAGTTTATTACCCTTATTACGTTGGTCGTGGAGTATTATACTAATAAACAAATAGGTATCAGTTATTACAAAATGATTAGCAGCAATTAACTACATAATTTATATTTTTAAACAGCAATCTGTTGAAAGTCCATATAAAGGTGATTGTACACGCGGAACAAGAACTGAAGCCACCTGAAGTGGAAAGGTTAAGGCGATGTTTTCGCACAGGCGAATCGCCGCGCGGCGCGCGGTTCGGCGTGTCGCGCGAGCCGTTGTGCGATATGGCTAAGGTATGAGGGCGAGAGAGAACGAGCGAGCGTCGCGTGGCGATTCGCCTGTGCGAAAACGTCGCCTAAGTTAACACTAACGCATTATTCAATACGTTCACAATAATTCGTGTCACATTAAGCAAATAGAGTCAGCCTCATCAGGCGTACCTAGAAATGCTGATGACGTTAGACGTTTGAATAGTACGTCGCTGATGTGACCTCTGCTAACAAATATGAAATATATATGTAGCGCCCGATGTAGCTGACGTCCCTTTAAATTGAACTGCCTGTAGCGTCTATGTACACCTTACAATTTTTAAACAACTTCAAAAAAAAAATGGTTATCTGTAAAGTCGGTTTACGGACGATAGTTTTACGTGATAAAGTCATAAAGAAACAGAACTAGCTCGCGACACATCCGCTAACCACGACAAGTCACAAGTCAACGCTTGGGCCGAACGTGCCTCTCTATCGCTTGTTCCGCGTCTCGCTTGCACGCTCAGGCTCAGGCGGAACGTTATACTTTTTCGTGCGCGCAGCCGGTGTTCATCGATTTATAAGTTTTTCACGTCAAAAAAAAAGGAGGAGGTTCTCAATTCGACGCGTATTTTTTTTAAATATGAAATTGTATTTAATGTGTTCAAATAACCTTAATTTAAATAAAATAACCAACACATAAAACACTACACTACACTACATCTACCAGAATCTTCCATGATTCTTTCAGATTCTTGCAGCTCTTACACCAGATTCGGGTGGGATGCTTTGAACATTTCTTGTTACCACCGTACCGTAAAAGACGTGTTGCACAGCATTCCGGTATGTTAGTGTGTAGAAACCGATTAAGGGGTATGGGTTAATTAACATTGTCGTTACCCTTCCAAGTTACAGTTCCAAGTAGAGGGTTACTCTATCATTTTAGACTGCATCGTCACTTACCGTAAGGTGAGATCACAGTCAAGGGCTATCTTTTTCATGGAATAAAAAAATACAATACGACTTTTATACTTTAATCGCTTAGCTAATTAATGCCTCTACATTTTATTAAATCGTGCAGTGTTAAAATGTCGTACATTGTAGCACTTTGTAGGAAAAGGGAAAATTCTTGTTCAGGCTTTATAGCGTCAAGAATTACGTAGTTGAACATCGTACTTATGTAAATGGTTCCATGTAATGTCTCCCAATTTACCGATGTAAGCGTGTGTTAAGAGGGTGGATTTGACCGACTTTTACAACTTTTACAGACGAATATATCATCCGATTATGGAAACCTATACCTAAAAGTGGTGAATTACTTATTGTATGTCATTTTTTTATTGTAAAATAGGCTTATCCTTGAGCTCCTGATACCTGAAAGCAATGATGAAGCCTAATACCTAGCGCTACTCTGCTTACGCCCTAAGAAAGTTCTTGACACACTTTCATTATGAATTAAACTTTTTCAAAGTTTTTTTTTTATTATTGTAATGTGAATGACCTCAATAGTTTCATCCATATTTTGAAGTACCTTTTGGGAATCTGACTTTAAGTATGGACGGAAAAGAGTGGAAAAATTCTCCGTCGCCTTCCTGGCCATATAATTTTTTTAAAACATATTACACATGCTGTACTTGACTAATTTTCCGCCCTCCCCTCGAAATAAATTTAAAGTTTGCGTTAGGAGTGAATACGACAATTAGTGACACGAGTTGGGATTGAACCACTAGCTTTCAGTCTAACCGTTGGGCTATTGAGGCTCCACGCGTGCAAGAACAACGCAAGAACCATCTGGGATTTCCAGCCTCACTTCGAGTAGTGCTCGGCAACCTGGGCGGCCTTCTAGGCTTCTGGAGTGATCTGGGATAGGTAGAGTGACAACACCGAAAGGAGGATGGTCTGTTGTGTGCATAACACACAACAGACCATCACGGTTTACGTGTGGAAACCAGCCCAGCCCGAAGAAAGAAAGAAAGAGGCTCTAACACAATTAATGTTAACACTAAAGGTGCAGTACAGTATGTTAAAGTTAGCTACAAGGATAAAGTCACAAGTAAAAGCGAGTATTATTTACGTAGTGACTTAGGTCGATATGTCTACTTTAAATTCATATTACCATCGTATTTCCACTGGAGAAAAGTTCGCGCAAGCATTTTATAAAGCTACGAATAACAAATCGCCATCGAAAAGCAATATGTGATGCGAACGTACCCGTATAACAATTTGTTGCTCTCTATACCTAAAGCTGATACTGAATATGTTTTCAATTAGAATTTGAACGTTTTCGAGTAAAAACATGCTGAAATTTTTCAACAATTCCATAAAATTCACGTTGCGAAAAAGGATAGACAAGCAGATAAAAAATTATTCACATTTTCTATAGTACTTTTGATTACATTTGCTAGGTGAAACTTATAAAACCTCATCATCATCATTAGCAACCCATCACCGGCTCACTACTCAGCGCAGGTCACCTCCAGAGAAGGGTTATAGGTCATAGTCCACCACGCTGGCCCAATGGCGGATTTCACACATCTTTAAGAACATTATGAAGAACTCTCAGATGTGCAGGTTTCCTCACGATGTTTTCCTTCACCGTTGAAGCAAGTGATATTTAATTGCTTAAATGCACTTGACTCCGAAAAGTCAGTGGTACGTACCCAGCAGTGATAGCCGAGTGGTTAGGACAGTGGTCTCCTATTCGGGGGGTCGCAGGTTCGATAATACCTATTGCTGTAAAATAGTCTATCTACTAACATGTGTGACTATGCGTAACAATTTATTTTAATACCATCATCTTTTTACAGGTAGGTAATTTATAATTCAATATTGATAGCAAGTAGAGTTCAAAATCTGAATCGAACTGACTATCATACCAAAAATCAAAGTACCTTTTGATACTGGTGAATATACGAGTAGTTTTTATTATCACCTGCAATAATGTACATATTTAAGAACCTCCTACGAGTATAATACATTTATGTAGATAAGAAACGACACTTTACTTAACTAGTTTACAAATCGGTCTTTAAACATAATTTTATTTGAACAAATTTATGTTTAAAGACAATTTTGTTCGAATAAGCAAAATAATATTTTAGATTTGCGGTTGAAATATGGAATAGGCATATTTTAGAGGAAGGTAAATTATCTTGAATCTTGTTAACGCAAAAATAATTTGTCCTCGAAAACGAACGGCGTTAACCTTAATAAGGTTTCACGACTGTGACAAGGGAAATGGCTGGAAAAAACCAATTTAGCGATTTGATAAACATCAGAATGATTGCTAAACAACATTGTTTCTCAAATCAACCCAATCGGAAACATTGGACGAATCTTTCTCGAGGCACTCCCTTTCGTCAGAAGTCAAAATATTAAAATAATTGGCTTATCTTCTTCTCTCTGAAAGTATAAGACTGAGTTTCCACGGAGCGGTTTGCACCCGCGCCCGCAGCGGTTGCAGTACCGCTAGCACTGCGCCCGCCGCGGGCGCAAACCGCGCCGTGGAAATTGAAACTTCATTTTCCATACAAATCTGCATTCTATGGCATCTATTCAAATCTTCATCCCGCAACCGCTGCGGGCGCGGGCCGCGAACCGCGCCGTGGAATCTCAGTCAAACGTGGATTTTAACGTGGTTTGAATATGTAAATCTGTAAGTTAGTTTACTGCGAGCAGTATTAAGACAAACCAGTAATCGTGAAAAACTTCCCAGTAAAAGGAGCCCGGACCCTATGGATTTTGAGGGATTTTGCCATAAAAAAGACTTTATTTTACTTTATATAACAGACATAAAAGGTAGTAAGGCATATTCCCCAACAATTTCCTACTCTTATAATACTATATAATAATACTAATATAATATTAGTAATATTATGAATGCGAAAATTCTTCGAAGAGCTTTCGACGGGATTTTTTGCAAAGGTATCCCTAGTTGAGGATCTGTAGAGTACAGGTCTAACTATACCTTAATAAGTCACTAAGTAGCCTATGTCACTCTGACACTGGCTACTTTTTATCCCGGGAAAACAAACAGTTCCTGCGGAAGAGCAAGTTCATTTTCACGCAATTATCCTTCAATGAGGAGCCAACTGAGTTACAGACTGACGGGTTTTCTGCACAGGTATAGTTGTGGTGTGGACCTGAAGTGGCATAGGCTACCTTTTATCAAAAAAAAAAACAAAGACTTTTCGCGGGATTTTAAAAACCTAACGTTCCACGCGGACGAAGTCGCAGGGATAAGCTAGTAATTCAATAAAGTGTGCTTTACCCCAAAAGCCATTAGAGACTTTCTAACACGTTTTAAAAAACATTCTAATAAAAAAAGGAAGTTATCAAAATGCCAACCACACGCAGCGATAAAGTTAAATTGTGGAGAATGTAGTTAGTTTTATTTGATGTCGGAGTATTTATTTGCGAACGCGTTCCGCCCAGCGTGTGAAAATACAAAAATAGCATAAACCGTGTTATCCCCCGACAAATAATATTTTCAACGTAATAGAGAGACCGCTTATATTGGCAGTTGTAAATCTGTATCGTATCAAAAATTTATCATTTCGTAAACTCATACCTATGTTGTTTTTTCTAAAAAAAAAAAAAAAAACTATTTTTAGCCCCCGACAGAAAAAAGGGGTGTTATAACGCGTTGACGCGTGTCTGTGTTCTGTGCCTGTCTGTTCCCCTTTTAGCTCCACAACAAATAGACCGATTTTGATGCGGTTTTTTCTATTTGAAAGCTGACATGATTGAGATGGATCTTAGCTATAATTTATGAAGATCTGTTTAGGCGTTGGAAGATCATCTGCTCATTTCTTACTTGATTGAAGGGTGTTACAAGCTTTCACTGGTGTGATTGATTTGAAAGGTGTACTGTTTGTTACTTCGAATTATTTCCAAGGCGTGGTAACCCTGAGCCGATGCTGCAGCATCAAGCAGTCTGCGAGATAGCCAACTCCTCAGCAACTTACAGATATAATGAGTTTAGGCTCATTAGAATGGTCTCAATGAGTAGGTATTAAATAGATGATGATCGAAGTTCGAGGGGGAGGATCTGATGATGGAGCAGAAAACGTGTAATAGGTTGTCAGGTATATCGTACCTATTCCGGTCATACTCGTAAATTCAAATGTCGGGGGTGTTTTTAAGTTTCAATTTATACTTCTGTTTCAAGTGTAATAAATACCATAAAAGCCCTATTAAGTCTACATTGTGATTTGAATTTTGAATTAGAACAACTAAAAAAAACGGCAAGGTCTATATTATAACGTGTTGGATAGAAGCAGGCGTTACTTTGCGGATGTCCATGATTAGCAAGAAAAGGTTAGAATCACTTTGCTATAATCCACCAACAGAAAAAATCTGTATAACTTTTACACTATTCTCGACGCACGTTTCGCGCCGACACCGGAGCATCCCCAGGAGATGTCGACTTTACAATACATCATTGATTAATCATCAATACATCATTATTTCTAGACAATACATCATTGTAAAGTCGACATCTCCTGGGGATGCTCCGGTGTCGGGGCGAAACGTGCGTCGAGAATAGTGTAAAACTTATACAGATTTTTTCTATTGGCGGATTATAGCAAAGTGATTCTAACCTTTTCTTGCTAATATAACGTGTTTCTGAAAGTGTGTAATTACACAAAAATAATAAGCAATTGTTTTCTATCAATAAATTAACAACAACGGCATTTTAATTGCGGTCAAAATTATTAACACGCTTTGTGAACTACAGGGGAATGGTTGTGGATGTTGACAAAAGGGTAAATATCTATAAATTCAGCTCACGTAACAGTATATAGCCTCAATAATAGGCCGCTCCGTGCCAATTTCATTCAGGGGTCGTGCCATCGATTTATTTTTAGATAAACCTATGCTTGTCGACTTTCCATAGATTACGGAAATGGTTATTCCATAAAATGGTACCCTACAAGCTCATCGGTCGACTTTATCAGGTTTCAGCTCATCTCATTGATCAGATTTTTCACACTACGTAAGTATGGTGTATTTTGGAAGGTTTGTGTGGTGCGGCGTGTTAGCATTTCATTGTTCCTGATGTACCTACTACTAAAAGAGCGGCAGTGCACAGCGCGAGCGGTACGTTGTACCATACAGATCAGAAAAGAGTTTTTCCTTGAGGTATTACACAATTTTGAGGGCAGCTGGATGCAAATCCGATTACTTCAATGCAACTTTGTCATTAAATGTGCAATAACCTCGACTTAATTTTTGTGCTTTTTAGGGTTCCGTACCAAAATGGTAAAAATGGAACCCTTATGGTGAGACTTTCTCCGTCCGTCCGTCCGTCCGTCCGTCCGTCTGTCACAGTCGATTATTTCAGTAACTATTAAAGCTATCGACATGAAATTTGGCATAGTTGTGTATAATAGTGGCCCAACATCATTGGAATAAAGAAAAATCGAAAATTATTTTTAGTTTTATTAAAAAAGGGGGAAAATCGGGGGTTTGAAATTTCAAAGTAAAATAACTATACCGAGTGGGGTATCATATGAAAGGCCTTTACTTGTGCATTCTAAAACAGTTTTTTATTTATTTCTATATATAATAGTTTTTGATTAATCGGCCAAAATGTCGAAAAAAATACCGTTCCCCCCCCTTATCCCCGAAGTTTACCAATCGAAAAATCTGAAATAATTATGGTCAATAGAGGTTTATGTATATTTTACAGGAAAAATAAAATCAACGCGAAAATTATTTTACTTTAATTTTTTTTTTTTTTTTTTAAAGAATATTAGTCAAGTTGAAGTTAACTAATATCCTCCTCTCCCCTCCAAATAAGCGGAAAGCTTGTGCTAGGAGTGGGTGCGACAATAGTGCAACGAGTGGGATTCGAACCTGCGACCTTTCAGTTTTCAGTCCGCACCTTTAACCGTTGGGCTATTGAGGCCGTTAATTAAAAAAGGGGGAAAATCAGGGGTTTGAAATTTCAAAGTAAGATAATTACACCGAGTGGGGTATCATATGAAAGGCCTTTACTTATGCATTCTAAAACAGTTTTTTATTTATTTCTATATATAATAGTTTTTAAGTAATCGGCCAAAATGTCGGAAAAATACCGTTCCCCCCCCCCTTATCTCCGAAGTTTACCAATCGAAAAATCTGAAATAATTATGGTCAATAGAGGTTTATGTATATTTTACAGGAAAAATAAAACCAACGCTCTAACTAGCATAGTTTTTTTTATATAAACAATAAACCTCTACAAACAAAGTTAACGATAAATAAGCAAATTAATATAATATTATCGTTTTACTTTTACTTTTGGAGTACGGAACCCTCGGTGCGCGAGTCCGACTCGCACTTGGCCGGCTTTTTTTTTATATCATGTTTGTCATCTCGAAAACTTAGACTCATTGCCCAGCATTGAGAACTATCGTCATAATTAAAGCAAACAACCGTAAACGTCAAGAGCGTACGACACCAAACAGAATACGAAAGTGGGCACAGAAAGAAACCGCGAAACATTGAAAATGATATTTAAAATTTAAAAGACAACTTTGTTAATGTCCAACTTGGCTGCGAAGTGATTTATTCAAAGAGATCGGGCAAAAGAATTAATTATTTAACCAACTGGAAGTTGTGAAAGATGCAGACTACATAGCTAAAGGGATATAGATAGACTTCGAGTACAACTTCACTATCCGCGTACTAAAAGTAATTTTAAACTAGGAAATACATATGATAAATACTACAACGCATCTAAATTCTTATATTAATAATAATAGGCATAAGCCTCTATACGAAAGTGTTTGTTTGTTAGTCCTTCAATCACGTAGCAATTGAGCAACGGATAGACGTCATTATTTGCAAGGGTTGAGGAGTTATGACATAGACTTTTATTTCCGGAAAAACAAAGTGGTCTCGCGAGATTTTTAGTGATTTTTAGTTTTTACACCCCTTTCTCCACGCAGACGAAGTCACAGGCCAAATCTAAAATACCTATTATAGACCTTTTATCAGTTTATGTATTGTGAATCAATCAAAATGTAGTACGATTTAAATACCTAAACATTTATTTTACGCTTGTATGAACCTTACCTTCGTTACTCTGTGCTTGTACTGTGTTATGTGTAGTATAGATTGCTTTTAGCCAGGGCAACATACGACAGTGCGGCTTGCTGCACATAAAATATTGTGCCACATAGGTATGCCATATTAAGAAATATTCCACATTGTCGTATGTTGTTGGACTGCAACATTTAATCATCAGGCTCAATGTCAAAGCCAGCCTAATAGATTGTAATAACGAACGAACAATGTGCCATTTGGTTAATGAAATTGGTCTACATTTAATTTCAATGCAACGGAACCAAAAGCGAACCTCATAATGAAGCTTTTGTTAGCAGATTGTCATTTCTGTACACAGTATACAACGCAGTAGACAGTGTATAGCGCTTTCAATTAACATTGATTAATACTGTGGTATTAAATTGTTTGCAAATACAAATGTTCACGGTTCATATTATTAATGAGTAATGTAATACCTATGTAATGTATTATATCCCATTTTAGTAATGATATTGCTATATGTATATTTCACAAATTATACGTTCTTTGGTAGTTAAAATACAGTGAAAGTAATAATAACTAGCAAAAAGCTGAGCTTTGTGAGGGCTCGCGTAGTTTTTCTAACGGGTAATAAGTTCTGCTGCAGTGATGTTAACTCTTTGGTTTTCTTACAGATGGCGTTGGTAGTACAAAAACATTCTATCCAATGAATACAAAATTGTTAATGTTCATTTTTATTAATGGTTATAAAATTATATTTTTTTGACATATAACACCTCTGGATATGAAGTTAAATTACTATGTTAAAGCACAAATCTATAGGCTTGATAGTTTTTCAGTAAAGTGTACCACAAAAATGCTCAGGTTGTGGGATAGTGATAGGGCGAGTATGTTCCCGTTGGACAGTGACATCACAGAGGCGTGCAGGTGCAGGCCTCACGATATGTTCGTTAACCGTTAAAGCAAGATGATATTAAATTGACGCCTCATTCATCAAAATCGGCTCAGTAGTTTAGGTGCTGTGGTGGAACATACGTAAACAGATACAAACCTACATACATACATCGACTGCTAAAATCATAACCCTTCCTTTTAGCTTTCCCGTAGTCGGCTAATGATACGTTGTACATAAAGGGTTGCATTTCGGGGCTACCTACGTTAGGCGACTCCTACATAGGGGATGATTTAGGTATGGTTGGTGAAAAAGAGCATGTGTATGTGATCTCTTAATTGTCCAACTTACCTGGATCGTGGTGAGCAGCGGGCGACGGTGCGGAGAAAGCGCTCGAGCATCCCGCTCGACGATTCAATCCGCCCAACTCTGGCACTACGAACAAAATAAAAAATTCTTTTTAAAAAAACGAATTCAAACTCCCGCGCCACTACTTATAAATGAAAAATTAGTTAAATAAACATTTTCCAGTGGACCAAATTGTGAATCTAAACCATCCTCGAATCCCCTTGAACTCACACAAAAAATTTCATCATTATACCTCCACCCGTATCACCTATTGTCGTATCCACTCCAAAAACTTTCCAAATACACAAGCACGTGCCATAGCACGTCTCATAGTATCCACCACTGGTGACCGGAGTAGCTGATAATTTGGTTGGCCGATAGTTTGGTCATTCAGTGGAATGACGTAGTCAGCATTCTGAGCACATTTTCTGGTTCCCAGTGGTTTAGATGATATTTTCTATGATATTTAGCTTTAAATTTTTGATAAAAAAGATTTTGTTTTAATTTAGATTTTAGTTAGGGAGAATATGACGTTATAATATAACAATTTCAATAACATAATTATTATGTTATTCAAATGAAGATAGGGAAGCTCTCATTAATGGTTTCATGCATTACAGGGTGTACCGCAAGCTCGTGTTTCCAAACAAACTTGTTTTGCTTTAATTTAGAAACTACATGTCGGATTGATTATTCAAAGCAAGTTTAATGCGATGAGATAATAAAAATAATAATATATCGAGGTTTGAAGTCAAATTGAAGCAAAACTAAATTTGTATGGAGACTTGAGCTCACGGGAGAAGCTAGTTAAGGATTTGCTGTCGGTTTAGGGGGATTAATAAAAGGTATGAATTTCTAATATAAACAGTATACTATCTGATGCCCGCGACTTCGTCTGCGTAGATGTAGATTTTTTAGAAACCCCGTGCGAAACTTAGGACGACTTGAACCAAACTGCTTAAGGTGGATTACACGGGTCTGCCCGCGAAATTCAAATTTAATTGGTTTTTCGCAATTTGTGAACTAAAACGTCAAAGTAGGCTTATGGCACTCTAATTGCGCCAATATGGCAGTATCATCTTCACAGGTTTGTATATATTGCGGTTGTTTTTGCATGTTTTCTGTTCGTGTCGATAGATGACGCTGTGAAGAAATCATTTAATTTGAATGTTCCAAAAAATATACCTAAGTAGGTACCTATTGAAAATAGGTACCTACCTAGGTAGGTAACTGGTAGTGAAATCAGGCATGATTTCACTACCGTTCCCTAACCTTTACGGGCTACCTTTGTTAAGTTAGGTGACGCTTTCTGTCAACTTTGTTATTACGAACCTCTACGGGACAACTAAAGATGAAAATAAAAAAGACAGACAGTAAGAGTTCCTTTCGCATTTATAGTATTAGTATGGAAGTATGGATGAAGAAACATTTAATTTTTGTTATCGATAATAAAGACTGCTCGCTGTCACAATTGAAGCGAGCGGATTATTTTTATATTTCACATATTAAGTTATAATAAGTTACATAGTGCTACATGGACTTCTCGTAGCAGCGAAAAAACTTGTACCTACGGTCCTAACGACGACCAAAATACCGCGTCAGCGAATATCGTGAGAGTCACTCGCTTTTGCTAGGTATGTAGGTATGCGGGTTGGGTTACACGCAGATGTAACGCGCATAACGTGATGTTTTGCATGATTAGTTTAGTTGAGGACTTGGAGTTTGGAGAGTGCTACAGGCTGACTTTTATTGCGGAAAATGAGAAGTTTCCCGCGAGATTTTTAAAAAACCTTACCTCTACGCGGACAGGTTAAGCTATAGTTATTTAATAAACAATCAATTATTACTAACAAAATGCTGAGCTTTGTGAGGGCTCGCGTAGTTTTTCTAACGGGTAGGTAATAAGTTCTGTTGCAATGATGCTAAACTCTTTGGTTTTCTAACAGATGACGTTAGTAGTACAATAATAACATTCTATCCAATGAATACAATTTTTTTTAATGGTTATAGAATTATATATTTTTTGACAATAACACATCTGGATATGAAGTTATATTACTATGTTAAAACACAAATCTATAGGCGTGATAGTTTTTCAGTAAAGTGTAGGTATCACAAAATGCTCAGTTATAATTATTGTTATCTTTGGTAAGCTAAATAAATTATTACACAGGAAAATTATTTAATTTTCGGAATTTGAAGCTTTGCTAGCTTCAATTTACTATTGTAAGCGATTCTCAGAAATACATCACGTTCAGGTTTTTTAGTAGGTATGATACGTATAGAGAGAAATAAATAAAGTTTTCAACAGTTTGAGTCTGCTTACAATACGGTGGGCAGTTGTACCCATTTTTTGTATTATGTAACTAAAATTTTAACTTTATTTTATAACTAGCTTAGGTATGCCCACGACCTCGTCTGCAATTTTATTTAAAAATCCTGAGGGAAAATACATACGTACATATAAAAAGATGCCTAAGTTACTTAAGTTACACTCCGACTTGTCCTCAACTTTAGCCCATGACAAATCACGTCGTCCTATATTCTGTTGCTGCGTCATTAACGGACAAACCAATAAACCGACAAACAGAGTAAGAGTAAAATAGAGATATACCTAAGAGAGATTCATGTGGAAATTATAACTAATATACATATTATTAAGGGGAAAGCCATATTATAGTTTAGAGAATTTAATTTTTTACTTTAATTAAATTTATCATTTGATTTTAACCTTTCTCTATAGCGATGGGTTGAGATGAATGTAATGTAAAATTGTTACAAAAACTTAACACCCAATAGCCACGGTTAAAGTTGTGGCCTAAAAACTAAAAGGTTGACGGTTCGATCCCCACCCGTTACACTATCACTCCTAAGGCGACGTTTTAGCATAGGCGTGGCTTTGCGCGGCGCGTGCGGCGTCGTGTCGCGGCGGGCACCGCGGCGGGCAGCGCGGCGACGCACAGTGGGTCGAAACTGCTATATGAGGTACATAGGATTTTTTGTTACAAATTCCATTTAAAAAAATACTTATCGAAAGACCTTGTCATTCTGATGAATAATTGTTATTAAACGTTTTTCTCTAAAACTGATAGTTTGCCCGGAAAAAAATATTTTCAGTTTTTGTTGTATAGAGTATTTTTGTGGTATATGTAAAGACAGTTTGCCTAAGGAGATACATTAGATACATAATAAAATGAATTGTTAAAAAGAAATAAAGAAAGCTATATTTTGAAAGTTTTATTTTTGTAGATCCTTTGTTTGAATTCACGTTATTTTAATATAATTTACAGTTTTAATCTATGAAATATCCTTTTTTAAGTGCTTAACTTATAAGTTTCTCTGCGATGAACTAGTGATTTAAAGTTAATTTCAATATTTATTCATAGAATTTTCATGCAGCACATTATTTTGGCCAAATATTTGATAATCCACGACACTATAAAATCAATAAAAATCATATTTTTTTAAAAATTTCGGATTCTTATAACTTTTAAACGGGCAAGTTTGGGTGCAAGCTGATAGCATAGAGTTATAGCCAACAAGCCAAAGAATAAGAATAAAGTAGTTTTAAAGCAAGATCTCTCAAGACTTGGCCAAATTTTAGCAGTTTCTGTTTCATTCCATACAACAAAAACTGAAAATATTTTTTTCCGGGCAAACTATCAGTTTTAGAGAAAAACGTTTAAAAACAATTATTCATCAGAATGACAAGGTCTTTCGATAAGTATTTTTTTTAACGGAATTTGTAACAAAAAATCCTCTGTCCCTCATATAGCTGTTTCGACCCACTGTGCGTCGCCGCGGTGCCCGCCGCGGTGCCCGCGTCGGCGCCCGCCGCGTGCGACGCCGCGTTCAACGCCGACGCCTCTCTGTAAACGCTCTCATACTTGGCCATATGTTTGAGCTTCACGCGCGACTCGACGCCGCACGCGCCGCGCAACGCCACGCCTATGCTAAAACGTCGCATAAGGGAGAGGGCAGAATGGGTACTTTTAGCCGCAGTGATTAGTGTTTTTGCGACTGTATCTCAAAAGCGTTCGTTAAACGCCGATGTTAAAAAATGCAACTCGATCGCTGCGACCGGCGTTTGTTGTGTGCCCACGTTAGCGTTCGGATGCGGAATCGAGCTTCTGAACAGCGACTAAAAGCCATAAAAACGCCGGTAGTTGCCGCTAAATGTAGCCAGCCTGCGCTCTCCCTAATACAAGCTATCCGCTTACTTGGAAGGCTGAGGAGAATATTAGTCAAGTACAGCTTGAATAGTATTCTTCTATAAAAATTATATGTAAAGTAGTAACAATACATACCTAATCCTACTTATCTATTAACTAAGAACTGCATTACGTACCCACTTTAGCAGTATGTAGCGGGATCTACGTAATAACTTATTAAACAGTAATAAAGCGCTCAGAGAAATTCACGCTTCGCTCTGAAAACTCCTCTTTATAGTTAACTTTCTTTTGCAATTTACTGAATTGAATTTATAATATTTCAATTTTCATAAACACTCCTGCAAACAAAATTATTTGATGTTTTCATTAACGTGGAAATCGTACCTATAGGGGTAGATACGTATTTAAATATGCATATAATATTTGTAAGTTTTGTGAATTGCTGTGCTAGTGAAAAGGTTTTTCCTGAAAGTTTCTCATTCGTAATTTTACAGATTACTGGCATAGGCTATACGTACACTTGATACCGATATAACAGTATGGAATATTAGCTACTGAAGTAAGGAATAATAACTGTGTTGCTTACTGACGTAGTAACGTCATTAAGCAACACACACTCCCATTTAATATCTATCATCTTGAACTATACCTACTTACGTACTAATAATTATAAATGCGAAATTTAGTGTTTGTCCATATGTGTAGCACAGAGATAAGTATATAGGATATTTTTTATCCCGGAAAATCAGAAAGTTCATACGGGATTTTAAAGACTAAATCTAGTTAAAGCAGCTGACAGGACAGTGTTAGTGTACATACCACAAAGTTTTTATTTGCAAAGAAGAAAATATACACTTAAATACATTTGAATGTAACGAATAGTATTCATACGGTATTTCATAACAAAATATTATATTTTAATACAAGTCTAAAGAAATATCTAGAATATTAATATCCGGAGCTCAGTAAAATGTTATGCAAATGAAAACCCGATTCCTAGAACTAAATTACGTAACGGATCCAGCGTAATAAATTTATTATATAAACAACTTATAGTAACGTAATAGTAGATTAAACTTTCAGTAAAATAAATTTTCTTTACAGGGAATACATTGTTCATTAGTTTGTATGGCTATTGGAACTACTTTCTATGGTTTTTTTAATCAACTCACGAAAAATACATAGCGGGGAAAAATTACCCATGTTACTACCGGTGGTAATTGAGACTGGTAGTAACACGGGTAAAGAATTCATTTTTCTTACTAGCACATGAGAAAACACTAAAGTTTAAATTGCGCGCTTTATGCCGATTCCGACTTATACATAATTATTTAAAAAATAAACACTACAATTTACTAAAGAAATATGACGTTTTAAATTATCTTCGAAGCAGTGATAGCCTAGTGGTTAGGACTGTGGTCTCCTATTCGGGGGGTCGCAGGTTCGATCCCGGGTACGCACCTCTGACTTTTCGGAGTCAAGTGCGTTTAAGCAATTGAATATCACTTGCTTCAACGGTGAAGGAAAACATCGTGAGGAAACCTGCATATCTGAGAGTTCTTCATAATGTTCTCGAAGGTATGTGAAGTCCAACAATTCGCATTGGGCCAGCGTGGTGGACTATGGCCTATAACCCTTCTCTGAGAGGAGACCTGCGCTCAGTAGTGAGCCGTTGAGGGGTTGCTAATGATGATGATGAAATTATCTTCAGTTATTTATAATCTAATTTTATTACTTATTAATTATATAACTAGATTAATTCTTTTATTAGGCAAGGGATCCTGTAGCCGTGCGTTTACCACATAAACGGATATACTTAGAACTATTTTTAGACTTGTCAAATTTAATTTATTTGATAGGTAGTGTACAAAGTAGCACAAAATATATCAAGCTTTGTGAACTATACTGCACGTGTTAACGGGGATTATAGTGCAACATATTTTAGTAACCAATTCTACGTAACAATTTATTAAATAGCTTTAAAGTTTCCAGTGAAAAGCTTACCGAGCTTTGAAACTCTTTACAGTGAGCTTTTACTCTCCTTTTCATATAAACTGTTTATTGCGAACGATGAACATAGTTGATTAGGGTTTCGAGAGTTGTTAGAATCACCAGTTAGGTACAGGTGCACATCAGGGGATTTAAATGATTACCTACCGTTAAAGTTAAACTAGCTCATCAAATAAATAATCAAAGTGTGTTGCACAAGTCAGTATTAGCACATGGAGGTTATGCTTGAAAATAAAAAAAACAGGACGGACGGTAACAAAACACACACCCTCATTTTCACCCCTTGAATTCCCCATAGAGGGTTAGTCCTCGATCCCTGTCATAACAATTATCACAAACATCTGGTGGTAATCGTTAACACCTTGCGTGGAAGTTTAATCCGAATTCATTTGTTTGATGATTGGTTCTTTCATTATTATTTATTATTCTTATTAAGTATTTATAATTCTAATTGGAGGAAGGAATAATCGTTTTATTCGTAATAATACCTAAAAAAAAGTCGGTTAACGCTCAGTCAAAGAAGATGGTAAAATAACAGCGCAACAAACAAACAACTTCTTATCTTATGTTAAATACATTAAAATACCGTCTCCGATCCTTCGCGGGCTAAAAATGATACCCAAACAAAGCTTACGCAGAACACGCGGATTTAAAGCGGTCCGAGCGCAAACACAGGCGTGATACTGACACCAGGAGCTAAGCAAACCAAATGTAAATATAACATTTAAATATCAGTTCAGTTGTCATACATTTATCCCTCAGGCGAAAACAAAATAAAACCCCTTGGCGGAGTCGCTTAGCGTTCGGCTTTCATGATTAACTCAGAAACTTCACTGTTTGCGTTTTCATTTTCTCAGTATTTTGTTGCTTTGTGCTTGTTTGAGCTGGAAAACGGGATGGTTTTTCTCGGCGGCGCGGGCGTAACAAATAGGGCACGTTGCTTAGATTTTGAAGACGGTTATAGACATTAGACAAAGGGAAACAGATTTTAGAGTTGATTACGGATTTTTGCATTAGGTGCTTATTAAGGGCTCTAGGCGGCGTCAGATGAACAACTCGGCGTAAATAGTGTTAATTTTGATGTTTACGTTAACAGTGCGTAAATCTGTCATTGAATATGGAGACTAGCTGATGCCCGCAACTTCGTCCGCGTGGAATTAGTTTTTAAAATCCCGTGGGAACTCTTTGATTTTCCGGGATGCCTATCACGCTCCAGGTTCTGAACTATACCTTGTAACATGATATTTTCAATATCAGTTCGTTTAAGATTTTCGTAAAAAACAAATCAATTATTTTATGTATAAAGTGAGACTGCTAACTCCATCTGTGGGACCACGGGGGCGTAAGCTCCTGTCGAGACGTCTGAAGTCTCGTAATCTGCCACAGCGCCGAAAGAGGGCGCTGTTTTAAAAACAAGGTAAGAAACAGATGTCACCAACATAAGTTGACATTGATCTGCAGTTAATCAAGGACAGTTGACAGCCTTCGCTTTGGGAAGAGGTTAGAAGGCATTACGCGAGTTAACATTTAATCAAGTTCGGGAGAACCCATTCGGTGTTCGACCCGAAATTGATTTCTGAGTTTTTCTTTTCGTTGGTTGACCATCGTGGAGGGCAGACATGCCGCGGAGAGGTTAAGAAAGCATTGAGTTGTACAACATGGCCGGACATACCTTGTTGGAGTGAAAATTTTATTGTAAATGAATAGTGAGTATAAATTTTGGCGTGTTCGTATTTTCTTTTGTGAGTCCGCGATACTAAAGTGCGTTTTCCAATCTTTCCAGCCTAACGTTTGACCTAATTGTGGTGTTTGGGTGGGGAAACGCAGACTGCGAAAATGCAGGTTAGCTCTTATGTGGTTTTTTCCTTGTGAGAGATACACGTGTCGCTGTGATACAAATTGTTGAAATTTGTTTTATTTCTCCTTGCAGCGAGCGTGGGATTTCATATTCCGACGCAATTCGTCGGAAATTTAGTGAAAGTTTTGTTGGTGATGATGGCGTGATTTCATCTGTGACGTCACACCTTTACATCCGGGCCTATCCTGCGCATCCTCGCTTGTAAGCGGGATTCGGTGGTGCATCATCGACAACGAGGGGCGTGCCGTCCTTTGGAGGACATATTTCGGCCACGTCATGGTCTTCGCGTCGAGTCGACAGCACTCTTACCAGGTGGATTCGTTTCTTTTCTTTCATTTTTGTTTTTCTATGAAAGTATAATTCTAAATAGTAACCTTTTAATTAACTATGAGTTTTATAAAATAGCATGACACGATTAGTTGTTAACATATGGTGAACACAAAGACATAACCTCCTTTGTAAATGAAATTTTCTTTTTAGTTCAATTAAATCTAATTATTTAGTTTAATGAGTTTAAATCATTGTCTCAACCTGCTTCTCCGTCAACACATTCCTAGTGCGTTGTCCGTTCGGACACACCCCTGAGGTTTCCGCCAGCCGGAGTTAGCCCATGATATGAGTTGACGGGTAGGTATTGGTGGGTCAAATATTAGTCTGTGATATAGTTATTCTAATCTGTGTTTATTTCTAAATTCTAATAACCTAGTGTGTTACCTATGTCTAAATAAACAAAGATAGCTTGTTAGGGAAAGATTTTTATTTTCACATTCCTAGTCACACAGTCACAGAACTTCTGTTAGCTTTCTCACTGGATCCACAACGCACGACCAACTCGGACCATAGTCCGGGTAGGGATTTCCCTCTATAAGTGATCCAGGGGGAAACGCTACAGTGGCGCCCACTCGTGATTGATTTTTTAACTATATACCTAGGCGGGAAAATAATATACCTGTTTATTTTTTTTTAATTTGATAGTCACTGATAATACAGTGATGCTCACTCGTGATTGATTTTTTTTAACTATATACCTGTTTATTTTTAATTTTGTATAGCCACTGATAATACAGTGACGCCCTCACATAATTCTTTTTATATCCACTAGTAATACAGTGGTACCGTTATGTGATTTTTTTTAAATTTTGTGTGTATATTTGCTTTGTTTGCTTTGCGAATACTAATTTATGGTATATAAAGATTTTTATTGTAAATGAATACCAAATTGTATAATCAAATAAATTTTTTTATAAAAGTTTGTGGCTGTGTGCTAGGGGATTTTTATATTATGACTTTGTGTATCACCATATTAAATTGTAATCAATATAGGTAAATACCAGTGTTACCATAAATTCAAAATATAATAATATTCTTCCATACTCGTACTTAGAGTGCATTTAATGTTTGTATAATATTATACCAGACTTTGTCTTAGCTAAAATTTATTTAGTAATTTAGCATATTCAATTAATTTAAGTTATATTAACTTAATTAATTTATTATTTGTTTGTAATTGTGTACACCATCCGTTACAAAAATGGAAAAGTCTAGGATTATACAATTTCACTCGTTAAGGAAGGACGAATTAATTTATGAAGTTTCCATTCGTTCGGAAACTCCAGCTAACACTGTAGATGACCTTAGACGACAAATGCGTAAACTCATGATTGAATGTCCATCTGAGGCCATTGTGGAGACAGACCTTAGCGCTGATTTTGAATTGACCATTATAATTGAAAAGTGTCAAGAATTACTTAATTTATTTGGGAAATGGGAGAAGATGAAAGAGAAGGTTTCTTTTGCTAGAGCTCAAGCCCTAGCTTACCACCTGTTTCATAGACTAAATAGGATATCGGACAACGAACCTGAAAAGGTCCTCTCAAGGACAGCCGACTTAAAACGTAAGCTTGAGAAAATGATTGCGACACACATTGAAACCTCTACCACTGTCGTTCCAGGAACTTCTGCATCCACTCATGAGTCGTCAACGGTCGAGTGTTCCAGTGAAAAGAACATTGCAAAATGGAACATTAAATTCACGGGAACCACAGATCCTCGGTCGTTCCTAGAAAGACTGGAATAGTTGCAGAGTTGCTATGGGGTGTCAGAGGAGAAGTTGTTCAAGTCTGCCGCTCAGCTGTTCAGTGAGCAAGCGCTTCTCTGGTACAGAGGGATCAAGAATCAGGTGAGTACATGGTCTGAACTTAAGAACCTGGTACTGGAGGAATTTGACCCAGTAGACTACGATTATAGGCTACTGGGTGAAATTAGAGCCAGAACACAGGGGGTGGATGAGCCTATCCACATTTATTTCTCTGTCATGGCCTGTCTATTTGGCAGGTTAAGGACAGAATTGTCGGAGGCTGCGAAACTGGAGATTCTTTTACATAACATTCGCCCAACCTTTTCTCAACAATTAGCGCTGGTTCCCATTGAATCGGTCTGTCGGTTGAAGGAATGTTGTAGAAAAATTGAAGCGGCTAGCCACCGAGCAACTCATTTCTCGGAGCCTGGCAAGTCGACAAATGTTATTACCCCGGAATTTGCATACAAACCCAAGAGCAAACCCGTAGCTTTCGTTTATAGTAGGGGCATTAATAAGCAGGAATCAAAATTTCATCAAAATACGGTTCCTGACAAGCGACCTTTCATCAAGACCGGTTCGTCAAGTAATAAATATGGTAGTGGTGCTAACCCACAGCAACCAGGTCCGTCAGGCAGCTGCTGTCATTGCAAACCTAGCAATGCACAGAAACAGCCCACGAAAAAGAAAGTGTACTGCTTTACTTGTAAAACTCCCGGTTTTACAAAGTTGACATGCCCGAATTGCAAAAATAATAAATCAAATTCAAAAAACTAGTTAGCTCGAACTGTAGTAATGTTAATAATAATATTTCAAAATTTAATACTTTCGGCTCTTTAGCTACAGTTCGATTTTGCCCTCAAAAAGATGATATTCGGCCTTATTTGAAATTTAATATTGCAAACTTGGAAGTCTATGGTTTACTTGACTCGGGAGCTTGTATGTCAATTTTAGGCAACAATGCCCATGAACATTTTATACACTTGGGGTATACATTCAATTCGTTCCTTGATAATACTTGCACAGTGGCAAATGGCGTTAAATTACCATCTCTAGGTCATATGTATTTACCCATAACCTTCAATAAAATTACCTGTGCCATTAAATTTTATGTAGTTCCTGCCATAGTTTCGGATATTATCCTAGGATGCGATTTCTGGAAGGCGTTTGGAGTAGCCCCAGAAATTTTTGATAACATAGATTATAGATGTTCTCCTGCAAGTTTTTGTGACGCCTTAACTACAAAGAATGTCCACGCAATCCAGCCATTCGACAATCTGTCCTCTGAACAACGAGAAGTAGCCAGAGCCATCATAGAGAAATATAATGACATTTCCTTCGAAAACAAAGGGTTAGGTAGAACCTCGTTGGTAGAGCATGTGATCGACACTGGGGATGCTGCACCGATTAGGGTGAAACAATATCCTTTGTCACCGGACAAAAAGCTAGCTCTTCAAGCCGAGTTAGACAAGATGTTGGCCCTGGATGTTGTCACTACTAGCGAGAGTCCGTGGAATAATCCAGCGATTCTTGTTAAAAAATCAAATGGCGACTGGAGGTTTTGTTTGGACTGTAGAAAGCTAAACGCTGTTACAAAAGGGGACTCCTATGCAATTCCTTATATTCCACAGATCTTAGATAGTTTGAAGGAAGCTAAGTTCTTATCAACTATAGACTTGTCATCCTCATTCTGGCAGATTCCTCTGTCGGAAAGTTCACAGGAGAAGACTAGCTTCACGGTACCAGGTCGTGGTTTATATCAGTTTAAGGTGATGGCTTTTGGTTTATGTAATGCACCGGCTCGTCAACAACGACTCATGGATATGTTGATAAATCAGAATTTTTGTAGTGACATTGAAAATGGATTTGTGTTCTGTTACATTGACGACATAGTCATCTGTTCCTCTGATTTTTCAACCCATTTATTACTACTGAATCGAGTACTGGATAAATTAAAATCAGCTAATCTTACTGTCTCTTTTGATAAGTGTAAATTTTTTAGAGATTCTATCAAGTACCTCGGTTATATTGTTGATGAGTATGGTTTACGTACGGACCCTGATAAGATATCAGCGATACTAAATTTTCCTACTCCGACCACAGCTCATGAAGTCAAGGTTTTCCTAGGAACCTGTTCGTGGTACAGACGTTTCATTCGAAATTTCTCAACGATTGCAGCCCCGTTGAACAAGCTGACCAGCAAAGGCAAAAATGCACCAAAGTTCCAGTGGGACGACGCAGCTGAGGAAGCATTCACGGTGCTGAAGAACGCGCTCGTATCAGCGCCTGTACTCGCAGTTCCAGATTTTGATAAACCTTTCATCGTCCATTGCGATGCTTCATCATATGGTTTAGGAGGTATGTTGTCGCAAGTCGTTGACGGGGTTGAACATCCGATCGCGTACGTTAGCCGATCCTTAAATAAAAGCGAGAGGAATTATAGCGCTACTGAGAGAGAGGCAGTAGCAGTAATCTTCTCAGTAGAGAAATTTCAGGCATACCTAGGTTCTCAAAAATTCAAAATCGTTACTGACCATTCGTTACTGAAGTGGTTTCTAAATTTGGAGAACCCTTCGGGTAGACTAGCTAGATGGGGTTGCCGATTGTCTCAGTTCAACTTCGAAATCGAACATCGGAAGGGCACGGACAATGTAGTTCCAGATGCCTTGTCTCGGTTGATGAAAGTAGAGGCGATCCAATCAAGTCCATCAGCGTCTACATCCCCTACGAATGATGAATGGTATGACAGATTATATAATGGTTGCAGATCTTATCCTACTAATTTTCCAAATTTTATGATTAAAGATAACACTCTTTTCCGATTTAGTAAAAGTAAATATAATCTCACCAGCGAGTTTGATTGGAAAGAGGTTATACCTAGGGACAAGAGATCTGAAATCATTCGTGAAAATCACTGTGAAGCGACTGCAGGACACCTCGGTATTTTTAAAACACACAGACGTTTATGTCTGAGATATTATTGGCCAGGTATGCATAAGGATGTGTTAAAATTTGTGAATGCTTGTGAGGTATGCAAGGCGTACAAACACTCGACTCAAGCAACACCAGGATTGATGGGTAAACCGAAGGTTTGTTGTCGACCGTTTCAGGTAGTGTCAGTGGATTTGGTTGGTCCGCTGCCACGATCCAGATCTGGCTACACTTTCCTTCTGGTTGTTACGTGTTGTTTCTCAAAATACACCCTTCTTTTCCCTTTGCGTCGTGCAACATCAGCTCAGGTAGTTAAACACTTGGAGAATGGTCTCATATTAGTTCAGGGGGTGCCAGAGAGGGTTATCCTCGATAACTCCTCGATACTAACTAGTTCAGAGTTCAAAAAGGCCCTCCATAAATACAATGTGCCACGATTGGACTATACTCCAAAGTATACACCACAGGTAAACCTAGTAGAACGTTACAACAAAACTGTTATGACCGCGGTCGCGTCTTACGTTGAAGACAACCACCGCAGTTGGGATGAGAACCTCAGTAAGATTCAGTTTGCAATAAATAGTGCGGTGAACGAATCCACTGGATTCTCTCCATTTTTCTTGGTTCATGCCCGCGAACCAGTAGTAAATGGTAACTTCTACATGGATACAAACAATGAGTATACAGTAGGTATGCCACGAGAGGAGTATGCAGGGAACTTTGGTTGTTTGCAAGAGATTTTTGACAAAGTGCGCGAAAAGCTACTCCAAGCACACGCTAAAAACGCCAAGCATTACAATCTTAGGCGTAGAAATGCAAAATTCTCGGTTGGAGATTGGGTATGGAGGTCTTCCTACACTCAAAGTGACGCCAGTAAATTTAAAATGGCAAAGCTCGCTCCAAAATACGAGAAATGTAGGGTAACCAAGGTACTATCCCCACTTGTGTACGAGTTAGAGCGGATGGATGGTACGAAGATTGGTTCCTGGCACATTAAAGACCTAAAGGCTTAGATTGTTACTCAGTTCAAATCCAGTTCCGAATCAGTGTCTGAATACGTTACAGTATTCACACACAGATGTGTTAGGGTGTGGTACACTTAAATTGTAAGTTACTACCTAGGTATAAGCGTGAAGTATGAAAGTTGTATGTGAGAGATGTAGATACGTTGATGGAATTGTTGAATCACATGTGAGCTGAGACAATCGCGTTACCTTTTTTCAACCATAGCACTTATATTTGGGTGCACATTTATTGTGAAAGGCGAATTGGATTCGCATTTTCTTCGCTGTGCTACGCACAGAGACTTCTTTATGCGAAGTTTAGTTTCGCATTGTATCTTGCTGCGCTTTGCGCAGAGACAACTATCGCAGTGTTCATTTAGCTCTTTGGATGATAGGAACTAGTTCCATGACACTTTGGATAGACGGTTATTGTTAACCGAATACTTTGAGAAGCTTTTGCTCTCTATTTTATAACAGTTAAACTGTTGTATATTGTATATTGAGACAAGTTCTCTTTCATTTCACAGCTAGGCTGTTGATATAAAAATAGGATTTAGCTGCAAGAGTCGTAGGCATTGATTCATTGACAAGTGCTAGTTCATTTCAGGTAGTGACGCCGAGACATCAAGCAACTTTAAATCATTCAAACAATGAATGGTGTCATTGTAAATATGTTTATTTTTGTGTTTTGTATATAGGACAAAGGTTAGGTATATCATGAAATTCACTTCCATAGGTTAAGTCAGTTAGGCTAAGTTGTAACTTATTTAAATCTTTGTTTGTTTAGGGATAAGTATATGTTTGTCGAGTATAATGGTAGAATTTTTTTTTGTTACAAATAGTTTCTTGGTTTTTTTGTCTTTTGGGTGCAGAACGCTGAGGGCAGCGAACGGTTCCCCTTCGTCGAACCTTCTTCCGGGAGGAGAGGTATTGTAACATGATATTTTCAATATCAGTTCGTTTAAGATTTTCGTAAAAAACAAATCAATTATTTTATGTATAAAGTGAGACTGCTAACTCCATCTGTGGGACCACAGGGGCGTAAGCTCCTGTCGAGACGTCTGAAGTCTCGTAATCTGCCACAGCGCCGAAAGAGGGCGCTGTTTTAAAAACAAGGTAAGAAACAGATGTCACCAACATACGTTGACATTGATCTGCAGTTAATCAAGGACAGTTGACAGCCTTCGCTTTGGGAAGAGGTTAGAAGGCATTACGCGAGTTAACATTTAATCAAGTTCGGGAGAACCCATTCGGTGTTCGACCCGAAATTGATTTCTGAGTTTTTCTTTTCGTTGGTTGACCATCGTGGAGGGCAGACATGCCGCGGAGAAGTTAAGAAAGCATTGAGTTGTACAACATGGCCGGACATACCTTGTTGGAGTGAAAATTTTATTGTAAATGAATAGTGAGTATAAATTTTGGCGTGTTCGTATTTTCTTTTGTGAGTCCGCGATACTAAAGTGCGTTTTCCAATCTTTCCAGCCTAACGTTTGACCTAATTGTGGTGTTTGGGTGGGGAAACGCAGACTGCGAAAATGCAGGTTAGCTCTTATGTGGTTTTTTCCTTGTGAGAGATACACGTGTCGCTGTGATACAAATTGTTGAAATTTGTTTTATTTCTCCTTGCAGCGAGCGTGGGATTTCATATTCCGACGCAATTCGTCGGAAATTTAGTGAAAGTTTTGTTGGTGATGATGGCGTGATTTCATCTGTGACGTCACACCTTTACATCCGGGCCTATCCTGCGCATCCTCGCTTGTAAGCGGGATTCGGTGGTGCATCATCGACAACGAGGGGCGTGCCGTCCTTTGGAGGACATATTTCGGCCACGTCATGGTCTTCGCGTCGAGTCGACAGCACTCTTACCAGGTGGATTCGTTTCTTTTCTTTCATTTTTGTTTTTCTATGAAAGTATAATTCTAAATAGTAACCTTTTAATTAACTATGAGTTTTATAAAATAGCATGACACGATTAGTTGTTAACATATGGTGAACACAAAGACATAACCTCCTTTGTAAATGAAATTTTCTTTTTAGTTCAATTAAATCTAATTATTTAGTTTAATGAGTTTAAATCATTGTCTCAACCTGCTTCTCCGTCAACACATTCCTAGTGCGTTGTCCGTTCGGACACACCCCTGAGGTTTCCGCCAGCCGGAGTTAGCCCATGATATGAGTTGACGGGTAGGTATTGGTGGGTCAAATATTAGTCTGTGATATAGTTATTCTAATCTGTGTTTATTTCTAAATTCTAATAACCTAGTGTTTTACCTATGTCTAAATAAACAAAGATAGCTTGTTAGGGAAAGATTTTTATTTTCACATTCCTAGTCACACAGTCACAGAACTTCTGTTAGCTTTCTCACTGGATCCACAACGCACGACCAACTCGGACCATAGTCCGGGTAGGGATTTCCCTCTATAAGTGATCCAGGGGGAAACGCTACAACCTATCCAAAAAATCACGTCAATCCGTAGCTTTGTTGCAGCGTGATTGACGTACAAACCAACAAACCAACAAATAAACACACTTTCGCATTTATAATTATGTATTAGTAAGGGAGAATTAATACTATACGATAATAAAGGCGATCTAATTTTTTAGAACACAAAAGCTACTATTGTGACTTGTATTTTCTCGGGGAATTTTTGTAGAAAATAATGAGTACTTTAATCATGTAGTACATAAGTTTTATGTATCATCAATAGTTTTCTCAGGACACGCATTTTATAGGCAAAATTTTGCTACTTTGCTACATTATTGCAATTTTCTTAAGGATCTCTAATTTTTTGAAAATAAATATGTTACTTCCTATTAACTTTTTACTGTAACTATATTTTGTGAACATTTAGATATTTTTTTATTGTATTTTGTATTGTAAAAAAGCACTTTGTAAAGTACTGAATAAATTTATTTATTTATTTTATAACTTAGCTTTCTATTGGTGAAAAAATGGTTAAAATCGGTCCAGTAGTTACAGAGCCTATTCGTTACAAACAAACAAACAAAAAAATCTTTCCTCTTTATTATATTAGTATAGATGAGGCGATCTGACTTTTCCCAACGAGTACTTTCTAACAAGTTTCTAACTCTACAACGAGCTTCATAATAATATTGTAAAATGATTATTTTGAAAAGAGCAACTGCTGAGTTTCTTGCCGGCTCTTCTCAGCAGAATCCGCTTTCCGAACCGGTGGTAGAGTCATGACTTGTCATAAGGGCCACAGGTTCGCCTACGTGAAATAAATAATTTTGAATTTTGAATTTTGAATTCTAGGTCAACCGGAACTACCCTATAGGTTTTGGGTCGAAAACCTATGTGGTAGTTCCCGTTGACCTAGAATCACGAAATTTGACAAATAGCAAATTCTTACAGCACAAATAAAAGAAAAATTCCAAAAAATAAGTAGGATATAATATATAATAATAATAAAATGTAAAAAAATAATAATATAAAATAATAATAATAATATAATGGCGGTATAATGGGTACGGAGCTACGGAACCCTCGGCGCACGAGTTTGACTCGCACTTGACTGGTTTTTATCCCGGAAAATCAAAGAGTTCCCGGAAAATCAAAGGGATTTTAAGACTTAATCCACGCGGACAAAATCGCGGGCATCAATTATTTGTAGTTATTTTATCACCTAAGAAAAACTTTACTCAAGCTCCAACCTGCTTTAAAAATCTTTTCTAACAGATTTGACCTACATACGCTTTGTAAAGTCGCATCGAAGACGTATAAATTCGTAATCTACTCCGAGGACCACCCTCTTTGAACTACTTTAGAAGTTAAAATTGTTTTTTAATATTTATTAGTTTCCTTGATATTAAAAAACCTTACACGTTTAGGGTATTCAAGGAATACTTTCTCGAAATTACATACCCTTAGGTCCGCTGGCTTAGGCTATATCTACAATAGTGCTAATTCTTTTGTACACATCCCCTAAACTAAACTAAAATGACAGCTCTAAATGTATTTATTGCTCTTATAAATACTTCCTGCTAAAAATAATGATAGCACTATAGATTTTTATAGCTCTGTATCGATCACCTTCATATAAAAATATTAACATTTTTCTTAATAGTATTGATCAAGCTCTTAATCTTTTAAAGGTCTTTAAAAATATTATTATGGTTGGGGACATTAATATAAATTTACTTCCAGAAAGTAATGATATAAATGCAGATTCTTATCTAAATCTTCTTGCATCTCACGGCTTGCTCCCCGGTCACTTTCTCCCCACCAGGTCGAATAACTGCCTGGACCATGTCATATTTAAATCTCCAAATCACGGGACTACTTTAGTCCTTGAGGTTGATATCACTGATCATGCACCAGTTTTATTTTTTTGTGATGCTAAAGTTAAATCGCAATCAGTAAACCGCACATCTCTTCGTATGGACATTAAAGCTATAGTTTCCAATTTGGAGCAGGCTGATTTTTCTTCGATTTTAACATCCTCCGACCCAGAATATGCTACTGATACTCTTGTTACACTAATCTCTGCTATCATAAAAAATCAATCTCACATTACGATTATTTCAAGCAAAAAGAGGATTTTAAAACCGTGGATAACTCCTGGTCTGCTGAGATGTATTCGTCATAGAGATAATCTATTTCGAAAATTTAAAAAAGACCCAAGTAATCTGGTTCTAAATAAGACGTTTACTCGATATCGAAACTTTTGTAACAATTTATTAAAAAAATTAAAACGCGAATACGAACGTAACGAATTCCGTAAGGCTGACAGAAATCCGGCTAAAACGTGGAAACTAGTCAAGAAAATAGCTAATATCAATGCTGTCAAGTCCAACTCTCCTGACTTGCTGAAACTGTGTACCGAGCCATCGACTTCAGTAAATAGAGTTAATGAATTTTTTGCAAAGATTGGTAAGACCCTCGCCCAAAAAATAGTCCAGCCTCCAATTGATGAATTAAAGGAGGTTTTACCTCCCATCCCGACACGGTTAAACTCAATGTCATTGCTTCCTGTGGACAACAAGGAAGTTGAACTTATTATATTTAATTTAAAGGAGAAATGTGCTGTTGGCTGGGATGGCATTCCCTCTTCCATAGTTAAAGCTGCTGCCCATACGTTAGTTCCTATCCTTACCTACATTTTTAATCTTTGTCTTACTCACGGGGTTTTCCCACGAGCCTTTAAAAAGGCCCTCGTGCACCCTATCTATAAAACTGGCGACAGGGGCAGTATCAATAACTATAGGCCCATATCGGTCCTTACTACCATATCAAAGATTTTTGAAAAAATCTTGAACAAAAGATTAGTTAATTACTTGGCTGTAAACGACATTCTCTCTGTAAATCAATTCGGGTTCAGGGTGGGTAAGTCTACTGAAGATGCTGTAGTGACGCTAACTGATCACATTGCTAGAAATTTTGACAATAAGCTTAAAACTGTGGGCATATTTCTGGATCTCTCAAAAGCCTTCGACACTGTGTCTGTCTCATTGTTATTAAATAAGCTTGAACGCATTGGCATACGAGGGATTGCTCTCGAAATCTTCAAAAGTTACTTGTCCGAGCGGTCACAATGTGTTATTATAGATAATCACACTAGTGACTCGGAATCAGTACATTTCGGAGTTCCTCAGGGTTCTGTGCTTGGACCTACATTATTTCTTATTTATGTTAATGACTTGTGTTCACTTCACCTATCACACTGCAAAATCATCACGTATGCCGATGATACAGCTCTAATTGTTAGCGGTAATAACTGGAATGAAGTCTGTAATCACTCTGAACTAGTCATTAGAACTGTTATGAAATGGCTAAATTGGAACCTTCTTACATTAAACTTGTCCAAAACTAAGTTTATAACCTTTGCTCCGAACACACTTACCCAAGCTCCTATCTCCTTCACAATACGTGCTCACGGATGTGATGGCTCTAATCCTACCTGTAATTGCAAAGCCCTTGAACGCACATCCTGTATCAAATACTTAGGTGTTTTGGTAGATTGCTTCTTATCTTGGAAACAACATATTGCATCAGTCTCTTCGCGCACAAGAAAATTAATGTTTGTTTTTAAGAATATAAGAAATGTAGCTGACCCCAAATGCCTTAAATCCGTTTACTATGCCCTCGCTCAATCAATCCTATCAT
This sequence comes from Oeneis ivallda, assembly GCA_029955525.1. Taxonomy (NCBI): domain Eukaryota; kingdom Metazoa; phylum Arthropoda; class Insecta; order Lepidoptera; family Nymphalidae; genus Oeneis; species Oeneis ivallda. Next base: position 12,854,213 of record JARPMR010000018.1, on the reverse strand, counting down.
ATTGTATAACCGCTTGGGGTGGTTCACCAAAAACGCTTATGCTACGGATTGAAAGAGCTCAGAGGGCAGTTTTAAAAGTAATGCTCGGTAAGCCCATACTTTTTCCTACTGCTGAGCTATATTCTAGTTGCCAGCTGCTCACGGTCCGGCAATTGTTCATCTTGCATACGGTGCTCCGCAAACATTCTGAACTGACCTATGATCCTAACCTATTTACTATGAAGCGGAGAACTCATATGGTTTGTGCCCACAGACCTCGCCGGACCGCTGTTGCTGGTCGGCATTATTTTTATTTTGGTGGCTTAATATATAATCGAGCAAATAAAATACTAAATATATATCCGTTAACATTAGATAAATGCAAACACAAGTGTTCAGAATGGCTTCGAGCCCTCACTTATGATGAAACGGAAGACCTTGTAAAGCTGCGTCAATAAATGTTACACTACTCCACTAACATTTACACACACACACACACACACACACACACACACACACACACACACACACACACACACACACACACAATGTACATAATTTTGTTTGTAATAAGTACATATTATAAATCTTGTGTTTAATGGACGAGGAGGGCGATGATCACCGCAACACAGTTTATACTTCTTCGGGATCATCGTTCAAATCTGTTATAAAATCATTTGTAATTTTGGAAAAAAATAAACGATTATTATTATTATTTACATTTATTTCATTTATATCATATAATTTACATTTTTAAATATTTGATTATAAAAAAAAACATTTAAAAATATAAAAAATAGCGGTCCACCGGCCTCGGGAACAGGGTCCAAGCAACCGGCGGTCAGGGCCCCAGAGAGAGGAACCTCCTGACTATGCGAGCCGTGTCCAGGAGAACAGCCTTCTGGATCTGGCCCTTGACCCAGCTACCTAACGAGAGCCTCGAAAGATGTTGGTCGAGGCTCTTGGCTATAAGACCATTAGCGGTGACGACTATCGGTACAATGATTGCTGAGTCTACATTCCACATGGCGACAACCTCGTGCGCCAAGTCGAGATACTTGGTGAGTTTCTCTTTCTCGGCTTTCACGAGGTTCTCGTCATGCGGGACAGCAACATCAACAATCATTGCACGGCGCTCTGATCGATCTATCACCACTATGTCAGGCTTATTGGCTACAATAGTCCTGTCTGTAATGATAGATCGATCCCAGTACAGTGTGATATGACCATTTTCAAGAACTGGGTCGGGCACATACTTGTAGTACGGTACCTCCGATTCCACAAGATTGTATTTCAAGGCAAGTTGCTGGTGGATAATCCTGGCCACTTGGTTATGTCTGTGTAAGTATTCGCCGTTAGCCAGATGAGAACAACCAGAGACAATGTGACGGATAGTTTCTCCAGGACGGCGACATGCCCGACATATGTCTACCGTTCCATCCTTCACTATGTATTTTCTGTAATTGTTCGTCATCATGATCTCGTCCATAATTGCACATACAAACCCTTCGGTTTCCCCAAAGAGGTCACCAAAGCGCAGCCAGGCCACGGACGCTTCAAAGTCAACATCAGGCCCATGGAGGGCCCGATAAAAGCGTCCGTGAAGCTCCTTACCTTGCCATACAACCCTGCGGTCATTGGTACTGAGCACCACAGGTATGCGCCAGTTCTCTTTAGCCAAGGAGAGCGGCGTCAGACCCCTGTCCACTGCGACCACATCGCGGTGCATCTCCGTCTCGGCGTGGAGAAAGTACTCCCTGAGACTGCACACCTCGCGGTTGTGGAGGGTTTTGGCATTCAAAAGGCCTCTTCCCCCACACTTCCGCGGGATGTACAGCCTCATCACCGAGGAGCGCGGGTGATGCATCCGATATGTGGTCAGCAGTGCACGAACTTGTCTGTCCAGGGCGTCAAGCTCAGTCTGAGTCCACCTGAGTATGCCGAAGGAATACATCAAGACCGGCATGACCCAACCGTTGAAGGCGCGCACCTTATTGCCGCCCGACAAAAGGCTTTTCAGCACTTTCTTCAGGCGGCCAAGGAAACGCTCCCTCACCGACTGCCTCATGTCGGCCTCTCTGATACCTAACGCCTCCGCCATGCCTAGGTATTTGTAGGTTTCAGTTGGGGGGAGCGATCTGAGGTATATGGAATCCGAGAGCTCAACACCCTCAGATTCCACAATCCTCCCTCGTTTTACATGCATGACCGCACATTTTTCCACACCAAATTCCATCCTAATGGAATCACTAAAGGCTTTAGTTACCTTTAGTAACTCTAGTAGATGTGATTTGTTGGGGGCAATGAGTTTTAGGTCATCCATGTAAAGGAGGTGTGATATAACCTGACCACCTCTCCTCAACCGGTAACCTAGCCCTGAATTCTCCAAGAGAGTGCTCAGAGGATTCAGAGCCAGGCAAAACCACAAAGGACTGAGGCTATCGCCCTGGAATATGCCTCGCTCAATCCTTATAGGCTCCGCGTTCCCCAGGGTCCGGCGACACCCTGGATAGTGAAGGACTGTCCTCCACTGCCCCATACACGTCTGTAGGAAGGCGCGTAGTACTGTGTTTACTTTGTATAGTTCCAGCACCTTCATGAGCCATGTATGGGGCACAGAGTCGTAGGCCTTCTTATAGTCTATCCAACATGTCGACAGATCCTTTCGGGAGCGCCGAACCTGTTGACAAATGGCCATATCAATGAGGAGAAGCTCCTTAGTACCACGGGAGCCATTCCTACATCCGTTCTGAGAAATAGACATGATGGATTTTGTATTGATATGATCGTTAATTTTTGTTCTCAGAATGGATGTAAGAAGTTTATACAATGTTGGTAGGCACGTAATCGGCCTATAATTTTTGGGCTCCGTGGTACTACCTGACTTATGGAGCAGGAGGGTAATACCTGTTGTCAGAAACTGGGGTAGCGACTCAGACTCTAGAGATGATTGGAATTGGGATGCCAAACGAGCGTGCGAGCTGCGTAGCCACTTTATCCAAAAGTTGTGCAGCCCGTCCGGCCCGGGGGATTTCCAATTGGGCAGGGGACGGGCTGCAGTGGCCACGTCTTCAGGGGTGATAGTAACTAGGTCCATTTCTGGAATTTGATCGCACGCTCTTTCTACATCCCACGTCCAACCACCCTCAGTGTGAGCGACAGGCGCCGACCAGATGTTGCGCCAGAATGAGGTCATGGCTTCATCATCCGGTAGGCGCATATCGGTGACACCTTGGTCAGGGTGTTCCCAACCTCGGTATACCCGCCTCTGATCGCTTCGGAAAGTGCGATTCAGGGTATATCTCTCGACCCGGCACTTGTATCTGCGAATACGGCTAGCCCATGCTGAGACCTTCTGTTTCAGGAAGTCAATGCGCTCAGTGACGCGCGCCTTATAATCTTGAGGGCTGATATCAGTCCCCAAGAAAGCGCGCCTCACAAAGCGCATGACTCTAGGGCGAGTGTTGCCCTCCCTGAAGCAGAGTAGTTTGCCAATGAGTGCCCGAGCCCCATCAATACGACGTTCGATCCTGCACTGCCATGCTGGTGCGGTAGGCTTCGGTCGTGTTGCTGTATCATTATTAATAAACTTTACATTAGCAACACGACATGCCGCAACAGCCGCGCAGTACAGAATCGAATGTGTGTCGGAAAGGTCTTCGCTGCTGTCAAAATAACTCGGCAGCAGTGAATCCAGGGCACCCATTAGCGCTTTGTTCTTATTTTTCATGGGCATCCGAGGTAACCGCGGTCTAAACTCGGGTGGTGAAGATCTATATTCCCGAATAGCACTCTCCAAAGCACTCCTCAATTGTTCACTACACTGGGTACTTACATGTGCAGCCCCGCTATCCTGTCCCTCACCAGCCTGAGTGGGCTGCAGCGAAATCGCATGAGCAGTTTGCGATTGTGCTGGAGCTTGCGGTGAGGGGGGGGTAGCGCGGTTACATTGCAGTTCAGAGCGAAGCCGATCAAGCACGGCGCTGTCCAGCATGTGATTACGCTGAATAACCCGCACCTGGTCCGACAGTCGCTGAGCCGACACATTGAGAGCTGGTTCAAGGACCTGAAACAAAGCATGCATCCTAGCACGGTACGCGGTCATGTTGGTTCCACCCTCAGTAGCCCCTAAGTATGCGCGCATGACATTTTCATTAATGGATGTTGTCCACCTCATGCGCGACACACTACCGCCGGATGCGGGGACCCTATCAGAAGCCGGTGGGCCTCGGGATCCCAAGCAAGTCGGTGGCCGGCCTCTCCCACGACGATGTACTGGTGGTGGCGACGTCGGCGGGGAGAAAAACTCGTCGCTCGAACTCGACGCAACTGCAGCATTGGGCGTGGTCCCGGGTGGCTGCGAGGCGGAACTGAGCGACGAGTCCGGGGGTGGCGTTTGTGCGTTCCGTGCTCTGGATCGTGTCAGCATTCTACATTATTAATTCGTGCAATTTCTTTTGTAGTCTTTCAGGCATCTAATGACAGGTTGTGTCAGTTATGTTTCGGACTGTTTTGATTTTCTTTGTTTGCTCTTTCATGGTTTCTTGTTCTAATTAGTTTTCACTATGGTAAATTTATTGAATTAAATCGAAAATTCTGTTGAGATCGGTTTTATAATATTTATTTCGGCAAAAATGTAACGGCGAAAAAATATGATGTATGCTGACATTCAGGGTTGCCAGGTTATTTATTAGTATTATTATCTCTCAATTTAATAAAGTTTAGAGATCCATTTACAATAGATTGGGTACCAACTACCATTGCATCGTCAACCAGTCAATCACGTTACCCTTTTATGTGGAATTTTTAACTTTTTTTAAATCTTATAGATACTGCTCATTTTTGATTAGATCACATAAATACACTTCCAGCATAATTATATCTCCCTCTACCGCACTTTGAATCTGAACTTTCTTATCGAGCCCCATAGTTAGCGACTTCCGAGTTCCGAACTACTCGTGCCTTATTGTGTTGCTATTCCCTCTTTCTATCATAAATTGCCTACCAAAAGCAGAGAGTAGTTAAAGAAGTATAGATTGTTAACGTCATACATTAGAATAAAGCTCGTGTAAATCTAGTATTATATTATTATGTCTTTCAGATAGATGATAAACCTACATAAATTACGATGTTATCTACCGGAATTCAATACAACTAAGCGAAAAACAAATGTCCGCCAATTCGCATTGGGCCAGCGTGGTGGACTATGGTCTTAAAGCCTTTCTATAAGAGGAGACCTGCGATCAGTACTGAGCCGTTGATAGGTTGTTGATGATGAAACAAATAACACATAAAACATTCGAAGCACTCTAAAAATTTGCAATTTTCAATTGATTTTAGGAAAGGTTTTTATTTTGATCCTAGAAATAAATAAGACGAACCAGCACAATAAAATAAGATATTTCGTCGATCTCAACAATCCTACTAATATTATAAATGCGAAAGTTTGTGAGGATGTATGGATGAATGGATGGATGTTTGGATGGATGTTTGTTACTCTTTAACGCGACAATATAATATTATAAATGCGAAAGTTTGTGAGGATGTATGGATGGATGGATGGATGTTTGGATGGATGTTTGTTACTCTTTAACGCGACAACGAATGAACTTATCATGCTGAAATTTGGCACAGACATAGATTATAGTCTGGAATAGCACATAAGCTACTTTAATCCCGGAAAAACAAACAGTTCCTGCGGGATAGCATCGCTATTTTTTACGCATTTGTCCTTCAAAATACGCGCAATGAAGTCTTAGATTGACGTGTTTTTTGCACAGGTAAAGTTAAGGGCCTGAAAAGTGACAAAGGCTACTTTTTATCCCGGGAAAACAAACAGTTCCTGCGGAATATTGGTAACCTATTTTCACATATTTATCCTTTAATTTATCCTTTAAATATGCGGCAACGGAGTTACAGATTGACGTGGTTTTTAGGATAGGCATTGTTCGCGCCATAATTCCTTGTTCCATGGTCGATGGCGCTGGCAACCTCTTTGGCTCGCAATGAAATTGACAGATGACACTTGAAAGGTAAAACTTGCCGCGATTTTGGGTGTGGTTTGCAAGCCTTTTTTCCTTTTGACAGCCAACACGTTTTTCACGAAAATTCCGGTCGTCTCGCGCACGTTTTTGCTGTTTTGAGTGTCTAGATTTGGTTTATTACGGTTTAACGTGTTATTTGTAACAAAAGGCGACCCTTAACAAGTGGTTTTTTGCTCGCCACGTTAAGTGTGAAAAAGTGACTTAGACCAGCTCTCGTTGGACCAAACTAGTGACAAGCCGAGTGTACAGTGCCACGCCAGCCCAGCGTCTTCAGCAGGCCATAGTTGGCAGCCTGCCCGCTACTGCTAGCGGCCTGAGAAGTTCACATTACACTCAACTCCACAATACACCACACCACCACTCTCATACCATCTCAGGCCGTACCAGGATTGAATGCTGCAAAGGAAGGTCAGTGCAACCCTACCATTAAGTTACGTTGAGAACAAATCTGACCGCGGTCAAAGGCCGCTTGGGCAGCGACCCTGGACTCAGGTTATAGCTGATGGGCCCCTATAACCAGGGTTCCAGGCCTTGACTCGTTGGCCAAGCCGTTGGCCTCAACATTTGGTAGTCAGAGCGCGGTTAAATTGATTCCGCGGACAGATTTGGCATTACTGTGACTTAACTTGGCCGTTCTAGTTATTGTAAATTAATGGACCTTATAACTTATTAATACACAGGCTTATTGAGTTACTAGTACATAGCCTACCTTGTCGCATGTAGGCCTGTATAGTGATTGCAATTATTGAGATTTTGTTTTGTTAATCTTTGTTGATTAATAATTAATAGTATCTAATTGTTGTTTGTGGCCCGTAACTGGCCAACAGTTAGATGTAGATTGTAATAAATAAACTTAATATTGGTATAATTTGATAATTGTAGGTCCTTACCAAGCCAACTTGTAATTTGCAGTGCCTAGTATGAGTCTAGTGGCTTAGTACGGGTAATTAAAAACTTAATTTTTCTTTTATCTTAATTTCTGTTATTGATTGACTTAACATAAATTATTGATAGCTTAATTTGTATCTTTTGGAACTTTTAACCAACAAATACTTTGTTTGTTTACTAGAACTCCTCGTGTTTAGGTAACAGAGTAGTTTGTTTGATGTATTTAAAATAAATAACTCTTGTTTTAAAGTAAATAATTCTAATTAATAAATAGTATTTAAGTAGTAATTTGTTTGTGTTTAAAGTGGGTAATTCTTGTTTGATTATTAATTTGTTTGGTTGAAGTTGAAACATAACTTGTAACAAATAACTTTGTTTTGATCTTGTTATCTATTTGTTGTAACTACCTTTATTTAAGTTGTTTTGTACCTACCTAAGATGGCAGCCCACAAAAAATTGAGCGTGCAAATTCAATCAGAGCTGCGTTGGGCTGCTACAGCCAACGCCTTGGTAGGCCGGGAGGACCGGGCATCCGCACTGCTCCAGCGGTGCGAGCAGGTGCGGACCAGGCAGGCGGTCGTCGAAGGGGCCTTCCGAGACCTCATGGCATTGGAGCTACCTCCGGAATCGCTGGAGTCCTCAGTGCGGGACTACGAACAGTTTTTTGAGCTGACAGACGGTCTGGTGGAGGAGGCCGCGAGGCTCAAGAAGGAGGCGAGAATGAGCTCTATTCTTGAGTCTCCCACCAGACCCACCACGCAGCCTGTGTTACAGGGCAAGTTGCCAACTATAAACTTGCCCCACTTTTCTGGCAACCTGAGCGAGTGGCTAGGCTTTCTCAGCCTCTTTGATAGCCTGGTGGACGCGAGAAGAGACCTGTCTCCCTGCCAGAAACTGGCCTATCTACTCTCTTCCCTGCAGGGAGAGGCTCTGGGTTTAGTTAGCCACCTAGACCTCTCCGTGGAGAGTTATACCACCGCGCGGGAACTACTGACTCGGCGGTATGCCAACGTGCGCCGGTTAGCAGACACACACGTGGCACAAATTCTAGCGCTGCCACGTGTCTATGGGGTGTCTCATTTAAGAGAATCGCTCTTAAATCCACTGATTGTAGCCTGCAACGCTCTTAAGCGTTTAGGGCTTCCCGTGGACCAGTGGTCCTTCCTTTTATTACACATTGTGTTGTCCCGCCTACCTCCCGAGTTGAAACTGCGTTTTGAGCAAAGGTATGGTGGGGACGGGGCCAGCTACCTGCCCCCCTTTTCGGACCTTTTAAAGTTCCTTGAGGAAGAGTGCCGGCAGGCTGATAACTCCGGTATTGCTGGTCCTTCAAGGACCCCAGAGCGGCCTGCCCAGCTGAGGAAGGAAAAGGGTCACACTGGCGTCCCTGGTAAAAGGGCCTCCGACCGGAGACCAATGCCCGTTTACACTGGACTTGCTGCCACTGAACCTGCCCCCTGTAACTATTGCAGGCGTCCAGGCCACCGGGTGCTTTCTTGCCCCCAGTTTCTCTCTAAGCGGATCAAGGATCGGAGGGGCATTGCAAGAGACCGCCACTGGTGCTATAGCTGTCTGGGAGCTCACATGCAACGGGACTGCCAACAGCAACGGCCATGCCCAATTTGTAGGGGTAACCACCTGGAGATTTTGTGCGCCAACAAGAATGGTGTTGGCCGCCGGGTGGAGAGTGAGGGCGCGCCCCGCACGGGCGGGGGCGCTCTTACCGATCGCTCCCCGGATTACTTGCGTCGGTCTCCCGATCAGGGCCATGAATCCCGACGCGTCCGGATTTCGACCCCGCCTATGGGGGCTTCACCCCCCCGTGAGGGGGGCGCCAACCCCCCTCGACATTCTGATGGGAGATTTGTGGCGGCTCCGTCTACGGTTCGACCTGCCCGCTATTCACCTCCGCTTCATGAGTGGCCACGCCTCGAACGCCGCCCACCTCGAGCGGGTCGACAGCAGTACTACGACCTACCGACCTCAGCCCGTATGACTAGGCCCGTGCTGCCGCCACGGGATGACGCATGGGCTTACCCAAATGGAGGTCCGTCCCACTCACCTTTGGAGGTCCCCCCTGAGTCTCAATATGAGATTCCCCGGTTTGATGAGGACGACCACCAATAGGTAGTGGCCGCCCTAGCCCCCACCACAGCAACTTCTCCTGAGACCTTGAATCTCCGGCAGTCCGTCTGTCAGACCATTCTTTTGCCGACTGTCTCAGTGAAGGTATTCAACCCGAAGGGTGAATTTTTAATCGTTCGCGCCCTTTTGGATTCGGGTTCACAGCGCTGTATTGCTTCTTCTCGTTTGGTGGGTGAGCTAGGGCTCCCTTGGAGTCCTCGAACAGGACGGGTGATAGGTATCGGGGGTATAGAGCCCTCGACTCCTAACGGGGAAGCGGAATTAATGTTTGGCCCCGTTACGGGCAATCTTAGGGTCTTGGTCAAGGTGTCAGTCCTTGACAATATCTTAGGTCCCCTACCGCAGGTCCGAATAACTGACGCTGCGGTGTCCTGTGCATCAGGCCTAAACCCAGCTGACCCCCACTGGACTGAACCCGGTCCTACGGACCTTTTGTTGGGTTCCGACGTGTTGGGCCTGGTCTTGTCAGGGGAAATTAGGGTTTTGCAGAAGGACGGCCTATGTGCCATGTCCACTATATTCGGTTCTAGCTTTTTTGGACCCGTGCTATGGTCTTCGGACCTACCGGTGCTGGACCAATTGCAAGCAGCCGGCTTGACGCTGTCGGACGTGGTCCAGCGCTTTTGGGAAGTTGAGGAGCCGCCGCATGCCGCACGAGTTGACCCTCTTGACCTTGAATGTGAGTTGTTTTATCAAAACAACACAGGCCGCCGTGTTGATGGGCGATTTGTAACTCGCTTGCCCTTTCTCGCTTCTCGCCCCCCGCTTGGTCAATCGCGGGCCTTGGCGGAAAAGAGGCTCTTGTCTATGGAACGGCGCATGCGGCGCGACTCCACCTTCCGCTCCAAGTACGTTGAATTTATGCGCGAGTACGAGGGCCTGGGGCATATGTCACCATCCAATTTTGATTGGCGCGCACACGAGCACTACTTCTTACCCCACCATGCCGTCTTGAAGACCCCTGGGGGGAAGATTCGAGTGGTTTTTGACGGCTCCGCGGCCACATCCAACGGGGTGACATTGAACCAATGCTTGCACTCCGGTCCTAAGCTGATCAAGGATATCTCCGATATCCTCACGCATTTCCGCCGGCATCAAATTGTTTTCGTAGCTGACATCAAGATGATGTTTAGACAGTCGGTGGTACATCGCGATGATCGGAGATACCAAATGATTCTGTGGCGCGAAAATCCTAATGAGCCAATGCGTGTCTTTGAATTGAACACCACGACCTATGGACTCAAGTCAAGCCCCTATATTGCTATCAGGACCTTGTTAGAACTAGCTAACCGGGAGCGACTGAATTACCCTCGCGCATCAGCCACCTTGGAATCGTCAGTCTATATGGACGATATTTGCACGGGAGCCTCGAGCGTTGAGGAAGCTCTGATTCTTCGCGATGAATTAATTGCAATACTGAAGTCCGGAGGTTATGAGTTGGGCAAGTGGCTGTCCAACTCCCCTCACGTCTTGAAGGATCTTCCGGGAAAGGATCAGCAGGATCCTCATATTTTTGAAAATCCCGAAAATCCCAATTTGCTGACGGTCCTTGGAATACAGTACCAGCCCGTCCAAGACGTTTTCACCTACCGGGTCAAATTAGACCCACCTCCTAAGGTCTGGACTAAGCGTTCCGTATTGTCTACGGTTGCTCGCACCTTCGATCCCAATGGATGGATCACTCCCGTAATATTTTTGGCTAAATGTTTCCTCCAGAAGCTTTGGATTGCTGAACTCGGTTGGGACGAACCACTCCCTGGGAAGTTATTGAAGGAGTGGAACTCCCTTGTGTCTTCACTTCCTGAAGTTAACCGAATTTCCATGCCTCGACGCTTCCTACCAACAGGAAGGTGTCATGCCAGTCTCCACGGGTTTTGCGACGCCTCCGAACGAGGATACGCCGCCGTGGTATATTTGAGGACTGTCGATGTCGCCGGTGAGGTCGCGACGCATCTCGTCTAGGCAAAAAGCAAGGTGGCCCCTATTCGGTCACGGTTAACTATCCCGAAATTAGAATTGTCGGGCGCCGCCCTTCTGATACGCCTCTTGAACCACGTCCGCTCCTCTTTGGCATCTGCGGTCGATCTGACCGACGTTTATGCTTGGACGGACAGTGAGATTGTCCTTTGCTGGCTACGAGCCGCGCCTCACAACTTAGAGGTCTTTGTTGCGAATCGGGTCTCCCAAATTCAGAGCTCTGCAGTACCGGTGATTTGGAGACACGTACCCGGAGAACTGAACCCGGCCGATTGCGCCTCCCGCGGCTGTGAGGCCTCTTCACTGGTCCACCATCACCTTTGGTGGGATCCAAGTTGGCTATCCCAATCCGAGACGACTTGGCCTCAAAATAGGTTTTCCGCTCCCGAAGTATTGCCGGGCTTAAGAGTCGGAGTGGTTGAGGATAAACAGATCCCCGACTTGAACTTTCTTTTGAACCGTTACAGTTCCCTTGATAAACTTATTGGTGTTACCGGTTGGATTCGACGTTTTATCCATAATGGGCGGAATTCAGAAAATAAAAATTTGAGTCCTGTGCTTTCCCCTCTTGAACGCCAAGACGCCCGGAACTACTGGGTGCGTGTGGTTCAGGTGGAGCATTTTTCATCCGTGATTGACACTCTAAAGAGAGATTTAGTTTTGAAGGGCCCCCTTGCTCGCCTAAACCCTTTTTTGGACAATAACGGAATGCTACGCGTTGGAGGACGCCTCAAGAATTCCAATCTGCCCTATGGTGCTCGCCACCCCCTTTTGCTACCTAAGGACGGCACCTTTGTCAAATTGCTAGTGACACACTACCATCTTAAAAATGCCCACGCTGGTTGTAATGCACTCTCGGCTATTTTACAGCGCGAGTTTTGGATTCTGGCAGGGAGACGCACCATCCGGAACGTCACTTTCAAATGTATTCCGTGTTACCGCTTGAAGGCTAATATTTCACAGCCCATGATGGGTGATCTGCCCCCCGACCGCGTTCTAGCCACTCGACCCTTTGCTGGGGTTGGCACTGATTTTGCTGGCCCGTTTGCCATCAAGAGCTCTAACCTCCGCAACGCCTGATCGCTCAAGGCCTACCTCTGCGTTTTTGTATGTCTCGCTACCAAGGCGGTACATTTAGAACTTGTGAGTGCCTTAAGCACTGAAGCCTTTGTAGCCACGCTAGGTAGATTTGTCTCTCGTCGAGGATTGCCTGACCTGATTCGCACGGATTGCGGCACAAATTATAAGGGCACTGATAGATATTTAAAAGAGATTGTCGAATTCCTGTCTAGCAATAAGATTAGATTAAGTACAGCATTGTCCAAGATGGGGGTAACCTGGAAGTTTGACCCCCCAGCTTGCCCTCATTGGGGTGGAATATTCGAAGCTGTGGTTAAGGTGGCCAAGACTCATCTCCGGCGCGTTATAGGCGAAACTGTTTTAACCTTTGAAGAGCTCGCCACCGTGTTTTGCAAAATTGAGGCTGTACTCAATTCTCGGCCATTCTGTCCCCTCTCATCTGACCCAAATGACCTGGAGGTCTTAACTCCCGGTCATTTTCTGATTGGTCAGCCCCTTAACGCTCTACCCGAATACCCCTTCAGGGACGTGAAGGTCTCACGTTTGTCCCGGTTTGAGCTGCTGCAACAGATGACTCAGAGTTTTTGGCACCGTTGGTCACTAGAGTATTTGCATCTTTTGCAGCAGCGGGTTAAGTGGGCTGACAAATCTGATCCACCCAAAGTTGGTGACCTAGTGCTGATTAAGGAACCTAATTTGTTGCCTTTATACTGGCGCCGTGGGCGCATTCTTAAGCTGATCTACGGGTCTGATGGGGTTCCCAGGGTTGCCGAGGTAATGGTCGGAGACTCTGTCTTGCAGCGAGCCGTTTGCTCCTTATCACGTTTACCTATTTACTAGTAAGTGGACGTAAATCCTTACGCCCACGGGCGGGGGGGATTGTTCGCGCCATAATTCCTTGTTCCATGGTCGATGGCGCTGGCAACCTCTTTGGCTCGCAATGAAATTGACAGATGACACTTGAAAGGTAAAACTTGCCGCGATTTTGGGTGTGGTTTGCAAGGCTTTTTTCCTTTTGACAGCCAACACGTTTTTCACGAAAATTCCGGTCGTCTCGCGCACTTTTTTGCTGTTTTGAGTGTCTAGATTTGGTTTATTACGGTTTAACGTGTTATTTGTAACAAAAGGCGACCCTTAACAAGTGGTTTTTTGCTCGCCACGTTAAGTGTGAAAAAGTGACTTAGACCAGCTCTCGTTGGACCAAACTAGTGACAAGCCGAGTGTACAGTGCCACGCCAGCCCAGCGTCTTCAGCAGGCCATAGTTGGCAGCCTGCCCGCTACTGCTAGCGGCCTGAGAAGTTCACATTACACTCAACTCCACAATACACCACACCACCACTCTCATACCATCTCAGGCCGTACCAGGATTGAATGCTGCAAAGGAAGGTCAGTGCAACCCTACCATTAAGTTACGTTGAGAACAAATCTGACCGCGGTCAAAGGCCGCTTGGGCAGCGACCCTGGACTCAGGTTATAGCTGATGGGCCCCTATAACCAGGGTTCCAGGCCTTGACTCGTTGGCCAAGCCGTTGGCCTCAACAGGCATAGTAAAATATAAATTGTGATTCTGGTAACGTCATCTAGGTTCATATTTAGCGTTATTTGATTTATACATAGAGTTAGCAATATATTTCTTCTTACGAATTTCAGAAGTAACTGAACGTTCTAAGATATCTGTATTATACCGCAATTCACTTATTAGTTGCACGTATTAGAGCCGGTCGGGCAGTGGCACGATGCCAGCTTGCCTATACTCGTGATATTAAAGAGCCACTTATCTCTCAGCCGCCGTCAACCTAAACTTCAAATCAGCACTATTGAAGCTGACTGATACAAAGCTTTTCTTCGCCATTGATAGGAGTTTAAAAGAGCAAGATGTACTAATAATCGCGAGTATAAAAGAGCAAGATGTACTTATAAAGAAAATATATTTTTAAAGCAAAAATTACCTGATTGGGTTACCTTATAATTTACGCGTAACAGAGAAGGAAAGAAAAATGTATAAGTACCTACGGCCGAAGCAAAAACGATACTTTTAGCATTGGCGATCAGCGGATTTACGATTTTATTTTTACAGTATCACGATTCACGTCATCGAAATCGCTCGCAACCTGTCACGGCCTAGGTCCTCAACTATATCCAATATCCATAGCTCTGTTGCGGGCTACCAACAACCCAACAAACATACTTTCGTATTTATTAGTAGGGATTATAATATGAAATTTATAATATTATGAACTTCTCCATTGCCGATACAAAAAGTATCGTGAATGTTTTGTAGTGAATAAGAATGTAAGATAAAAAAGTTGCTTGCAGTGCTTGCCGATATAAAAAGGCGTGAAACGACTATAAAAGTAAGTACCCATTGACGCGTCTTGGCAGCAAGTGTCAGGACATTAAGCGGTAAATTAGAGGAAAACATGGGAGAATTAATGGTGATAGGTGTTGTGATGCTCCCGGGAAGGGTCTCCCGGGACCAAAGATTCTGCATTGACATCTGTACGCCTGGCGCCATGCCAACTTTTATCTGTATAGGTTTACCGCACGACTAAAATTTTTATCCGCAAAAACGTTATATAATTTACCAATACAATTAACAGCACCAGCAATTTGGCTCACCCAAATATTCAAAACAACTATATTGCATTGGAGCGAAAAAATTGTGAGTGGGATGAAATTTAATATATTATTTTTAACACTAGGTTCTATAACGACTTTTCAAAATAAGGTTTTCAAATTGTAATATGTTCGCTCGTCAAATCTATAATAATCTTTTATAACGCCGCCATCAAAACAATGAAGAAGACTTTTACTTCACAAGTGCGATAAAATAATCACCATATAATAGTTGGCCGTAATACTAAAGCCGCACTTGGTAAAGTTAGTCGTATAACTATTTTCAGTTTTCACAAGCGCGACTAGGCGGCTCCCCTTAACTTCACTCACACAATAAATATCTCAATTAGATTATTGTTTTAAAGTTACCTGGGTGGGGATGTGTATGCGTGTGTTCCGCAGGAGGCTGCATAGATGAGAGTGCAGATAAGGGGGTGTATCGAGATGCTTCTTCTTTGGAACAACCCTCCTGAAAAAGACACGGTAATATACATTCAAACTTACACGGCATAAATAAATAACTCTAAAGTTGCCTATCAACACCCAATCTTTTCTGACCATTTATCAAAACAATTTAACTGTTTAGTTAAACTCTATCCGTTTACAAAAATGGTATAGGGAAATCGATACACTATCAACTCATTCTGAAAGAGGCCCCAAAAGTTTCCACCCAATAAAGTCTCGGCTGAGGATCCTTTGATTCCCTGGAAAAGGGTAATCGGTATTCGCAAGTATCAAAAATACAAAAGGGGTTTATTTGCGCTGACTTTTTCGATAAGATTTCTTGACAACATACTCAATATTATAACGAGGATAGCATCAATGTTAATCTTATCATAAATTATTAGACTTTTAGGTTATTTTTAAAAGTAGATCTACATTCAACAAAATAAGGTTTAATTTTGTGTGCATGTTATGAGGTTTCGCAAAGCGTTAAAGGATAATGTGCGAATAAGGTCCCGAGGCGTGTTTAAGTAGAACTTACTTCATTACCGGGTATTAATGAGACTCGAAACGCCTGCGGTGCCATCTTCATTATACGCAACCACAATATTATAATACGATTTATTGCATTTATAGATTAATTTGAATTTATAGATTAAAAAAATTAAATAACGGATCTAATTGACCACCAAAACTCAATGAAGTATTTTTTTCAAGTCACTGTTCGTACAAGTATCTCGCTCAAATTTTGAAAAAAATGATGAAATCTAACTTGTGTAATGTGTAACCAAAATCGGCTTTCTGGGTTATTCAAACTTAAATTAGCCTTAACTTTACTGTAGCCTAAAGTAAGTAACCGAAGCTTACCTTTTCACAATTAGCCGTCGCCGTAGTTTGAGTATGGCTAGTTGACGAGATGCGATATTGCATTCCTGATACGGTACAGAACCCCTCATGATGATGTGTAGAGTACACCCCGGTTATTGTGACATCAGTATCTTGATTTACGATAACCTCAACTTTCTGCTTTTTATCGGCAATCTGGGTATCGTCACTTTCCTTTTCAGTCTCTTCGTTTTTTGATTCCGACTTTACGCCGGAACTTATCAAGTTTTTTGGCTTCTGAGAAAAAGATTCGTCGCTACATGAATCTGAAGTAGTGTCCTCTTTGCTTGACTTTGGAGAACGCTTCTCGTAGCTGGCAGCTAAAATAGCGGTAGCGTTCAAACTAGCCATTCTCTTTTGGACAACCATGTCTTTGAGATCCATTACTACTTCATTTCTGTTACGTTTTTTCTTAACTGGGACACCTGCCGTTTTCTTCATCTTTTGTGGGGGCTTCTCCGAATCAGATTTATTTGAAGATGAAGATTTTGGTGTAACTTTCTTTTTATCTGGGGTGTTCTTTTTAGTTTTGAACTCTAATTCGCTATCTTCACTGGAGGAAGTTGAAGACTTTGGGTCCCAGTATTTTCCGGCACTTCTGATTCCAGGGACACCGCGTAAAGTTCTCTGAGGTATACCATCGTCAGAACTGTCTGAGCTATCTTTCTCCTTTTCTCTTTTGTTTTCATACTCCGATTCTGACGTGCTTTCAAGTTTTTCGCTATCTTTAGATTTATTTTCTTTCCTTTTAGGGGCTAAATTAACCTTGGATGTACTTGGAATTACTTGCCTATCAACTGTTTTCATTAGTCCTAATTCCATATGAGTTCTACTTTCATTTTCATACAAACAATGTACTTTCGCTAGGGCATTTAAAGATGCCATCCTATGTTTTTTAGGACCTGACCACATTGATAATAACTTAAGTCTTCTTTTGCTGGGTTTTTCATTTCCTAGTAATGCTGAAGTATCTTTTAAATCAATTAAGGAATCTTTTGAAAGCTCCTTTAGTTCCTTTGAAGTAGATTTTTTTGCGCCATCTGTAATTCTTTTGTATTTTTTGTTCTTCGTTCTTTTAGTTTTGAAGTTATCTGATCCCGAGGATTCCTTATTGTCATTGTCATCATTTGATTCGCTCACACTATCTTCAGAAGAACTATAATGGAAAGTTTTAGTATTAAGAGAGAAAGTGGAGGTGTTTATGTCTTCGTCCGATAAAGAACTCTTTTTCTGTTGTTTTTTAGACTTGCTTACATTTTTCTTAACATTAGTACCTTTTGTTTCTTTTTTAGGAGACTCTTCTTGATCAGGAAATTTGATTGGGCTAAATGGTTGGCCTGTTATACTTGATTTTCTTGCTACCATTTTGTACGATTTACTTACTATTGGTGGTTTTTCTTCGGTATCCTTTTCATTAATGAATATTCCAAAATCTAAATCTGGAGATTCATAGTTTGTAGTAGTTTGGCTTGTAATTATATCTTCGGAACGTTTGTTAGCTTTTAATTGCTTTACAACTTCCTCGATAGGTCTATGAGGTGAATATTTTTTTCTTTCAGGATCTGATTTTTTGTCAATAACAGTTCCTTTTACCCTTGCTATTGGTCGTACTCTACCAACATTTTTATTTATAGGAGTTCTAAAATCGGAAAGTATACTTTTAGGTGAATCAACTTTTTCTGTAAAAGTATAAACGTCAATATCTGGACCTTGAGATATAAGGTTATTTGTAGAAACTTTTTCCTTACTGTTATCATCAGTTTTACTTTCACACTTCATAGAAAGAAATCTTTCGGATACACTTAAATTTCCTTTAGAATTTTTACAACATTTAACATCTATGTCAACCGTTCTTGGTGACCTACTGGATGTGAAAAATTTAAGCGGTCGTTCAGTTTCAACTTTAGGCATTTCTGTTGGACTATTTGTTACTAAGTTAATAGCTGTAACAGTTTGCGTAGGTGTTTCAGCAGCTTTAGGTTCTGGATTTTCCACTGTACATTTTTCTTCCACTTTATCAATCTTAGTTTCATTTAGTGAACAAGGTGCTTGCTCTACTACTGTGTTAGAATGGATAACATTATCTTTGCATATTTTTTCTGAATTACTCGTGCTTTCATTTCCTTCTAATTTTTGTTTAGCTTGATCACCTTCATTGCTTGAAGAATTTCCTTTTTTCTTTTGGCTTACATTCCCTTTTTTTGAGTTAGATTTTGATTTAGTTGTTTTTGCCGATCCTTTTTTAATTGCTTCTAAATTTATTTTGTACTTTACCTCATCACTGTCTTTATCTTCAGCTTTTAACTTAGGGGAAGGTTTGTTTTTCTTTGTTAATTTAACTGGTCTTTTAGAAACAACTTTTTTTGGTGAAACTTTAGCCTTGTCTTTAGTCTCCTTGGATTCTTTTTTAGATTTTTTTGAAGGAGAATTTTCTCTGGATGTGGTGGCCTTAGAAGATCCCACTTTAGCTGCTTCTGATGTGGATTCATTTTCTTCTTTGGCTGACGTCTCTTCGTTATTTTTACCTGTGGCTGCATTATCCGCAGAGAGCTTTTTTGGACTCTTTAATACAGATTTTGGAGATGCTTTTACTTTTTTTGGAGAGATTGCCCGTTTCTTAACTTGTTTAGATGTTTTAAATGACGTCTTTCCTAAAGCTCCCTTCTTCGGTAAAGGTTTTGCAGCTTGTGACCGCATTGTCCGCAGTGGTCATATGAGTGTTGTTATTCATCGACCGATGATGATGTTCACATCCTGAAACAAAAAGAAAATACTTTAGACATTTGCTAGAGCTCTCAAAATATAATTTCTTAATGTAATATCATCATCTTTGTTAGAAAGTGAAAGAAATAGAATGGTTCTGGTTTAGTTAGTGTATGGTATGGGTTCAAAAGTCCAAGAAATCAATCTAATTTATAAAAGTCAATTAATATATACCTAAAATTAAAACTTCAATAAAACGTTAAAAAGAGTTAAGACATCAACAAAACTTACAGCTCTGTAAATATTATTAACAAAGCCGTAAACTGTCCAAGGAAAAAACAACCTACAATATTTTTAAGTTGAAATTAAAAAAGTTAATGGATATAATATTCTTGACTGAAAAGAATAAATGATAGAGCAAGCAGTTATGCTAAAAAAATCTTATCAAGAACTTAAAGCAAATTGGGAACTAAATGGGGACTAAAAAAGGGAAGAAAAACAAGCAAAATAGCACTTTATTGTAAATAAATATCTCCTTAAACAAAGGTGAATGGAGCTGAGACTGGCCGTCATGTAAACTGTAAAAATTACTACAGATTACAGTAATTATCAGTTGAATCAGAATGGACCCAAAAGAACAATGATTTATTTGTTCTCGTGATAAAATTATTATCAGATGAGTTCAGCTTCTGGTATACAAATCTGATAAAACACGTGAAATCGTGACTAGTGATAGCTACCTTGATTCGAAAATGTTAAATCTATTATGAAAAAGTTACTCCCGAGCGTTTTTACTCCTTAAAAAACGTAGTTTGATTCCTAATAAAATATAAAAAGAAAAAAAAATTGGTTGTCTGTAAATTCGGTTTACTGATGATAGTTTTACGTGATAACGTCATAGAGAAACAAGTCACAAGCCAACGCTTGGGCCGATCGTGCCTCTCTATCGTTTGTTCCGCGTTCTCGCTTGCACGCTCAAGCGCAGGCGGAACGTGACACATTTTCGTGCGTGCAGTTGTTCATCGATTCATAAGACGCTATCACGTCAAAAATTTGGAATCCGTCAACAAATTCCGGAGATATAGATAATAATCAAAGTTGAAAATGTCGGGGTTTCGGAAAGTTACACAGCGAGGGCGTGTGATCTCATCATAAGTGATAAGTCACACGCTCATTTTCCCGTCCGCATAGCGTCTCACCTAGGCTCAGAACATTTACAGTAAGGTAAGCATTTAGGCCTTTTTGTTTACTTTTCTTGATTTTACTTAGATTTTAATTTAAATAAAAAGAAAACCGTGAACATCTTTGTAATTTTGCGTTTTTATGGAAAACTTTCAATCTCTTTTACTGTTTGCATATGTATTTTTTTTGAAAGCCACAAAAAAACATATTGGAAGTCTTTATGCGACTAAAAGATAATAATATAGAGAGTTAAAATAATAGAGATTTAATCTGCAAAAACGTGAATATAATTTTTGTTGGGTACTTAAATCAACAATGCTAGGTACAATAGAGCAAATTAAATTGCTCTTTAGTTTTGAGCGGAACCAGCGGTGAGACAAAGAAGGATGGTTTGTGCACAGTCGTGATATAATTAAGCGATGAGCTCGGCTTCTTGCGGGCAAATCTGATAAATGTGATACCGTGAGTCGTGACAAGTGTTGGTTAATTTGATTTGATGATGAGTAATACGCTGTTTGCAACAATTATAAATGTCTCTGCTACGAAAGTTTAAATGGTTTTTGTTTTGGCTTACCTACTACGAATATTTAAAAGGTATTCTTTTTATTGTGTTTAAGTTAAATACGTCTATCTTTAATATAATAATACTATAGTCTATAAAAATTAAAGAGTTTCCACGGAATCTACTCCAGTAGAGTCCAATAAATTGTGAATGAAAATAAAAACTCATTTTAAAAAAGCTTGCAAGTCGAAGTAATATATTTCTGGAATAAATAAGCGGCTTATGTCGGGTGTAAATAATGACTAGGAGACAACTACGACTTATTTGCATTGTTTGGATTCAGTATTAAAAGTAATTCAATTATAACGTTAATATTTTATCAAACGAAGCTGGCGGTGAGAGTTGAGACAAAGGATGATTTGTTTTCACTTTTCTGTCACGACAAATGAGCTTAACTTCGCTTTTGTCCGCTTGGTTGTGAAGCGAAAGAACTCGCTTACCTATCGTTAACATTTTTATTAAAATAATTTTTGTTAGACTTTCACATCTCTTTCTCTGACTCTTCTCTGAAAAATCGCTTGCTTTAAGGATACCTGCAACCTGAAAGTTTTCCATTATATTCTAGGAGTATGGCGGACTATGGCTTAAGGCCTTCTCATTCAAGAGACCTGTGCCCAGAGTAGTGAGCTGACGATGGATTGAGATGATGATAGGCTTCCGCAAATTGACACGTAATACTCTATTCAACAGTTCCTTGACATTCGTCATGATATACTGTGTCATCATTGACATTATGAGCAACCCATTAACGTCCTATTGAGCGCAGGTCTCCTTTCAGAGAAGTGTTCTAGGCCATAGTCCACCACGCTGGCCCAATGCGAATTGGTCGACTTCAAACACCTTTGAGAACATTATAGAGAACTTTCAAGCGTGCAGGATTCCTCTGATATTTAATTGCTTAGCGCACATAGCTCCGAAAAATCAGAGGTGAGTGCCCGGGATCGAACCTATGACCCCCCGAACTGGAGATCGCAGTCCTAACCAATAAGCTATCACTGCTGTTTATAACTGTGCTGGCATTTATTGTAGAAGAGTAGATAAGTAATAAGATACAGCACCCCGAGTTCCCCGTCTGTAATATTCGTCATTCGACGTTTGTGATGATAATCGGGGTGACAACTGACAGGTTAATGCGCTCTCTGTGGAGCTGGGGACTTCAATTTCACATTCGATTTCGTACCGATGAAATCTATGTTGACCTGAATTGGAGTGGACTAATCTTGCTAGTTGCTTTCCAATTTTTTGCACGTATGCAATTTTTTGCGAACAGCGTGTTGATATTTACCATTCAATTTTTTAGGGGACCAAAAGGCGATAACGACTCCAATTCAGTTCTGCTTTTTTTTATAATCTTATTTATTTTTTTGGGGCTTTTATAGGACCTATATGTCAGCCCCATCAGTACACACAATTTACAAATGAGTAATCTAGTAAACTTAACTACTATACTTAATAGTCTAGATATATTTTATTAACTTTTTATTTTAGAAATTAGGTGTATCGTTTGTGGAAAACGATTGTATGTACTGAATTTAATTATTTTGTTTTGTGTCCAACAAATTAACATTATTGTGGAACTAGATGATGCTCGCGACTTCGTCCGCGTGGATTAAGGTTTCTTGATTCTCGCGCGGGAACTTTTAAATTTTCCGGGATAAAATGTAGTTTATGTGTTAATCCTGGGTATGAGCTATTTCCATTCTAAGCAGACAAATCGGTCCATTCGTTATAATATAGTAGGATTAAGATATTTCTAATTTATCGCTTCCTTTCTATGGTTATTGGTATAGAAAATGATGCTGTCACATTTTTCTAGGTCGTCAAAATATCAGCGGCAATTCAATAGATTGATAATATTGTGTTTCCACTTGCTTGCGGCAGTGGTTCTATGATCTGGCACCCTTTGGCTACATTTGCTATTTGAAATTTGCTCATAGCTCGATCATTTCTGTTGAATGCGTTTGCGGGTGCCGAGTTTGTATCAGTTCGCAATCCGTGCGGTAGATTCCAATAATTTATCGTTGTCGTTGTATCTCATCGTTGTCGTATTCAGCCGCAATAATTGTGTCTAGAGATAATACTTACCTAGGTCTGTCCTTCAATCATGTCGCAACGTAGCTACCGATCGACATGATTTTTTGCGTGGGTATATTTGAGGATCTGGAGAGTGGCATAGGCTACTTTTTATTCCAGAAAATCAAAAAATTCCCGTGGAGTAAGTCGCGGGCATCAGTTAATATAATAATAATAATAAATGTAATAAATGTAATGTAATGCAACACACTGAAAGGCTGTGAAACTTTTGCTTTAAAATGCTTAACTTTTTTTTCAACTGTTTCATTTGTACAGCATCGAATTTGAAAAAAGTGGAAATGGATCGTATACCTACGTCCTACACTGCGTAGCGGGCTACTCACATACCTGCCGCAGGGGCAGTTTAGACATTGGATCCGAAAGCAGGCTACTCACACACCTGCCGCAGGGGCAATTTAGGCATTGGACCCTAAAGCAGGCTACTCACATAGCTGCCGTAGGGGCAATTTAGGTATTGGACCCTAAAGCAGGCTACTCAGGCAGGGTTACGTGTATAGACAAGCAGGGACAATTTCCTAGATTGCCCCTTTTTTACAAATGTAGTATTTAGCTTTTTGTACTGAGGATATAAAGTCATTTCTAAAAGCATGGCAACTATCCGGCTTTTAACCAATAAGAAAACCGTCCACATCAGAAAATACCTTATAAGAATAGACAATAGTAAGAAGTAAAATTGGTAATTGTGAGGCAAATGGCGTAAAAGTGAAGACATGGCTCGGCTGCTTAGCGATCAATACCACGCTCTTTACCTAACAAGAGGTCTTGAAGCTCTATTTTAAGTTTGACTTTTAAAGTCGAGACATTGGTCGCATTCTTTCTTTGAAAGTAGAAATCTGGTAATGAATTTATTATTTTACTAGCTGACCCAGCGAACTTCGTACCGCCACTACTTATAAATGAAAAATTAGTTAAATAAAAATTTTCCAGTGGACCAAATTGTGAATCTAAACCATCCTCGAATCCCCTTGAACTCACACAAAAAATTTCATCAAAATCGGTCCAGCCGTCTAGGAGGAGTTCAGTGACATACACACACATACACAAGAAATATATATATTATTTTATATCAAAAGGTAGGTATGGGTCAGAGTAGAGTAGGTTGAATTGAAGCTTAGCATGAAACGAAGGGTAGGTTGAATAAGCAGCGAACAATTTTCTAATATTATTGATTGTATCAAAGATTTCTATCTACTCGTACGTACAGCTAAACATAATATTCAAATTGGATTCGTCTTTTACCCACCTACGGCATCAAAACCAAAAGGAGGGGTTATGATTTTAGCTGTCTATATAATTATATGTAGGTATGTATGTGACTATTTACGAATGTTCCACTGCACCTTAGCGAATAAACTACTAAGCCCATTTAAATGAATGAGGTGTCAATCGATTTGATATGATGTTCCGGGTGCCTTGTGCTACATTTATACGAACAAAAACAATATAACGGATGTTACGTTTAATTTTCGTAGTCGGGTAACAGTTTTTAAACTTTTATTACACATTAGTTTAGGATATCCATAGAAAAGTGCCGAGCATATGTGTGCTCTTTTATATTTTTCATTTGGTTTTTAGGGTTCCGTAACCAAAGGGTGCCAACGGGACCCTATTACTAAGCCTCCGCTGTCCGTCCGTCCGTCCGTCTGTCAGCGGGCTGTATCTTGTAAACCTTATAGGTAGACAGATTTTTTTTTATATTTTCACAGAGTGTGTATTTCTATTGCCGCTATAACAACAAATAATAAAAATAAAATTAAATTAAAAAAATAAAGGGGGAATACATGGAAAAGGAGTCGAAATAAAATTTTATTTTTTTACCCTGGCATGTGGGATGTCATTGTCTAGAAATCATTAAGTAGAGTTCAAATACATTTTTAATTATTTTTTAGCTACAAAAATGAAGAAATGGGGGACCGTCAAAGTTTTCGGTTTTAGACCACTTTTGTTACAGGGTCTATCTCAAAAATTAATTACTTAGGAATTTGAAATTTCTGTATATTATGTACTATATAGTGTATTTAAACGACAAATACTGAAAACATCGATTTATGATGCGGTTTATTAGTAATTGTGGCCAAAACCAACGAGCATTTTTCCCCATATGCTAATTTAGTACTATCTAAGAACTAAGATATTTAATAATACCTAGTTAGACTAGAAAAGTGATTTGGTCATATGTACGGAACCCTAAAAGAGCGAGGCCCGACTCGCGCTTGGCCGATTTTTAGATATTTATTCTAGCTTTTTTGTAACAAGAGTGGGTAATATGAAGTTCCATTTCCATTATCTAATTAGGATAATGCACATTACTAAGAGAAAATTCCTCTACCTATGCCGTTTTTGCCTGTAGTTATTTTTTGTTATTACTTATTACTACTTAGTAATTTTATGCTATCTAAGGTAAAATAAACAAACATAGACAGAAATTGCAGGAATATCACTTCTTTTATTATTTCGGAGAATCGAGGGATTCGGAAAAACATGGCGTGTTTTTCCGGAATCCAATATTCGCAAACAAAGGCCAGCTTGGGCAAATGAATTCGACGCAATTAAATAACCACCGGTTCGTACAACCGGTTACAAAAGCACTTAGGGTAGGAGTTAGTGACCGTAATACCCTTCCAACGTCGAAAAGTAGACCTATAAAATTCTACTCTATGATGATTGATGAGTGATGACTGATGGGTCACTGATGTTACAAGTGGTTATAGTTTTTTAAGAATACTGTGGAAACCCTTCGGATTTTCCAGGATTGTTTAATCCCGAAAATGTCCATCTACAGGGTGCAAGTTTTCAAACCTGTGTCAAACCTCGTCAAAATCGGTTCAACAGTTAAGTGGTATAAGTAACAGTAACAGGCAGACACACAGTTATATTAACTATTAATAAGTAAGAAAAAGAGTTCAATTTAAAATAGTAAGTATTTTAAAGCAAGAATAAAAGAATTTAATCATTTTATTTCATTCCCTTGACTGCGATCTCACCTGGTGGTAAGTTACGGTAGGTACAGTCTAATATGGAAAAGGGCTAAACTCGAACCCGGGACTTGCTTCATTCGATAACAATTTACCGTACAACGGTTAGAAAACCGAATCATAAGCTTCAACAAGTTGTTGTATTGCTTCCACAGCAATTCGAACGCTAGCTCTTAGTGCACATTAACCGGATCCGTGGATCGCCCACAGCGTGCAGCGGCGCAATTATTGCACTTTCTGGGGAATATTATTTATTTCACACAATCATCGATAAATAATGATGGTATCGGGGTGAAAATACGAGTTTCGATCTCCATTCAATTGTGCCGCGTTGACATTTTAACATTTTTATCAGATAGCTTTATTGATTTTTTAATGCGTTTCTAAAGAGAGTCGCGTTGTTTTTGTTTTTATTATCATGTTTCTTTTCTTTCTTAAACTATAAATTTGAGATTTTTTCCTTTCTTTGAGCTATTTTTGAAAGGTTTCAGAATAGATCCTTGTTGGAAAAATTAAAAAAAAATAATTTTTCTGATTTTTATAACATTTTTTTCCCGATGATTACTTAATTATTTTTGGAACGTAGTTCCTTATCGCGCGGTACGGAAGGGGGCTAGACGGAAAAAATTAAGGAACCGACACTCGACACATTTTTGAAACCGACACTTTTTTGTTGAATGTGAATTTTGCATTGTATTCGTTATTTTCGCCCTACAACACGGCGTCTGCATGGCCTAGTGGATAAGGCAGTCGCCTAAAAGTTCAACGCCGATGGTTCGAATCCCAGCTCGACAGACTGAATTTTCTATTTTCAATTTTATTTTAAATAATTTCTACATGTGGAATTTTTCCCTAATTTTTTATTGTATAAATTGATAAAATATTATTGTACTACTAACGCCATCTGTTAAAAAACCAGAGTAACTCTTTGGTTTTGTAACAGAGCTGCAATAGAAATAAACTAAATATAATTTCGTCATCATCGTAGTTAATCAATTTAATACTAGATGACACCACTAGTTTATTACATTTCCTTCACTAAAATTAATCGAAAGGAACTACGTTCAATCCGGGTGTCCCTTGACACCTCTCAAGTTTTTTTTTAATTTTGCAACTATGAAAAATATTAGTAAAAAACTGAAATTTTTTTTAAATTTTTCCAACGGGGATCTATTCTGAAGCCTTTCTAGAATAGCTCCAAGAAAGAAAAAAATCTCTAATTTATGGTTTAACAATTTTCACACTTGCATAGTTCATGTACAAGCAGAAAAAATTATTAACTAACTATGTAGGCATAACAATTGAAAAATTGTGATAAAACTTTTTTCCGGCGGATTATTGTTCACTTATCTATCCAGTACTTAAGCCCTGAATTTTTTCATTTCTTAAATTTCATATTCAATATGTTAAAATATATTTTTCCTCAATTTCCTCTTCATTTTGAACCTTTTTTTACATTTAAAAAATCTCAATTAATTTTGAGATATGTACTTGCAAAAACTTTTTTGTACAAACAAAAACCCCCTTTTTAACCCCCGACGCAAAAAGAGAGGGGTGTTATAAGTTTTTTAACGTGTCTGTGTATCTGTGTATCTGTGTATCTGTCTGTGGTAGCGTAGCCGCCAAACTGATGAACCGATTTTCGTTTAGTTTTTTTTGTGTCATAGATAATTTTATCCCGAGTGTTCTTAGCCATGTTTCATGAAAATCTGTTCAGCCGTTTGAAGATTATCAGCTCTTTTCTAGTTGATTAGGGGATCTGACTAACTTCCTTATGTCCGATCGATTCGAAATTTGGTACCGTGTTACTTCAATGATATTGAAAGTATATGGTAAGGTAACCATGACCTGATCAGCCGTTTGAAGATCATCAACTCTTTAATAGTTGATGAGGGGATCTGACTACCTTCCATATATTGTCCTGTCGATTCGAAATTTGGTACCTTGTTACTTCAATGATATTGAAAGTATATGGTAAGGTAACCATTACCTGATCAGCCCTTTGAAGATCATCAGCTCTTTAATAGTTGATGAGGGGATCTGACTACCTTCCATATGTCCTATCGATTCGAAATTTGGTACCGTGTTACTTCAATGATATTGAAAGTATATGGTAAGGTAACCATGACCTGATCAGCCGTTTGAAGATCATCAGCTCTTTAATAGTTGATGAGGTGATCTGACTACCTTCCATATGTCCTATCGATTCAAAAGGTACCGTATTACTTCAATGATATTGAAAGAACATGGTAAGGTAACCATGACTTTAAATATGACATGTTAGTAAGGTTTAGATTTCGAGGGTGGGTAATTAAATGGGATCAATTAGGCTCAATTACCACTGCGCTAACAAATCACTATAAATACCTTCCTAATATTTATACCTACTTTAAAAAGGACTAAATGAAAGTAAAATTAAAAATTTTAAAAACCCCCCGACACAAGAAATAATCTCTAAAAACTAACAAATAATATTTTATACCTATATATAATTATTATCGTCACATATATTATGTAAGTTCAAATATTTTTATTTTCCAAGTGTCGTCGTCACGTCGGGGGACCGCTAAGTGAGAAAAACAGGTGTAGTCGCAGATTGCAACAAAATAATTTACTCCGAAAAAAACGCAAAATCGACACAACCGTCAACGTCGTCTGCCCTCACGTGTCGCGCGCGGCATTACGTAGAGCGTGGACTATAATATATGCATGAAACTTAAGATCGCTCGTACCTAAATGTAATTCGTAATAATTAATTAGCTGTTGGAAAAATACTTTATAAACTTTAGCGGTCCCGCGACGCGACGACGACACTTGGAAAATAAAAATATTTGAACTTACATAATATATGTGACGATAATAATTATATACAGGTATAAAATATTATTTGTTAGTTTTTAGAGATTATTTCTTGTGTCGGGGGGTTTTTAAAATTTTTAATTTTACTTTTATTTAGTTAATTGTTTATAACTTTTGCAATTGGTGCACGCTGTACTTAATTTTTTTTTACAAAAATCATCTACATGCCATTCCAAATCGAATGACACCTCGTTCATATTTTCCGAGACGGCTGAAAGAAGTTGACCAAAAAGGCACTTGTTGACTAGACTACGATGCTACATATTCAGCGATTACAATCGGAGATACTTGTCACATAACGGTGCCAATATGCATATTGTAATAATTATGACATTCAACAGTGTTAAGTTAAGCTCGATTACCTTCTCGGCTTCATGAAATGATAGCCAATTCGAAATATGTACCTATAGTATGTAAATAGTAATTAGCACTTCAAACAGATTGAACAGCTTATCGATTGCTAAAATAAACCGTTTAAATTAATACCTACTTACGAGTATCATGACAAAGCGAGTGTCGAATTTACAAAAACTTAAATCGTAAGTTGCTAGATATTAAATAAGTAATTCATTTATCCTACTTGGGAATGTGCGTTTGCTACTTGGTTTGTCCTTCAAGCACGCCGCAACAGAGCCATGGATCGACATTTTTACATGGGTATTATTAAGGACCTGGAGACTCTCCAGATCCTGGAGGTCCTGTCACTCTCCACTGGAGATGACCGTCATCTCCAGTTTCGACGACGAGAATGCGTGAGTGTTTCACGACACTCACGCATTTTTATTATTAGCTACTGACGTCACTTGCATTTTCAGCGGTCACTGAAAACAAGGCTCTATTCTCTCTTTAATCGTCATCTCCTTACTATTTGTATCCTATCTTGTAAAAGGGGAGAGTTGCAGAGTACCCTCGCACGTTATAGAACTTTAAATTTTGTAACTACACATTTAAGGTATAAAATTACGTGAGTACACAAATCATAAGGGTGATTTTAATGCACATTACATTAAGTTCAAAACAACGTTTGGGAACCCTTTAAGGGTATTGTATTACATTTGGACATGCTATAAAGACAAAGTGTGTCACTATTTGTAGTTTTTGTTTTGAAAGGAGCAAATGCTGAGTTTTTTGCCAGCTCGTCTGAGCAGAATCAGCTTTCCGAACCGGTGGTAGAGTCTTGATTTAACACAAGAGCCACAGGTAGGTAGGTTTACATGAAATAAATAATTTTGAATACCTTTTATATTTTATTAATAATTTTGACTTCGGTAGAGGAAGTCACAATTTTTTTTCTTAATTCCAAATCAATCCTGACCTAGGTATTAGAATATCTCTCAAAAGTCTATTATATCTGTTGGATGTATAGTAAATTAAAATTTTATTGCAGTATTTTATTGCAATTGGAAGATGTCCAAATCTATCTTTTAGAAAACATTTTTCTAGGAGAGAAAATATTTATTGGAATGAAATGGTATAATTACCAATTGTACAAGACTTAGAGCTACTTTTTCGTCTGCGTTATAAACGTAAAACTCTCAGAGCAACGAAAACCAAAATTCGATGTAACGGGTAAAAATTTAAAAACCGTAACCAGACTAGGAAAATTGCAAATAACATCCGCCACATCGATTTCTTCTTGTACAAAACATAGCCTACGTCACCCGGACTATAATGACGAATCGATTGACACCTCATTTATCACAATCGGCTCAGTAATTTAGGCGCTACGTTTGGAACATTCGTAACTACTTAGTCACACACATACATACATAGACTTTTACCACAGTCTATTACGGCTAAAATCATGACCCTTCCTTTTGGCTTTGCGGTAGTCGGGTAAAAATAATTAAGTAACAATTTCAAAAAAAATTGGCAGTCATATGGTCTGCAGATAGAAGTGAAAACTAGATTTGCTAATAATTAAAAACAAATACACAGGTATGAAATAAAAATCATGTAAAAATAAATAAAAATAAAAAAAAGCGCGCACTGTCACGTTTCGTGAGTGAGATTCGAACTTACGACATCATACATTAAACGGTAAGGAAGGCGGCTTCTGGCCGACCACGCTGTACAAGGTTGCTTGAGAATCTCTAAATCAAAAATGTTAAACGCTTACTGAAATTTCCAGATGACGATGGTGACGGTGACGATTTCGCGAGATCAATGTTTTTTGCTCACCCAAAAAAGTGCTCAACGTGCCTAAAGAAGTTTTCACTTCAAAAATATAATATTTGTTAATAAATATTAATAAATAGTTATTATACATAGAGCTAAAAATATACCGTACATGAGTCATGAAAACGTCGAGTAATATATTAAAAAAAACTACAGCGGCGCGGTACCGATTGTAAAAAAAACAATAGCTTCAATAGAAAGTTGGACGGCTCGAGTACACACAATAGACCCCTTGAAAATCAGAATGTACTCGTGTAAAATTACGGACGCGAAAATACATCTTAACCTTCAAGGCTTAAAGGATAGAACAGCATGAAAATTCAACCCACTGTAATATATAGCACACAACATTAAAAGAAGTGCACGCTTTTAATGCACACATGGATGTTGTGCCGAACTAAGATAGGGTTTCCACAAAACAATCCGTTGGTTTTTTACCCGACTATGTAGTCTATGGCAATGCCAAAAAGGAAGGGAGTTAGCAGCTAACTCTGGGTTAAAAGCACAGATTTGACAGATTGCGTATACAGCTTCTGTCAAAATTACACATTTATTCCTGGGTTAACTAACTCGGCGTCTCTGCAAGTGGGTCGAGTATGTTTCCATTGTTATGGTTCCTGTGACAGGCTACATACGAACAAAATCAATATGAGGGATGATACATCAAATTTTGCTTTCTATATGGAAATTGAATAGATGA
The DNA here is from genome assembly GCA_029955525.1 of Oeneis ivallda. Lineage (NCBI taxonomy): Eukaryota > Metazoa > Arthropoda > Insecta > Lepidoptera > Nymphalidae > Oeneis > Oeneis ivallda. Next base: position 12,822,901 of record JARPMR010000018.1, on the reverse strand, counting down.
AAAGCTGAAAGAAATGGAGTGGAATTGACGCGCGTTCCCCTCTGTAAGTTGGGTATGACCAGTGGTCATACCCGTTATATAAAACTGTTTGACTCGAGTCACGCGCCTGTCAACTACGTATGGTTAGCGGGGAATGAGCTCCGCTATAAATGCCGCATATGAGAGTATTTTCTTCTAAAAAAAATATTTAAAAAATCCAGTTTACTAAAGGATAACATTTATTTACTTCTGATGTATTATTTTATCCAAATAATACAATACTTATACAGAAAACTTAAGAAAACTGTCGATCTGAAATTGTTGCTACTTAATCGTACATGAAATAATTTGGGGAAAATATTGAAAATTATTCTTCCTACTTACTATTCGATTAGAGACCTTTTTCATGAACTGCATAATAAATTGATCCCATAGAATTAAAATCACGATAGAATAGGAAGGGGTGAACGACTAATTTATAAGCTTTAAGTAAAATATGACTAGATATATAAATACGAACTTTGATCGTCTGTGGGATTATCAAATAATGATAAAAAATTCTTTCTAAAAACCGACTTTAAACGACAATACAAAGTATAAAACAATTTTAATTTGTACATGTATGTTGAAGTCGGGTGGGCCTAAATATAAATGATGAAACCAATGCGCGACACTAGCCCAACTTTGCCCGATCGGCGTATGAAGTCGGTTTTTTAAAGATATTTTTTTTTACATTATTATTTTAAGCTTTTTAGTGTATATCTCTGATCGCGAGCAATTTGCTCTTAATCATTGAGTTCCTTACTCCATCACCGAAGATATGAATCACCTTCTCTTCACCTTTTAAATAGGCCCAACCTTATTATGCGTTCTTTCAAAAAAATTGAAATCGGTTCAGATTTAACGTAGTTATGGAGTAACATCTAACATTATATCAACAAAAATCGGCGAAGTGCGAGTCGGGCCTCGCTCTATTAAATATTTTAATTTAATTTTTTTAATTTAATTTAATTTTTATTATTTGTTGTTATAGCGGCAATAGAAATACATAATATGTGAAAATTTCATCTGTCTTTCTATTACGGTTTACGAGATACAGCCCGCTGACAGACGGACGGACGGACGGACGGACGGACGGACAGCGTAGGCTTAGTAATAGGGTCCCGTTGGTACCCTTTGGGTACGGAACCCTAAAAATTTATATTGGAACCACCTCTGAAGTATGCCCTACTAAACAAAAAAAAATTATCAAATTCCATTCATTATTTGGCGGAGTAATTGCGTAACAAATATAGAAAAAAAATATTCAGTAATTGAGAACCTCCTCCTTTTTTGAAGTCGGTTAAAATGATTGCATTATTATAACGATCGCAATGGTCTCTGATTGGCTGGTACTCTCCCACTATTGTTTTAAATGCATTGATGCAGCTAGAGCTCCATAAACTCAGCGAATTCATAAAATTAGTTTTTTTACTCAATTATTTCAAAAGTTATAGGTATATATTTCCATATAGCCAGTGTGATATAATTTTCTAAATATATAAAATGAAAAGGTGACTGACTGACTGATCTATCAACGCATATCTACTATGACGTAGGTATCCGCTAAGAAAGGTTTAATAATAATGATAAGTTCTACGTAAGTCTTTCTTACTCGAAAATTAGGACTTTAATTTTATGAAGTCGGCCACACCGCAATAAAATTAGGGCTGGACAGCAAAATTTCATATGTCGATATTGGTGGGGGGGATTGTATAAATTATTTATACCGAGATATTTTTATCGTCTTACTAATGGTTCATTGACGAAAAAAAAAATTTAAATTCTATACATATTTGGTTTATTAAAACTTGGCAATTGAATTAAAGTACCCATACTTCTTATTCATCCCGCTAGGTTTACCGGAAAGCTAAATAGCTTGGCGGTGTTTTATTACAGATGGGGTGGCCACTATATGGGGGATGGTAGACTCATCGACGATTCGAAAAGCACTTGTAAAAAAGTTTATTTGAATAAAAAACATTTCTATTCTATTCTATTCTATAGCCATGGCGGCAGCCTACACTAGCGGCACGCTATGTTGGCCGGTTTGACACATTACAATAGTGATGTGGAATGTCAATTTATTCTCGAACAAAAAACAATTAAGTTTTGTTTTTGTACCTGATTAAATAGGTTTAATAAAACAAAAATGTATATGTTTATTTAATTTATTTGAACGAACTGAATATTTGAATGAAAATGAATATACATACTTTATATGCACACAAGAAACATATGAATACAAAAGATACCAAAAAAGGTGCCACAAAAGGCCATAATTAATCAGATTCGTCCATACTACTATTTTCACTGTCGTCACTGCTATCATCACCTACATTAATAATTATATGTTCGTTTTCTATAATATTATCTATTTTCACATCTCTTTCATAATCTTCCCTTATTAATTTAACAGTTCTATTCACAACCTTTTCCCAGTCTCCTTTAGTCACATGTTCACAAGCTTCTTCTAATAATTTTAGCATTTTTTTTGTGGTAAATGGGGGTTCTGTATTGTGTCTTGCAGCATATCCCTTAATTTGAGCCCACACCAACTCAATCGCATTATACTCACAATGGTAAGGCGGTAACCGTATAACTCTGTGCCCATGTTCTAATGCTATTTCGTCAATGACGTATCGGATCTTGGTTGGTTTGTTTTCTTTTAAAAGACGTACTAATTCCGCTTTTAACATATTCATGTTTGCATCTACGCCATTTTTACGAAGCCATGCGACGATATCAGCTTTCTTTTGGGATTGGGCAGGTGGCTTGTCAATTTGCATCGAGTGGTATGGGGCGTTGTCCATAATTATAATAGACTAGTAGGGCGCGTGGGTGCGCGGCCCGCAAGCGGACCGCGGTTTTTCTACTCGTCTAGTAGACTTTCAGCTCCTGATCATTTTCTATCACAAAACCACTCTTCCATCTTTTATACTCTCCGAGATAGACACCGTTGAAGTTTGTATGGCCGCCATCTTGAATCCGCCATTTTGGATTTTTTTCAGCTCACTGCCAATTGGATGAGATTTCGAGTGACTTTTGTTCGAGCACCCCCACCTATCTACATTACCATGGCCGTGCTCCTCACCCACCTTCCAAACCCTCGATCATCATATGTCATCATTTGTCATAATGAAAATTCTTCAATAAAAAAAAATCTTGAAAAGGAATTGTATCAAAGTCGTGCATGATTCCCGGCTTCTAGTCTCTTCAATATTCGCCATATATTTTTGTATGAAGAAAAAAAAAATTCCGCCATCTTGAATTTTTTTTCTGTTCGTCAAGTAGACCTTAGGGTCTTGATCAGCTTTTGCCAGGAAACCACTCTTCTATCTTTTATACTCTCCGAGATAGACACCGACGAAATTTGTAAGGCCGCCATCTTTTTTCCGCCATTTTGAATTTTTTTTCAGCTCACTGCGAATTGGATGAGGTTTCGATTGACATTTGTTCGAGCACCCCCCACCTATCTTCAATACCCTGGCCGTGCTCCTCATCCGTCTCCGAAATCCTCAATCATCAGCTCTCTCCATAATTTTCCTCCGAATGAATTTTTGTCCTCTATACGAAACCATCGGTGGAAAAAAAATTTTTCATACAAAATTTTACAGGAGAGGTGATCAATCAGTCAGTGAATCAGTGAATCAGCACGAGCAGCTATATATATATTAACTAGCGTTTGCTCGGTGCGCGAGCTGCTAAAGCAGCTCGCGGGAAGTGTTTTACTAAAAGTAAGGCGCGTGGGTGCGCGGCCCGCTAAAGCGGACCGCGATTGTTCGGCTTTATTTATTTCGCTCGGTGCGCGAGCTGCTAAAGCAGCTCGCGGGAAGTGCTATTACTACAAGTAGGGTGCGTGGGTGCGCGGCCCGCTAAAGCGGACCGCGATTTTTTTACTCATCAAGTAGACCTTCGGATTCTGGTCATCTTTTGCCAAAAAATTTGTTCGAGCACACCCCACCTATCTGCAATAACCTGGCCGTGCTCCTCATTCACAAAAGAAAAAGAAAAAAAAAGAAAAAAAAAAAGAAAAAAAAGAAAAAAAACAAATGTAAAATGAAAAAAAATAAAAAGAAAAAAAGCCCTATTAACCTATCAAAATCAATGTCTTGCATAGTTCCCAACTTCTAGTCCCTTCAATATTCCCCATACATTTTGTATGGGGGGGAAAAAAAAATCCGCCATCTTGAATTTTTTTCCTACTCACCAGGTAGACCTCCGGGTTGTGATCATCTTTTGTCGAGAAACCGCTCCTCCATCTTTTATAGTCTCCGAGAGAGAGAAAGACAAAATTTGCCGCCATTTTTTTTCCGCCATTTTGGAATTTTTTTTCAACTCACTGGCAACTGCTCGAGGTTTCGAATGACATTTGGTCGAGCACCCTCCACCTATCTTCTATACCCTGGCCGTGCCCCTCGCCCGTCTCCGAACTCCTCACTCATCAGCTCTCTCCACCTTTCTCCGAGTCACATTCTTTGAGCTCTATACGACACCATGGGTGAAAAAAATTTTTTTCATACAAAATTTTACAGGAGAGGGGTCGGAAATTTGAGACGTCACAGCTCGGCCGCCATCTTGTTTTTTTAATTTTTTTCACTTTTTCTGTTAATCGTTTACTAATTTCTACAATAATCCAAAATTTCAAAGAAATCGGTTGGAAAACAAAAGAGTTGCAAGATTCACGTCGGCCGCCATCTTGTTTTTCCGAAATGTCATAATTTTCCCCAACTCGAATCCCCCCCCCAAACACATCTCCCGAACATCATTATATCGATTTCCGTCTCCTTCTAGGAGAACAACCCTGTCAATGAGTGAGTGAGTGAGTAAGTGTGTCAGTGGTAATCGAGCTATATATATTATAACTAGTATTTCGCTCGGTGCGCGAGCTGCTAAAGCAGCTCGCGGGAAGTGTTTTACTAAAAGTAAGGCGCGTGGGTGCGCGGCCCGCTAAAGCGGACCGCGATTGTTCGGCTTTATTTATTTCGCTCGGTGCGCGAGCTGCTAAAGCAGCTCGCGGGAAATGTTCTTACTACAAGTAGGGCGCGTGGGTGCGCGGCCCGCTAAAGCGGACCGTGATTTTTTTAGTCATCAAGTAGACCTTCGGATTCTGGTCATCTTTTGGCAAAAAATTTGTTCGAGCACACCCCACCTATCTGCAATAACCTGGCCGTGCTCCTCATTCACAAATGAAAAAGAAAAAAAAAAGAAAAAAAAAACAAAAAAGAAAAAAAGCAAATGTAAAATGAAAAAAAGAAAAAGAAAAAAAGCCCTATGAACCTATCAAAATCAATGTCTTGCATAGTTCCCAACTTCTAGTCCCTTCAATATTCCCCATACATTTTGTATGTAAAAAAAAAAATCCGCCATCTTGAATTTTTTTCCTACTCACCAGGTAGACCTCCGGGTTGTGATCATCTTTTGTCGAGAAACCGCTCCTCCATCTTTTATAGTCTCCGAGAGAGAGACGGACAAAATTTGCCGCCATTTTTTTTCCGCCATTTTGGATTTTTTTTCAACTCACTGGCAACTGCTCGAGGTTTCGAATGACATTTGGTCGAGCACCCTCCACCTATCTTCTATACCCTGGCCGTGCCCCTCGCCCGTCTCCGAACTCCTCACTCATCAGCTCTCTCCACCTTTCTCCGAGTCACATTCTTTGAGCTCTATACGACACCATGGGTGAAAAAAATTTTTTTCATACAAAATTTTACAGGAGAGGGGTGGAAATTTGAGACGTCACAGCTCGGCCGCCATCTTGTTTTTTTAATTTTTTTCACTTTTTCTGTTAATCGTTTACTAATTTCTACAATAATCCAAAATTTCAAAGAAATCGGTCGGAAAACAAGAGTTGCAAGATTCACGTCGGCCGCCATCTTGTTTTTCCGAAATGTCATAATTTTCCCCAACTCGAATCCCCCCCCCAAACACATCTCCCGAACATCATTATATCGATTTCCGTCTCCTTCTAGGAGAACAACCCTGTCAATCAGTGAGTGAGTGAGTGAATCAGTGAGTGGTAATCGAGCTATATATATTATAACTAGCGTTTGCTCGGTGCGCGAGCTGCTAAAGCAGCTCGCGGGAAGTGTTTTACTAAAAGTAAGGCGCGTGGGTGCGCGGCCCGCTAAAGCGGACCGCGATTGTTCGGCTTTATTTATTTCGCTCGGTGCGCGAGCTGCTAAAGCAGCTCGCGGGAAGTGTTATTGCTACAAGTAGGGCGCGTGGGTGCGCGGCCCGCTAAAGCGGACCGCGATTGTTCGGCTTTATTTATTTCGCTCGGTGCGCGAGCTGCTAAAGCAGCTCGCGGGAAGTGTTATTACTACAAGTAGGGCGCGTGGGTGCGCGGCCCGCTAAAGCGGACCGCGATTGTTCGGCTCTATTTATTTAGCTCGGTGCGCGAGCTGCTAAAGCAGCTCGCGGGAAGTGTTATTACTACAAGTAGGGCGCGTAGGTGCGCGGCCCGCTAAAGCGGACCGCGATTTTTCTACTCATCAAGTAGACCTTCGGAGTCTGGTCATCTTTTGCCAAAAAAATTGTTCGAGCACACCCCACCTATCTGCAATAACCTGGCCGTGCTCCTCATTCACAAAATAAAAAGAAAAAAAAATAAAAAAAATGAAAAAAAAAAGAAAAAAAACAAATGTCAAATGAAAAAAAGAAAAAGAAAAAAAGCCCTATTAACCTATCAAAATCAATGTCTTGCATAGTTCCCAACTTCTAGTCCCTTCAATATTCCCCATACATTTAGTATGGAAAAAAAAAATCCGCCATCTTGAATTTTTTTCCTACTCACCAGGTAGACCTCCGGGTTTTGATCATCTTTTGTCGAGAAACTGCTCCTCCATCTTTTATAGTCTCCGAGAGAGAGACGGACAAAATTTGCCGCCATTTTTTTTCCGCCATTTTGGAATTTTTTTTCAACTCACTGGCAACTGCTCGAGGTTTCGAATGACATTTGGTCGAGCACCCTCCACCTATCTTGTATACCCTGGCCGTGCCTCTCGCCCGTCTCCGAACTCCTCACTCACCAGCTCTCGCCACCTTTCTCCGAGTCACATTCTTTGAGCTCTATACGACACCATGGGTGAAAAAAAATTTTTTCATACAAAATTTTACAAGAGAGGGGTCGGAAATTTGAGACGTCACAGCTCGGCCGCCATCTTGTTTTTTTAATTTTTTTCACTTTTTCTGTTAATTGTTTACTAATTTCTACAATAATCCAAAATTTCAAAGAAATCGGTCGGAAAACAAAAGAGTTGCAAGATTCACGTCGGCCGCCATCTTGTTTTTCCGAAATGTCATAATTTTCCCCAACTCGAATCCCCCCCCCAAACACATGTCCCGAACATCATTATATCGATTTCCGTCTCCTTCTAGGAGAACAACCCTGTCAATGAGTGAGTGAGTGAGTGAGTGTGTCATTGGTAATCGAGCTATATATATTATAACTAGCGTTTGCTCGGTGCGCGAGCTGCTAAAGCAGCTCGCGGGAAGTGTTATTGCTACAAGTAGGGCGCGTGGGTGCGCGGCCCGCTAAAGCGGACCGCGATTGTTCGGCTTTATTTATTTCGCTCGGTGCGCGAGCTGCTAAAGCAGCTCGCGGGAAGTGTTATTACTACAAGTAGGGCGCGTGGGTGCGCGGCCCGCTAAAGCGGACCGCGATTTTTTTACTCATCAAGTAGACCTTCGGATTCTGGTCATCTTTTGCCAAAAAATTTGTTCGAGCACACCCCACCTATCTGCAATAACCTGGCCGTGCTCCTCATTCACAAAAGAAAAAAAAGAAAAAAAAATGAAAAAAAAACAAAAAAAACAAATGGAAAATGAAAAAAAGAAAAAGAAAAAAATCCCTATGAACCTATCAAAATCAATGTCTTGCATAGTTCCCAACTTCTAGTCCCTTCAATATTCCCCATACATTTTGTATGGGGGGAAAAAAAAATCCGCCATCTTGAATTTTTTTCCTACTCACCAGGTAGACCTCCGGGTTTTGATCATCTTTTGTCGAGAAACCGCTCCTCCATCTCTTATAGTCTCCGAGAGAGAGACGGACAAAATTTGCCGCCATTTTTTTTCCGCCATTTTGGAATTTTTTTTCAACGCACTGGCAACTGCTCGAGGTTTCGAATGACATTTGGTCGAGCACCCTCCACCTATCTTCTATACCCTGGCCGTGCCCCTCGCCCGTCTCCGAACTCCTCACTCATCAGCTCTCGCCACCTTTCCCCGAGTCACATTCTTTGAGCTCTATACGACACCATGGGTGAAAAAAATTTTTTTCATACAAAATTTTACAGGAGAGGGGTGGAAATTTGAGACGTCACAGCTCGGCCGCCATCTTGTTTTTTTAATTTTTTTCACTTTTTCTGTTAATCGTTTACTAATTTCTACAATAATCCAAAATTTCAAAGAAATCGGTTGGAAAACAAAAGAGTTGCAAGATTCACGTCGGCCGCCATCTTGTTTTTCCGAAATGTCATAATTTTCCCCAACTCGAATCCCCCACCCTGACATATCTCCCCTACATCATTGCATCGTTTTCTGTCTCTTTCTAGGAGAACAATTATGTCAATCAGTCAGTGAGTCAGTGGTAATCGAGCTATATATATTATAACTAGCATTTGCTCGGTGCGCGAGCTGCTAAAGCAGCTCGCGGGAAGTGTTATTGCTACAAGTAGGGCGCGTGGGTGCGCGGCCCGCTAAAGCGGACCGCGATTGTTCGCCTTTAGTTATTTCGCTCGGTGCGCGAGCTGCTAAAGCAGCTCGCGGGAAGTGTTATTACTACAAGTAGGGCGCGTGGGTGCGCGGCCCGCTAAAGCGGACCGCGATTTTTTTACTCATCAAGTAGACCTTCGGATTCTGGTCATCTTTTGCCAAAAAATTTGTTCGAGCACACCCCACCTATCTGCAATAACCTGGCCGTGCTCCTCATTCACAAAAGAAAAAGAAAAAAAAAGAAAAAAAAAAGAAAAAAAAGAAAAAAAGCAAATGTAAAATGAAAAAAAAGAAAAAGAAAAAAGCCCTATGAACCTATCAAAATCAATGTCTTGCATAGTTCCCAACTTCTAGTCCCTTCAATATTCCCCATACATTTTGTATGGAGAAAAAAAAAATCCGCCATCTTGAATTTTTTTCCTACTCACCAGGTAGACCTCCGGGTTTTGATCATCTTTTGTCGAGAAACCGCTCCTCCATCTTTTATAGTCTCCGAGAGAGAGACGGACAAAATTTGCCGCCATTTTTTTTCCGCCATTTTGGAATTTTTTTTCAACTCACTGGCAACTGCTCGAGGTTTCGAATGACATTTGGTCGAGCACCCTCCACCTATCTTCTATACCCTGGCCGTGCCCCTCGCCCGTCTCCGAACTCCTCACTCATCAGCTCTCTCCACCTTTCTCCGAGTCACATTCTTTGAGCTCTACACGACACCATGGGTGGAAAAAAATTTTTTCATACAAAATTTTACAGGAGAGGGGTCGGAAATTTGAGACGTCACAGCTCGGCCGCCATCTTGTTTTTTTAATTTTTTTTACTTTTTCTTTTAATCGTTTACTAATTTCTACAATAATCCAAAATTTCAAAGAAATCGGTTGGAAAACAAAAGAGTTGCAAGATTCACGTCGGCCGCCATCTTGTTTTTCCGAAATGTCATAATTTTCCCCAACTCGAATCCCCCCCCCAAACACATCTCCCGAACATCATTATATCGATTTCCGTCTCCTTCTAGGAGAACAACCCTGTCAATGAGTCAGTGAATCAGTCAGTCAGTGGTAATCGAGCTATATATATTATAATTACTAGCGTTTGCTCGGTGCGCGAGCTGCTAAAGCAGCTCGCGGGAATTGTTTTTACTAAAAGTAAGGCGCGTGGGTGCGCGGCCCGCTAAAGCGGACCGCGATTTTTTTACTCATCAAGTAGACCTTCGGATTCTGGTCATTTTTTGCCAAAAAATTTGTTCGAGCACACCCCACCTATCTGCAATAACTTGGCCGTGCTCCTCATTCACAAAAGAAAAAGAAAAAAAAAAGAAAAGAAAAAAAGAAGAAAAAAAGAAAATGAAAAATGAAAAAAAAGCAAATAAATGAAAAATGAAAAAAAATAAAAATAAATAAAAAAAAGGAAAAAAGAAAAGAAAAAAGAAAAAAAAAAGAAAATAAAAAATGAAAAAAAAGGAAAAGAAAAAGAAAAAATCGGCCAAGTGCGAGTCGGGCCTCGCTTTTTTAGGGTTCCGTTAAAAAAAAAAAAATATTTTCATGTACCCATGGAAATATTTTTATTGAATTTGAATTTGAATTTAATTTAATTTTTATTATTTGTTGTTATAGCGGTAATAGAAAAATATAATACAATATATTGCAAATATAACGCAATATAACATAATATAACACGATAAAAAATTTTTTGATAGATAAGACATATTATACAATTTGTGATTACCTTATGGAAAAATTTTAACTGTTGTATATTATTTTGTGACATTTAATTTAATTTTTTTTTTTTTGACATATAATAACATTCCTATATTTGTACACCACACTTTGGTAGGATATGCGCATTTTAAATTGTATAATTATAACATCTTGACTGTACCATATTCACAAATTAATAAATGAATTTGAATTTGAATTTGATATAACACAATATAATATAATATAGCACAGTATATTACGAATATAACATAATATAGCACCATACAACATAAAATAATGCAATATATTACAATATAACACAATATATTACAAATATAACATAATATAATATAGTATAACACGATATAACACAATATAATATAATATAATACAATATATTACAAATACAACATAATATAACATGATATAACATAATATTATACATTATATAACAAATACAACATAATATAACATGATATAACATAATATAATACAATATATTACAAATATAACATAATATAATACCATTTAACATAAAATAATACAATATATTACAATACAACACGATATACTACAATATATTATGAACATAACATAATATAATATAATATAACACGCTATAACACAATATAATACAACACAATATAATATAATATAATACAATATATTACAAATACAACATAATATAAAATGATATAACAATATAATACAATATAATACAATAAGAAACAATATATTACAAATATAACATAATATAACATAATACAACACGATATAACACAATATAATATAATATAATATAATACAATATATTACAAATACAACATAATATAACATGATATAACATAATATTATACAATATATAACAAATACAACATAATATAACATGATATAACATAATATAATACAATATATTACAAATACAACATAATATAACATAATATTATACAATATATAACAAATACAACATAATATAACATAATATAATACAATATATAACAAATACAACATAATATAACATGATATAACATAATATAATACCATTTTACATAAAATAATACAATATATTACAAATATAACACAATATAATACCATTTAACATAAAATAATACAATATATTACAATACAACACGATATACTACAATATATTATGAACAAAACATAATATAATATAATATAACACGCTATAACACAATATAATACAATACAATACAATATATTGCAAATCTAACGCAATATAACATCATGTAACACGATTTAACACAATATAATATAATAAGATACAATATATTACAAATATAACATAATACAACACGATATAACACAATATAATACCGTATAACATAAAATAATACAATATATTACAATATATTACAAATGTAACATAATATAATATAATATAATATAATATAATATAATATAATATAATATAATATAATATAATATAACTCAGTATAACACAATATAATACAAATTATATTACAAATATAACATAATTTAATATAGTATAACACGATTTAACACAATATAATATAATATAATACCATACACCATAAAATAATACTACCTCTACCCCTACCCCTACCGCTACCTCTACCCCTACCCCTACCCCTTCCCCGACCCCTACCTACCGCTACCGCTACCGCTACCCCTACCCCTACCGCTACCGCTACCCCTACCCCGACCCCTACCCCTATTCCTACCCCTACCCCTACCCCGACCCCTACCCCTACCCCTACCCCTACCCGATTTATTACTAATTTTTATATTCTCCGAGATCTAAGACACCTATGAACCTATCAAAATCAATGTCTTGCATAGTTCCCAACTTCTAGTCCCTTCAATATTCCCCATACATAATGTATGAAAAAAAAAAATCCGCCATCTTGAATTTTTTTCCTACTCACCAGGTAGACCTCCGGGTTTTGATCATCTTTTGTCGAGAAACCGCTCCTCCGTCTTTTATAGTCTCCGAGAGAGAGACGGACAAAATTTGCCGCCATTTTTTTTCCGCCATTTTGGAATTTTTTTTCAACTCACTGGCAACTGCTCGAGGTTTTGAATGACATTTGGTCGAGCACCCTCCACCTATCTTCTATACCCTGGCCGTGCCCCTCGCCCGTCTCCGAACTCCTCACTCATCAGCTCTCTCCACCTTTCTCCGAGTCACATTCTTTGAGCTCTATACGACACCATGGGTGAAAAAAATTTTTTTCATACAAAATTTTACAGGAGAGGGGTCGGAAATTTGAGACGTCACAGCTCGGCCGCCATCTTGTTTTTTTAATTTTTTTCACTTTTTCTGTTAATCGTTTACTAATTTCTACAATAATCCAAAATTTCAAAGAAATCGGTTGGAAAACAAAAGAGTTGCTAAAATCACGTCGGCCGCCATCTTGTTTTTCCGAAATGTCATAATTTTTCCCCACTCGAATCCCCCACCCGGACATATCTCCCCTACATCATTGTATCGTTTTCCGTCTCTTTCTAGGAGAACAATCGTGTCAATGAGTCAGTCAGTCAGTCAGTCAGTCAGTGAGTGGTAATCGAGCTATATATATTATAATTAGCAGCTCGCGCACCGAGCAAACGCTAGTCGAGCTATATATATTATAATAATGGTTCAGGGAGGCTACACAACATTGAGGTAAACCATTCAGTAAACTTTTCTCCATTCATGTCTTCATGATAGTCTCCAGTGGTTTTTGACGCAAAAGCCATGAGAGAACCTTCGACAAACCCGTTGATGGTTCCGGCGTGACAAATTATAAGTCGCGATCCTTTTCCTACAGGAACTTTGGAAGTAGATGCTGCTGTGTCATCGTTCCAAGAACGGCCTACAGTATGGTTAGCATTAAGCCATGTTTCATCCAAGAACACAACATTTTGCCAATTTTTGATTTCTTTCACTTGCCGTAAAAAAGTATACCTTGCCATCGCTATATCAAATCTTTCCATCAATATTTTGCGTTTGTTACATTTTTTGTATCGAAATCCAATGGTCTTCAAAATCTTCGTTAAAGAACTTTCCCCACCGAAGAATAATCCAGCTTCCTTCAGTGAATGCACCAACTTTTTTCTTGTTGGATACTCCTTCTGTAAATAGTAGCCGTAAACATGTCTTCGGATAGCATCGGCATCAAAGCTATCGATGCCTACGACTGGTTTTGCTCGTTTTCTCTTTTTTGGTGTGTGAAGTTTATTTTCTTCTGTGCCAGTCTCGCCATATTTTTTTTTAGTTATCCGTCTAACAGTTCGTTGTCCAATATTAAGCGCATCAGCTACGCGTTCAACCACTGACGTTATAGGTAAAATTGGCCCTCCATTTTGAGCTTCACGATCGAAATAGTTACGAAGGCGTATTACGAACTCACGTGTCTGACTATTTAGAACAGTTCTCTGCGTACGTTCGGTCATATCGACGAAATCCACAACAAAGGGCTTGAACAGAGTCCAAATTAACGAGCAAGGGTCAACAGTAATGCAGTATCAATATTTGAAATCCAAAGCCAGGTCAAAACTATATCACAATCGCATTGCACTGACAGTTTATACTTTTCGAAGCAACGTCAATTCGAAACTGCTAATTCGAAACTGCTTTGTTTTGCATTGAGCATTGACGCGAGTTTGCCGGAGGTAGTAGTTGTGCTAGCCAGCGATCCTATGTGACGATCGTATTAGATTCCATTTTTAAAAATTTTCAATTTAGAAAACCAAATGCCGAGTTGTGGTATATATCATATAAAAATAAAAATTTTACCTTTTGTATGAAACAGCTGATATTTTTTTGCGATTTCAGAGGTTTGTCCACATAGTGAAAATTGTTCATATTCACAAGTACATTCACCCCTTAAATGGTGCAAACTGATTTTTCTACACTTGTATACATTTTAGAAATCAATTTAATAAATAAATTTTGAGTCCTAAACCTAAAACTACATTCGATAAAATTTATGAATCTCTGCACATCACTATCGTCAATAAAGTAATACAATTATTTCCTTCAAAGTCGTTATCAATTAATACGGAACTTCATGAGCGGACAAACGTCAAACCGGCCATCATAGCGTGCCCCTAGTTTAGCATTACAAACCAATATGCACTTCGTTCAGATGAAGTAGATTAAAAAAATAAGTCTTCCAAGTGAAGTATGTAGGTACAAGTTTTAACTTACCAATGATAACTTTAAATAAATTTTTTTAGTTGTTTTTACTTTTTATGTTTCCTCCATGCTGGACTGAGAGAATATTATTCAACGCTGGAAAACGATCTTTTAAATCGAAAAAGTGAACTTCAAACCAGAGCCAGTAACGTTTTAAAAAATCATAACTCATAATAAGCTATCAGGAGCAGATTTTTTTCAAAAAGCATATTTTTAATGTAACACATCAGATGATACTAATTATATAATTCTAAAGTAGAATTACTTTAGTTTTATACATTACTTTTATATCAATTTCGACTAATAGTTTTTCAATTTCAAGAAGCAATGTTGCTATAACTTGGTATTTGAAACATATGAAACCAGGAAATAAATCTAAACTCTGAAATGCTGATTATGCTGTATCTATTTTTAAGGAAACATAATGTAGTCCTAACAGTTTGTACTTAATATACTTTTTAGAAATAGATACATCGTAAATTTCGCTTTAAACATAAATAAAACAAATGATGTTTCATTAAAAATGCTGTTTGTTTATTTAAACAAGATTACTTAAAAAATCAATGTGTTCAATATTAATACCCACTACGTATTCAAATAAAAATTAAATGTCTCTCAACTTAATAAACAATATTATTAAAAATTATAAAAACCTATGACAAAGTACAGCACTCCCTGGTGGCTTATAACCTTAAATCATAACTAAACAGCTGCTCTAAGGTGATATACTGTGGTACCTACAGCATGCTTTCAGCATGAGATTGAGAGTATAGTGACGGAGTAAATACCTTGGTATCTACGAAATCTGTTAATACTCAGATAATCCTAAGTCCTTATAGTACACCTAAGTGCACTGCACTGCTAAAAAGTATTGATAACTTTTTTGAAGTATCTGTATAATATTGAAAAATTGATGGTGTCTTAGTATTTACAGCATTTTTGAGTACGTTTAAAAATATGAATAACAAAAAATATATAATATAAACATGCAGAGAAGGTCAACATAGTATCTTAGAAAAATAATGTCATAGGAAAACGAAAATCCGACAATCCGACGCAGTATCTTTTTCTTCCAAATATATAAAAAAGTCATTTTGTTATTTATTGAAATAAGCTAGATCACTTTCCAGCGTCAATATAGTCCAAAGTTTCTAGCTGTATCTTTACGCAAGTACTAAAAGCCTACAAAGAGTCAATCTAATAGCAAAGGCATATTGTGACTAAAATAACGGCAAGAGCCTCGTTTCCTAGCGCTTCTATATACCTACCATGTTAAAGATCTCGAACAAAAAAATTTACTCTCGAATGAAGTAACTCTGTTGTAAATAATTATTAGAAGAACTTATCGAAAGTCGATAATCGATAGTGTCAAATCCCTAAAATGCTTACACAAATGATGCGATTGTTTCATGTAATGATGGAGCGTCCCTGTGTGTGAATGTGATTGTGTGCATATACTTTAAGGTAGTGTTTGCTAATTATATTATGTGCGTGCATAGCGACGTGATGGAAAAATGCACCTGTAGTAAGAAAGTTTTCATGTGTGCTACCTCGCCCCCCACCGTAATTGACAGACTTTTTTGCACATAAATTAGGGGTCAATTCTACTCCATTGTTGGTTATATGCTCAAAGGCGCAAACAGTACGTACAGGCTACAGCGATAGCTGCTGTGACGTCATATCCGGACCCCGACTTGTCATCGAGTCCCGCAGCGATTGCTTCACTATTTGACTGATCGTTCAACTTAGATTGCATCGAACGAGCATCGAACATCTTGTTTAGATAAACACGTTGATATCAACACGTGTTTTTTCTATCGAACGACTTATTATAATTGCGTTACATGATAAATTCACATTTCTTTTATTATAATCGTAAGATGAAATATTATTTTAATCGAATTTCGATCAGAAAAGTATTAACTTAGCGCGCTTCATACTATTGAATCTTTCAAATAAGAAAGACTCAAACTTCGTTAGTTACCAATTCAATTCAACGAAATGTAGATTTTAGACCCACTGTAGAAGAGAACTATAGTATCACTAAGTGAGTAGTGATAGTGATTACACTAGTGGTTCGCCCCGAACTGAGACCTCGCGGTAACGATATCCCATGATTATTCATTCAATCGATACATGACGACCAAACCTGACATTATTATTATGCCCGTTTTCACCAAACATACCTAAATCATCAAATTATTGTTTAGTTAAATATCAAACTTCAATAAGTTTGATATTTAACTAAATATCAAACTTCAATAAGTTTGATATTTAACTAAAAAATAATTTTAATTGAATAATATGGTATTATATTATTATGTAACTAAATAATAATGGTCGACGCAAAACTGTTTTTGGGATAGGTCGTAGTCGTAATCTCCTAGTTCCATGGAATAGTGCCTAATGTAATGACTGCGCCATCTATTAGCATTATTGTGAAGCTATGTTGATGCTATATGAATTACTGATGCCCATTAAAAATTAAATAATCTCGTTTCTTTATAATATTCATATAATTTTAGTATTTGTCGTTCAAGTACAGGATATAAGTGAAATAATAAAAATAAAACAGGTTGAAAATACGTAGCGGATTTTGCTAGAGAGCGTCTTCAAGCGAGCGTATAAAATCGCCACTTTGAAAGCCCCCCATTTCGTCAATTTTAAAGGAAAAAATAAAAAAAAAATATTTTTGTACTCGGTTCGAAATTATCTTTAATATGATATGTTACAATTTTATATAACGCGATAATTTTTTTTTTACTTCGCATTCACTTCTATGAGAGCCCCCCTGAAATAAAGGTTTTTATAATTTTTTATGCAATATTCGGCTGAAGGCCATCAGTTCACATATTATATCTAAATTTGAAGTAATTACGTTCAGTAATTCAAAAGTTATAAGGCTCTGACAGACGGACGGACGGACGGACGGACGGACGGACAAGAGCAAATTCACCTAGTAGACTCAGAGACCTCGCTTCGCTCGGTCAACTATCACTAGGTACATATTATAAAACAAAGTCCCCCGCCGCGCCGAGTCTTTCTGTCTGTCTGTTTATTCGCGATAAACTCAAAACTACTAAACGGATTTTCATGCAGTTTTCACCAATATACAGGTTGATTCGTGTGGAAGGTTGTATAATTTGTCAAGGTTTTGTGTAAATTGGTGGAAATATGACGATAATTGCTGAAATGTCAGAAAAATCCGTCTCGGAGCTTTTATCGATAACTGTAAACGTAATTTCAAAGTTGCGCGGGCACAAAAATTTGTATGTTTTTTTGAAAATGATTCTAAGTATTCCTAAAAAAAGTTTTACACAATATTAAATGCAAAATAAGGAGTGCATCCTACTTTTATTATTATTATTACTAATATTATAAATGTGAAAGTGTGGATGTTTGGATGTTTGGATGTTTGGATGTTTGGATGTTTGTTACTCAATCACGCAATAACGGCTGAACGGATTTGGATGAAATTTGGCATGCATGTAGCCTTTGACATGGAAAAGAACATAGGCTACCTCTTATCCCGATTCCTTAAGGAGTTCCCGAGGGAAAATTGAAATTTTTTTACGAGCTAAGCCGCGGGCAGACAGTTTTGAAATTTGGTATGCATGTCACCTATGCTATTGAAAAGGCTTAGGCTTTCTATACCGATCTCTCAAATAGTTCCTGTGGTAAGATTAAAAATTGTTAACGAGCGAAGCGAACCAGTAATTCATTTTTATATCATTCTAGCTTTTCGCCCGCAACTTCGTCCGCGTGTAATTCGGTTAACACGCTCTAAACGTGTTTTCCCGTAGGAATAAGATGTTTTTCCGGGATAAACAGTAACCTATGCCGCTTTTCTGACTACAAACTATCCCTATAATCCGCTATAATTTCAAAGCTATCTGCGCTATTTCTTCTATTACAGCTATTTTTTCTATTACAGGGCAAGCGATAGCATGGGTGTAAATTTTATTCCATTTTTTATTACTTTCACATTTATCATTTTTTTTTTGATCCAATTCTGAAGTCCACGCAGACGAAGTCGCGGGCAGAAGCTAGAATATTACAAAGGTGAAAGTTTGTATGTTTGTTACTCAATCATGTCGCAACGATTGAACCGATTTGGCTGACATTTGTTACAGATAGATTGTAGTCTGGAATAGCACATAGGCTACTTTTTATCCCGGGAAATAAGAGAGTTCCCGCGGGAGTACAAAACCTTAATCCACGCGAACGAAGTCGCGGGTATCAGCTAGTAAGTCTATAAAATTTAATTGACTTTGATATTATTGAAAAAGAAAATACTGTATGAATATAATATTATTGGCGGACCCTTATTATTTTTACTAAAAAGACACAAAGTAAGGAATTCTTCATTTAGTAATTAAGCAAATATCCGTTATTCAATAATTGAATAATTAATACAACACAAGTAGGTATAAGGAGACGTGAACGGCGAAACAACACGAAGCTGAATGGCGCCTGGCGTGGATACTCGTTGGCTTTATAGAATTGACGACCGGCGCACTCGGTAGTTATTATAAAAATCTACCCTCAGCTAACAATATAATATTATGCCATAATTTAAAAGCGCGTGAAACTAAACCCGTCGTAATTATAAAAAGCTCCTATATACCTTTTTACGTGTAGGTACTTGACACAATCCAATTAATGCAAACTATACAAACAAGAGGTTTACTCTAACCGTAATATTCTTTCAGTACCTATAGTCTGATCTACGAGATTATGTCGCTGTAATATCGCTTTTTAACGATAGAAAGCATTATTTTTTACAAAAAAACTATCTACAAAGCTTTGCAAAAATTAACTCTAATTAGTCTTCCCCGGGTGCTTAGATGTTACGTCTAGAAATTTAATCAGACTTCACAGAATAATTTCCCTATACATTTACTTTTCTACGAAATAAGATATCCGATAAAATAACAAGATTAAGCAACAAAATTTATTTGAATAAGTTTTATTATTTATAAACGTGTTACGTGTTTTTTCACGAGATAGGTGTTCAAGACTCACCGATTTCGATTATAATAATGTTTAAACTTTAAAGGTTGGATTGACTTACATAAATCCAACTTCATGATTATCTCTTTCTTTTATTTGAGCACCATTTTTGTTATGTACATG
This sequence comes from Oeneis ivallda, assembly GCA_029955525.1. Lineage (NCBI taxonomy): Eukaryota > Metazoa > Arthropoda > Insecta > Lepidoptera > Nymphalidae > Oeneis > Oeneis ivallda. The sequence goes on along the minus strand of JARPMR010000018.1, from coordinate 12,803,173 downwards.
TATGTGACTATTTTTAACCGACTTAAAAAAAGGAGGTTCTCAATTCGTCAGAATATTTTTTATGTATGCTCACCGATTACTCGAAGACGGCTGAACCGATTTGGAAAATTCTTTTTTTGTTTGAAAGTATAGAAATCTGTCAAGCGGTTTCTAATAATCAGCAATAAATTATATACTTTGTAGTGGCGCGGGCGTTTGAGGACAGTTTTTAAAAATAATTTTTATATTAAATTATATACGAAGAAAATCAATATGACGGCTGCATTCCCAGACACTAAGTATAATTACTAATCAATCCGTTGTATTCCCAGAGGAAAACAATATTTGATGGGTGAAGAATTGAAGATGCAAGAAAATCATTTAAATCTTTATGATGTGTACTTCGCAAACTATAATTTAGGAAAAATTAAACCGACTGCAATATACCGAAATAAAGAATAACTGAAAAGGGAAAAGTGTCCATATCTTGAAACTACTGAACCGCTTTCGATGAAACCTTTACAATTCCCTAAATTAAAGTAAATGTAAGCAAATAAAAATGTTATGTTGTTTGGAAGCCCAAATAGATTATCATATGTGAATACTTTAAAAAAAACCTCGTTTTTTTGAAGTCGGTTGATAAGTAAAATAAGTTGTGTGACGTCCACATGTCACAGGGGTAAGTAAAAGGTATAAATAAACACTCTTGCCATTATGTAACGGTAGTGGCCGCCGACCGCTCTGCTCGGCTGACTGTACACTTGTGTGTCACTCTCACCTCGCGACACTATATATATATGTTACGGTAAATGTGATTAATTGAAAATTATTAATATTTACCGATCATTATTAATAATTACCAAGATTGATGGTAAAAGTAATAAATTATTCACTTTTTTCGGTGATTATTAATAATTACACCTTACTCTTGGTAACTTTAATAAATTTTTAAAAATTACATTCGCTTAAAGGTAAACCGCCGTAAACTTGGCCCTCGCGATGGTAATAGGGCTTGGGGCGGGTGATATTTTTTAAAGCTCCATCATCCATGATGTAGTCTATGCTTAGTGGCTATAATATCAATTCGTAATCGACAATTCCTAAATCCCCACAGTTTGGGTGGGCAGTACCCTGCAGCATCAGGATTGAGGAGCTATAACCTAAAGCTCCATGATGTAGTCTATGCTTAGTGGATGCAATATCAATTCGTAATCGACAATTCCTAAATCCCCGCAGTTTGGGTGGGCAGTACCCTGCAGCATCAGGATTGAGGAGCTATAACCTAGAGCTCCGTGATGTAGTCTATGCTTAATGGCTACAATATCAATTCATAATCGACAATTCCTAAATTCCCGCAGTTTTGGTGGGCAGTACCCAGCAGCATCAGGATTGAGGAGCTATAACCTAGAGCTCCATGATGTAGTTTATGCTTAGTGGCTCGGTCCCTATCCGAAATTTCGCTGGTATTTTCTAATAGGTCTAGGTACGAGGAATCAAAATATTCCCTTTAGGCGGCACCATTAGGACCAACCGTATATACTTGCATCTGGAAATCCTTACTGTTAGTTTCATCACAGCTTTCGTTGTTATTTTTTTTATGACAACGTAGGAATACTTGCACTCGAAAATTCTTACTGTTGGTGAGGTTAAAGGTGGCTGGAGAAAGGAGTCGGGTGGGGTTTAGAGGGGTTGTCAGACTATTTCTCGCTTGTTTTATCACTTTTACCAAAGACAACAGTGAATTATTAATAATAACCGATAAAAGTGATGAAATTCATAATATTTATCAAATTTACCAAATAGTGAGGTAATTATTAAATATCTGGGTGACCGAGTTTTGCTCGGTTATTATTATTATTTTTTTGGTAAATCGTGTTTCTTGAAAATTATATATTAAAAAAAATAATAATAAATAATATTAATAATAAAATTCATAGGGGAAAAAATAACCGTCTGGACTCGAACCAGGGTCTTCCGTGGTTTCGGGACCGCCCGATATCCTAACTGAGCTACTGGGATTTCACAGTTGATGGCGAAATTTACCTTGGTATTCTAATGACATTGTAGGGGGTTTTTCATTGCTCGAAAACATGGATAAAACGGCGTTTTCTAAAAATGAAACCTTGCTAGATCGATTTATCGCCCCCGAAACCCCCTGCATGCTAAATTTCATGAAAATCGTTGGAGCCGTTTCCGAGATTCAGATTATGCTCTTGGCTCGGTTGGCCATTTTTATAACCACCCAGAAATACCCGGAAATCCTTACTGTTAGTTAGGTTCATAGGAGATTTCGTTGTTATTTTTTTTATGACAATGTAGGAATACTTGCACCCGAAAATCCTTACTGTTGGTGAGGTTAATGGTGGCTGGAGAAAGGAGTGGGGTGGGGTTTAGAGGGGTCGTCAGACTGTTTCTCGTTTGTTTTATCACTTTTACCAAAGACAACAGTGAATTATTAATAATAGCCGATAAAAGTGATGAAATTCATAGTATTTATCAAATTAACCAAATGGTGAGGTAATTATTAATAATAACCGAAAATTATTAATAATTAACACATTTATCACATTTACCGTAACATATATACAATTTATTAAGATATCATTTTACCTTCATTTTACATTAATCGTCACAAGTTGTATTATACTATTTATGTTTAAGTTAAAACTATTGTTTGATTTCTTAGAATGTCTCAAGTTTCGGGAACAAAGCAAATATGTCAAAAGGAAATTTCGATTTCCGCCGTTTGATTCCCAAAACGCGATCAATCATTCGAGTGAAAACGGACAGGGTAGCACAATTCGTAAGCGCTGAACCTAATAACGATAAGCGTTTTGAATTTCGTATTCGGAATCACTGTAAGATTTCATCACAAAATGAATAATTAAAAAAAATCAGCCAAGTGCGAGTCGGGCCGCGCTCTTTTAGGGTTCCGTACATATGACCAATTAATCATTTTTAAGCTATTGCATAGCTTTTATCGCGGGCTTTGAACTAGGACAAACAGTTTGAGCGCGGCGACCGAATCAAGAAATTCCGTAACGAAAATAAACCTAACACCGTCGTTCAGTAAGCGTTCATTTTAGAGGTTCACAAATAGCTCTCTTTGGCGCAGTGGGCGAGCGGCCGCTTTCTTATGATATCGCAGGTTCGAATCTCACTCGCGAAGTAGTGACAGTGCGCTTTTCTTGTTTGTTTGTTTTTTATTTTTTTTTGCATAATTTTTATTATGCAAAAAAATTGCATAAATATTATAATTGCATAAGTTGATAAAAAATGCTATGCAATAGCTTTACCGCGGCAGTCCCCGAGTGCCACTTATTTTTTTTTAAACTAGATACATGTTTAGATATCTTAGTTCTTAAAAAGTACTAAATTAGCATATGGGGAAAAATGCTCGTTTTTTTGGTCACAACTTACAAACCGCACTATAAATCGGTGTTTTCAGTATTTGTTGTTGAAATACATTATATATTACATAATATATATACCAAAATTTCAAATTCCTAACTAGTTTAGTTTTTGAGATAGATCCCCTAACAAAATTGGTCTAAAACCGAAAATTTTAACGGCCATTTCTTCATTTTTGTAGCTAAAACATAAAAAAATATAATTATGTATTTGAACTCCACTTAATAAGCTCTAGCCAATGACACCCCACTTGCCAGGGTAAAAAAAATAAATTTTATTTCGACTCCTTTTCCATGTATCCCTTTATTTTTAATTTAATTTAATTTAATTTTTATTATTTGTGGCAATAAGTACACAATATGTGAAAATTTCAACTGCCTATCTATAACAGTTTACGAGATACAGCCCGCTGACAGACGGACGGATGGACGGACGGACAGCGGAGGCTTAGTAATAGGGTCCCGTTGGCACCCTTTGGGTACGGAACCCTAAAAATGAAAAAAAAGTAATTAGATGCATGTTTGTTACTCCTTCACGCCACGACAAATGAACCAATTTGGCTGTTTGGAATGGAGATAGCTCATATACAGGATTAACACATAGGCTACATTTTATTAATTAATATTAATTTAAAAATCCACACGGTCGAAGTCGTGGGCATCATCCAGGGACGTCATGAAAATTTTCAGTTTTGAAACCTGCGAAACGCACAAGCTGCATTAATCTCAATTTTTCTCTTCAAATGCATTCATTCTCAATCAGATTGCTACGGTACGATTTTGGAGTATTCTTATTTTCTAAGCTTCAAAAGAATAGTAGCCATAATAACCATGACTAATATTGCCGTTTCACCTCCAACTTAACATCAAAATGGTTACATTTACTTTACGTACCCATTCTAACATAAGCTTGATCAAAATATCATTTCTGATCACGTGGAAGTCGCTATCAATATTTCAATGGTAAGTAGTAGTTATTATAGAATTGATGTATTTCCGATGAGAACTGAATAGGTGCGCTGCACGTAGAAACTTATTGAATGGAAGGTTGCTGAAGGTAACAATAGAGATCTTCTCTATAATGTATTTGTGTAGATCCGATCACACAACGGAAATCCGAAGCTAAAGCAACCCTAAACCAATATTTTCTTTCTATTAATCTTGGAACTTCGTTGAGATGGTTCTGCCAAGTTACATATTATATTCATTATCTTAGTCTATAACGAGTATATATTTTAGATGATACGTATCTTGCATTATTATAAGACTATCTTTTGTCCGAGGCTTCGTCCGGGTGGTAGCTCCAGAGAGAGAAAAGATTCATACGGGAACCCCACCAAAATATAACCACTAATAGGTAAATGTGACCGATTGAATCTTTGATCTTGAATACTCAGTTGATTAAAGCCACACAAAACAAGCAAAATATTAAAAAAGATTAAAAAACCCGACTGCTTTAAATAATATCAATGAAAACATCAATTTTCAAATTTATGAGAAAAAAATGAACAATATATTTTCGAACCTTTTCAAACCCTTTAATTTGATACCCCACTAAATGGGATTTGAAGAAAAAAAAATTAAAACCACATTATGGCGTCCAAAATACCATTTTGAAATTTTCAAATTTTTATGTTCTCGTTGACATTCGCGCTGGCATGGCGAATGGCGAACCTAACGACGTACCACTTATCAAAATCGGCCTACGCGTTTGTTCTCTAGAGTGCCACAAAAGATCAAACATAAGTACATACATAGACTGATAAACACATTACCACTCCTTTGCGTTGCGAAGTCGTGTGAAAAACCCGCGGAATTGCATCCATCAGCGCCATTTCGGGACTGGTAGACCGTAGCGTTGGCAGACCCCTTTTTTTATACAATGACAAGATAGTCCTTGACTGCGATCTGATCTGGTGGTAAGTGACGATACAGTCTAGGATGATAGCGGGCTAACTTGAAAGGGGTATGACAGTGAACATTCAACCCATACCCGTAATCGGTTTCTACACGCCATCGTGCCGAAATGCTAAATCGCTTGGCAGCACGCATTTGACGGTAAGGTGGTAACTAGCCAGGCTCAACTAAAGCCTCCCACCAGACTAGAACACAGACCATTCAGAAATTATAAAGTCCCAAATCGACCCCGCCGGGAATCCAACCCCGGACCTCCCAGTTATAAGATCACAGCGCTCACCACTGCGCCATGGAGGTCGTCAAAACGATGGACCAACGTCGCCAGAGTCGTAGTACGCATCAGAGAGAGCCTATCGATGCAGCCTGAAACAAATCCTATACCCAGCAATGGACTTCTATAACAGACCAATTTTAGTCCAGTCATTTTAGGCCAAATTAGGTGCATATCTCGGAAAATCGACATACCCAGTATATTACCACATAAAACCTTTTATTTTGGCATCCTAAAACTGTTCTCTAAATTCACATATAATTGGATGGTCGCAAGTTGTAAAGTCAGGGTTCAAAGGTCACAAAAATCGATTTTTTTTACATTTTTTGCAAATATCTCGTTTTCTATGGGTTTTACGCTATTTGTATTTATTATCAATATTGTAGAAAATTAAATTCTCTACAACTTTTCTATTTAACATTTTTTTATACCTTGAACTGTTTCTGTTTAAAGGTATGTCGATTTTCCGAGGTCAACCCCCTATAATGACTGGACTATTAGGGCGGGGTCATCAAAACATCCTGAGTGAAGAACCTGCGCCAGAGGTTCAAACAAGCATAAAAGTTTAAAAACTGTAACACGACTAAGGAAAATTGGACATAACGTCCGTCAAAATGATTTTGTTTGTATAGAATGTGGCCTTGTCACCCGAACCATCATAACGAATCGACTGATTGATTCATCAAAATCGGCTGAGTAGTTAATTCGCTTTGGTGGAACATTCGTAAATAGTCACATACTAAACATACATAGACTACTAAATTTTTTTCTTTTTGGCTTTGCCGTAGGTTGTAAGGTACCACCCGATCGTTATTCAGGACTGAAGCTAAAGGTCGGGCTGTTAAAATAAAATACGCTAAGAAAGGATTTTGAAAATTAAACCCCTAAGGGAATAAAATAGTGGTTTGAAAAATCAAACTTAACGTGAGCAAAGCCGCGGGCTAAAGCTAGTATACCGATAAAACGATTCCTTATATTATGCCTTGTCTTGGCAAAAAATCGCACCAACAGCGTTCATGCGAATCAACAAGGACTTACTTGTAGGATGTACTTTGGAAATAGAAATAAAGTACCTAAGCATTCTTTCCATTTAAAAATCTTTTAACTATTTAGAAAACTAAATGCATTCAGAAGATAAACATAGCGTTAAAGCACGAACAAAACTTAAGTCATCAAGGAATGCTTACGCAGTCAAGTTGCCATTAGCTTCGCGGAATGTTAAATGTGAGGTGTACTGAAAAGAAGAGCAAATTGTTTTATCTACAACGTAATAAATTACAGCCACCGGAATTCGGGCAATGTTAAATTTCGCCAATTTAAAGGTTTCCGCGCAGTTTCCGCGAAGCTGCTGAGAGTTGCCTTAACATTAACACATATTCTTTCACATTACAGTTTGACAGTTTAGATTAATTTTCCTTTTCTTTGTCTAATTTTTACCAAATATGACCTCTAAAGGACTATGGGCGGAATCGTCCCCACCTATCAACAAGAATTAAATGTAGCGCAATTGATAGACCTTGGCAAGATGATATTTTTTTACTATGGCGACGATGCCCAAATGCATGGGGTTCTCATTGTATCTTACGTTCAAAAAAATATTTCGTTGACGTATTATTGATGACTAATTCCAAAATACCTACTCATTTATCTATTTATCTACTCCCATGCTATAAATCCTCTTTAATAGATTCTGAAACAGTTAGCTTATTGCCAACATTAAAACACCCAATGTCATAATAACCATTATATCATTCAAAAGTATGATATAATGTTGTACTGAATTTCATTATAACACACCTTTGTTTTTTTTCGATCCCTTCTGCAAAAAGGTTTCTCAACAGACAGCCACATTCTTACTGCTCGATGCGTGATAACTGTATGAATTTCAAAAAAAGAACGTCTGACTGAATTTCAAAAATAGTACATTTAAAACACCTAATAGAGGAAAGTGTACCTTTTTAAAAACCCCGTAAAAAAAACCTGGGTTATTCTAACAGAGTAGAAGTAGTTATTTTTACTGTTATATGATTTTTATACGATAAAATATAGAAAAAATAACAAAAATAAATCAATTTCAAACAAAAAGTTTTTTTTTTTTTTAGAAGAACCCCAGCGATTTTGAAGCTGAAACCAACTATTTACGTCTATTTGGATCCAAATGAACATATTAACATAAATCCGGTGACTGTTGGAGGGTGGGGACGGGGTCCATACAAAATTGCCCATGGTCCTTTATTTAAAAAATTAATTTTTTTATTAGCTTTTACCCACGACTTCGTCCGCGTGGAGGGAAGGGAGTTCTATTTGGTTTTCCAGGACAAAACACTCTCCAACTCCTCCACTATATACCCATGCAAAACAACAACACCTATCCATCCTACATACTGACAAATAAACGCACTTTCGCTATTAGGTATACTCGTATATATTCGTACGTATTCGTACCTATAATTTGAAGTAGGATTATTAATTTTGACAAGTAGGTAATCCTACTTCTATCTATTATTCTATCTATTATTATTATTATTAATATTATAAATGCGAAAGTTTGTGAGGATGGATGTATGGATGTTTGGATGGATGGATGTTTGTTACTCTTTAACGCGACAACGAATGAACCGATTTTGCTGAAATTTGGCACAGACATAGATTATAGTCTGGAATAGCACATAGGCTACTTTTTATCCCGGAAAAGCAAACAGTTCCTGCGGGAGAGCATCGCTATTTTTTACGCATTTGTCCTTCAAAATACGCGCAATGGAGTTTTAGACTGACGTGATTTTTTTACACAGGTGAAGTTAGGGGCCTGAAAAATGACAAAAGCTACTTTTTATCCCGGGAAAACAAACGGTTCCTGCGGGATATTAGTATGCTACTTTCACATATTTATCCTTCAATTATGCGCCAACGGAGTTAGTATGTATATCTGTATGTATGTATGTGTGTAAAAAGAAATTTTTTATGCGCCAACGGAGTTAGTATGTATATCTGTATGTATGTATGTGTGTAAAAAGCAATTTTTAAAAACTTTTTCCACGCGGACGAAGTCGCGGGCGTCAGCTAGTAATATTATAAATGTGAAAGTGTGGATGTTTGGATGTTTGGATGTTTGGATGTTTGGATGTTTGTTACTCAATCACGCAATAACGGCTGAACGGATTTGGATGAAATTTGGCATGCATGTAGCCTTTGACATGGAAAAGAACATAGGCTACTTTTTATCCCGGAAAAGCAAACAGTTCCTGCGGGATAGCATCGCTATTTTTACGCATTTGTCCTTCAAAATACGCGCAAAGGAGTTTTAGATTGACATGATTTTTTTGCACAGGTAAAGTTAAGGGCCTGAAAAATGACATAGGCTACTTTTTATCCCGGGAAAACAAACGGTTCCTGCGGGATATTAGTATACTACTTTTCACACATTTATCTTTCAATTATGCGCCAACGGAGTTACAGATTGACGTGGTTTTTTGGATAGGCATAGTTGATGCCTTGAAAAGTGACAAAGGCTACTTTTTATCCTGGGAAAGCAAACAGTTCCCGCGGGATATTAGTGTGCTACTTTTCGCATATTTATCCTTAAATTATGCGCCAACAGAGTTACAGATTGACGTGGTTTATTGGATAGGCATAGTTGAGGACTCGAAAAGTGACAAAGGCTACTTTTAACCTCGGGAAAACGAACAGTTCCCGCGGGATATTCGTATGCTACTTTTTAATGCATTTTTTTATGCACATATTAATCCTTCAATTATGCGCCAACGAAGTAACAGATTGACGTGGTTTTTTTGATAGGCATAGTTGAGGACCTGAAAAGTGACAACAGCTACTTTTTATTCCGGGAAAACAAACAGTTCCCGCGGGATATTCGTATGTTACTTTTCACATATTTATCCCTAAATTATATGCGCCAACGGAGGTTTAGATTGAAGTTTTAGATTGTTTTTAGCACAGGTAAAGTTAAGGGACTGAAAAGTGACAAAGGCTGCTTTTTATTCCGGGAAAACAAACAGTTCCCGCGGGATATTCATATGCTACTTTTCACATATTTATCCTCAAATTATGCGCCAATATGCATGCATGTATACATGTATGTATGTATGTATGTATGTATGTATGTATGTATGTATGTATGTATGTATGTATGTATGTATGTATGTATGTATGCATGCATGTATGTATGTATGCGTGTATGTATGTAAGTATGTATGCACACATACATATAAACATACATGCATGCATGCATGTATGTTTATATGTATGTTTGTATATATAATATATCTATAATAGATGTAGTATACGGATGGAGGGATGTATGTTCTCTGAGATAGGGGTTGAACTATTTTTAACCGACTTCCAAAAAGGAGGAGGATCTCAATTCGGCCGGTATTTTTTTTCTATGTATGTCCACCGATTTCTCCGGGATTACTGGACCGATTCGCATGATTTTTTTTTAATCGACAGAGGATGTTTGCGAAATGGTCCCATAAAAATTTTAACCTTCAACTCCTCAAGCCTGATGCTGCAGGGATATTGCTCACCTAAAATAAAGAGATTTAGGAAATGTCGATTACGAATTATTATTGTAGGTAACAAGTATGGACTACATCTTGGAGCTCCAGGTCCTAGCTCCTCAATCCTGATGCTGCAGGGTTGCCTACCTAAAACTATGGGGATTTAGGAAATTTCGATTACGAATTGATATTGTAGGTAACAAGTATGGACTACATCATGGAGCTCCAGGTCCTAGCTCCTCAATCATAGGATACTACACTTAAAAGCTTAAAATAAAAATTCTTTTCAAAAAACCGACTTCTAACGCCACTACAAAGTATAAAAATAATTTTAGTTTGTCCACGTTTGTTGAAGTCGGGCGGGCCTAAAATACAAACTATGAAACCGACTCGCGATGCTCGCTCGACTTCTACAAACGAGTCTCTCATATTGTGTAGCGTTTCATAGTTTGTATATAGGCCCGCCCGACTAAAACAAACGTGGACAAACTAAAATTATTTTTATACTTTGTAGTGGCGTTAGAAGTTGGTTTTTTGAAAAGAATTTTTGACTGTTTAACTCCGTAACTTCGTTAAATTTAAACTAATTTTTATTATTATTCCGACTTCAAAAAAAGAGGAGGATCTCAATTCAACGGAATCTTTTTGACCGAGCGAAGCGAGGTCTCTGAGTTAACTAGAGCGATTTGCACTTGTCCGTCCGTCCGTCCGTCCGTCTGTCAGAGCCTTATAACTTTTGAATTACTGAACGTAATTACTTCAAATTTAGATATAATATGTAAACCGATGGCCTCCAGCCGAAAATGGCTTAAAAAGTTATAAAAATCTTTATTTCAGGGGGGCTCTCATAGAAGCGAATGCGAAGTAAAAAAAAAATATATCGCGTTACATAAAATTGTTACGTATCATTTTAAAGATAATTTTGAACTGAGTACAAAAATATTTTTTTTTTAATTTTTCCCTTAAAATTGACGAAATGGGGGGCTTTCAAAGTGGCGATTTTATACGCTCGCTTGAAGACGCTCTCTAGGAAAATCCGCTATGGATTTTCAAACTGATTTTATGTTTTTAGGTCACTTATATCCTGTACTTGAACAACAAATACTAAAATTATATGAATATTATAAAGAAACGAGATTATTTAATTTTTAATGTACATCAGTAATTCATATAGCATCAACATAGCTTCACAATAATGCTAATAGATGGCGCAGTCAGTAACTATTCCCATGGAACTACGAGTTACGACTAACGACCTATCCCAAAAACAGTTTTGCGTCGACCATTATTATTTAGTTACTTATTATAATACAATAATTGTATTGTAATTTTTTTTGTACCATATTATTCAATTAAAATTATTTTTTAGTTAAATTTTAGTTAAATATTGTATATTTTCTATTCGCGTCGATAGATGACGATTTGTACAGATGCCCGTAACCCGGTTTCACTCGTTAGTACCTACATAATAATTCAATGTTTTCACTAACGTTCCCTAACCTTTACGGGCTACCTATAAGTTAGGTGATTGATGTTTTCTGTCAACTTATTTATCACGATCCTGTACGGGACACCTAAAAGGATATTGGGACGGATGTTAGGACTTAGGATTGTATTTAGGAGCTACCTACGTTAAGAGACTCCTACTTAGGGGATGATTTAGGTATGTTTGGTGAAAACGGGCATAATAATAATGTCAGTTTTGGTTATCATGTATCGATTGAATGAATAATCATGGGATACCGTTACCGCGAGGTCTCAGTTCGGGGCGAACCACTAGTCTATTTATATACTTATTAGATATAACCTCCTCCTTCTTGGAAATCGGTTAAAAACTTGTAAAAATGGATCCTTCCAAAATTTAAAAAAACACTCCTAATCTAATCGAAAATCTACAAATTGAATACAGATTATGTAGTAAAGCGTGTCAATAAATAAAATATACTAATCAATTCACATACCTAATTTATATTGCAATCGTTTTTACAATTTTTATTAGGGTTCCGTACCCAAAGGGTACCAATGGGACCCTATTACTAAGCCTACGCTGTCCGTCCGTCCGTCCGTCCGTCCGTCCGTCCGTCTGTCAGCGGGCTGTATCTCGTAAACCTTAATAGATAGACAGATGAAATTTTCACATATTATGTATTTCTATTGCCGCTATAACAACAAATAATAAAAATTAAATTAAATTAAAAAAATTAAATTAAAATATTTCCATGGGTACATGGAAATATTTTTATTTAATTTTTTTTAACGGAACCCTAAAAGAGCGAGGCCCGACTCGCACTTGGCCGATTTTTTTTTATTAGCGAGTTATATTTTTTAATGAGTTTGGATTATGTATATATAACAAGTCTTTTTATAAGTATAGATTATGTACCTTTATCTTAAATAGTAGTATTGAATTAGTAAATCATTGTTGGTAAAATTGGGCTGTCATATATCCAATTACGAATTATAAATATACAATTATACATATAGCCATCACCATTGAAATAGATCTTACGAAATATTAAAGTACGACTCCCACATACATATGCATACATACTATGTATACAATACATGCATAATATACACATACATATTATGCGTACATACTATGTATATGTATGTCCAATGTACATAATTATTATGTATGTATGTGAGAGTCGTAGCTCAATATTTCGTAAGATCTATTTCAATGGTGGCTATTTAATTCGTAATTTTATACATATTGTATGAATGACTTAGCCCAATTTCACCAACAATGATTTGTATTCAATAGTACATACATACCTACTACGTATATAAGGTAAAAGTAACATTAGAATTAGTTATCTGAAACGTGTCCAAACTCCAAAACTAATTAATATATTTTTTTACAGTATAAAAAATATATTAACTATTTATATATTTATAGCATTGTAAATTGTTGATGCAAATCAATTTACCGTCTTCAGTTTTCATTCATTTCGAATAGACAAATTTAACAGGCGCTGTTTAAAATAAGAGAGAATAGTTTTATCTACGACTTAATAAATTACCGCCTCTGGATTTGCAGCACCGCGACCGGCATTGTTATTTTTCGCTTCTTGCAGTTTTTAATGTAATTTCTGGAGTTTGCAAATTAATTATTAATTACTCTGCTCGTACCTTCAGCTACATTATCATTGTTCGAGAGTTAACTTGAACGAGTCCAGATTAAATCTCTGATGCAATTCATGGGTTTTTTCTGTTACATTGTATCTTATGCTGGTATAGAGTAAAAAGTAGCCTTTGTCACTCTCTATAACCTCAGCAGCAGAAGCAGTGATAGCCTAGTGAAGCAGTGATAGCCTAGTGGTTAGGACTGTGGTCTCCTATTCGGGGGGTCCCAGGTTCGATCCCGGGTACGCACCTCTGACTTTTCGGAGTCAAGTGCGTTTAAGCAATTTAATATCACTTGCTTCAACGGTGAAGGAAAACATCGTGAGGAAACCTGCACACCTGAGAGTTCTTCATAATGTTCTCGAAGGTGTGTGAAGTCCGCCAATTCGCATTGGGCCAGCGTGGTGGACTATGGCCTATAACCCTTCTCTGAGAGGAGACCTGCGCTCAGTAGTGAGCCGTTGATGGGTTGCTAATGATGATGATGATGATAACCTCAGCTAGGGCCAATTCAAAAAATCACGTCAATCTGAAGCTCTGTTGCATCATACTAAAATGCTATTATGTAAATGTTTTTTTTGTGTATTAGGTACCTACACAAAAAATTCATTAGTAGCTCCCAATAGGCAAGTTTTGTTTTGTGCATTGATGTAACTAACAAGAAAATCATTTGGTTAGTAATTATAAAAGTCATTAATAACTAGTATGGCACGTACGGGACGTGACCATACATACCTCATAGCATATTTTAATTCCGCGATAATTACCTTGTAATTTATTTCAACAACTTATAATAATATTAATCAGCAAATTTCGCACGTACATAATATCTGAGCACCAACTTCTCCCACCTTTTACTTATAATTTTATTAGTATAAAAGACCTTTGTAAATATGTAATATATGCCACTACCATTAGACACTGCAGTCTGTGTTTCTTTATTCCTTCACCGGTCTCTCTGCAAGAACACGCTGTTACACTGCAGCCGCGGTGTAACGCAACAGTGGTGACCCCGACCGTGAAAAACCTCAACGTGATTCTGCTCCTCGACGTACGAAGCAGTAATCCTCAACCGAGTCATCCGACGCGATCATCCGACGAGATCGTACCCAACGTGTCCAACCAACACATCAAGACATCCTCATCATTGTGAGTCACATTTTTTTCGTCTCAACATGGCTCGTCCAACACCTGTCAAAGGTTTCGGCGCTGGCACCTCTACAGACGAACAACTCAATGGCAGCACAGACTTAGTGGCATCAATTTCAATAGCAGAAAGGATTCCGCAGTTCTGGACGGATTCACCGCGTCTTTGGTTCTCTCAATTTGACGCGATTGTGGCTCCGCAGAAACAAGGCGATGAATACAAGTTCAACGCGGTCGTATCAAAATTACCAAAAGACGTCATCCATCAAGTCAGCGACATTTTAACGAGTCCGCCTTCAGAGAACAAATACCACTGCATCCGGGAACGGCTCATCAGCTGTTATGAAGAAAGCGAACATCGGCGATTCCATAAGCTTTTATCTGAGATGGACCTGGGAGATCAAAAGCCATCTCAACTATTAAGAAAAATGAAAGAAGCTGGCTGCGGCAAGATTAATGACGACACACTACGTTTATTATGGATGAGACAACTTCCTCCATCCGTAACCTCCGTGTTAGCGATCTCCGAAAATTTGACGCTGGACAAGCTGAGCGAAATGGCTGATCGCATCTACGAGAATAGCCGCTGCAATACGAACATATCGTCTTCGGCATCAGCTGACATTAATTTAATCACCCAATTGACGTCACAAATTGCAACGATGCAGTTAGAAATTGCAGCACTACGCAATGACCGCTCGCGAACAATGCATCGACGCAGCAGTTTTAGTCAACCTCGGTACAATAGACCTAGGTCAAGTTCACGCCTGCATTCACGATCGGAACAACGAAGCAATTTTTGTTACTATCATAAAAACTTTAGAGGCAAAGCTCGTAAGTGTGAAAAACCCTGTTCTTGGGTGAACAAACATTCGGAAAACTAGATTCAGCACAGCGTGCGGCGAGACTCTGTGCTATTCTTCCCTCAAATCGCCTAACGATTACCGACTCTAACAGTGGTTATCGATTCCTCGTGGACACTGGACCTCGTGAACATTTCAGTCATTTCAAAGCCATCACAGAGCTCAAAAAAGGCAAGCGAGTTGAAATTATTTGCCGCCAACGGAACCATTATCAATACGTATGGAGAAAAAACCCTAACCTTAAATTTGGGGTTACGCCGCCCATTCATCTGGACCTTCGTTATTGCCAACGTCAAGATGCCTATATTAGGAGCTGATTTCCTAGACCACTACCAACTTTTGGTAGACATACACGGGAAAACTTTAATCGACAAAACGACTGAAATCAAGAAACCAATGAGTTCTATACGAGTAAATATTCCGTCTGTCCGCTCCATCGACTACAACTTATCCGCTCCTCTCAAACAATTACTGGAAAAGTACGAAAGTATTACAAGGCCAACTTCAATGAAAGGACCTACGCAACACAATGTTCAACATCACATCATTACGGAAGGATTTCCAGTATGCGCCAAAGCTCGTCCACTTCCTCCTGACAAGTACAAAATCGCCAAAAAGGAATTTCAAGAGATGATGGAGATGGGAATTTGCAGACCATCCAGTAGCCCATGGGCCAGTCCATTGCACATGGTAAAAAAGAAAAATGGTGAATGGAGACCTTGCGGTGACTACCGCGCCCTTAACAAGATTGCTGTTCCAGACAGATACCCGTTGCCAAGGTTACTGGATTTTACATATATCGCAAACGGAAAAAACATATTCAGCAAAATCGACATTCGGAAGGCTTATCATTCTATACCAGTAGCGGAACCCGAGAAAACCGCGATCGTTTCACCGATCGGGTTATACGAATTTTTAAAAATGCCTTTCGGTTTACGTAATTCAGGACAGACCTTCCAGAGATTCATGGATTCAATATTCCGAGATTTGGACTACGTTTTCATTTTTGTCGACGACATATTAATCGCAAGCAAGTCCGAAGAACAACACTACGAACATTTGGAAACAGTTTTCAAGAGATTGCAACAAAATGGCATTACAATCAACATGAACAAATGCGAGTTCGCCCAACAAGAACTAGATTTTCTTGGTTATCATATAACGAGCCAAGGAATGATACCAACACAAGAAAAAATTCAAGCAATCATCGATTATCCCAAACCCAAAACTGTGAAGGAACTTCGTCGTTTCCTGGGCATGGTCAACTTTTACAGACATGCAATCAAGCAATCCGCCAAGCATCAAGCTCCACTCAACATATTTTTAATAAATTCAAGGAAAAACGACAATACGCCGATTAAGTGGAACGCAGAGGCCGAGCGTGCCTTTCAACAATGCAAGCAAGATTTACGTGACATTGCAACGATAGCATTTCCTGATGAAAACGCACCGATCGCAATAATGACCGACGCTAGTTTAAAATGCGTCGGTGCAGTTTTACAACAAAAGGTCAAGCTAAAATGGATACCTATTGCATATTTTTCAAAATCCTTATCGGATACGCAAGTCAAGTATTCAACTTATGATCGAGAGCTACTCGGAATTTATATGGCGGTAAAACATTTCCGACGACTGATAGAAGGTCGCATTTTTATGATTTACACCGACCACAAACCATTGGTGCACGCCTTCGACAAGAAGCCGTCACTTGATGACACTCCGAGGAGAATAAGATATTTGGATTTTATATCACAATTTAGCACCGATATACAGCACGTAAGCGGGAATCACAACGTAGTGGCTGACGCCTTATCTCGAGTCGTAGAAAAGTAGGGTAAAATTGGGAGTTCTGGCTCACGTCTCTAGATAAACGCACCCCGCGTTGCGAGACGTGCGCCAGAATTCCCAATTTTACGCTATTGAATCACTTATTTTTCAATCGTTCAACAAATTATTTAAAATGTATCATACTTCAGCATCAATTTTGAGATAAACCCTAAAGTCTGAGCTTTATAAGGTTTTTATGAAATTTATCAGACGGTTTTAGTTACAAATTAATCAGATGGTATCAAATCAACAGACTTATTATTTATTCTTAACACGCGTGCGGAAACTTTAAGACCTTGACAATAAATTTTGGATTTCTTTGAGATCGTTGATATCAAAATACCATCGTATTCCTCATATTTTAATATTTTTACATTATGCAGCCCATACAAATTCCATTTTACTATAATAACATCAACTAAATCGTTAACTTTTAATATCATTTTTCTTAGCTTATTAACACTATGAATTTATCTTTTTGAGAGGGAACGACTCGCTTAGAGAATATACTCAGATAAACTAAAGGGCATATTAGATCAATTAATAATATCTAATACAAATGTCAATTTTACTTTACTAGTCACACTTATATTTCTAATCAATCTATAGCAATAGGACTGTAAATAAAAACTACTATATATTTTTTTTTACAAAATTTTATTATCGAGACACCATTTTCTTAAAACAAGCGCGTTTTTTAATGCACATATTGAAGGATGATATAAACAACTAAATACATCACTAGTTGTTTTGTATTGTTCATACAAACTTAGTAAGCTAGGACACGATTTATCTTCTAAATTATAAACATTATCGCAGCCAAACATTTTTGATATCCACTGCACTTTTTCTACACCTTTCGCATAAACACATTTATTATTTAAATAATTAGTTACATATCCTTTGTAATTTAAGTATGGAATAAAACCTTCCTTCCAATGTATTCCTCTGTTTCTTTCTATCCAGCAAACTTGTTTTCTTTCTGTTTTCGTTAAATTATAAAATGGAAATGGTGGCTTGATTAAATACGTCTGGATCTGATTATTACACAATATGGCTATTTCTTTTACTATAAACTCATTGGAATCCGTTTTGAATCCTTGGACATCAATGATGACACTCATGTTAACTTGCGAACTATGTTACTCAAGGGTTTATATTCTACTAGACGATCGTTTATTATAAGACAATATGCTGATGTATTATCCGGGATGTCTTGTGAACTTTCAATTTCTAAACGCACGTCTACAGGTCCAGTCTTTAAATTCTCGTTTTGTCTTGAACAGTCAATTACAAACAATGGTGCCTTTTCTTTAAACGTGATCAGATCAAACAACGGGTCTACAGGAAGATTATAATAAGACTGACGAAATTGAATGTACATTTCATATAATATACTGTATTTATCTTCATCAAATTTTAAATTAAGCGAATCGTATGGATAATATTGTGAATTTAAAAACAGTGTTACATTGGTTAATTTACAATGGTCAAATATAGAACTATCATTAGTCTTACTGTTTTTTCTATTCGTTTGTAGACCAAAAATGACATATCGAGGCTTTTCTAGCTGAGAAGTAGTTTTAATTGACCACGAATGTTTCGTAGTTTTAGGAAGTAAAGGATATTCATACAAATCCCAATTTCTGAATGCTATTTGAATGGGTTTGTCTTTTTCTAAATATTTGAGAAGTGAAAGTCTTTCACGATCCGATACTTTTATATGCGGCACACGCCATTGAATTCTTTGTATTTCTATCTGAATATTATCATCCTTATGAATTGTTACACTATTCAAATTACTATTACTTCTATTTAAAATAAGTTCATGTTTACAGTTAATAATTATTTTTTTGTAATCGTCAGCAAATCCCATTATTTTACTTAACGGTATAACAGCATTAAAATATCCTTCTTTCATTTTAAAACCATCCATTTGCCAACCCCACAATGCTGCAACTTTGCTATCCCCTTCATTCATCGATATGTATGATTTTAATGTTGTGGTTATTCCAGGGTTTCTTATTCGATCTATTTCAATACCGTTCATCTCATACCTGATGTCTTGAAAAAGAAACATGACGGGGTTATTGGTAAAGTTCACAGGTTTCTTTACTTCTTTTCCCGATTGATCTTTTCCAGTCACTGTGGCAAAGCCTTCAACATAAATTGAACTGTTACATGGTAATATGTATATATCTTGTTGATGTATTGGAATGCGAATTTCATCATTTTCTTTGAAGCTATTATTGTATGGATTGTAGGTGTGTATCTCATAACTCTCGATAGAATTGTCGAATTCTGGAGTGTTATTAATGCTTAGAATATTCATACTTTAAATCCTAGTGATCTTAGAAAATCCTTGTTTCTTTTAGTGATGGTATTACGATTTACTTTAATACGTGTACGCGCTCTAGTAGTAGGCAAATGATTGATTCTTTTCACCTCATACCCAGGTGTTTTATTAAATATTATCATTGTGCTCTGCGTAAATGAAGTCTCAATTGAATATTTTCTTCTCTAAAATCAATGTTATTACCGTTTTCATCAATAATTTTAACAGTTATGGATGATATATTATTCTTATTGACAGGAAGGTAAATAATATTTCTTGGAATTTCTATATATCGATATCCTGGTGGAACGTTTGGAATAAATTCATGAATTATATGTGACGCAAATCCATTATTATATGATCCGAATATAAGATCACATTCGATCCTGATGACAGACAATGGAAGAATGTTAACTGAATTAACAGATTCATGCCATTTATTTGCTTCAAGTTTAACATTTGGGAAACCAAGTAGGCGTCCTAAACTGTTTTCTACGTCAAAATGTACAGTTTTGGAACAAAAAAGCGAGCATGTTAAAGTATTATTATTAGGTTTTATTTCAATTTTACAGTTGTTTAATTTACTTGCAAGATATTCTCTTATGTCATATAAATCATAAGTACCATATGGAATTTTTATATATTCACATTTATCACCATATGCAAATATATTATTGCTATAATTTATGTTCGGTATTGAGTTCAGAGCAGAAAAATGTAATAAACCACATTCGTATTCACCATCGAGAATAAGAGGAGGTTGAAAAAATGATTCCAATATAGATTTCTGCCCGGTAATAGTAATTGTTAAAGACATGATTGTAAACTAAAAAAAATTCCATTTTACTGAACTATTTATACTTATTTTTGTGTATTCCAAAAATGTCTTAAAAACTTTATACATAGATGACCACAGTTATAAGGATGACTACCTTGAAAATTTTTGTAATTATAACTCATACCAGTTCCTAAATATTTAATTAACTCTTTAGGTGGTTTTAAATTTCCATAACTGTCAAAGTATTGAATATCATTATTTACTTTTGCATAGGCTACCCAATGAGAGCCAGGATTGTTGGAGCTATCTAAATTAACAATACCGCATTCTTTTTGAAAAGGATATTCTGGCATCTCATCTCTCATAAACACCCCTCGAAAATGAGGAATATCTCGCGAATGGTTAATGATGTCGATATTGGTGAGCGCTCGTTTGGGTAGCCTTCGTCTTAGTTTTTTTCATTTGAAATGTAAATTCCTAAACTATCTCTATGCGGCTTGATATCTAAACCTTTCCCTATATGGAGGGCTTCCATTTTTTCATGATGTCTCTTTAATTCTGTAAAACGTTTTTTGGCGTCTTTCAAATCATTTATAACTTTAGCGATTCCTGCAGCACCACCGGCTAAGCTGCCTGCAGCGGATAATCCAGCAAAAATAGGTATCAACGGAAGTACTCCACCAGTTTTCGGAATAGGTATGATTCGAGGAAGTTTTATTGATGAATCTTTAGTCAATTCTTTAGCTGCTGCTATGGCTAATTCTATAGCCTTTTTCTTACATTTGGGTTTTAATTTCTGCATATGCTTTTTCGCATGAGCAACAACATGGTTAAAGTGTTTTTTCAAACCAGTGCCTGAGGCGAATTTTTTTGACGACACTTTTTTATGACTGCTCACTTTATTGGTCAGCCCTGACCCGGTATACAATTTAGCTATCATAGCTTTATTCACTAAATTTGCTGCTATCTTTTCTCCCAAATTTGCATCAGGTGCTAACGCGCGTTGTTTTGCCAATTTCATCAATATTTTATCAGCCTTATGACGATCACTTAACGAAGTTGATAAGTCGTATGCAATATCGTGTTGTTTACAATACTCATCCAATTTATTTACACCTTGGTCTCCTCGTGCAAGCCTTTTATATAGTTTTGTACCAGCTCCGCAGTAATTATATCCAGGTAGATGAAGTTCAAATGGTAAATGATTTATAAACCAATTAAGAAGACTGCTCTCTTTCATTACTTTTATTACAATGAATGAAAAAAACTATACTAACTCTTAAATAATGAAAATAAAGTAGGAATTGCTAAGTTATAAAATATTTGTTCTTTCTATCCAACTGTTTTCACTCGATGGAAATCCTAACCACTTTACAAATATCTTGTTTCCTTTTCTCTTTAGAACTTTTTCAATAAGATATACATTAGGATTTTCTGTTTTTTGAAGTTCTTCTGTGTAAAATGAGCCTAAAATTGGCTGGTGTTTAGAATCTACTATCAGGTAAGTAACAGGATTCGTTTTCTGTATTTTTTCAATTTGGAATATTTCGGTTGACCAATTAGGTGTATAACCTTTTTCAAAAACACCTTTATACTTGCTAATACGCACAAAATCTCCAACTTTTAATTTACTCTTCTTTCGAAATTTTAATTGTTTTTCTAATTTAAATCTTTGAAGTATAAGTTTCTTATTATTTTCATTAACTTCATTAGGTGATAAACCAATCGTTCTATGTTTAGAGCTATTATAATTTTCAACTACCTCTTCTAGAACACCTTTATTCCAAGTGTAGTTTCCTTGTAAACTGAATTGTTTATACATTTTATTTTTCAGAGTTCTTATAAGTCTTTCAACTATAGAAGCTTTTTTAGGGGAATATGTAGAGTAATGATTGATGTTAAACTTTTCGACAATTTTTTTGAAATTATCGTTATAAAACTCAGTCCCAAAATCTGTTTGTAAGTTTTTTGGAACACGTCCTTTCTTTAATATAATTTCAAAAGCTTTAGACACTTGATCTTTATTTTTAAACTTTATTGGATACACCCAAGCATATTTTGAGAATGTATCAATTATAACTAAAATATATTTATAATTTGAATTTTGTTTCGAAAGAGATTTCATATCAATCAAGTCAGCTTGCCATAAATCGTCTATATCTCTCATGACGACGCGTCGACGTGGAAAATTTAGTCTTGCATTTTTATGTATTTCATTTACGACGCTCTTTTTGCTCATGTTTTACTTTATTAGCCTCGACGATTTCGATCAAATTACTTATTTTAATATTTATTTCTGCAATCCACTGATGTATTGATGATATTTTTTTTGAAAGATTTTCTATCAAAACATCAACATATTGTTTTGTTACGCAATCGTTAGAATCAACCGGTTGCGCAAGATTTTTAACTATTTTATGCTGAGCATCCAAATTATTATTTGTACACTTCAAAGCACATTCTAATAACACTCCTTTCAGTCTTCGCATTTTATCAACATGATGTCCAAATTTATCAACTTTCATGTTCAACCTCCTTAGTAATACTGAACAAACTCTATAAATGTACTTTCTTTTATTCTTTTATTATACCCGCTTCTTTTAATTCTTCAATAATTGAAATAATTTCATTATCATGATTAGTGTTACCAGCATCTCTTGACGCAACAATCAATCGCAATCTTTCAATCAACTCATTAGGATCATCCCAATAGATAAGATCAGTATTAGTTTTGTATTTTTTTAAAACCGGTAGCCTACCACCATATTTAACTTTGTTAGTTTCACACGTATCCTTTTCAAAAAACAATGGTTTAACAATTTGAGAATATTTTTTTCCTTTATCACCTTTAATTTGATTTGCAGGATTGTAATCCCTTTTATGAACACTAGTACTAATCAAGATATCTTTATATGTGATTTTATCACTTTCGGATACTTTATTCAAGTTTGGTTTATTTCTTAACAAAAGTTCTATTAAACCTGTGGTAAGTTCATAACTCTTATCACCAATAGTAATAAAAGTTAATTTTTTTGAAGACATATCATCTACAGTTGAAAATTTGATGGGGGTATTTCCTATCATCAATTTTTTGTTAATACGACGTATCCCAAACGGTATAGATACATCGCTTTGCTCACCAAACAGAGTATCATTTGCTAGTGTTTCGGAAAAGTTAGCTTCGTCATTTAGAAATTCCAAAGGTTCAGACATTTCCTCTTGTTTTTTCGGGGTTTCTTCAAAGTTATTATCGTTGCGAGTCATTCCAGTATTATCAT
This sequence comes from Oeneis ivallda, assembly GCA_029955525.1. Classification (NCBI taxonomy): domain Eukaryota; kingdom Metazoa; phylum Arthropoda; class Insecta; order Lepidoptera; family Nymphalidae; genus Oeneis; species Oeneis ivallda. The sequence goes on along the minus strand of JARPMR010000018.1, from coordinate 12,779,726 downwards.
TATCATCTTGTTTTGAGCATGTATGCAGAATTTCAGATGATTGATTATTTCCAACACTTGTATTGTTATAATTATTTTCGTGAAAAGATTTTTTTAAAGCATTTTCACTTAGTGTGACAATTGTTTTCAACGGATCAGATAGTGGTTTAAATATTTTTTGTCGACTCAATTCCAATTCTTCATCTTCATCTCGCAATCTTTTTACCTTACTTTTAATAGCCTCTACTGATTTAATTAACTCTTTTTTTAAACTTGCTTCCATTATTTAATTCTTTCACACAACCATAGAACTGTACAGTAAAAATTAAAATGAATCTAATTTTAAATTAGAATCTGCTTAAATAATTTTATTCAAAATTTTACAAAAACGTCAAAAGATTTTCTATACCTACCATTATTTAATTCACAATCTTTATTAATTATTAAACATGTGTATGGATCTTTCCATATATCTGAACATAATTTTTTGAAGTCAGACCAAGTCATGTCAGAATTAACATGTTCATTATAGATATGTTTCAAATTTATTTCATCTTGTTTAAAAATTATTAAAAAATTTACGTTATCTCGAATTAATTGTTTTGGTATCTTAGAATATGTTTGAGTCAAATAAAAACAGTCGATATTCTTATGTCTACCCATAGAAAAATAATCACGTATATTTATTTGGTTCTCACAAGTAACATCATCAAAAATAAACACTGAATTTTTCATTGCTTTAGCGGGAGGAATAACCTCTTTACTATCTTTAAACATAAACAGCTTGACGCCTGGAACCATGCTTAAAACTTTGTCCAAAAAACAATATTTTGGTTGAAATGTTGTTTTAGAATAAAGGTAAACATTTTGAAACTTGAGACCATTTTTATGTAGTAATAAGCTTAACATTGTATTTGTTTTACCGCAATTCGATGGCCCACATATTATACAGCGAATTGTATTGGGCAACAGCGAACTATGCCTTTTTTGGATTGATGAGGCTTCTATATTTAAATTGTTAATTTCTAATGTTACTGGCTGTTTGATCAACTTCATTGTTCTCTGTTAAAAAAAGGTAAAATTTTGTTATAAAATCTACATAATATCATATTTTTACAATTAAGATGTAGCAGAATGTTTTTAACTAAAAATAAATAATAAAAATATAAAGAAATGACACCATACACGTGTAAACTCGGAATACCTTGCTGTGTCACTAATGATTTGTTTTCACTGTGCTCAAATTACACCATTGCATGAGATTGCAGGATTATATTTAAGATTATCGATGCATGTTCATTCCTGTTACAGCTCTCGGAAAAAAACTTGGAATGTGATGCTGTGTCACTAATGCATTATGTTTTCGTTTTGCTCAAATTACATCGTTTAAGATCACAAGATAGCATTTTTAAGATTAATTATTGAAGCTTCATTCCTGCTACAGCTCCCGAAGAAAACAGTAGCATCCGTATTTGATATACATAATATTTGTGTAGCTCATTTTATCATTATAAATATCGAGTCTTTTACTTGGTAAGTTTTTGTTTTTATTTTATAACAATGTGCTGATTTTAAATTAAACATAATTTCTTTTCATTTTTCCTTATTAATTATTTTTCTTTTTGTTTCAGAACGATGTCGAATCCTATCTTACCCGACGAAAATCTAACGAACCCTTTTTACTACGCGCAAGACGTGAACGGGTTTGTGGAAACTGAATTTCAGAAACTTTGTGAGGATTTAGCCCAAAAACAAGCAGTAGAACCAGTTCAAGCAACTAGTAAGGATATAAAGAAAAAGAAAAAATACAATTTATCATTGTTGAAGCCTGTTCCACCCCCAACTTCTGCATCAACATCCTATGTTATTCGTAAAGCAACAGGAAGAAGACTCCATTTAATAAAAATAAATATTTACGGACTAAGCGGCGGAGAGCAAGATGAAAATATAAATAGTGATACTCCTAGTGTTAGTGCTCAGTATGTGGTCAAGGATAATTACGATGAAGTTATGGATGCTACAGAAAATTTGATTGGCAAAATAATGTCAAAAATTACTCATTCCATATACATGTGAACTATAGCCAAAATGTTAAATGTAAAGTTTGTTTGTTATCATAATATTATTTTTATAAAAATAGTGTTTTACTAGAATAAGGGGCTGTAGCATGAATCAATTATTTATTTGTTAAATAAACGCTGTTCAAAGAATAAAACTATTTTCATTTTAAATAATTAATCGAAGACACTATTATTAATGTTCTACCTAATATTGTACGTAAATATTAGTTTGTTCACGCATATTTACTCGAACGTTTTAAGGGTTCGAATCCCTTAATATAGTTTTTCAGTTTTGCTTACTGTAACTTCACTTTCATTTCTCGAGCAAGGTGATGAACGAATTTTTAACGTTCCATCTTGGATCTAGATATTTTTCATCACCTAATTTAATAATACTACCATCACTCAAGTTAATGATCTTTATAATTAATATAAAAACTAAAAGGTAAAATAATAAAACAACAGTATTTGTGAATAGTAAATATTATTTATTTCAATCTAAAATGACATATTTGCATGCATACATGAATAATCAAAAGTATATAAAAACGAATAATATAAAATCTAGTTAAAATTAATAACTACAAAATAGTACTATAGTGCCCCCACGGCAACGTTTTAAATTGCTTCTTTAAAATTTGTCTTTTATCATCTTCACTATTTAATATTAATTTATTAATTTTTTGGGTATATACATTATGATTTTTAGATCTAATAACACACATATTCTTTCTAACTGATTGATTGTAGAATAAAACGTTTTTATATTTATTTATATTCAACCTTTTGGTAACAGATGTTGTCACTCCTTTTGCCTTTTTAATAGTCATTTGTTGTGATTCAATACAATATAACTTTGCTCGTAAACCAACAAATTCAACAATAATATCTCCACCCATTTCATCTTTAAAAAACCCTGGAATTTTCATATTTGCTTGAGGGATATTGTAAACATTTTTTTCGCTAAAATTGCTGGTATCAAAATACTTTATATTCTTTTTCATGTCAGAATAAAAATCATCAGTATATATGCGATAAAGTAAGCTATCAGTATCAGTGTAACAAAGTTCAATATTTTCTTTGTATAATGGTTTCATTATAGAATAGTGAAAGTTATATAAATGTGTTTTAGCTAACTCTAAAACAGTAAACCCCACATAAATTGGTCTATCCAAAACTAATTTTGTTTGTTCTAATTGGATTGCAACCAAATCATCTGAAAATATGGATAAATATTTAAAGTTAGGAGCACTTACATACTTTTCAGCACCAATAATCCTGTTTGTTTTATTATTCTTATCTGTCCATGTATTTACAAGTTTTACATTTACCTGTTTTCTTTTATTTTCTATTGTTTTACCAAAAATGGCATTGTTTTGTTTTTTGAAAAAGTCTTTTTCAAATTCAGACTCTGCTTTTTGCCTCAATGAGGTATTTAATTCAATATATGGTTTCAAAAATTCTTTTTGTTCAAATGATAAAATCCTATGAATTTTTAACAATTTTAAACCGTTCCTAAGACATTCTTTTAAATGAGCGTAATGAATAACATAACAACATTTGTCGTATAAATTTGCAATAAGCTTGGCATTTCTTTGACCAAAAGGTATAAATTTTTCAGCAGCAAATGGTAAATCTGAGTGAGCATCGTGTATGTCAGGAGGATAACTAAGATCTACTTCGAGTATATAACCAATGTCACTATCAAGAGTAATAGAATCAATTTCAAAAGTTTCAATCTGGTCTTTGCTCAAAAATTTGAAATTACTTATAGGAAGTTTCATCATCATTGCATAACCATAAAGGTTCACACAGTCTAAATATATCAAAAAGCAACTTGATCTGTTGATATCATAGTCAGACATAAATTTATTGTTCGCTTTAGCATATCTTAAAGAACACTGAGCTAGACCACCTCGTATACCTTTTTCAATCATTTGATACATTTCGACATCAGATATAAGGTCTAACTTTACGTTAGTATACAAAAGCATTGCATCCCAACTTAAGGAGGGTGAAGAAACGTAATAGCATGGATCTAAGCTATAGGTTACTAAGCTAATTTTTCTGAATTTTTCAAAAATATCTGCTAGTAATAGTACATCACATTTTAAATATAAATCTGTATATTCACCTAAATTTTTTATTTTAAAAGTTTTCCAAACTTTCAAAGCATGTTCATAATCTTCTTCCGAAACATGTTCTGACGTAAGTTTATTAAAAAAATGTTTTCGATTTGGTAACTCAGTTTCATCGTAACGTTTTAAAGAGTCTATATAATCATAGCAATACACACCCTTTCTGCAAATCAAATCAAATAAACACGGATCACTGTAATACCTACGCAAGTTTATGAAGTCGTTTGGATGTAAAGATCTAGCTAACTTATCTAAGCTACAGCTGAGAAAATTAAAAGAATCTATGAATTTAAGTTGAGCAGCAGTTTTTGAATCGACTGATATAAATTTTGTGAAAGATATGTACTTTTCTTTATTTTTTGGAATAATATTTATACGACCATTAATACTCGCTAACTCTTTAATGAAAAGATGACAATCGTAATTACTTAAATTATGGAATATAATAGGTATAAAAGAACATTTCTTTACACTCAAGTTGCAAATATTGTGAGCCGGCCCTCTATATTCTCCTGTAAAATGATCATGATCTGCTACAATCTTATCTGTGGATGTAAATTTTTGTTTGCATATATGACAAACTTTTGCAGTATGAAAACATTTCTTTTCTTTTTCAGTAAGAGGTTTCATTTGATTATTTTCTAACAAAATTGTATGTAATCGTTTTACATCATTTGAAATTGTTTCTACAAATTTTTGAGCACAGTTAGCTCCTTTGTATGAAACAAGTTCGTTAAGTTCAGGTTTAGACTCACAACATATATAGTACGCAAAGCATGTGGCTTCATGAACTTGTATAGTTTCAGTATGCTCAGATTTACTTTTATCAGAATATTCTCTTAATAAACTTTCAAAATCGCCATAAATCACAATTGGTATTCTTTGAGTTCTTTCATAATGATCAAAATATAATTTACTATTTTTTTCTGGAAGAATAGTTTTAATTCTTGCACAATTATGTTTGCATAACTTTTCTTCTGAATTAAAATAAATGAAACACTCCTCACACAGAAAAATTTTAGAGTTATTCTTAGTAAGTTGACTATGAACCAACCGTTCAAAGTTTCTTATCAAACAAAAATGTCTTTTATTGTTCTTAGTAATGTAAAGCAAGTTGACATGTACAAGTTTACGTTTGTTGGTTTTGTAGAGAGGTCCGTTAATATCCCCTTTTTTTTCTAAACTGTATATATTAACACTTATGTTAGAATTATTTTTTTCAAATAATTTGATATCCTCAAAAGATGGTGGAAACGACATACCATCTGTTTTTAAAACTTTAGAATAATGAGGATATGAATTAACTCTATTAGAGTTTTTATTAGTGGGATACATATGTGCTAATATACTCCACAGAAAACACTTATCATCATTATTTTTAATATTTACACAAGATCTAGTTTTCAGGATTTTTATTGGTAGTGGAATATAGGAGCCTGTTCTTAAAGGATTATATTTATTAATGTTTACTTCTAAATTATTCAAAGAATCAAAAGACCAGCCTGATTCGGAATGTTCAAACTCTGATAATTTGGTAAGTAGACTTTTTACACACTCTAAATATATATTCTTTATGTTAGTGGATTGAAAAATTTGTATATATTTAGTATTGAACGATTTTAAAGATTTTTCGTTATTTTTTGGTAATGTGAAAGTCGCAAATAGTTCGAAATTTATTTTTAGAGCATTATGCTTGTCAAGACTTCTTTTTACTAAATTACATATCGTATTCACAACTTCAGATAAAAATTGTTCAGGCAGTAAAAATTTTTTTGATGGACATACACGATAGCTTATTATTCTGTTCTTAAAAGCAGTTGCAATTATTTGAACATTATCGAATTCTGTGCGGAGTAAACAATTTGATTTGTGAATATAACTTTTCTTATGTGAAAAGTATTTTGGTGCAGAAATATTACAAATATCACAAAAAATCATTATGAAACTCCTATATTATTTAATAAAATATAATATATTGTCAAAGTATTTATTATTTGAAATTAGAAAAAATATTTATGCTGGATATAGTGTGGGTTTAACCCCTTTAAAATCTTCCTTGGCAGCAGCGACCAAGCGATTCGTTGCTTGCCAAATTTCTGAGTTGGTATCCATACATGACTTGTAAGTAAAAAGAGCGTGACGCCATCGATTACCCGGGCTTATTTTTGATGCTTCGACAGCGTTATAGATGCGGAGTTCCAAATAATAGTCACCTTCAATTATTAATTTTTCTTGTTTTCGCTGTGTAGAATACCCTGATGCTATCTTCTTAGTAATAAAATTTTTAAGCGGTTCAAGCTTTTGTACCACTTCTTCTTCGTGCTGAAAAAAGGAAAATAATATTTTTAGTTATTATAAACATTAACTCAGTTACGAAACATTAATTTAGGATTGTTGCTGAGATTTTTTGTTGGAAAACCCTAAAAAAAAAACCCCTCCTTAAAAACACACACACAAAACCCTAAACAATTTTTCTGAAGAAGAAAAAGAATCGAACTCGAAACCTCGCGCCCATGTTCATACTTGTTAACACTTTATATAATGTAAAAAAATATATATTAATATCTTCTCTAAGACTTCAGTTGATGCATAAATTCAAAATTTTAATAATTCTTAATATTATTATATTTATACTGTAGAAATAAACTGTCATAACTCACCTCAGAATCCCACGAAGGACGGGCAGTAACCTTGACAGGCTTTTTCGGAAGTGCTTTCTTACGTTTTACAGGTGTATCCGGTTCAGATTCCGTATCTGACTGTTGACTTTTTGATTTCTTCAATTTATTGAGTGATTTACGCTTCGAAGTTGAAGGCGAAGCTATAGGTAACTCATCATCCGAATTAAAAGGATTATTACTGTAGTTTGCAGCCCTGCCATAGAAAAACCATTTTTGAAATGTTGTCACAGCATAGTATTTTTACTACTATGAAATTAAAACATTATTGTTAATTTGAAAACACTATTAGATAAGAAAGCTAATTTAAAACTTTTCTTTAAGAAAGCTAATTTTTAACTATTTCATTTTACAACTCTTTCTTTAAAATATATGAAAATAATAAAAATTTACATACATACTGGAGCTAAATAACTGCTTATTTGAAAATCAAAAAATGTATTTTTAAATGTTTTGAGTAAACGTTTACTCGCTGGAGTGATCCGAAAAGAAATGCGTGTTGAACTGGGCTAACAGAAGTCGCATATCTTCTTTAAGTCAATCAATAAAGTCAAAAGATCATATTATTATCATAGAATAATGACTCTTAAATATAAAAGTAATTAGAATGAGATTTCTTGGTCTCTTATTACAGACATATGTAAGATGCTGCATACATTTTTAGGATTCCCTTTTAGGAAACAAACTGCAAATATGCAATCCTATACGAGACATTAGACACCGAAAAATAATCACTTTTAGTTAACACATTATATATCCCGACTATTGTTTGCTATTATTTTTTACTGCTTTCTGCGTCTGTACTGTATTTCTACATTATGCATAGGTATTTATCTAGGCACTATGGAATGTTCACAGAAGTTGAAGTAGTCTAATGCTAAAATATAATAATTTTTCATTAGGTAGGTACTTACTACTTACTAAAAGCGAATCGAGTAATAATTTTATAAAATTATCTCCTATTGCAACTAAATTATCCCATTACAACAATGACAAATTTAGCTAAATGATTTTAGTGACATAATAATTAGAAAATTATTATGTATATTAGTTTATGGAATAGTACTGATAAATTACTATTACCTTTATAGTGCAACACTTGAAATGCAATTTGAGACTTTTTATTTCACAAAATTGGTTAAGATTCGATCTGAGATCTTCTTCAGCTGTAACTAATTTTATTATTTATTTATTATTAGCATCTTCGATTAAGCATTTTAACCTTCCGATATAGGAGTGTGGAGTATTTTAAATAATAAACTGACATACTTACCTGTTCCCAGTTTAGCATGCTTATATCTTAAACTGACACACCACTATATTAATAACATAAGATAGTTAAGGTTTTCCGTACAAAATATAAACTCCTATAATATAGTAATAGATGGAAAGTTGGGTAGAGTAATGCTTAGGAATAGTTGCATTGGTTAGAGTCTATCAAAATAATATCACTTAAGAATGTACTCTATCGATCATTGAATCATCTTGAAACATGAGTTTGTAACAACCTGATCATTCTCTTGTTACTGATTATACCTAATATCGTTCAAGAAGAATGATTAATAATAAAATCATATTTAAATTAGACGTGACATTGTGTGTCCAGTTTCAATAACAAGCTGAGCGATGATTTGCTGAACGATTGTAATCAATAAGTAAGATGTACTTACCTAGTAAAATTGGGAGTTCTGGCTAACGTCTCGCAACGCGCGGCGCGTTTATCTAGAGACGTGAGGCAGAACTCCCAATTTTACCCTACTTAGAAACTATCACGTTACCCACCGTTATCGATTATTCCGAGCTAGAAAAATACCAAGAAGGTGACATCGAGCTACAGCAACTCAAACAAAATAGGTCATTATACATGACGCGAGTAGCAGTACCAAATACAAATAGCAAGATTTATTGCGACATTTCTACTGGAATTACGCGACCATACATTCCGAAACAACTTAGAAGAACTATTTTTGACAGCTATCACAACTTCAGCCATCCTGGCAAAAATACGACAAGGAAGTTAATCGGAAGAAATTACATTTGGCCTAGCATGAACACAGAAATAAATCAGTGGTGCGATTCGTGCTTACCATGCCAACTATCAAAAGTGCATAGGCACACAGTATCGCCACTCGGGAAATTTATGCCTGCACAGCGTTTTGCGCACATACATATTGACATCGTCGGACCATTACCTACATCACAAAACAAAAGGTATTTAGTAACGATGATCGATCGATGCACGTCATGGCCAGAAGCTTTTCCTGTATCTGATATAACAGCCACCACGGTAGCCAGACTGGTGTATGAAGGATGGATTTGCAGGTACGGGACCCCTACCATTTAACGTCAGATTTGGGGCTTCAGATGGAGAGTGAGATACTCAAAAGTCTCGCAAAATTAATGGGAATTGAGAAGATCCGGACCACACCTTACCACCCACAATCAAACGCGAAAGTTGAGAGATTGCACAGGACAATAAAAACAGCATTAAGGGCTCGTGCAAACACAGCGAATTGGACAAAAGAATTGCCATCAGTTCTATTAGGCATACGTTCCAGTTATCGACAAGATACTGGCTATAGCGCCGCAGAACTCGTTTATGGCACAGCTATTCGGTTACCGGCAAGTTTTTTGGCAACAAGACAGAGACCACATACCCCGAATTCGTTCAAGATATCAAGGAAAACATAAGTCGAGCCACGAACATTCCGCAAAGAGAGAGTTCAAATCGAAACGTTTTCGTCCACCCGCGCCTGTCAGACTGTACGCACGTATTCCTGAGGTGCGATAGACTACGTCCATCTTTAACTCCTCCGTATGATGGACCCTTCCGAGTAATCTGACGAAACGATAAAGTCTTCACCATTGAACGAGACGGCAAAGAATACAACGTATCAATAGACCGGATCAAGCCATCATTTCCGATGAACGAAGAGATCGACGAGCATAACAGCAGCAACAAACGCGACATCGCAACAGATTTCAGAGAGATCCAACAGCAGAAGGTTACGCGTTCAGGACGCATATCTCGTCCTACAGTTCGTTTTCAACAATGTTAATTAGTAGTAGTTTTTCTTCCCTTTTGATGTATACGTCATTTTTTCCCTAAAGGGGGGAATATCTATGGCACGTACGGGACGTGACCATACATACCTCATAGCATATTTTAATTCCGCGATAATTACCTTGTAATTTATTTCAACAACTTATAATAATATTAATCAGCAAATTTCGCACGTACATAATATCTGAGCACCAACTTCTCCCACCTTTTACTTATAATTTTATTAGTATAAAAGACCTTTGTAAATATGTAATATATGCCACTACCATTAGACACTGCAGTCTGTGTTTCTTTATTCCTTCACCGGTCTCTCTGCAAGAACACGCTGTTACACTGCAGCCGCGGTGTAACGCAACAACTAGCGTACTGGGAAGCATTGTACAAACAAGATGGTACTGCTCCTGACCTTTAATCTGTTTGGGTAACTGGCATTCGACACGGACCCGTATCTACTGTAGGTACAGGCTTGTACGGATGTATCTCAAGATGCGGTGGCATTGTTGCATATCCTGTGATAGTATCTAGGTCTACTGAATTATCGGTTATCCCCCAGTCGACAAATACAATGAAGTAGTCTGACTACAAGCAAACGCTCGATAACACACAATGCGCTTTATGTTTGTTGAGCACTTTATAAAATTAAGAAATTCCATGGCGTTTAAAAACAGTTATCATCTCATTTTCTCTGTATGCTACGGTATACGGGAAACTGTTTCAAAAATTACGATTAAACAAGAAAATAGTTTAAAAACTGTAACTCGATTACGGAAAATTGGATCCGTCATATTGAATTTGTTCGTGTAAAATGTAGCCTATGTCACCCGGACCATAATAACGAATCGATGGACACCTTATTCATCAAAATTGGCTTAGTAGTTTAGGCGCCACGGGTGGAATATTGGTAAATAGTCGCATACATACATATAAATATAAACACATAAACTGCTAAAATAATAACCCTTCCTTTTGGCTGTCGTAGTCTGGTAAACACGCAGCCTGTCTATATTCAGTTTTGATTTATGACTAGTTTTTGCCCTTGACTTCGGCCGTGAGGTGTAAAATTTAAAAAATCCCGCAAAAAAACTTGGTTTTACCAGGATAAAGGCCACTGCCTACGTCACTGTCCAAGCAGCTATAAATAATCATAGGAACATTTTACGTCGATCTGTTGCTGCGGGATTGAAAGACAAACCAACAAACAAACACCTTTTCGCATTTGAGGAGTAACTGATCAAAGCGTATTAATAACTCCGTCAACATTTTTGAGATTAAGAGTCATTTTTGAGATTTCTAGTTGAAAATTTTCATACAAAAAGCGATAACGTTTTGCTACCCGTAAATGTTGTCCAATGTTCATAATTTTTTGAAATGTTGCAGAAACAATGAAAAACTATGCCCGTACGTTTTATTTTAAAGAAATATTGCTTATGTTAAAAGTTATTAGTGACTAAATATCCATATTTTTGACTAAAAAACTTCCTCGACTAATTTTATTTTTTTAAATTTAACTAAACTGAAATACTAAAAAAATGAAACGTACGAGCCTAGATTAAGGTGTACTGAATCTAATGAGACCAAAATTGTCTAATTTTGTAAACGTTTAGGGGGGTAAAACCGTTATGACCCGAAACAATATTTCAAGAATAAAATTTAGGCAAATAACTCCTGGACTTGCAACTCTCTCTATCGCACGATGCGGGTCGGGCAACGAAGCGTTGTGAAACAGATAGCATTTTGGAAAATACCTACTCGCGTCGCGTTTCGTCACTAGACACTACTCTTATGCGTAATTTTAAATACGTTTGATGTAAACACTAAACATAGCCTAAAGGCCAGAACTCAAGATCGCGTAAACCTACGCGACGCTACTCCAACGTTTTGTTCCGCCTCGTTTTTATACGGAACATTTTTTTGCGCAAATTGTTTTCAATAACGTAACATTTAACGCTTCCCGAGGCCTCGGTAAAATGGAGGCTAATTAACCGCGGCCTAGCGAGAATTGCTCGCCATTAGCATGGACTGGAGATGACTTGTCTGTGCAATACAATTTAGTCAATAATGGAATTTAGGGAAAACGAAAGTTGAGGAAAATTCGGTTCCTTAGATCCAATTTTTAACGAACTTAACCTAGAAAAACATCAGCAGTATTCCCTAATTGTTCAGTTGAAGGAACTTTGAGAAGATCAGCTACTCCATTAAGTAACAGATGATTAATCAAACTGATTAAATTGGTCACACAAGTAGGAACAGTTCGACGCGTATCGAGCACAACTTCGAAAAAATCAAAAGATGACAACTTTTCTCAACATCTGAAGAATAATAAAGTAATAATGCGAAGGAATACTGATAATCTAATTTGGGATTTATGACACCTTACTTTTGAAACTTTACTGTTAGACCCGATTTCTACCTATTTGATGATTTTATTAAATATACCTTTAAAGTAAGTTTAAAGTAGTTATTGTCGAAGTATGGTTTACTCCTAGATTATTGTAGTGATACAATTTTAGTAATCCCAAATTAGGCTATGGTGAAACGTAACTATAATGTATTTTTGGACTCTAGCTCAGTTTAGCTGAACAAATTGAGTGTTCGGTTCACCATATCTATACCTACAATATTATAAACATCGATGCTCGTATTATAAGTTACTAACTGATGCCCGCGATTTCGCCCGCGTAGATTTAGTTTTTAAAATCCCTCGGGAAATCTTTGATTTTTCCGGGAGAAAAAGTAGCCTATGTCACTCTCCAGATCCTCAACTATACCGATGCAAAATCACGTAATCCGTAGCTTTGTTACGGCATGATTGAAGGACAAACCAACAAACCAACAAACACACTTTCGCATTTATAATATTAGTATGAAGTATGATAACCACAGTATAACCACTAACCATGCTCATAGAAATAGTATTGGCGGTACGTGCAAGAGGGGATGTTCACGCTGCGCAGCTAATTGTCTGGCTGCCATTGAACAATATTGGCTCACTTTGTCCGATGACACAAACATCTCCTATCTACATTGTTAGCTTGGTAATTTAGATAACTTAGTACCTGTCACATTCAGGAGATTACTTGTATTGAGATGTGCGTTGAGCTGCAAAATTGCTATCAATTCTTCGACCAAGTGTAGCGTGTGTGAACATAGTCAGGAAATATGATATATTTTTTTAATCCCTACTAACATTATAACTAGGAAAGTGTGCTTGTTTGTGCATGGCTTCGCACACTTTCGCACACACAGCTAATTTTTGTATCCGTATAATTGAGTAATCCGTATTATCGTAAACTACTCTACTACTACTAGCTACTTTTATTCCGAAAAAACAAATTTTTATAAAACCTAAATCTTAGGCTGAGATCTATAGATCGTACTCTGGCTCTGCTCAAGACTCAAGGTAGAGTTAAAAGGAGACACAAATATGTCTTGAGTCTGTGTGAGTTAACCAAGTTGCGAGTAAATGCTAGTAGGTTTATATTTTTTACACTCTTCAACTTTCCATTTTGAAGAAAGTATTTTCGTTCACTTGAAACAAAAGCTAAGAGGGTTCTAAACGCGGCCTGCTCCGAGAAGACGAATCTTTATTTTCAAAGCACGCGTATAACTTGGCGATTTTTCTTACTAAAACATCGCTTACAATCTTTATTGCTCAATAGAAAACTATCTAACAACATTTATGTAAGCTTCATAGAGAAAACAGCGTTTTAATAAAATGCAAATACATTGTTCGGGATAAACTCGAAAACTACTAAACCGATTTTGATCAAAATTCGTAACTATCTGCAATTTGGTCCAACTTAAAAGATAGGATAGTTTTTATCTTAATTATTGACATCAATATTTGTATTGAAAATTAAAATACTATGTTAATTACACGACAGTCATAAACAGTTCAAGACATATACAGTTCAAGATTTAGGTTGCTAGGCAACCTAGCAACCTAAAGCTCGAACGATGTTAGATTGCGGTTGTCTAGACTGTGTTATAATTTTGCATTACTGATATTATAAATTCGAAAGTGTGTTTGTCTGTTCGTTTGTCCTTCAATTACGTCGCAACAGAGCAACGGATTGATGCGATTTTTGCATGGGTATAATTATGGGTGTAGTAGTGGGTCCTCAGACCGGGAGAGCTACTTTTTATCTCAAAAAATCAAAGAGTTCCCGCGGGATTTTTAAAAACTAAATCCATGCGGACGAAGTCGCCGGCATCAGCTAGTAAGACCATACAAATGTTTGAATTGTTAGGTAGAGCTTGCGGTTGTATTGTAGAAACTCTTTGGCGGTTTTGTATGTGTTCAGATAGCTTAGAGCTGCATATTGTAAAGGCCACAAATGTTTGACTGGAAAATTCAATATTGAAATCGCATGGATGGCTACAAAGTTAAACGATGCGATAACGGGACATCACTTAATTATTACTATTTAATTAATATAGATAGCTAATTACGATATTTTAAATTAAAAGTTTCTTGAATGAGTTGGCAAACTTTAAGGACGAAAATATTATTAAACCTCTCTATTTTATAATCTTATCGATATTTTTATATCGTCTTATCTTTACACAAATCTATAAGAAAATTTTTAGTTGAATAATAGTCTGGTAGTTCCGTGTGAAAATGCAGAAAATCTTCTTGGCATCATTCCAATCGGACATGATTTGTATAATAAATAATTAGATTAGGACTATATTTTCAATATTGTAATAATAAAAAGACGTCTTATTATTAAAGGTTAATGTTATAGGTATTATTAGAAGAACAAAACCTAAGTAATATTATGTTATGGTATAATATTGTATAATATTGTATGTATGACGTATTGCACGCATTGTATTGTACCTATAGCATAAAATTCATACAATAAGTACATAACTCTTCATCAATACGAACTACCAGGAGTTTGTGATCAAAATAATTATTATGACAATAATAGTAAATGATGTTTATTTAAATATATACGTATAAGATTTATAGCGTAGTGAACTGAATGAATTGAATTCGACCGCCAAACTGTTTGCGATTTCTGATATGATAGTTGAAATAGTTGTACTTAATAATCTAAACACTATCAAAGTTAACATGTTACCGAGCAAATTCAAACTTGCCTAACTTAGCGATGATGTGGTGACTCAGGTTGCGAGAACTAAGCTAAGACGGTCTGCTAAACTTGAAATACTCGAACGGGTGAATACCCCAGAGGCCTGCTACTATAGGGCCTTTTCTGCCGCCCCATATTTATAATGAATTAAAGACTTGTAGTCGTAAAGATACTACGTACTACTAAAGGGTTGAATACTATATTGAATCGTATAATTAAATTGATATAAAAAATACAATAATAAAAATGACACAAGAATTTTGCAAGATATTGGCCGGTCTATAATGTTTATTAGACTGGAAGAATCCGGCATACAGATAGCTATTAATACGAAGGCAACCGCTAAGAAAGGATTTTTGAAAATTCAACCCCTAAAGGGGTAAAAGAGATTTCATCGAAGGAATATAAATACAGAAATAGATGAACGTCATTATTAAATTGAATCAGTTAAGTAGTGATGTAAATTAAAGTACAACTATTGATTCTTATCTTATGGTTGCAAATATTGATAAGATCGATGATAATTTTGTAATCTAACTTATATCGCGTAACTATTATGTAAAGTTGTAAATTATTGTAATTAGCAAAATGTAAGTACATTTACATTTTGCTGGATTAATTACAACGAACGTTAGTTTAACAGACGGTGTGAGTTATAAATTCCAGAAAGCGATTTAATAAACTTGAATAAAATATTTGGATTGGAGTTTTCATTTTAGTTCACGTAAATATTCTAACTGCGGAACTGGTCGAGAGTTTTAATATGATGGTTGGGTAAGTACTCTACTTCGAAATCTTAAGCACTATCAAAGTTAACTTGTTTCCGAACAAAATCCAACTCGTGTCCAACTTTATCTAATCCAACTTTACCGATGATGTCAACACTATAAGTTACGGATATTAATATCTTTTAGAACAAACTGCGGTTAAGTTAACACAAGTTATATGAATCTTTTTCGATCCATATACAGGTACTAGGTAGCTAGGTAGATACTAGGTAGCTAAGTAGGATAGGTAGGTAGAATATTATAGATGTGTATTTTTGTTTGGAATTGATCGAAAGCCAGTAAGCTGGTAGACCAGCCAGTGGCTAGTCTACCAGCTTACCTAATCAATCAAATCAATGAGTACCTAATCGAATCAGGTACCTAATAATAATAAAACTTGCAAACGACTAACTATGTAACGGTTGTGGAAGGGGACGGGAGCTGCAACGGCAACTACTAAGTTAACTAGTCTTAAGTTATTTTGCAATCTTGGGCAGTATCGAAGTTTGATTTGAAACATTTTGAACTTACAAAGCTTAACGGATCACGCAGGCGCACCGGGCAGGAGTCAACAAACCATGGAGTTAGGAGTTAGGATTAGGTACTTACTTGTTAAGTTAATTTAATGTATTATTATTTTTAGTTTGGCCATACACCCTATAATTTCGGTTCTAAATTCCAAATTCAATGTTTGGTATTTGGATGATGGAACCTTGGGCAGCGAAGTGAGTTCGGTTTTGGAGGATTTAGAAATAATTATATCAAAATTTAAAACTATTGGCTTGGAACTTAACTTTGATAAATGTGAAATTTATATTCCAAATTCTTTTTCGGCCGAATCCAAACTGCACATATTAAATAAATTCAATATTTTAGCTCCGGGTATTAAAATTTTAAATGATGAGTCACTTCGCCTCTTAGGAGCACCTGTTCTAGAGGCCTCAGTTCCTCAATTTTTTACTGACTTAATTTCTAAATTCAAAAACACTTCCCATCATCTGTTCGATATTAATCCTCATATGGCAATGACCATCATTCGATTCTGCTTATTTGTTCCAAAATTTACTTATTTCGTTAGATGTTCACCTCTTTGGAAATTTAATAATTTATTGGAAAATTTGGATAATTTTATACAAAATATTCTATCTGAAATCTTAAATTGTCCGATAGATGATCAAGTATGGGCCCAGGCTTCTCTTCCGATCAGGTATGGAGGTCTGGGAATCCGCAAAATTTCTAGTGTCTCTCTACCAGCTTTTCTTTCCTCTGCTTATAGTACACACACTCTCTTTGAAAAAATTATATCCCAGTCTTTGGGATCAATTGAGTTGTCGTACTTGGCAGAGGCAAGAAATGGTTGGTCAGCGATTAGCCCAAATCAATTGCCGGTTTCTCTTCCTTCCCAGAGACAGTGGGATGACATTATTTGTAAAAAAACTTTTGACGCAATGTTAATGCAAGCAAATTGTAAAGACCGTGCTCGTCTTCTCGCTGTCTCTGCGAAAGAATCCGGACACTGGCTCCATGCTATCCCTTCTGCTAATCTGGGCACTCTTTTAAACCACGCCACTCTTGCAGTGATAGTTGGTCTTAGGCTTGGCGCCAAAATAACCCAGCCTCACCGTTGCCACTGCGGTGACCACGTCGACGCTTACGGTCATCACGGGCTCTCCTGTTCGAAGAGCGCTGGTCGTTTCTCCCGCCACAATGCCCTCAACGACATCATCCGCAGGTCTCTTGCTACTGCTCACGTGCCAGCTGTATTAGAACCTATTGGTTTGGCACGTAGTGATGGCAAGAAACCTGATGGTATGACGCTTGTTCCTTGGAGGACAGGGAGGTCGCTTCTGTGGGATGCCACCTGTGTAGATACTCTAGCTGCTTCCCACATCCATGCGACCTCCTCTGTGGCGGGTGCAGCGGCTACTAGCGCCGAACAGGCTAAGAGGCGCAAATATGAAAAACTTGACAGTGGTTTCATATTTGCGCCTTTTGGTGTAGAGACCCTGGGGCCGTGGGGCCCGGAGGCTCGCGCACTTTTTTTAGAGATATCAAAAAAAGTGATCGAGTCTACCGGGGATCCAAGAGCTGGCAGCTACCTTGGCCAAAGGATTAGCTTGGCTATCCAAAGAGGTAATGCTGCCAGCATCTTGGGTACTATGCCACACTGCGGTGGCTTGGATGGGGTTTTAGATTTTAATTAGTTTTTATTTTAGTTTTAATTAATAATTAATTAATATTAGACTATATTACAGTATGACTTTATATAGATTATGTTAATACTGGTAATAATTTGTTTCTTTATATATTTTATTGTTTATTTAATGTATCAAATATTTTTAACGCCTAAGTCCGGTTATTTTTGTGTATATTGAATGACATAGTAAATTATATTCTCAGTAAGGTATATAGGTATTTATGTGAAATAGACTAGTAAATTAAATACAGTTATAAATAATAAGACACTCAAAAATTCTGATACAGTATACACTTTGTAATTCTGGGCAGCAAAAGACTTGTTACCTAACAAATTCGAGCTTGCCCTAATTTTAACGACAACTCGGTGACTCCACTTAGGGGCGCTATTTGTCTTAAAAAGAATCTGATCCAAAGTTTGGCATGACCCAGTTTCGAACTTAGACCAATAAGGTTTTAATTTCATTAGTTTTATCAAACGTTTATCGAGTTGGTGATAGTCTTTTGTGTGTAATTTAAGTTCCAATATAAAAAACATGTGGTTTAAGTTCCAAGTAATAATAAAATAAAAACCGGCCAAGTGCGTGTCGGGCCACGCGCAGTGTAGGGTTCCGTAGTTGAAAGTCTCAACATACATTTTGAGTTCCGTGGTTTAAATACTATAATATACTACAAAATATGCAACTTACACTACGTGTAATATCTAACTTAGAAAAACCGATATAACTCCTTCACTAATGAACCCTACTTAGCCGTGATAGTTTTCCTTTAAAATTAATTATATAAACTACTGCTGTGAATTTTTCTTGTATCCTATTGTCAGCTACATGATTAAATTAACTAGCTTTTACGAATAATTATAAGAATTAGTGTGTATATAATATCAAATAGTTTTAAATATAAGAGATAATATAGGTGATAGTTTTGTTGAAATTTGACTGAATAGAATTTAAATAGACTAATATTTGACTTCTCCCAACGATTGGACGATTGATTTCAAAGGTTCGTCAAAGAAGTGGGAGGTACCGCCATTTTGTAAATGAAATATATAAAAAGCGAAAAGAAAGACGAAAGGCTCTCAGTTCGGTTATGTCGTGAAAGCGTACGCTAAACTCTGTTGAGTTATCGCGCGAGTGATTTACCTATAATTTATGTTTAAATAAGTTTGCAGAAAAGCTAGTGTAATTAGTGTTAATTTGATAATTTGTGTTGTGATAGATATTTGGTATAGAAATAAAGGCCTGCTTCTGAACAGTAAAGTAGTTCCAATAACTAGTAGATGCTTTCGTGTCTAGGTCGTTGTATTTGATTGAGGGATTGCGGTAGCAATCGCACCCTAATCGAATAAATATTGCCAGTACGCTTAGATTAGTGTTATTGATTAATTGATATTTAAATGTTTTGATAACTACCCTCATGTTCAGATGGTGTTTGTCTGTCGTGTTTGTGGTGAAATTGATTAGATGTGAGGAAAGGGGCCGTTGTGGGGGTGGAGGAGACGGCTATAGGTAGGGTTTTAGCGTTTTAAGAGATGTATTCTCTTAAGGCGTGATTAGTTTTGAGTGATAAGTTCCGCTTCTGAGTCTATGTACAACAACTCAGAAGTGGGATGTGACTTACGTGTCCATGAATCCGTTTTGCCATCCACATCAGCGTGCTATCCACGCTAAGTTCATGTAACAAGGCGCAAAGCAGACGCAAGAAAATAACGCCACGCGTGCGTTGGAGGTACGATGAAGGTAAGAGCGGAACTACAGCTGAGAATTATCGCCGCCGGTTGGAGCCACTCGGTGAGATCGTTTCATTATTAATTGCAATGTTGTAGAAATATAGATGAATCTTCATTTAAGTGGCAGATTTGAGTATCCAAGCTTGTTTCTTTTTTTTTTTTTTTTTACAAATACCTTCATTTGCTACGAATGATAAGTTTATGACTTTTTTGATTGAGACTCATAACTTTGAGATCCCTGACCATCAGGTTTAACGAAATTTTTGTAATTTATTAATGTTTCAAAACTGAAAATACCTACGTAGCATAAAGTAATACTATTTGATCAGAAGATTTTGCTATAACGAGTACTTGGTTTCATTGAATATTTTTTTGAAAGATTAAGAAAATATATAAAGGTGTTGGGGCAAGAATGCACCATTGAATTGATTTTCATGATTTATTTCCGATTTGATTGATATAACTAAAACTACAAGCAATTATAATTTTATTCAAATTTGAAATAAGAGATACTGAGATTGTGAATTAATCATTTTTTTTTAGAACTTTACATGAATATTTTTGTTTTTTTTTTAATATTAGTAAATTTTAAGTATCATGACGTGAAACTGATGCAAACTGTTTCACACGTTCCGTCCGCCATGTTTTCATTACCTTCCTAAGATTCAATTTGTAATTTAGTATCTACACACCTAATAGAATAAAACTGGAAGCAAGCCGAAACCGGGAATGATTATCATTATTGAGCATTAACGAGTTTCTTTTAATAGGTTCTACTGTTTTCTTTATTTTAATATAGAAAAAAAAATAGTTACAATGAATCAGCCTACCCTTTAATTAAATAATGTAAGTGGTTTAGAGGTGGACCATTTCTAAACTATAACCTTTTGATAGTGCCAATATAGATGTGTAACATTGAATTGTATAAGATATGTAATGAAAGCTTGACGATAATTTGAAAAAGGGATTATATTGACAATAATTTCAATGATACGAGGGCAAGACAGCCTGTGACAAGATTTAGGGCAAAATGCCCGATGACACGATTTAGGGCAAAATGCCCGATGACACGATTTAGGGTGAAATGCCCGATGACACGATTTAGGGCAAAATGCCCGATGACACGATTTAGAGTAGACTACTCAGATGGACAAGATTGTCCAAAATTGTTGATGAACAAAAGATCACCTGTAAAACTGTAAATATTGTCAATATAATAATTGTTCTTAGGACCAAGGAATTATTTAATCATAATAATATGTAGAGGCAAGACTGTCAGAAATCTGATGAAATTGAGAGTGCTTCCTTCATTATTAAGTGGTTGTGTGCCTTTTTGGTGAACGAGTAGGATACGCCATTGGTTGGCCATGTGCATTTGATGTTGCGTTGTTCTTTGTTAGAATTACCAATATTTTTGAAGTAAATATTGTGAAATTACATTTTGGAATAAATATGCATTCGGGTCATTTTAGTTAGTAAATATTTAAAAAAAAAGAGGTTTGAATAAACGTGTCTTAAATAGTTTGCCTACTGCAAAGCATTTCATTAAGACATTAATATCTAAAGGTTTCGTTTTGATTAGGAACATTATAAAAAAGAATATATTATATTTTGAATGCGTTTCGCGTGAGTAGCGTTCAAAGAAAAAGACACAAAAACGGGGTTTATTTTAATGCCTTCGTAATCGGGAAGCTGATAGTTAACTGTACAAGATGAGTGTGATCTTGAGGATAATAATTTTGATGAATTACTTATTTATACAGAGTATGGTAGGCGAAATATTTTATTCAAAAAAACCTTGACTCAATTTATACATAGAATATATTGTATATTGTTACTGTTTATAATCAGTAATAGATACATACTATGACATAATATATAAACATAGTATAGCTAGATAATATTTAGCAAGTATATTAGGTTTAGTGACCGATAGTGCTTTTGAGAATTAGTATTTCCGTGATAAATATACTTGACGTTGACTATTCTGATGAATATGATGAAAATGAAAATGAATTTTCCATTTGATGAAGAATATTCTGATGTGAATATTTTAATGAAGTGTTTGTTGATGAGTTGATCAAAAATTGTAGATTGACGATAGGAATATTGATTGATGATGATTGTTTTGATCACAAATTATTATTATTGATCGACTTACAAGAATTTGTAAGTCGATTTTATGATTGATTTACCAGTGTATTGCGATGAGAATTACGATGATGACACAATTTGAATTATAATTTTAGTTTTTATTAGGGAAAATAGATAAACAGTTGAACAGTTGTAAGTATAACAGATCTGATTTGAAGAAACATAGGTTAAAATGCACTTGATAAGATAAAGCGTAAAATATTATGAAAACCTTGGACTTATAACTGATTTTGTTTTTATTTATTTTACTATTAAATTTAACATGAAGAGAAATTTGACAGGATATCTGTATGATTTAAATAACTCACTTTATTGTGCTAATGGCATTCTGGAATCGTGCCTCAGATAAAGTAAATACGTCTTTTATGAACTGTTTAATGTAAGTGTCCACAAGTTGACGCATAGGTGAACATTTCCCAGCATTGATTCCAAAAGGATAGGCAGCAAGCAGATTATAAATATAATATAAATGCATTAGTCGTCCATTTGCACCTGTAACTGACATTCAATAGATAATATTATTAAATAAAAGAAACTCTTCGTGGGGAAGTTTTGAACAATAACATCTTTAATTCAGTGAACGAAGGAATTTTTCCTGAACATTTTCAATCTGATTTAGTTACTTATGGTAAAAATGGTTTCATAAACGGAGGGCATAATTATAATATATTTTAGCTGTAGCGTTCTTTAAAAAAATTATATAAATGAAGGACGGTGGGTGATTTCGAGAAGTTCTTCATCAAGTGCATTACAAATCGATAGGGACTGATATAGATAGATGGTCTAGGTCTTGAAAGATATAGCAGTCAAGTTTAGTGTCCTTTTGTAGCTAGAGATTTTGAGATCATCTGCGAAAAAATGTTACGACTGTTTGAAACAGAGATGAATGTTATTAATATGAGATTTATTTTATTAATTTTAATTTGATAATTATACAGCGTAATGGCCCCAAAACTAAACCTCGTGGTATGCCTGATGTTAGAGACAGATTCTCAGAATTCGAACCGTTTACCATTAACGAATTAGTTGAAGAATTGTTTGGATTAACGATTTAGTCATTTTACTATAAATTAGTGATTGTTTATTTTCGATAGATATCTATTCAATGGGTAAACTAATCTTATGATTAAAATGTTATTAATTATGAATTTTGTTTATGGTTATTCTAGTTGACCATATTATTATTTTTATGAATAATGATTTTAAAATTATTGGGAGATGACAATGATAATGAATGACTTTTTTTTACGAAATTCTTGATGGTGAAAGTTGAATAAATAAGCGGTTTTAAGACAAAAACTTTGCTTAAAGAAATGAGCAATACATCTGATAATAGTTCTAGGTTGTAGCCAGCAGATCTATTCTGTAAAACCCTTTTGTAAAGAAAAATCAATGCGTGATGTTTTTGTAAATTCGTAATCTGCAACACTCGGAAGATGGCGCCACATTCATGAATATTGTGGCGAGGTAAACTATTTGGTAAAGATAAATTGGGGATCATTTTATACAAATTGGTATTTGCTTAAACAATACCAAACCAAGGTGAAGTGAGTTTGCTTTTGAAGTTAGTAGTTTCTGATTTCGATAATATGGTATTTAAGTGAATAACCCTCCAGAGATGAGATTGAATGTGAATGGAATATAATACAATTTAGTTTTTATTCAAATTATCAATTGAATTTACCACTGGTTCTGGTTCTACAACCAAGAAATATATAAAATGTAGTAAAAAAAGCTGAAAGAGATAGATTGCGAAAAGTAAGTAAAATGAACGTAATCCAGATTTGACATTTTGACAATTTGACTAAAATAAAATAGTCAGCAGTCCTTACTTTAATTTAAAACATAACAGAAATTAAGTATTTAATATTATACTTTGAGGGACAAGAAGTTGTTTGAAGAGTTCGTCAATGCAGAGTTTGTAACTTTTGATTTAAAACTTATTAGAAATTAAGTATTTAATATAATAGTTTAATAGACAAGTTGTTAGAAGAGTTTGCCAATGCAGAGTTTAGAAGTTTGAAATTGACTTATTTAAAAAAAAAATATAGTATGCAGTTAAAAATAATATTGAGCTTATTAAACGAATAAAGATTTGACATGATGAACAAAACGACAGGTTGAGTATGGGAAATAATGTAAAAGTTTAAAGTTTTGAATTTTTGAGTAAATTTAAAAATTTTAATTTTTAGTCTCGATATCAAATATTTAGGCTGAAGATTCGATTTTGAGTTAATTAATGACTTTTTTTTAAACAACTTAAGAGACTTGACAGAGGGCGAGACCGCCCACAATTTTACTAAAAGCAGTCATGACCGGAATTAAGGCAGATTGCCTGCGACCTGAACGATATGACAGAATTGCTTGAGACCTGATTAAGAGTAATGTTATCCTCGAATCGAACTTGGGCAATAAGTATATTTTCCTTGCTATATTTATTTATATTATTTTCTTTTTGTTCTTATATGTTTAGGACATTACGTACACCTTTACGGATTAAGTCTTGTAAGTAATGAAAGTTCATATTATAGGTAAATGAAAAAATGACACAATTAAGATTAAGTTTTATTTACTTCGAACACGATTATTATGCAGAACTATGTCGAAGTATTTGGAGCGATCAAAGTGTTTTATAAGATTAAATATAATAAGTATATTATTTTAAGAAAAGTACTAGTAATTATCGAAAAGATCTACAAAAAATATATATGTAAGAATTTATTTGAGACTGACCTGACTTAAGACAAGACCTTCTATGACTTGAACGTGGGCAAGACTGAAGCGATATAATAATAAATTATTATATGTTAGGGAAATGATAGAATTTAATTTTTCTTATCTTATTTATTTATTCTATATATATTTATTATTAAAAAGAGTCAGAGTAGGTGAAGCGGACATAATATACCGCTTTTAGTTTGAGTGTCACAAACATTTTAAATTATCGATTAAGTATCTATAAACAGTGCGTCAAATGTTTGTGACGTATGGGTTTGATAATTCATGCAAGCTCCCATACTGTGCGCGCGCTTTGACGTGTGATGGGAGTGGTGAATTGCTGGTTTGATTAGTTGCCAACATCTCTATTGAAATAAGGTAGACTGGAAAAAGTAGAGAACACGGGGACGTGTTTAGTTTCAGGACGGCCGAACTGTCAGCTACATGATTAAATTAACTAGCTTTTACGAATAATAATAAGAATTAGTGTGTATATAATATCAAATAGTTTTAAATATAAGAGATAATATAGGTGATAGTTTTGTTGAAATTTGACTGAATAGAATTTAAATAGACTAATATTTGACTTCTCCCAACGATTGGACGATTGATTTCAAAGGTTCGTCAAAGAAGTGGGAGGTACCGCCATTTTGTAAATGAAATATATAAAAAGCGAAAAGAAAGACGAAAGGCTCTCAGTTCGGTTATGTCGTGAAAGCGTACGCTAAACTCTGTTGAGTTATCGCGCGAGTGATTTACCTATAATTTATGTTTAAATAAGTTTGCAGAAAAGCTAGTGTAATTAGTGTTAATTTGATAATTTGTGTTGTGATAGATATTTGGTATAGAAATAAAGGCCTGCTTCTGAACAGTAAAGTAGTTCCAATAACTAGTAGATGCTTTCGTGTCTAGGTCGTTGTATTTGATTGAGGGATTGCGGTAGCAATCGCACCCTAATCGAATAAATATTGCCAGTACGCTTAGATTAGTGTTATTGATTAATTGATATTTAAATGTTTTGATAACTACCCTCATGTTCAGATGGTGTTTGTCTGTCGTGTTTGTGGTGAAATTGATTAGATGTGAGGAAAGGGGCCGTTGTGGGGGTGGAGGAGACGGCTATAGGTAGGGTTTTAGCGTTTTAAGAGATGTATTCTCTTAAGGCGTGATTAGTTTTGAGTGATAAGTTCCGCTTCTGAGTCTATGTACAACACTATATACAACCATTTAGCTGGCAGAGGGAGGGGGGGGGGGGGTTGGGGGGGGGAACCCTTGACTCTAATAAAATTTAGCACTTTAAATTATCATATTTCACAAACGGATCCCTGAATTGCAAAATGGTGTTCCCACACCCACAAAGTTTTTGAAAGACCTATTCAACGATACCCCACACTATGGGATAGATGAGAAAAAAATCATCCCCACTTTACATGTAGGGGAGGTACCCTAAAAAAAATATTTTTCACAATTTTATTTCACCACTTTGTCGGCGTGATTGATATTTATACCCTTGTCAAATTACAGATTTCTAGTACCAATAGTCTCTGAGCTAAACCGCGGACAGACAGACAGACAGACGGACGGACATGGCGAAACCATAACCATAGGGTTCCTTGTTTACTACGGAACCCTAAAAAGTAGTTCTATCTAATAATATTATGTATATCGAATATCGCCTTATTGCAAAATTGTCTAAATATCATTGCTACAGGGTGACGATCGCAATCACCGTACAATTGACAAGACAATCAGTCGATTATTTATTAATCGCAATATTTACTGACCGTTTTGTTGTTTCGTTCGATCGCGTTGCCTACCTTTACTTAGTCAGATTACATAATGTAATGCAAAATCCTTAATATATCACAACGTTCTCACACTTAATGTTACGCTGACATAGGCTTATGAAGAATTCTGACAGCTTTTCAGAGATGACGTAATACTCGACGCGCAACCTTATCAAATGCAAACGAGAACATTAAAGTTAAGACGTGGAGGTTACGAGTATGTTTACCAAAAATCAAGAGTGTTTATTTGATGCGTATTTGAATTGTTTCCTGTCTTAATGATACAGAGGTCAGTCTTTATTCATTCAATTTTTGTGTTGTGTTTCAACAAAATATGCAAACAGGTGTACACCGAAAAACTTACCGTACCACCATATTGGTACTTTTAATTCCGGAAATATTTAAATTAATTCAAATGAAAGAATTTCAAGGTATGTATTCTTATTTAGTAGATAACTTTTGAATATGAAACCTATTTGAATTACAGACACACAATATAATATAAGATAATTGATTAATTATATGTAAGGCCGCCAAATTCTATACCTACTGCGTTATGTTATATGTTTATGTTTATCTCTCCCCTCCAAATAAACTTATAGCTTAGGTTAGGACTAGGAGTGGGTACGAAAATAGTGCAGCGGGTGGGGATTCAACCATCGACCTTTCAGTTTTCAGCCCAAGCCTCTATTGAAGCAATAAACAATAATTGCTTATTTCATCGATGTTTATTGCTTATTAATTATTAAAGTATAGGTATTCATTAATTTATTCATAATTTCTTAACATTTATAACCCAAAGTTATACCTAACTAGTTCGTAAGCGGATCACAGACGTCAGATGGCAGCCTACTATAGGTACCGTACTCGGAGTAAGGTTAGGCATACCAATGAGCTGGCACTAGAAATATTACTTTGAAACTACATTATCTGCAGTCGAAAAAGTTTTATTAATAAAAAACATCATAACTTTTAAGAAAGATTTATTACTTAATAAGTAAAATAAAAATGTACCTACCAACAAATAGATTTTTAACAGACTAAAAAAGGAGGAGGTTTTCATCATCATCATCTCAAAGTCATTGTCTCCTCTCAGAATGAGAAGGGTTGGGTCATTATATAGTCTACCACGCTGGCCTAACGCGCATTGGCAGACTTCACTTCACTCACATTTTGGAGAACTCTCAGGTTTCCTCGCGATGTTTTCCTTCACCGTTAAAGCAATATTTAATTGTTTGAAAGGTTATTTAAATTTGAAGAAAATATTCCACCTAGGATGGAAAATTAGGGGATGATTTACATTTATTGAATTTTATCTTCTTTACTGCTTTGAAGCCAGCATTTACGAAGAAATATTAAGTATTTAATTATTTATTACTCATGAAGGAAAGGAGACAGTAAGTGGTTTTTAGAGTCGTTTGGTGTTAGAAATTGTGTGTTGGTTTGTGCGTTTTTTGTTACCGTTTTCCTGAAAAACTACTAAGTCGGTTTTGGCGTGGTTTTCCCATTGAGAAGGAAGAGGCTTTGGGATTGTCTAAAAATGATTGCATCAGAGTGATGATTGCAGTCACCTTTGATTGGCTGAATTTAGGGTTTTCTTGATGCATCAATGTATTTTAGCCAATAGCGGTAGGTAGAGTGTTGGCCAATTAGAGGTGATTGCGATAGTCACACTGAAGATCTTACTAATATTATCAATGCGAAAGTTTGTGAGGATGGATGTATGTATGGATGGATGTTTGTTACTCTTTAAAGCGACAATGAATGAACCGATTCGGCTGAAATTCGGAAAGCTATGCTACAAATATGTGAAACGAAACAGTAGGTACCCGCCATTACACTACGTCATAATGTCAGTAGTATAATATATAGTTCATCTGCTTAAATAGTTTGCAGTACAAATACACGGTATTTTAGAAACTATTTATATTTTAGAACTAGAGCAATTTGCACTTGTCCGTCCGTCCGTCCGTCCGTCCGTCCGTCCGTCCGTCTGTCAGAGCCTTATAACTTTTGAATGACTGAACGTAATTACTTCAAATTTAGATATAATATGTAAACCGATGGCCTCCAGCCGAAAATAGCTTAAAAAGTTATAAAAATCTTTATTTCAGGGGGGCTCTCATAGAAGCGAATGCGAAGAAATTTTTTTTTATTTGCGATTCATAGGTTTTCTGTGTATCATTTTAAAGACAATTTGGAACAGAGTACAACCGTATTTGACGAAATGGGGGGCTTCCAAAGTGGCGATTTAATACGCTCGCTTGAAGACGCTCTCTGGGAAAATTTTCTATATCTTTTCAAGTTGTACTTATTTTCTTACTTCACTTGTATCCTGTACTTGAACAACAAATACTAAAATTATATGAATATTATAAAGAAACGAGATTATTTAATTTTTAATGAGCATCAGTAAATTTCACATAGCTTCACAATAATGCTAATAGATGGCGCAGTCATTAACTATTCCATTGAACTAGGAGTTACGACTACGATTTATCCCAAAAACAGTTTTGCGTCGACCATTATTATTTAGGTACATAATATAATAACATATTATTCAATTAAAATTATTCTTTAGTTAAATATCATTTTGTATATTTTCTATTCGCGTCGATAGATGACGATTTGTACAGATGCCCCTAACCCGTTTTCACTCGTTAGTACCTACATAATAATTCAATGTTTTCACTGACGTTCCCTAACCTTTACGGGCTACCTATGATAAGTTATGTGATGATTACTGTCAACTTCTTAATCACGATCCTGTACGGGACACCTAAAAGGACATTGGGACGGATGTTAGGACTTAGGATTGTGTTTTGGAGCTACCTACGTAAAGAGACTCCTACATAGGGGATGATTTAGGTATGTTTGGTGAAAACGGGCATAATAATAATAATGTCAGTTTTGGTCGTCATGTATCGATTGAATGAATAATCATGGGATACCGTTACCGCGAGGTCTCAGTTCGGGGCGAACCACTAGTTTAATCATGTAGTACCAATCATTTATTTAATTTTTTTTTGATTAATGAAATACAAAATCAAAATACTGGTATAGTATTAGATCTGAATCATCACTTTATATACATATACTATCATCATAATACAGCACACAAACATTTAGCGTGACGCACTAAAGTACACAGTGGGTCACATATAAGTCGCGGGGCGCGCCGCCTTCGGCATGTACCGGCGGTCGCTATGTGTCGGCTTTACAAAGGGCGCCAACCATTTGAGCGAACGAATTTACTTTCCTTACGACGTCATCACATGGCGTCTAGCGTTTACGCGCGGAAATTTAAAAGCCAAACTTAAAATGCATTTTTTGGTACTTATCGATTGAATAAAATTTTAGTAAATTTTCTAGTAGTATATTATCACCTTACAATCAAAAGACACTTTTCAGGAAAGAGTAAAATACCCTATTTAAGGTAAATCACCTACAACGATAGAACCTTTCAATTGAAATTGCAAAAGTTGTAAGTACTGTTAATCTGATAACATAATTACTTATAATAAGTTTGTGCTGAGTAAGGCATAACAGACTTGCCTTCTAACAACTTAATTGTAAAGTATCGGGTGCAAGTTATAGCATAATAACTAGGTAGCTGCATCACAGACCATTACTTTGAAACTGTCAGCTCGGATAATACTCGTAGTTACATATTATGTAAATCGTGATTCAATATTCAAAGCCCGTGAAATTAAGTCATTCTAAGGTGATCATAATATTTTAAAAGTATCGTGTGTCGTAATCTCTACTGATTATTATAATTGCGAAAGTGTGTTTGTTTGTTGGTTTGTCCTTCAATCACGAAGCAACGGAGCGACGGATCGACAAGATTTTTTGTATGGGTATAGTTGAGTACTTGGCGAGTGACACAGGGTACCTTTTAATCCGGAAAAACAGAAGGTTCCTATAGGATTTTTAAAAACCTAACTCCACACGAACGAAGTCACGGGGAAAGCTAGTAATAAATAAAAAAGGTAAGAAACTGTTATTACATAACCTAAAACTGGAGTTTATTAATTTTGTAATTTAATATTTCCTTATACAGTTTTGTTAACGAAGTTAATTAGAACTATACTTTGAAGATAAATAATAGAATAATTACAAAAAAGTATTTTATTTTAATGCTAGAGCTTACAGCTAAAAATATTATTTCTGCACTCGTTAATTTTCTAGACATTTTATTTTGTGTGATGGCTTCTATTATATGATAGTAATGATATGATTATTTTGATTAATAGAAGTAATAAGATAAATAAAGTTAACAATTTAGTGCGAAATACTTTTAAAATACAATAGTCGTTATAGTAATTTACACTGTCATAAATCAATGGACGCGTAAAACAATCTTTTATGCCGAAGCAAGCGCATTAATTTAACACGTTATTGAGTTATGTCATTATAATTTATTTGCTTGTTAAAACGTTAATGATTACATAATTACTGTGCCATTGTTTTAAATAATGTTACAAAAAGCTTCAAAAGCTCAGAGCTTTAGAGCTTAGCGTAATTTAACTCAGTGTAATGTAACTTTGACAGCGTAATGTTCAGTGTAATGTAATTTTGACCTAACTTAATTTCACATAACTACCTATTACAAGTTTTTCTCGTAATATTCTATTTTATTTTATCTTGGCGTTGAGCAATTGAACAAATCGGGAATTTAGCGATCAACGAAGAGCTTTTAGAGATTACAAAGTCTAAACTTTTACTATTCAAGACGTTAAAGTTAGCGAGCAAATCTCTCACTGGAGCGTTTGTCACTTTGAAATCGTTCGTTTTACTCTCGGTTACCATTAATGGTGTAATTTAAGCGCCATTTAATATCGACACGTTCTGAGCATAGAGATCATATTGGAGTCATGTCGACCCTGCTTAGATGCTTCAACAGAACATTTTTTTATATAAAATTATATCATCGAACAATTTTTTTATCAAAGGGACTGCCAATAAGTCGCTGACTCTTGAGCAATTTGTTTATATCCGCTTCTTGATAACCCTGTATCAAAAATTAAGGGGTTATCAAGCGACGGATAATTTTGTATAATAAATCGAGGCAGTTATTTGACCGCAGCGTCGGTTATAAAATAAATTAATGATCATTTATTTCAGAGAATGGACCCATTCAATACTTTACAATTGGGCAGCCTATTTAATTCTGGATCGAAATCAGGATGCTAACAGCATCCTGATTTCGATCCAGAATTAAAGTACCACGAATGCGCTGTAGGAATAAAGTTATTTTTTTTTACGGATGAAAGTCTCCATGAAGATGCTCTGAATGAATTTTTATATTACATTTTTAATGCTTTTAAGGCTGTTGTATCCGTTTCTTGATTATACCTCATCATAGCTTAGGGAAACACCAGAGAAGCCCAGCTTGTTCGACTACGTGAATCTAGATAATTATGATCTTATTTTGGCATAGCTGACCATCAAGAAAAAGAGCATAACTCTCGATTTGTATCTTGATTTTGAGCTCTAACCAGCGTTTTAACTTTTGTTCCGGCTGTCGAGCCAAGCGGCTCTATAAACCTACGATTTGGTCTTTAGCCTTTGTGTCATGATTTTATAAAAATGACGATGTAAAATGAATTCGGAATTAATTTATAGGATCAGTAAATTATCAAAAATAATAAATATTATAGAAACAATTCTAATTATTACGGAATGTACTGTGGCGGGGATTCTTTCACGTGACCGGATTACCAGTACCGCTCAAAAATAAGAATTAGGCAGGCAGATTCACCCAGCTCGAGCAAGAGTGCAGACCAACAGCAGAGTTGGTTAGTGAAATATTTGTTATCAAGCTTTTTAGTATTGCAATGCTAATGACGAAAATTCTTTAATATTTTTCTTTAAAATTATTAGGTATTTCGATAATTTAGTGATCCCATCAATTAATTCAGAATTCAGTTTTCTCATCATTTGTATAAAATCATGACACTAACAATCATATAAATTCTTAACATTTACAATTGAAGACGAGAGTATTTTTCACAAAATCGTTTTTCACTTCAGAAAGGTTTGCCTTACACTCAGTTACCATTAACCGGGTAATTTGAGCGCCACTTTATACCCACGTGTGCTGACTCATGCCGACTGTTTAGATGCTTCAAGAGATCGATTAGTTAGTTTTATTGTTTTGATTAACAGATTTGTTATTCATAAGTTTATATTGTTTACCAGACTGTCAGTTGAAAGAGATAAACGCTGATGATTTTATAACACCTGTTATGAAAATTACTAACATATTATCATGTATGTATTATCATTTCATGTTTAAATAAATAAGACCTTTGAAGGGGAGTATTGGAAAACATTATAGCGATGATAGCGTAGTGGTTAAGGAATTCTGTCTTTTCAGGGGGTCCAGGGTACGATCTGACTCTCATAAGGGGATCTATAGCACTCTCACTCAGCTCAGACTCAAGACTGAGTTAAAACGAGACAGATTTATTTCAGGTCATATTTGTGTCTCATTTTAACTCTATCTTGAGTCAAACCCTTCTTTTGGGGGGGAAAACAACAGATTGTATGTTTATTAAGGTACCGTGTACAAGAACTTGCAGCAGGAGGTGATGTTCAAAATGGTTACCACCGTTTAAATAATTAACTTATTCCGTACTCCGTAGTATGTGATGGTTACTAAACGAAACACATTATGAAACGGAAGTATCTAATTTAAACGGAAATGACGTCATGAAGCTTTTAGTTCTCGCAAAGGAATTACTGTTGAAAATAAGTTCCTCTAAGGCTAAGTTATGTAATTTAACACCATCTTTAGAGTTCAGTAGTAAAATAAGGAATTATAGTATCCACCTGTCTGACACAGACGGATTAATAATTCCATTTTATGCGCCTATAATTACATTTTATTTAGTGTTAGGTGATCTTGGTTACATTTTAAAATAGTTCATCATCATCATCATCCGCAACCCATCAACGACTCACTACTACGTGTACTACTACGTGAAGATCTCACAAAGAAGAGTTATAGGCCACAGTCCACCACGTTGCCGGTCCAATGCAAATCGGTAGACTTCACACACCTTTGAAAACATCATGGAGAACTCACAGCCGTGCCTGGTGCAGGTTTTCTCACGATGTTTTTCTTCACCGATGAAACATATTATGATATTTAATTGCTTAAACGCCTATAACTAAATAAAAATAGTTACGGTACATATCAAATTCTGCGAACCTGCCGATTTTTGTAAAAGTAATTTAAAATCTTGGTTAACTTGAATTGCCTGTAACAAATAGAAAGTATTCAAATAGCCATTCTTATAAAGTACAAACTTTTTATTTACTTTGTTGTAAGTGTTATAAACTTTGGTTATCTATACTTATAATAAAACTGTAACTGGAAGATTTCTGTACATTTAATATATTTTGAAAATTTTAATTGGGGGATGCTTGACTATCGATACTGAGCCCAAAACAGATTTTTATTTAATTTTTGTCTGTCTGTCTGTCTGTCTCTCTGTCTGTCTGTTTGTCTGTCTGTCTGTCTGTCCGCGCTTCACGCGAAAACTACTGAACGGATTGAAATAAAATTTAGTACAGCGGTAGCTGATACTCCGGGTCAACATATAGGATAGCTTTTATCCCGATAAAACATAAGGTTACTCCAGGATAGGTGATGAAACTTTTTGTTGATTTTACTCCATAACTCAGTCAAATCTGAACGGATTTTAATAATTCTTTCTTTATTTGTGAGTGTGTAGGACAAGAAATACAATGACCAATTTTGGTGAAGATCTGCTAGATATTATCGGAGATAGAGGACAAAACTACTCTCGGATAGTTCCAGGTCACTCACATACGATATATACGTATATAGATCAATCTTATTACATTCATACCATAGCCATATCTTGACCTGAGCTATTCATTACATACTAATTTTAGACTATATCACTGACCTCCAGGCCCTAGCTCCTCAATCCTGATGGTGCAGTGTACTGCCCACCTAAATCATGGATATTTACGAACTGTCGATTGTGAATTGATATTGTAGGTGCCAAATATTTAAAATATAATAGTGTAGTGGGGCCATAAAAGAGGACTTCTGATGCTGCTGGGTGCTGCTCACCAATGATAGGTAACAATTAGTATGAACTACTTAGGGTAGTGGCATAACGCAGCCGTAAAAAAATACGCGTCTCCGTTTTCCGTTTACTAAAATTTCCCACAGTAGCTTTGTATTCTTAGATGGCATCAATCTATTCAGCTAATTTAATTATCGCTCGGTTCGGTTTAGGAATCATCCACCTCCCTTCTCCTCCCCATGCTACAACTACTAATGGTACCAACTTCTCAATCCCGATGCTGCTGATGATAATACCCACCTAAATAGTGGGTGTTTACAAAATGTCGATAATGAATTCATATTGTAGGTACCAACCAAGTGAAGACTACAAAGTGGCATAGTGCAATCGTAAAAAATGTCTCACTCGCTTCGTTTGCGAGAATGTCGATTATAGATTTCTTTTTAACCGACTTCGAAAAAGGAGCAGATTCTCAATTCGTCGGAATATATTTTTTCAATTTTTTATGTATGTTCACCGATTACTTGAAGGCGCCTGAACTGATTTGGAAAATTCTTACTTTTTTGTTTGAAAGTTTTAAAAAATTGAGAAAAAAAAATATATACTTTGTTTTGTAAAAAAAATATATTAAATTATGTACTCATTAGTAAATGGACTACACAGAGGCGTAGTGCGATCAAAAAAACCTTCGCGCTCGTTTCGCTCGCGAAAATATCAGTTTTCAGTTTTGCTACTGCGGGTGCCAAGTATGAACTACAAAGAAGAAAACTGCAATATCTGGGACATATAATGCGTGGCGATAAGTACAAGTTGCTCCAACTAATAATACAGGGGAAGATACAAGGTAGGAGACCCCCTGGAAGAAGACGGACCTCTTGGCTCAAGAATCTCCGGACATGGTTCGGACTGGGTACTCGATCCTTATTCCGCGCAGTTGTGTGTAAGGTCCGAATAGCCAATATGATAGCCGACCTCCGGTAGGAGATGGCACCTCAAGAAGAAGAAGAAGAAGAACCAAGTATGAAGGAAACAGTTATGTAGTGCAGCCCTAAAGAATTTTGCGAAATGTCTGTTTTGGATTGCCAAGTATGGACTACATAGTGATGCAATGAAATTGTAAAAATTTTCGCGCTAGCTTCATTGGCGAAAATTTCTTAATTGTTGTTGTGAGTGTAAACCGAGTATGCTCGCTTCGCTCGCGAAAATATCAGTTTTCAGTTGCTACTGTAGGTGCCAAGTATGAACTACAAATATGCGTAGTGCAATCGAAATTTTTTGATTGTAGATTACTTTTGTCTATACCAATTAGTATGGACTACACAGAGGCGTAGTGCGATCAAAATATTTTCGCGCTCGCTTCACTCGCGAAAATTTTGGTTTTCGCTAATGTAGGTGCCAAGTTTAAACTAAAAAAGAACGTAGTGCAATCTAAAATTTTTGCGCTCGCTTTGCTCGCGAAATTGTGTCTTTTCTTGATTGGTATTGTAAGAACAAAGTATGAAAGACACAGTTAAGTAGTGCAGCCCTAAAAAAATTGCAAAATGTCCGTTTTGGATTGCCAAGTATGGACTACGTAGTGATGCAATGTAATTGTAAAAAATTTCGCGCTCGCTTCGCTTCGCGAAAATGCCTTTTCTTCATTGTTGTTGTAAGTGTAAACCAAGTATGGAGTACATAGTTAAGTAGTGCGTTCCTAAAATATTTCGCGCTCGCTTCGCTCGCGAATATATCACTTTTCAGTTGCTATTGTAGGTGCCAAGTATGAACTACAAAGAAGCGTAGTGCAATCGAAAATTTTTGCGCTCGCTTCGCTCGCGAAAATGTCGGTTGTAGATTGCTTTTGTCTAAACCAATAAGTATGGACTACACAGAGGCGTAGTGCGATCAAAATATTTTCGCGCTCGCTTCGCTCGCGAAAATTTCGCTTTTCGCTTCCTAATGTAGGTGCCAAGTAGAAACTAAAAAGGAGAGTAGTGCAATCTAAAATTTTTGCGCTCGCTTTGCTCGCGAAATTGTGTCTTTTCTTGATTGGTATTGTAAGAACCAAGTATGAAGGACACAGTTAAGTAGTGCAGCCCTAAAAAATTTGCGAAAATGTCCGTTTTCAATTGCCAAGTATGGACTACATAGTGATGCAATGTAATTGTAAAAAATTAGGCGCTCGCTTCGCTCGCGAATATGTCTTTTCTTCGTTGTTGTTGTAAGTGTAAACCAAGTATGGAGTACATAGTTAAGTAGTGCAGTCCTATAAAATTGCGTAAATGTCCGTTTTGGATTGCCAAGTATGGACTACGTAGTGATACAATGTAATTGTAAAAAATTTCGCGCTCGCTTCGCTCGCGAAAATATCAGTTTTTGGTTGCTACTGTAGGTGCCAAATATGAACTACAAATAAGCGTAGGGCAATTGAAAATTTTTGCGCTCGCTTCGCTCGCGAAAATGTCGGTTGTATATTGCTTTTGTCTATACCAATTAGTATCGACTACACAGAGGCGTAGTGCGATCAAAATATTTATGCGCTCGCTTCGCTCGCGAAAATTTCGGTTTTCGCTTGCTAATGTAGGTGCCAAGTAGAAACTAAAAAGGAGCGTAGTGCAATCTAAAATTTTTGCGCTCGCTTTGTTCGCGAAATTATGTCTTTTCTTGATTGGTATTGTAAGAACCAAGTATGAAGGACACAGTTAAGTAGTGCAGCCCTAAAAAATTTGCGAAAATGTCCGTTTTCGATTGCCAAGTATGGACTTCATAGTGATGCAACGTAATTGTAAAAAATTAGGCGCTCGCTTCGCTCGCGTATATGTCTTTTCTTCATTGTTGTTGTAAGTGTAAACCAAGTATGGAGTACATAGTTAAGTAGTGCAGTCTTAAAAAATTTCGCGCTCGCTTCGCTCGCGAAAATGTCGATTGTAGATTGCTTTTGTCTATACCAATTAGTATGGACTACACAGAGGCGTAGTGTGATCAAAATATTTTTGCGCTCGCTTCACTCGCGAAAATTTCGGTTTTCGCTTGCTAATGTAGGTGCCAAGTAGAAACTAAAAAGGAGCGTAGTGCAATCTAAAATTTTTGCGCTCGCTTTGCTCGCGAAATTGTGTCTTTTCTTGATTGGTATTGTAAGAACCAAGTATGAAGGACACAGTTAAGTAGTGCAGCCCTAAAAATTTGCGAAAATGTCCGTTTTCGATTGCCAAGTATGGACTACATAGTGATGCAACGTAATTGTAAAAAAATTAGCGCTCGCTTCGCTCGCGGAAATGTCTTTTCTTCATAGTTGTTGTGAGTGTAAACCAAGTATGGAGTACATAGTTAAGTAGTGCATTCCTAAAAAATTTTGCGCTCGCTTCGCTTGCGACAGCGTCAGTTTTTTTTGGCTTATGTAGGTGCCAAGTATGGACTACATAGTGGCGTAGTGCAATCGTAAAAAATGTCACACTCGCTTTAGGTACTAGCGAGTTAGCGTTACTAGCGTAGTGCAATCGAAAATTTTTGCGCTCGCTTCGCTCACGAAATGTGTCTTTCTTGATTGATACTGTAAGAACCAAGTATGAATGACACAGTTATGTAGTGCAGCCCTAAAAATTTTGCGAAATGTCCGTTTTGGACTACAAAGTGATGCAATGAAATCTTAAAAATTTTCGCGCTCGCTTCGTTGGCGAAAATGTCTTTTCTTAATTGTTGTTGTGAGTGTAAACCAAGTATGGAGTACATAGTTAAGTAGTGCAGTTCTGAAAATTTCGCGCTTGCTTCGCTCGCGATAACGTCGCTTTTGTGTTGCTTATGTAGGTGCCAAGTATGGACTATATGGTGGCGTAGTGCAATTCTTAAAATGTCGCACTGGCTTTACTAGCGATAACTTTGAGTAATGGTTTATTACTCAAAGAGCGATAATGTCGATTATAGATTGCTTTTGTAGATACCAATTAGTATGGGCTACACAGAGGCGTAGTGCGATCAAAAAATTTTCGCACTCGCTTCGCTCACGAAAATTTCGGTTTTCAGTTGCTACTGTAGATGCCAAGTATAAACTAAAAAGAAGCGTAGTGCAATCGAAAATTCTCGCCTGCATCACTGGACTACAGTCCAGTGATGCAGGCGAGAATGAAAACCAGTTGCCAATCCATCATTGTCTTCAATTTTACCAGTTACCAACTCCTCAATCCTGATGCTGCTGGTCCTGCCTAAATTGTGGGTATTTACAAAATTTCCATTTTGAATTGATATTGTAGGTTTGCAGGTACCAAGTAGGTACAGAATATTATATAGTGGCGTAGTACAATCGTAAAAACCTCACGATTAACATAAAACAATTCTTTTTTATTACTTTTTCCACGCGGACGAAGTCGCGGGCATCAGCTAGTAAACTTATAAATTTCTAGTCGTTGAGATGTTGTGCAAATGTCTCACAGCACAGTACGTTTGTACCGGTCTCAGTCTCACTTTCTCTTTTTAATTATACTGACTCGAGTGTATCATACGCGTAAAATGTACATATACAAGAGAAATAGTAAATATGAACGCCTATTCATGGCATAAGAGAAGTCTTATTCAATCAATATTCTAATTAATTGTGAAAATGAATATTTATCTGTTAGCCAGTGTCTAGTTTGCATAATAAATTCAAAACAACTTGGACAACTATAATATTCGTAGGAATACGTTTACTGGAACACGTCTTTTTTATCCTAAAAGTCCCGATTTTTTACAATAAACGTGTCTAAAGTCTTCTAAATTATCAAGATGCTAGTTTTTGAGAACTTTACTCTTCTGTGATATTACTTTTTAACTAATGTAGTTTTCATAGAGCATGAAATGGCAATTTTTTCTATATTACTATTAAATCACAACTTTTTCGTGATAAAACAATGTTGCAGCAAACGATCGAATGATGCGAAACTTATAGAAGAAAAGATGGAGTTAATAAAAAAATTACTTTTAACACTCACCGCCACGTGGGCTGCCGGCGGCCCACAAAAATTCTATCCTAGCAGGCCACTATCGGTTTTTTTGAATTTTAACTGGCAGGCCATCAGTATAATTAGGTCAGTTAGCCGCGCGCCGCCCACGTGGCCTGCTGGGAAAGAATTTTTTCATAAATTTTTCAAAAAATCATCACAGTTTGATCATAGAGGAAGACTTATTAGCCAAAAATGTATACATTGTTATGAAAACAATAAAAATGGTGGACTGTCAGCTAAAACAAGCCAGGGATCGAACAAAAAAGTAAACACTGTATGCCTGAAATGCCCAACTCAATCTAGTGTTTGGGGCCAATGTTACGCAGAAATCCATGTTCAAATTAAACCTTATTTTTTCTAATAAATATTAACATTAAGATTTTTGATTTTAATTGGTTTTTAAAGAAATAAAAATAAATATTATGCTTTTTGGTACCTACTAGTTTTACTTACTCAGTTTTCACCCCTATAGTTCTTTAAATATAGTCCAATTTTCATCAAACTTTTTTTATGGGTAGCGTTTTGACTAAACTAATCGAAGAAATAATTTTCGAATCTTTATCTAGCAAGCCAAGCTCTATAAAATTATATGAATTTGTGGGATCACAGCGGACCTCATGGCCTGCCGGTAAAGTTAACGACGACGTGTCCGCCGGTCGCCCACATGGCCTGCTGCTCTGTAAAAACCTTATATACGTATGGCGGTGAGAGTGTTAATTTAATGTAATCTACCGTTTAGTTTCTACTTAAGTATGATGAGATCGCTGCAAACTGAAAAGCCGTCCATCCCTTGCTCGATCAATAAATAATGTACAAAAAATTTGCGTGGAAAATAAGTTTCTCGCGTACGAGAAATATGCAAAAATAAATTCTCCTTGTAACGTACCTAAACCTTATGCACTTGTATTGGTATTTTTACAACCTTCACAAATACACTCCAGCATCGGGAAACGTGTTCATAATTAGCTTTTCAATAAAACTAAGTCGCAATCGTGAGTGAGAATTTAGGCTTATTTTTCAGGAACATTCTTTGACGACGACCGACAAATTCGTCCCATACTTACTGATAATGACGATGACGTTATCACTTTTTTGCAGTGCAAAGTATAATAAAATAGTAAGTTTAAGTGGCAAACACCAATTTAATTGTCTCCAAACTGCAATAAACTAAGCTTGTTTAACCAGCGACCAAAACTCTCGAGAGCTCTTTTGTCACGGGACCATTCGTCGTCGGTCCAACTCCGGGCTAACATTAACTGCGGGAATTTATCGTTTATAGGTACCTGAGGTCGGGTCAATATAAAAGCACTCTATTAACAGTCAGGAGATTTGAGGTGCTGATTTGAGGTGCACACGTACTTAGTTGCCTGTTGCGGCAACCGGTAATTCGCAACTAGCGGTTTTTACGATTTTCATATTATAATTTTGAGAAACTACTAATACGGACCACCAAAGTCCACAATTTACTTACTTGGGTCTACGTATTGACTTATTATGGATTCGCAACTCTGCAAACCCGCCCACGTCTAGCAAAAGCAAGTGAGGAAAATTCTCGCTGAGTGACTTAATTGGCATCTGAGAACCATTTGTCGGATTTATTCTCAACCACTATGCACTTTATCGCCACTTTAACTATAGTTGGTTTAATACTCAAAGACTGTATATATTACATGATTCTGATTTTTGTGTACCTAATAACTAAGCAAGAATATACCAGACTTGAGATTTCTGCAATAGTTTTAGGCTAGGAACAGATTTAGAGGGATACCGCTGCTATATTACGTAATTAAAATTGTATTATTAGGGACGCAACATCATACTCGTATAGCTTGCGGGCGTAGCGCCTTTTGATCCTGGAATTAGTTCAAAAACTAAAATTTAAGAAAGTATTTGGGTAGCCATGGAAGAAAAAGCTTTTAAGAACATTTGCCATGTTAAACGTGTCCAATATTACTTTTGTGTGTGCGAACGATAATAATGCAACAATTGGGGTTTGAACCGTCATACCTTTCGGTATTCAGCCTGCGTCTTCATCGTTGCGCTATTGGCGCTTTGTTTATTGCGATTTAATAGTTCTTATGTTTGAAAGATATTCATATCGGCCCAAATAGGAACCTACACTAATAGTGACTTTCAGCTGTTAAATTGAACAAATCTCTCTTGCTCGTTTGTCACTTCGGGGCCGTTGCCGGATCCTCTCGGCCGCTATTAACTGC
The DNA here is from genome assembly GCA_029955525.1 of Oeneis ivallda. NCBI lineage: Eukaryota > Metazoa > Arthropoda > Insecta > Lepidoptera > Nymphalidae > Oeneis > Oeneis ivallda. The sequence goes on along the minus strand of JARPMR010000018.1, from coordinate 12,738,114 downwards.
GCGAATTTATCGCCACTTATATTGAGTATGTTACTGAGATGCTAGTAGAAGAATCATTATGAACAAGATACGCTTGCAATGAACACAAATGTTATTGGTAAATAGACAATTGGGACCCACGATTGCAGGATTTAAAGTGTGGGCGGTCACAATGGAATATTCGTACCTTATCATAAATGTTCTCATTTTTTTTTCAATGTAACTTCTAAAAGTTTGAACTATGTATGTACCTACCTACCTGCAACATTTTTATAACGCGAAAATAATTTTATCCACTTTTGGTTTTCAGGTATGCATCACGATGGATTCCGCTGATAAGAGCATGATAATTGATAACAGGAGACTTGAAGCCTGAGTAAGTAAATCATTGATCTTTACGATCGTTTTGACTTGGCGAGATGACTTCTTTCTTCTTTAGTAGTAGTTTTTTAATTTATTTTTTCCGTAATTAGGTTAGTTTAAGATTTTTCTTTAATTTATGTTAATATACATATATAATAATAATAATATATATTATATTATTTTTCTGTCTAGACTTAAGACTATGAATTTATTATTTAAGAAACATTTTTGTACTTTCTGTGGTAGCTGATATATATATTTTTTAAGGACTATTTGCCCCCATCCAACTCCTTCTCCCCCTTCCATCAACTCCTTCCATTTGACCGGATTCAAAAGACTTGTGGACAATCCCAAACTAACTAGCTCACTGGAAAACCGGAAGCACCGCAGAGACATAAGCTTTTTCTTCTACTGCTGCTGCTACTGGGTGCCTGGAGCACATCGACTATCCGTTGTGCCCGATCTTTTTTCCACGCACTACCAAACTGTGGAACCAACTCCCATCGACTGTGTTTACGCTTAATTACAACTTGGGTTATTCAAGGCGGACCAACAAATTCCTGAAAAGCCGGCAACGCATTGGTAGTGCCTCTGGTGCTACAAATGTTCATGGTCGGCGGTAATCACTTAACATCAGATAACCCGCCTGCTCGTTTGCTCGCTATTCGTATAAAAAAAAGCTGACCTTGACTAATATTCTTCTCTCCGCTCCAAATAAGCGGAAACCTTGTGTCAGTAATGGGTGGGCGGCGATAGTGCAACGGGTGGGAATCGAGCTTTCAGTTTTCAGTCCACACCGTTAACCGTTTAAAAAAATGTAAAGTGGATTCACCATCGTCGTTTTGACGGTTATTGTATCGGCAATCTTTCATAACGTCAAACTTATTCGACGGTTAACATTTACTCGGCGATTATGCATGCGAATACATCAGCGTGTTAAAGGTATTATTTAGCTAGACTGAATTTAATTTAGTTCATTTGCACGCGTGGTACCTTACTGGGGCTCTTATACTATGAGGTACCTCTAGTTAATAAAAATGAATAAAAAGTAACTGCAAGCAAAAAATAGAAAAAATCTTTTTTTTTACCCAGGTAGGTATGTGACGAGACGAAAAACGCTGACCCAACTTTTAGGAAGTTTGTAATTTCGTCTGTGCAGTTTACGACTGGCAAATACAAGCGAATCTAAACTCGAATTGAAGTGTAACTTTTTCACAAAACTACAAAGGTTTTTGTTTTTCCAATTGCTCACCAAACTAATTTGGAGAGTTGTGTTGGTTGCAAAATATTACAGTGCCTTTTGAATATAGATAATATAGATTACATGCTGAATTCGGATTAGTCCTACGTTGTTCAATATAGGTACACATTTTTTATATATTGTGCATTCGTATTTGGACTTATTCCCTACTGTGAATCATTATCATCATCTCAAGCGATAGACATCCACTACTCTTGAGTGTACATAGGTGTCTTTAAAGATCGCCACAGAACAACAGAATATGATCTTGTGCCGCCCATATCCATCGGCTGCCAGCGACTCGTCTGAGATGGTCTGTCCGGCTATAGTGGGGGGTAGCCAACGTTGCGCCTGTCGATGCAGGGTCGCCATTTCAGCACCTTAGAATTTCGACCTATGTACGGTACCCCGCACTTTGTCACTTCAGCTTTACGATTCGATAAGCTATAGTCAGTAGTCCGGATAGGAAACAATAAGCAAAATGTACCTCAGTAGGTATTTCGATAACAGTACGAGTTTAGATAGATTTTAAATTACACAAAAGCATAACGGATTAGTTTCTACGCCTCGCTTGCTCTATTATCGTGCCTTAAAATATAACTCCAAAGATTTTGAAATGAAAGTAGCGCAACTCGTTTAAAGACTTTAACTTTAACAAGTCTATTTCGCAGGGAAGGATCGAAGGTTTTCACGTTATTTCGAGAGTATAATTTAATTAACTGATGCCATCGGAAAACTCTTCAGATATGACAGATGTTTTCGCTATCACCGCGCCGAGCGATTAAGCGTAAATTGGCGCACAAAATTTCGATGAAAACCGCCTTTAAAGGTTAAGTTAGGGTAGGGTAGATAAAACTTAATACACTTGAGTTGCTTGACCAAATTACAATAAAAATGGGCTCTACTTACATGCACTGATGTACGTACCTCATTTTTTATATAAAGCATACTTAATGCAACGCGGAAAAAGTACGTCTTATACCTTCGAAAGTGGTACAAGGCTAGATGCTGCAAAATGCAAATATAGCAATAATTTTTTTCTGATAATAAACAAATCGATCTGACCATTGAACTTTTGAAAAACTCGATACGTAAAGATACGTCATAACCCTGCTAGAGATTATTTATCAAAAGCTTTTGGTCTATTCGACGATAATCTATCTATATATAAATAAAAATGAATGTTGGTAAGCGCATAACTCGAGAATGGATGGACCAATTCGGTTAATTTATTTTTTTGTATGTTCCTTAAGGTCCACGGGAGGTTTTAATACTTAATAAAAAAAAAATTATAATAGATAAGTTGGCGGTACGAAGTTCGCCGTGTCAGCTAGTGGTTATCTATTAATGGTACGTACGCACTACGCATTTACGAGTATATATGCAATCTCATCATTATCATGAAAATTCTCATAACAAATAAATTGATTCACTTAAACCTTTGAAGACAGTAAGTACATAACTACACTAGCGGCACGCTATGATGGCCGGTTTGACGTTTGTCCGCTCATGAAGTTCCGTATTAATTGATAACGACTTTGAAGGAAATAATTGTATTACTTTATTGACGATAGTGATGTGCAGAGATTCATAAATTTTATCGAATGTAGTTTTAGGTTTAGGACTCAAAATTTATTTATTAAATTGATTTCTAAAATGTATACAAGTGTAGAAAAATCAGTTTGCACCATTTAAGGGGTGAATGTACTTGTGAATATGAACAATTTTCACTATGTGGACAAACCTCTGAAATCGCAAAAAAATATCAGCTGTTTCATACAAAAGGTAAAATTTTTATTTTTATATGATATATACCACAACTCGGCATTTGGTTTTCTAAATTGAAAATTTTTAAAAATGGAATCTAATACGATCGTCACATAGGATCGCTGGCTAGCACAACTACTACCTCCGGCAAACTCGCGTCAATGCTCAATGCAAAACAAAGCAGTTTCGAATTGACGTTGCTTCGAAAAGTATAAACTGTCAGTGCAATGCGATTGTGATATAGTTTTGACCTGGCTTTGGATTTCAAATATTGATACTGCATTACTGTTGACCCTTGCTCGTTAATTTGGACTCTGTTCAAGCCCTTTGTTGTGGATTTCGTCGATATGACCGAACGTACGCAGAGAACTGTTCTAAATAGTCAGACACGTGAGTTCGTAATACGCCTTCGTAACTATTTCGATCGTGAAGCTCAAAATGGAGGGCCAATTTTACCTATAACGTCAGTGGTTGAACGCGTAGCTGATGCGCTTAATATTGGACAACGAACTGTTAGACGGATAACTAAAAAAAAATATGGCGAGACTGGCACAGAAGAAAATAAACTTCACACACCAAAAAAGAGAAAACGAGCAAAACCAGTCGTAGGCATCGATAGCTTTGATGCCGATGCTATCCGAAGACATGTTTACGGCTACTATTTACAGAAGGAGTATCCAACAAGAAAAAAGTTGGTGCATTCACTGAAGGAAGCTGGATTATTCTTCGGTGGGGAAAGTTCTTTAACGAAGATTTTGAAGACCATTGGATTTCGATACAAAAAATGTAACAAACGCAAAATATTGATGGAAAGATTTGATATAGCGATGGCAAGGTATACTTTTTTACGGCAAGTGAAAGAAATCAAAAATTGGCAAAATGTTGTGTTCTTGGATGAAACATGGCTTAATGCTAACCATACTGTAGGCCGTTCTTGGAACGATGACACAGCAGCATCTACTTCCAAAGTTCCTGTAGGAAAAGGATCGCGACTTATAATTTGTCACGCCGGAACCATCAACGGGTTTGTCGAAGGTTCTCTCATGGCTTTTGCGTCAAAAACCACTGGAGACTATCATGAAGACATGAATGGAGAAAAGTTTACTGAATGGTTTACCTCAATGTTGTGTAGCCTCCCTGAACCATCTATTATAATTATGGACAACGCCCCATACCACTCGATGCAAATTGACAAGCCACCTGCCCAATCCCAAAAGAAAGCTGATATCGTCGCATGGCTTCGTAAAAATGGCGTAGATGCAAACATGAATATGTTAAAAGCGGAATTAGTACGTCTTTTAAAAGAAAACAAACCAACCAAGATCCGATACGTCATTGACGAAATAGCATTAGAACATGGGCACAGAGTTATACGGTTACCGCCTTACCATTGTGAGTATAATGCGATTGAGTTGGTGTGGGCTCAAATTAAGGGATATGCTGCAAGACACAATACAGAACCCCCATTTACCACAAAAAAAATGCTAAAATTATTAGAAGAAGCTTGTGAACATGTGACTAAAGGAGACTGGGAAAAGGTTGTGAATAGAACTGTTAAATTAATAAGGGAAGATTATGAAAGAGATGTGAAAATAGATAATATTATAGAAAACGAACATATAATTATTAATGTAGGTGATGATAGCAGTGACGACAGTGAAAATAGTAGTATGGACGAATCTGATTAATTATGGCCTTTTGTGGCACCTTTTTTGGTATCTTTTGTATTCATATGTTTCTTGTGTGCATATAAAGTATGTATATTCATTTTCATTCAAATATTCAGTTCGTTCAAGTAAATTAAATAAACATATACATTTTTGTTTTATTAAACCTATTTAATCAGGTACAAAAACAAAACTTAATTGTTTTTTGTTCGAGAATAAATTGACATTCCACATCACTATTGTAATGTGTCAAACCGGCCATCATAGCGTGCCGCTAGTTTAGATGCGTGGCAGCCCTGTTGGATATTGTCAGAAGCTGAAAAGATTATTCGTCTATCGTCGGTTATCTCCAATGAGATCTCATTATAACCGGGTTATTTATAGTCGTTTGTTCAACGCTGACTTCCTCTTTGCTGATCGTATAATTATAGTGTCTTTGCATATCCTTGTCTATAGTCTGCCGTAGCATGAAGTGCCAATCTTTTGAGCTTTGATATTAATTAGTTCTCTTATTTTGATATTTTGTTAAGAAAATATTATTGTTATATTTCCTCAACTGTACTAATTTATTTTTTAATTTAAAAGTTCAACGCATTTCCCCACTAATATTATAAATCAAAAGTGTGTTTGTTAGTTAGTATGTACTTCAATCACGCAGCAAAGGATTATAAGAATATACTATACACTGTGATAGCGACATTTAAGTTATCAGTTAGTTTTAAGTGAAGAAGTTGGTAGATTTAAAAAAGAAAGTGCGCAAGTGTCATGTTAACAAACCCTTACCTTGAAATCCTTAGCCAGGTGAAAGTTATTTCAAACTCGCAAATGAAGTTTCAGAAGTACATGTAAAATTCAGTCCTACCCGCGGCAATTAATAAAAAGTTAATTTGAAAACTTGATAGTACACTCTCGACACGTTTTGTTCATCGAGACGCCTTTCAAGTTTAAATTTGCAAGATTGCTTGAATTTATGAGGTGTCATTAAGAAAGTTAACTCATGGGTCAAACTTACAGTCAGGTGACTTAGGTAAAGGTAAAATTTTTCATGTCCAGAATGATATAGCTACAAATATTGTAATTATGATCGCCACAGCCAATGAAGCAGACGTGCCCTGAAAAATTCAATAAAATCATGTGTCAATACTGTGCTGCCGCAAAGTTTTATCTCAAGAAGTGGTTATTACCAACTAGCTGATGCCCGCGACTTCGTCCGCATGGATTTAGTTTTTAAAAATCCCGCGGGAACTTTCATTATCCGAGATAAAAAGTAGCTCTCCCCGTCTGTGGAACCATTACTACATCCATTACTATACCCATGCAAAAACTCGCATCAATCCGCTGTTCTGTTGCGACGTGATCGAAGGACAAACCAACAAACAAACACACTTTCGCATTTGTAATAATAATCAGTAATGCTTTATTATAACACTTTATAAAATTGTCAAATTTTTTACCATACTTAACCAAAGACAAAATTACGTTTAGCTGTCATTTACGTTTTGTTATTCCACTGTCATTTGCGTTTTGTTATTCCATGTCAGAAGCGTTTTTGTTATACCACGTTTTATAGTGACTTGACGGAAACGCGGTCGAGCGGGATAAAAAGTATCCTATGTCCGTCTCCTGGTTCTAAGCTACCTCTCTAGTTTATATAATCAAAGCTCTCCACCAATTTTCAGCCAAATCGGTTCATCCGTTCTTGAGTTATAAATAGTGTAACTAACACCACTTTCTTTTATATATATAGATGTAGAAAATATCGACATTTCATGCTCTATGAAATTGAAAACTAGTCTGTTTATAACATTTTGAACTAACTAAAAACTAAACTAAGATTTGACCTCATTTGAAACCTAATTTACTCATTTTTTTAATCGGGGTTTTTAAGATAGCCCTGTTGCAAAATATAAGCGATTTATTGTATCCGGAATTTGGTTACGGCTACGGTTTAGACTACGCTAACTTAGATCTAAAGCCGAACAAAATACATTTAACATTTATAAGACGCCAGTCAAATTATAAACTGCTAACCACTTTGTATTGTATTGTATCCCGGGGGGTGTTGGGCCAGGGGCGAGATATTACGCTCCTCGGTATAAGCTCCTGTTGTTTACTTGTTCTATTTGACTATTGTCATGATTTATTTATTTGTTACTGTACCTGCACCAGATTGTTTGTTGAAATTAGGTTGCTTGACTACGAACTCACTTGATAAATAATAATAAATAATGCAGTATTTATAAACTTAAATGTTGCAATACATTATGACATGGCGTTTTCACTTAAAACTAAATAATAACTTAAATTACATCACAGTGTTATTTTCTTATAATCGTCATTTAATAATCTTTTTTGGACTTTGAGTCACATGTGACGTAAGAAAACTGTGTAGTCTCTTTATTATAGTTTAGAGTTTAGACTACTTGGCGATATTTGTTATACTACGCAGGTTTGGTAAGTGATTCAAAAAGAATTATTGCGATGGTGGTAGTAGGTGTGAACACTGCAGTTAATTTAAACTACAATCGTTTACACAAAAAAATTTTTGTAAAGTTTTAAAGTAGGTAATTAACTGACGGACAGTTTTTAAAATAATTGTTTATAATATGTACAGCGAAAAGTCATTCGCAAGAGTAATTATTTATTAAAGTTGCATTGTTGTAGAACCGATGCTCGTTGAACCAAATCTTTGTAAACAACGACGTTTAATGAAGCAAATCGAATGGAAAAATCCACAGTAACTTGGTATGATTTTAAACGAAATATAATTAATAATGTACAGCGATAACATTCTAAAGCCCTAATAGAGCACTCTTCTACTCATGTCAAATGAACGGGTAGAGTCAGAAAGTCAACTCCAAGCCAAGTAAACTATGATGTTACAGAAATAATCAAAATGAATCGAATTGGAAATAACTAGTGGTTCGCCCCGAACTGAGACCTCGCGGTATCCCATAATTCCCATAAGGTAGTTTTAACTATATTATATTGTAATTAAAACGCGCCGAATCTGATGACGTCAATCGTCATCTGTTTTCGTGGATGGGATGCGTATTTACAATATTAAAGACAGCGCCATCTATTAACAGTATAGTGAAGTTTTGTTAAAAACATTTATGCCCATTAAAACTTAAATAATTTCGTTTCTTTATAATATTTATCTAATCTTACTATTTGTTGTTCAAGTACAGAATATAACTGAAATTATGTGTAAGTTTCAAGTTTAAAAAAAAAGTGGTTTTAGAGATCTAGCCTCGAATAAAATCTCCACTTTGAAAGCCCCCCATTTCGTCAATTTTAGGAAAAAAAATAAAAAAAAAATACTTTTGTACTCTGTTCCAAATTATCTTTAAAATGAGGTACTGCAACCCTATGAAATGCAAAATAATTTATTTTACTTCGCATTCGCTTCTATGAGAGCCCCCCTGAAATAAAGATTTTTTATAACTTTTTAAGCCATTTTCGGCTGGAGGCCATCGGTTTACATATCATATCTAAAATTGAAGTAATTACGTTCAGTAATTCAGAAGTTATAAGGCTCTGACAGACGGACGGACGGACGGACGGACGGACAAGTGCAAATTCACTCAAGTAAACTCAGAGACCTTCGCTTCGCTCGGTCGATAATAATATAGCAATAATTAAGGAAACTAGGATAACAAATATTTAAATAAAAAGAACTGCCAACTTGTTACCACGTTTCAATTTTGTATAAAAAAGTTTATATGAATTGTAATTTGCCTGGAACTTGTTACGGCCAAAAATAACTACAAACGTAACGTTACGTTTAGCAAACACATTGCACAACATTGTGTTTGTTCAAAATGTTTTGGCTCTCAAAACTTACTGCACAGCACAGACAATAATTCTAAAATTGTTAACAGAATTGCCTACTACGGATTAATTATGGTAATCCGAATTCCGATTAATCACTATGCAGGTTTATTTAAAATCAATCTGCTGAAAATCTAACCGATCTACAGCATTTAAACTTCGTTATATTTAGTTTTTCCATCAACTCGCTTTTGACAGAGTCAGCAAGGATGTATTTTCAACACTTTTCCTACATTCACAAGCATATTATTTTATTACAAATAATATTTCAATTCCAATTACCAATAGATTCAGTACGGTATTCATTAGATCAAAAGATTATATCATGTAAAGTATACATGTACAATACTGTTGTTGATTAGGATCCACTGAGGATGATTATTCACTGCCCCAAACTTTTCTTGGTAAACATTTGTTACAATCCACTGAAACACAGAGTTTCCCTAAGTGTGCACATGACAGTAATAATTAATCTGGGCTGCTATAATTATACACCCAATATTTTTCACACTTAAGCCATTATAGAAAAGGTCATTCCCTTATCTGATCCACTCGTAAAGCGTCTGAAAGTTGTTAAATTCTAATTTACCTAAGCAAAAGCAATTACATTATACAAGTAAAGCAAACACAGCGCTGCGTGTATTTGGATAAAACAAAAGTAAACACTTTACACTGAATATAACTTTAAGTTTCAACAACTATTGTTAAATATCACATAACTTTTCCTCCTGAAGTGCTTTGTTGTCTTTAACCTCTTCCTTGCTTGATTCTTTTCTAAGTCGCAAAAGTTTGTGTGAGCCGCTTAAAACTTGCTTAATATTATTATAACTTCTGTTCTATGTTTTTGAATTCCGCACGCAATTTAAATATTTTTTATCTACTCCAACATCGAAAAGTTCCAATTTCGAATTTGACAGCTGAATCGAAATGAACCCTCTTTCGGTTTTGCTTCTCATTTCGATGCAGCTCGTTGTATGGGAGCTGAATCGAAATGGTTATCTTTTTAAAATAGGATACCTAAAGCTAAGGCTCTGAGTTCTGGCACTTTTGTACCGTTCATACGACAGAGGCGCCACAGGCGGCTGATGGCGGCTTACGGAGTTACTTTTTGTTGACAGAGGCGCCACAGGCGGCTGGTGGCGGCTTACGGAGTTACTTTTTGTTACTTTATTGAGCCTACGTCGTATTTTGTTACTGATTTTATTTTCCTTGTCGTAGATAAAATCTTGTATGCAACTGAACGTAATTAGTCATTTTAATTCTCGTACTATCCTATTTTGATACTCGGCAAGCCTCGTATCAAAAAACAGCACTCGAATTAAAATGACCCTCATTACGATGCAGTTGCATAAATAGCTATTATTAACTAATTTTCTAAGCTACTTTCGTCCCAATTTATTACCTTTGTGGTTTCTCGTGTGTTCAAAATAAGATTTTATTTACTTTTTATACGTTGTTAATAATCTATAATCAAAAATTCTTTTTAAAAAACCTACTTCAAACGTCCGCGCAAACCGCTCTACCGATTTACTTTGAAAAAGTAATAATTTTCCAAATCGGTTCAAGCGTCTTCGAGTAATCAGTGAACATATTATATAAAATAAAAAAAAAGATTCCAACGAATTGAGAACCTCCTCCTTTTTTGAGGTCGGTTAAAAATAAAAAGCGTCTTTACTCAATCAAATATAATAATGATATAGTCGCTTACCTAATGTAATCGCCCACTTATTATTCCATATATTTTAGGCTAGATTTATTATATTCCATAAAAATCCAAAGCCATTTTTATAACAAATCTTTGGTAATAATGTAAACCACAAGTCCCATTGAGACATGGTTTTATAGCTAGATTACTTAATTTTAACAGCTATCAGAAAATAATAAATAAAGAATTTCGCAATATATTTGACTAACTGTTGCCCACGACTTCGTGTCTGCGTGGATTTGTGTTCCATTTTGATCCCAATGTATAATAAAAATATTTTAAAGTTTTAGTTCATCACGAAATAGGAATACATAGTTAACTACTACATATTTGTCGATTAGCAGTCGATGTAACTAAAATAACACTTTCGAATTACGTCTGACAAAGTTTTTAAATTCAGCGGTGTTGGAATTTGTCCAAACACAAATTCGTAACTTTAAGAGGAGCTAAATTCAACTTGCAGTTGATTCCAGAATGTTTTAAGTTAGTTAATTATACGAGTATTTCAGTTAAAACTCAATGTGCCAAATTAAATATTTTAATAAAATAGTCAAGACTCCTGAGATTCTTAGAAGTTAAAAAAATATCAATTAATTGTAATTTTAGTTCTATAAAATTAATGAAGTACCGAGTGCGTTTTATGAGACCCAGCACATTTCCGAAGAAATTAAATATTTTAATTAAATAGTCAAGATTCCTGGGATTCTTAGAAGTTAAAAAAATATCAATTAATTGTAATTCTAGTTCTACAAGATTAATGAAGAACCGAGTGCACTTTGTGAGAGAGCACATTTCCGAAGAAAAGACTTCAACGCTGTATATTTTGATACATCAATGTTTTGATTAATCAATGTCAACCTTTTTGCTAATTTTAATTTAAATCATAGACAGCCTAATATCGTCGGTATTAGGATGATTAGGTAATTTACGTTGGTAATTCGATAAATTTCAGTTTCAAATCAATCAATATATAAAGTCAAAACTTTAAAAAAGCCAAGCTTTTAAATGAATCAATGTGTGCTAGGCAGCCTAATATCGTCGGTATTAGGCCGATTAGGTAATTTACGTCGGTAATTCGATTTTCAGTTTCAAATCAATCAACATATAAAGTCAAAACTTTAAAAAAGCCAAGCTTTTAAATGAATCAATGTGTGCTTAGATGCACTAAGAGCTAGGCCGCACTGCCAAAAATGTCCGCGCCATTTATATTCCGCGTACAGAATTCACCTTACACGCACTGCAAATGAATTTCCTCCCGATTTTTATGGTGTTCTCGGCATAGACACCGCCTTAAATGGAATTCGCGCGAATTTAACCCACATCGCCTGAAACTCTCTGATTTTACTGCCGCAATCGCAAGTGCGTTTCTCATAATAATTATTATGATTGCCAGTATTACAGAATTGCGACAAAAAATCGCGCGGTTTTTTTTCCCAGTGTGGACTAGCTCCAAAGGAAATCATGTCAGGGAACATTTAATGTACCTATTGAAAAGTTGTAAAATAAAAAAGTTATTAGTCAAGTTTTGTAGAATATTATGCATCAGTTTTAATGCCTGGTCCCAATCTCAATGGTACTTACCATAAAATTATTGATCTATTGTAATCCAAAGCACACGTAGGTTCCTAATCTTTCCATTTTCAGATCAATTGAACACTCGGAAGCAAGAAGCTTATATAAGAAGGTATTTAAGCTTCTTGCTCGGAAGTAGACATACGTCGAAAAAGATGTCAATTTTAACAGAAGATAAGATAGAATAGATAACTATCCTTTTTCGTATGTTGTCTAAGCTTATATAGAAACCTTGTAAAATAGTCACTTAGTGATTGGGATGCTTTTCCTTATTATTTTTAGGACCTTTCAGTATTCGGCAAAAAAAACTCTAATATACTTGTCGACCGAGCGAAGCGAAGGTCTCTGAGTTTACTAGAGCGATTTGCACTTGTCCGTCCGTCCGTCTGTCACAGCCTTATAACTTCTGAATTACTGAACGTAATTACTTCAATTTTAGATATGATATGTAAACCGATGGCCTCCAGCCCAAAATGGCTTAAAAAGTTATAAAAATCTTTATTTCAGGGGGGCTCCCATACGAAATGGGGGGCTTTCAAAGTGGAGATTGTAGAGGCTAGATTTCTAAAACCACTTTGTTTTAAAACTTGAAACTTACACATAATTTGAGTTATATTCTGTACTTGAACAACAAATACTAAGATTAGATAAATATTATAAAGAAACGAAATTATTTGAGTTTTAATGGGCATCAATGTTTTTAACAAAACTTCACTATACTGTTACTAGATGGCGCTGTCTTTAATATTGTAAATATGCATCCCATCCACGAAAGCAGATGACGATTGACGTCATCAGATTCGGCGCGTTTTAATTACAATATTATATAGTAAAAACTACCTTATGGGAATTATGGGATACCGCGAGGTCTCAGTTCGGGGCGAACCACTAGTAGTTATGTATAAATGTATTCTAGGCTTGGCGCTCTAACCCAGACTTTATCATTGCTTTCAGTTCTTCAGGCGCAAGCCTATCTTGAAATAAAAAAAAACTGTAAAGTTGCGATTACCATAATATAGATATTATGTTTATATAATATCATAGACGTTAAAGTTGAAACAAGAAGAATCACAAGCTGATCGATCAAATCAAATAATTTGAAATGCTTTAGTTTAAATATTTAAATAACTTCCTCAAATATCATTGGACGTTTCAATGAACGCTTACCCTCAGGCAATTGCGACGCGTCGTCGACAATTTATTGTTTGCATTTCTGTTTTTGTGTCTATTGAAACGCAGGACGTGTTTCAATTGGCACGAACCTATTTGCAGTTATTTAAACTATTATCACTAAACTTGCATTATGGACATTTCTGATGTAGGGTATTGTAGGGGCTGCTTCGATCCTGATTTTCAGCGAAAATTTGAAGCTGCTCCATTTTGTATTTTTACTCAGAATACGAAATTCCTGAGACAAGCGTCATGAAAATCATAATTCAATTTATACCAAGGAAACCCATTTACATTTACGACTCGGAAACTTTTATCTACAATCACCTCAATTTGTAAAGCACGAAGCAACGTAATCTGTAAGAGCACTTTGTCTTTACATTCCTCTTTCTTTGGGAATTTACTACTTACTACGTAGGCTCTCTTCCTTTCGAATTCCTTTGCGTAAAGAAAAACAATAGTGTAGATTAATCAATAGTCTTATAATCATATGATTGTAACAAGAAAAAAGTTTAAAAATCGGCCAAGTGCGAGTCGGGCCTCGCTCTTTTAGGGTTCCGTTAAAAAAAATTAAATTAAAATATTTCCATGTACCCATGGAAATATTTTAATTTAATTTTTTTAATTTAATTTAATTTTTATTATTTGTTGTTATAGCGGCAATAGAAATACAAAATATGTGAAAATTTCAACTGTCTATCTATTACGGTTTACGAGATACAGCTTGCTGACAGACGGACGGACGAACGGACGGCGGAGGCTTAGTAATAGGGTCCCGTTGGCACCCTTTGGGTACGGAACCCTAAAAACTGTAACTGACTACGGAAAATTAGATGAAACATGCGTCATACTGATTTACACTGTTTTGTTTACTTTATATTGGTTGTTTTTGTTTATTTGGTGTTAATATGGAATACTAGATGATGCCCGCGATTTCGTCCGCTAGGTTAAGGTTTTTTAATTCCCGTGGGAGTTCTACAATTTACTGGGATAAAAAGTATGAGCTATCTCCATTCCAAATTTCAGCCAAATCGGTTCATTAGATGTGGCGTTAAAGAGTAACAAACATCCAACCATCCATCCTCACAAACTTTCGCATTTATAATATTAGTAGGATTAATTTATTCGTCATTACTAACTAAACTAGCGGCACGCTATGATGGCCGGTTTGACACATTACAATAGTGATGTGGAATATCAATTTATTCTCGAACAAAAAACAATTAAGTTTTGTTTTTGTACCTGATTAAATAGGTTTAATAAAACAAAAATGTATATGTTTATTTAATTTATTTGAACGAACTGAATATTTGAATGAAAATGAATATACATACTTTATATGCACACAAGAAACATATGAATACAAAAGATACCAAAAAAGGTGCCACAAAAGGCCATAATTAATCAGATTCGTCCATACTACTATTTTCACTGTCGTCACTGCTATCATCACCTACATTAATAATTATATGTTCGTTTTCTATAATATTATCTATTTTCACATCTCTTTCATAATCTTCCCTTATTAATTTAACAGTTCTATTCACAACCTTTTCCCAGTCTCCTTTAGTCACATGTTCACAAGCTTCTTCTAATAATTTTAGCATTTTTTTTGTGGTAAATGGGGGTTCTGTATTGTGTCTTGCAGCATATCCCTTAATTTGAACCCACACCAACTCAATCGCATTATACTCACAATGGTAAGGCGGTAACCGTATAACTCTGTGCCCATGTTCTAATGCTATTTCGTCAATGACGTATCGGATCTTGGTTGGTTTGTTTTCTTTTAAAAGACGTACTAATTCCGCTTTTAACATATTCATGTTTGCATCTACGCCATTTTTACGAAGCCATGCGACGATATCAGCTTTCTTTTGGGATTGGGCAGGTGGCTTGTCAATTTGCATCGAGTGGTATGGGGCGTTGTCCATAATTATAATAGATGGTTCAGGGAGGCTACACAACATTGAGGTAAACCATTCAGTAAACTTTTCTCCATTCATGTCTTCATGATAGTCTCCAGTGGTTTTTGACGCAAAAGCCATGAGAGAACCTTCGACAAACCCGTTGATGGTTCCGGCGTGACAAATTATAAGTCGCGATCCTTTTCCTACAGGAACTTTGGAAGTAGATGCTGCTGTGTCATCGTTCCAAGAACGGCCTACAGTATGGTTAGCATTAAGCCATGTTTCATCCAAGAACACAACATTTTGCCAATTTTTGATTTCTTTCACTTGCCGTAAAAAAGTATACCTTGCCATCGCTATATCAAATCTTTCCATCAATATTTTGCGTTTGTTACATTTTTTGTATCGAAATCCAATGGTCTTCAAAATCTTCGTTAAAGAACTTTCCCCACCGAAGAATAATCCAGCTTCCTTCAGTGAATGCACCAACTTTTTTCTTGTTGGATACTCCTTCTGTAAATAGTAGCCGTAAACATGTCTTCGGATAGCATCGGCATCAAAGCTATCGATGCCTACGACTGGTTTTGCTCGTTTTCTCTTTTTTGGTGTGTGAAGTTTATTTTCTTCTGTGCCAGTCTCGCCATATTTTTTTTTAGTTATCCGTCTAACAGTTCGTTGTCCAATATTAAGCGCATCAGCTACGCGTTCAACCACTGACGTTATAGGTAAAATTGGCCCTCCATTTTGAGCTTCACGATCGAAATAGTTACGAAGGCGTATTACGAACTCACGTGTCTGACTATTTAGAACAGTTCTCTGCGTACGTTCGGTCATATCGACGAAATCCACAACAAAGGGCTTGAACAGAGTCCAAATTAACGAGCAAGGGTCAACAGTAATGCAGTATCAATATTTGAAATCCAAAGCCAGGTCAAAACTATATCACAATCGCATTGCACTGACAGTTTATACTTTTCGAAGCAACGTCAATTCGAAACTGCTTTGTTTTGCATTGAGCATTGACGCGAGTTTGCCGGAGGTAGTAGTTGTGCTAGCCAGCGATCCTATGTGACGATCGTATTAGATTCCATTTTTAAAAATTTTCAATTTAGAAAACCAAATGCCGAGTTGTGGTATATATCATATAAAAATAAAAATTTTACCTTTTGTATGAAACAGCTGATATTTTTTTGCGATTTCAGAGGTTTGTCCACATAGTGAAAATTGTTCATATTCACAAGTACATTCACCCCTTAAATGGTGCAAACTGATTTTTCTACACTTGTATACATTTTAGAAATCAATTTAATAAATAAATTTTGAGTCCTAAACCTAAAACTACATTCGATAAAATTTATGAATCTCTGCACATCACTATCGTCAATAAAGTAATACAATTATTTCCTTCAAAGTCGTTATCAATTAATACGGAACTTCATGAGCGGACAAACGTCAAACCGGCCATCATAGCGTGCCGCTAGTGTATATTATGTATAGTATCGATTCATGCGTATGCGTGAAATTCATAACAATTTACTTTGACACTGACAAAACTTGTTTATGACTAGACAGAAGTTTTATCTCCAATCGCAACAATTTGTAAAACAGTCTTTTGTAGCACTTTGTCTTACATTCCGTTTTCGTTGCGCATTTATTTCCGAGAAGGTATGCTTGGAGCAATAGCATTATATTTCGCTTTGCCAAAATAAACTGAAACTCTAGTTGAAAAATATTGTAATGGAATATTTTTACTTCACAGAACATTTTCATAAAGAGGATGCTTGCAAGGATCAGACAACCAAATAACAGAATTCAAGCAAACAACTTCGGTTATTATATTATTTCTTCAAACTAAAACTTTTTTATTTTTTTCAATACTTAAATAATTTGGATTTTCAATATTTCATAATTTTATTTGGGATATCCCATTACTGCGTTATCACCTGATGTTAAGTGACGATAAAGTCCAATACGATAGACGAAGAACTTAGAAAGAGTATGGCAGTGTAAATTAAATTAAAGTCATACCGCCAATATTTTCCTACGGGCCATCGTACCGGAACGCTAAATCGCTAGGCGGCGGCTTTGATGGTAGGGGTGGTTAATAGTAACTAGCCACGCTCAAAGCCTCCTACCAGACCAGACCAGAGACAATTCAAAAATTGCCAAATTCCCAAATTGCCCCTGCCAGGAACCGAACCCGAAACCTCCAACTTATAAGACCACTGTCAGCGTTCACCACTGCAGCAGGGAGGTCTTTCAAACCTATAATTATAAGAACTAAAACCTTTTAATCTTAAGTTTTACAAACAACAAGGTGTTCAAAAACTTAACAATATTTTTTAACAATTTTGGATCAGTCTGGCGCTTGAAAAGCTTATTTATCAACAGCTGAAACAGTTTTATCAACAACCACTACAATTTGTAAAACAGAAAGCTCTTAAGATTATAGAATCACTTGTGTTTACCTTTCGTTTTCGTTGATATTCGAAATGAAATCAGCGTCATAAAATAATTCAATTTGACACAAAGCCCATTTATGACGACGAAAGTCTTATCTGCAATCGCTACAATTTGTGAAGCACGAACCGTCGTGGTCTGTAATAGCTCGCCTTTGCCTTCCTTTTTCGTTGCGCATTTATTTCCCAGTAGATACCTACGCCCGGGGAAACAGCATTAAACTTTATAACAAAACATTAACAAGTTCGGTCGCGCCAAGATAGACCAAACACGCAGTTGTTATCGCACGAGAAAACAAAACCACTTTGCGAACGTGGATTTACGAAATATAGTGAACCGGAACGTTATTCAGACACCATTCGATCCTTTCCTCTGAATCAGGATTAAACGAAAGCCGAGCTAGTCGAGTTCGTCTATAGATACAAAAGTATAGCCTCGGAATTTATAAAAATACCTCGGATTTCTCCCGCCACAATGCCCTCAACGACATCATCCGCAGGTCTCTTGCTACTGCTCACGTGCCAGCTGTATGAGAACCTATTGGTTTGGCACGTAGTGATGGCAAGAGACCTGATGGTATGACGCTTGTTCCTTGGAGGACAGGGAGGTCGCTTGTGTGGGATGCCACCTGTGTAGATACTCTAGCTGCTTCCCACATCCATGCGACCTCCTCTGTGGCGGGTGCAGCGGCTACTAGCGCCGAACAGGCTAAGAGGCGCAAATATGAAAAACTTGACAGTGGTTTCATATTTGCGCCTTTTGGTGTAGAGACCCTGGGGCCGTGGGGCCCGGAGGCTCGCGCACTTTTTTTAGAGATATCAAAAAAAGTGATCGAGTCTACCGGGGAACCTTGGCCAAAGGATTAGCTTGGCCATCCAAAGAGGTAATGCTGCCAGCATCTTGGGTACTATGCCACACTGCGGTGGCTTGGATGGGGTTTTAGATTTTAATTAGTTTTTATTTTAGTTTTAATTTTAGAATTAAATTTAGGTTTATAGTATTGTATATATGAAATTTTCTTAAATGTAAAATAAAATCTACCTCGGATTTATATTATTTTTGTTTACGAGTATAATATGCTTAAATATAGTTTATGACTCTGACAGCTTAATACTTACTGATAATATAAATGCGAAAGAGTTATTATTTTGTTTGTTGGTTTCCTCTTTTCGACACTGTCGTAAAACAAAGTTGCTTCAACATAATTGTTACTTTACAGGAGAGCAGTTTAAAGTTTTGAACTTGGTTTTTTCGGCATTCCGTAGAACAATGTTGGTTCATATTACACGACATGGTTTTTGACTATTTCTTAATTAAGTATTTTTTAATTAAAATTAAAACATACGAAACGCGAAGGCTTACTTACCAACTAACAACATCGCAAGTGACAATCAACTGTTTATAAAAACCAATAATGTCAAAATCAAGATTTCGCTGTTTATTCATATCCGACAGTGTTCTACGACAGTGTGGTTTTGATCATGAAGCAACGAAGCACCGGATTGACGCGATTCTTTGCTTTGATTGAAAACCTGGAGTGTGATATATATATATATATATATATATATATATATATATATATATATATATATATAATGCTTTGTTTTTACTCCAGAAAAAACAAATAAAATGGTGCCCGCAGGAAAACCCAACTTCACGCGGAAGAAGTCGCGGGCAAAAGCTTGTAACAAATAATTTTTTACGGTTGAATTCACACTATCCCACTAATATTATAAAGGCGAAAGTTTGTGTGTGTATGTGTGTGTGTGTGTGTTTGTGTGTGTGAGTGAGTGTATGTTTGTTACTCTTTCACGCAAGAACTACTAGACGTAATTGGCTGAAATTTGGAATGGAGATAGATTATACCCTGGATTAACACATTCGGCTACATTTAATCCTGGAAAATTAAAGGGTTCCCGCGGGAATCCAAAAATCTTAATCCACGCGGACGAAGTCGCGGGCATCATCTAGTACTTACATAATTTTGAACTTTCTTAAAATGTGTTTAATTTAATGATTTATTCCCTTAATCGAAAAAAAAATTCACAACGTGATTATTAACCCCTTGTTCGTCATAAGAGCGAAACAGAAGGGCTTTTTCAATCGTATGTTGAAAACGTAGTTTTGAAGATAAGATAAGATTTCAAAAGATATTACAACGTCCTGAGTGGATTTTAAAACATTTGAAGGTTAATTGCCTGGAGATAGAAATCGCACTACCTACTAGTACTGAATTTAGTCAACTAAGTAAAGTCCGAAACTCCGAAATAATACTACGGATTAAGATCTAAAGCGAACCGTAATGTTATTCAAAACGTTATCCGATGCTTTCCTCTGAGCGGGATTAACGAAAGCCGTTTGTAATCGGGTTCACTTCACTTGTATTAATATGATGTATCACATAGCGTCCGGTAGATGTACAGGACCTAATGATTTGTTTAAATAATAAAGTAAAAAAGATTTTTATTGAAATAAACTTTTACAAAGTGCTTTAGAATGAAAGAAATGCTTAGTATAATTAATCGCAACCAACTTGAAAAATTGAATCACATTTTCAACTTGTTTCATACTGCAAAACAACAAATTCAAATTCAAATTCAAATTCAAATCATTTATTTGCATGATCACAGGTACATAAAAGGTGTTACAGTAAGGTAGGTACAAAACATTCCGCAATCCGCCGAACAAAGGGCATGCAAAAATTATTATTTTTTACATATTAATAATGTTATTAAATGTCAAAAGAAACAATACACCACGATTAAAATTACAAATGTCAATGCACCAATGTCAATTTACCACCCAACTATCATCTAAAAATTCTTTAATTGAATAATAGCACTTTTTCAGTAAAATATCTTTAATTTTTTGCTTAAATAGTCTAATATTTAGATTCTTGTCAGCCAATGACGCTGGTAATTTATTGTATATTTGTGGGGCCATATTAAAAATACTCTTTCCAAAGTAAGCGGTTGTGTGGTGCAAGAAACATATTTTATCATTACGACGTTTACTTTCACAGAATTTAAAAAGTTTATGGTTAGTCTTAACGAATACTAAGACTTCATATATAAAACAGTTAACAGTTAGCGAGAATACTATCATACAATACATATCACATAATACATACAAGAATACTATAATACAAAGATCGAAGTCATGAAAATGT
Organism: Oeneis ivallda; assembly: GCA_029955525.1. NCBI lineage: Eukaryota > Metazoa > Arthropoda > Insecta > Lepidoptera > Nymphalidae > Oeneis > Oeneis ivallda. The sequence goes on along the minus strand of JARPMR010000018.1, from coordinate 12,717,281 downwards.
TTATAAACGGGTATTTATTTTCACTAACGCGAACGGTCAATGTATCAGTATACTTGTCGTATTGCATTAATAACCAAAGTAACCAAACCTACTACTAATGAATACTAAGTAAGTACCAAATCTAATGAGGATAGAATAAATAGCTATACATATAATATGTATATTATATACAGTGTGTCCGGACACGAACTAGCGATATTTTAAACACTTATATAACAACTAATTTTAAGTACAAATACACTCTAAACTTGGGTCCAATCCACTTCCCCTCTATGTGGCAGCCATTTTGTTTTTTTGCTGAAATATTCTCTAAGCATGTACAAAAAAAATCATATCTCTCAAAGTTTTGGTCTTACTGAGATTAAAATGGGCTTATTCGAAGCGCAACAATACTGTCCTACCGTCTACATAACAAAACAAAGTGTTCACATTTCCTTAACCTTTGAAAAAAATATGAAACCCGAAAAAAATTATCGTAAAATCATGCAAATCAACAAATTATTGTAAATATCTGCAAAAACACCCCCGATAACCCTTTTTATTTTTTTACTAGATCAAGAGATTTTGAGCTAAGCTATAATACAACATTTAATTTATAACTGTATGTCTAATACTTTCAGAGTTATTGTTGTTGGAACATAGCGCATACGCATGAATGTTATGTGTTTTTAATGATTTCCTGTTTAGGGTTCCGACAAAGGCCTTTTGTGCTTGCGTATGCGCTATGTTCAAACAACAATAGCTCTGAAAGTATTAGACATACAGTTATAAATTAAATGTTGTATTATAGCTTAGCTCAAAATCTCTTGATCTAGTAAAAAAATAAAAAGGGTTGTCGGGGGTGTTTTTGCAGTTATTTACAATAATTTGTTCATTTGCATGATTTTACAATTATTTTTTTCGGGTTTCATATTTTTTTCAAAGGTTATCGAAATGTGAACACTTTGTTTTGTAACGTAGACGGTAGGACAGTATTATTGCGCTTCGAATAAGCCCATTTTTATCTCAGTAAGACCAAAACTTTGAGAGATATGATTTTTTTTGTACATGCTTAGAGAATATTTCAGTACAAAAACAAAATGGCTGCCACATAGAGGGGAAGTGGATTGGGCCCAAGTTTAGAGTGTATTTGTACTTAAAATTAGTTGTTATATAAGTGTTTAAAATATCGCTAGTTCGTGTCCGGACACACTGTATATATCTAAAGATAAAACACAACTATAACACACAATTACAACTCTAAGCTGCCAAGCTCTAAATAAGAAAGTTTTTGCAAGCTTTCTTATTTAGAGTTTGGCAAGTTATTGCAAAAGGGCAATAATGAAAAAATTAAATGATGATAAAGTTAAGAATAACTTAGCACTAAATGCTACTCCTCAAACACATTGTGAATATCAATCAAGGATGTCAAATGACGTAAGCAAATAGAAAGTAGTATAACCAAAAGTCATTGATCAAAACAGATCGCTAGAAAGTTATAACTATGCGGTGTGGTAAGAGAAGATAAAATTAACATTTAGTAAAACTACTTGTTTTACCAAAATATATATTGAAGACTACAGCTTCAGAAAACGGGAGGTTTTTAATAAAATCTTCAGAATATTCGGTTTAACATCTTGTATTCTTATATTTCGTACTTTTACACAGATCTATGTTTTTTTTTTAAATATCTTAGGATAAATAATTATATATTCGCTTAAACAACGACTGTCCGTAACATCGCTTGACAAAAGAATGAGGCTTACACCGCCGTCAGCCGTAGAGCAATAATAATAAGATCTACACTAGCGGCACGCTATGATGGCCGGTTTGACACATTACAATAGTGATGTGGAATGTCAATTTACTCTCGAACAAAAAACAATTAAGTTTTGTTTTTGTACCTGATTAAATAGGTTTAATAAAACAAAAATGTATATGTTTATTTAATTTATTTGAACTTTTGATTTCTTTCACTTGCCGTAAAAAAGTATACCTTGCCATCGCTATATCAAATCTTTCCATCAATATTTTGCGTTTGTTACATTTTTTGTATCGAAATCCAATGGTCTTCAAAATCTTCGTTAAAGAACTTTCCCCACCGAAGAATAATCCAGCTTCCTTCAGTGAATGCACCAACTTTTTTCTTGTTGGATACTCCTTCTGTAAATAGTAGCCGTAAACATGTCTTCGGATAGCATCGGCATCAAAGCTATCGATGCCTACGACTGGTTTTGCTCGTTTTCTCTTTTTTGGTGTGTGAAGTTTATTTTCTTCTGTGCCAGTCTCGCCATATTTTTTTTTAGTTATCCGTCTAACAGTTCGTTGTCCAATATTAAGCGCATCAGCTACGCGTTCAACCACTGACGTTATAGGTAAAATTGGCCCTCCATTTTGAGCTTCACGATCGAAATAGTTACGAAGGCGTATTACGAACTCACGTGTCTGACTATTTAGAACAGTTCTCTGCGTACGTTCGGTCATATCGACGAAATCCACAACAAAGGGCTTGAACAGAGTCCAAATTAACGAGCAAGGGTCAACAGTAATGCAGTATCAATATTTGAAATCCAAAGCCAGGTCAAAACTATATCACAATCGCATTGCACTGACAGTTTATACTTTTCGAAGCAACGTCAATTCGAAACTGCTTTGTTTTGCATTGAGCATTGACGCGAGTTTGCCGGAGGTAGTAGTTGTGCTAGCCAGCGATCCTATGTGACGATCGTATTAGATTCCATTTTTAAAAATTTTCAATTTAGAAAACCAAATGCCGAGTTGTGGTATATATCATATAAAAATAAAAATTTTACCTTTTGTATGAAACAGCTGATATTTTTTTGCGATTTCAGAGGTTTGTCCACATAGTGAAAATTGTTCATATTCACAAGTACATTCACCCCTTAATTGGTGCAAACTGATTTATCTACACTTGTATACATTTTAGAAATCAATTTAATAAATAAATTTTGAGTCCTAAACCTAAAACTACATTCGATAAAATTTATGAATCTCTGCACATCACTATCGTCAATAAAGTAATACAATTATTTCCTTCAAAGTCGTTATCAATTAATACGGAACTTCATGAGCGGACAAACGTCAAACCGGCCATCATAGCGTGCCGCTAGTGTATTGAATATTATTATTTATAAGGAATACCTAAATTAACAAATCAAGACATTTTAGTAATTTTGAAAATGAGACTTATATAACACCAGTAGGCTTACAATATTATGTATTATTTTTATATTACATTGTAACGGCATCTTTACAACAGGTTTCTTTATAGCTATATCTAGTCCATGGAGTGATTATCACCAAAGAAGCAATTAAGCTTCGTTTATATCATTTATTTGTTGGGGCCAAATTTTGATTGCGTTATCAAGTAACACCATCAATTTTTATCTTCCTTCTGCAAATCCTTACTAATTATGTTTGTTGGGTTAACCTTTAATGACGCCGGAACAGGGATGCGGATCGACGTGATTTTTTACATGGGTACAGTTGAAGACTTGGAAAATGACTGTTGCTACTTTTTATCTCGGAAAAGTTCTCGATGGATGTTTAAAACCCTAACTTCTCGCTGACTCAGTCGCGGGTAAAAGCTAGTGTCTAAATAATTTACTCTTGCAAGTTGAACATTGCAAGTCAGAGTTCCACGATGAAGTCTCACTACTGTCTGGTCGAGGAACAAAACTTATTACAGCTACAACTATATTAGTTTACTATTTACCAGCTGTGCAAACTTCTATTAACTCATCACATCACGACTTAACGCAACAATTCAGATAGAAGTTAGTTCTAATATTACTAGCCGTACTTAATAATATGCCCAGCAAGAAATTTTATAAATACAAGCTTTTGCTGTTTTGCCCACAACATCGTCCACAAGTTCACAAGTTCATTAAAAATCCCACGGGAACCTTTCTTTTTCTTTTAATTTGAATGCCTCTTTAAAATGTATCGTAGTACATTTCATTTTCAAATTCATATTCATGATTAGAATTTCAAATAACTGGTAAATGTTTAATTGATTGCACCAGGATTTTCTTTACCATTCATATAATCTATATAAATAAAAGGAAGTGGTGTTAGTTACACTATTTATAACTCAAGAACGGATGAACCGATTTGGCTGAAAATTGGTGGAGAGGTAGCTTAGAACCAGGAGACGGACATAGGATACTTTTTATCCCATTCGACCGCGTTTCCGTCAAGTCACTATAAAACGTGGTATAACAAAAACGCATCTGACATGGAATAACAAAACGCAAATGACAATGGAATAACAAAACGTAAATGACAGCTAAACGTAATTTTGTCTTTGTTGGTTTGTCCGTCAATCACGCTGCAAAAAACCTACGGATTGACGTGATTTTTTTAGATAGGTTGAGAACCTGTAGAGTGTAAAGCATCCCGGAAAATCAAAGAGTACCCTCGGGATTTTAAAAACTGAATCCACGCGGACGAAGTCGCGGGCATCAGCTAGTATGATAATAAAGAAGACTTTTTATTCAATAAGATGTTAGTAGCTCACCCAATTCAGTTTGGACTAGAGTGCGGTATTAAAAATGATATCGGGCAAGAGATTAAAATCTTATTTGTAACTCTAAACTGAATGTCGAAAGCAATCGAAGATGGTCGATCAGATTCATATCAGAAGTCGTTTACTTACTTAGCAAACCCCATTATCGAGACACTGGTAGCAACTTAAATAGATAAACTTTGAAATTGTTATTGAAACTGTTATTGGAAGTATCAATTTTTGCTATGAATGTAAAAAACAAGATGGTGATGGACCTAATTTAAAGCGAATAAGAACATTTGCAGTAAATGCATCTTTGGCTCCTAGGAATTCATCTGCCCTTAATAATCCTTGATCGTAGTTTTTAAGCGGGAGCGCCAAAAGAAGCTGTTTACAAAATTTACATTAAATTAAAGAAAAATGGTGAGTACTGTTTAAATAGAATAACAATTATATCTTACGTTCCTGAATATTAGTAGACAAGTGAAGACAAAGCACAAACTAAAATTTCATTAAACTGATCTCTACCACAGACAAAAAGCTTTTCTTTTATAACCCTATATTTGTTTCTTTACGTCCGGAGCACGATAAAGGATGTCGGTGACAATACTAGGATGTCAATTTTGCGAGTTCACAAGCCAATCCTCGGTTTGCGGCGTCCGAGAAGGGTCAAGTATTTGTTTGGAAATCAAACACTCATCTCCTGCCCGTTGTTTGTCTGTGTCTGAATTGCTTTAGAATTCCAGAGCTCTGCTGCAAACTGAGATAAACTTATCCGACATTTGTGCGGCAAACTTAGCAGCTTACATTTTCAAATTCCTAATTTAATTTATTTCTGTTATACCTACTACAGGTGGTGAAATCATTAACATCGTTGATAGAATCGTAGTTTTCATTGTACTAGCTATCGATAGTATTAAACAAAACGAAGTATATGTTGGAAAATCTGCTGCGGGATTATCAAAAAATTATTGCTTCACTATGACGATCGCAATCTGATTGGCTGAATTTATGGCATTTTTGCTGCATCAATGCATTTTAACCAATAGCGAGAGGTGTTTAACCAATAAATAATCAGGGGTGATTTTGATCGTCGCACTGATGTAATCATTTTTAGGCAATCCCACAGCTGGATTTGTTGGCAGAAGATAATAATATAATAATAAATATTTCATTCACTATTGAACTATTTTTGTTTTCATAATATTATTAATGAGTTAGGTATAATAATAAATCAGTGGATAATGTTTCATATTTTATTTATGTACTATGTATAAAATTCTTAAACAGATAATAATGTTCCACCTCTCAACCTCAATAATAATTATTTATCCGAGAAGGTTGTTAAGTTAATAAAGGAATTGTATGAAGTTATCAATAGAAGTTCTAATTTCAAAGAAAATCAAGTTCTTACTGCGAATCATCTTGGTAAACTTGGTGTTGGACTTGGAACCAATTAATTAGTTAAAGAATTATATTCAAAGAATAATTTTCATTTGATTCTTTCTTTTGTCCTCCTTTTGGTTAATGGCTTTTCTTAACGCACAATGCATTCCACCATTTGTTGTTGTTTGTGGGGTGTTGAATTGAAAACTATGTAAGTACATAGGTACCTTATTCAGCGTGAATGATGGAACTTTAAAGGAAATATTAGCAACAACCAGTAACAGCATCGTGTTTATTACCTAAGCAATTTATAACTTGCATCCATTATATTGCCAAGTAAAGTTGGATTTGTATATTGTGGTAAGTTTTACCCTTCTTGAATATGGTTTCTTCAGACACCTGACATTTTGAAAGTGAGTAACGAACTACAATACATGAGAATAATTTACGCAGATATTTAAGGCATTATATCTACAAATTAAGTGAACTATCAAATAAAGTCAAACGACAGAATTATCTAGGAACCTTGGCTGTTGGACAGCTATACGCAAACAAAAATTCTGACTTAGTTAATAAAACTCGCGAAAATAAAATACGCATAATTCTTAAGTCAATAAAGATTCAATAGCCTCATATTTTTTTGTAGGTAATCTATTCAATCAGAACACTCAAAGATGCTTGAAGACAGTACTTACAAGATTCTTTCAAAGAGTTCAGTAATGTTATTATCCAGAATTTCTGTACAGTCAATGAGATAATTAAATGGCGCAAGTGATAACTTACGATCTCCGTTTATCCTATCGGTTCTATTAATAATATAATGCAGCCATTTGTCGCATTTGTCAACACAATAGAGACCCGGTGGGTCGTCCACAAGGAACCCACGTGCGACGCGGGCGGGCACCGAGTGTCGGACTGCGCCGGGAAGATGCGCAGAACCCTTAACATACCCCTTATTAGTATTACCTACCGAACCTTTAAACAAAGAACTTCCAATCAATTAAGGTCAAATTCCCGCATTGGGGATACCAGCCTCTACTTGTGCCGATGAAAGGGTATTGAATCGACTTTACTTTTCAAACACTCGAAACTATGCTCAGGATTTAACACTGGCATATGACGCGGTAAAAGAAGAAAAACGCGCAATATGCGCCGAAAAGAGACGGTTATATAAAGATTAGCTGTAGGGCGGAGAGAGATAGCTTTAGTCATTTTGTAAGCTGATAACCAGAGGCAGTGAACAGAGCGAGGGGAACCATATTCTGGCGCGACTCTGCATGAATGTAATGAATTAAGATTCATTTGTTCAAGCAAAGACTTTATGCGAGCGCTTGAATCGTCCTTAAAAAGCTCTGAACGTTTACTGTTTTATTTTAGCATATTCAATTATGTAAGCATTGACTTAGGTATCTGGCATCTAATTGTTAAGTATTGTTAAGGTTACTTAAATATGCTCCAATAGAGATCTTGAAGACAACGAACTAAAGTGTACCTAATTTAATTTACTAGATGCACGTTCTAACGATTTAGACTTCACAGTTCTTTGTGAAGGAAAACAATTTGTACAGAGAACAGAATAGATTCAAGGTCTCTTTGACCTCCTTAGCTCTAAGAGGAAACAAAAAATATAAAGATATTGAATCTTAGGAAATGAATATTCACAAACTAAGCCTCATTATCCCTATCGATTCAAGGATACATCTTACTCTAAAATACATGCGCTACGTCATAAAAGTCTAGCTACGTTTTAAAACAAAGCAAGAGGAACAAGACCAAAACCATTTTGTGTGCATAGCCTGGCGGGTGATTATGATTACTCTCGTTGGAACTTGGGAGTACAGCTAGTGATTTTTACCTATACATCCGAGGAAGTGCAACAATCCATCATTGGATCCTCGCGTAACCACGGCCGCGGCACGCACACTAGCCGCCACCGCGCACACTAACGCAACACACCTCCTCACGCGAAGGGAAAATCTTCACACACGACACAGATAAACATGTCAACTGCTAGACATTGTTACCCTAAAGTCCTTGCAGGTTACACACCACTAGATCACCATTTTGCACAAACAATAACACAAACAGCATGGATTAACACAGAAACACTCGATTATTTCGCAATATCACCCGCGTTCAATTCACGAAGACGAATGTTTCGTCAAAAATACGCGTAGATGTCGTAGTGGCAAGTCAACGACTGCTCTCCCCGCCCTATTCCAGAGGCGAATGGTGCCGCCATATTGAATCTCACTTCACGGGCGCGTAGCCGTCCATCTAGCGGTGGACACGAGAACCAAAATAAACTTAAGTTCATACACAATGATCCTACTATGTACCTATTTCAAAACTTACCCTACACTAGGTACGTGCGTACTACTAGTGACAGTTTCATGCTTCAATGAATCGACGCACATCTCTTTATGATTAATAAGCCTGAACTTTTATTCAAAAATCTTTAGTTAAGTACATTAAAATTTGAAACGCTTGGGGCATGGTTGTATAGCAAGGCACGATGTAATATCGGCCGGTTTCGTGAGAGAGCGCTGCTGTAACTTGTGAAAAGTCATTGAATAAAGATGAATACCCGTAAATATTACAATAATGTGTAGATGTGGAGTTCATTTAGTTTTTGTTAATTGTATTATCGCGGCTCCCGCTAATCTAACTAACGGATTTTATAAAGTTAGCGCAATCTAATTTATGACTCGTTAAGTTATTCAGTGTACTTTACGATAATTTCCAGTTGAAGAAGAATCGATAACGTCTGTTCTAATACGAAGTTAGGTACTACAAACCTATTATTCTTCTTTATCAAGCAATAGACATCCATTGTTGACCAAAGGTTTCTTGCATGGACTTCCACAGGCTTTGGTCTTGCGCCGCCTGCATCCAGCGGCTCGCTGCGACTCGTTTGATGTCATCAGTCCACCTAGTGGGGGGTCTGCCAACACTGCGCTTCCCGATGCGGGCTTGCCACTCGAGCACCTTAAGACCCCAACGATAGGACCATCAGCTCTTCGAACTATGTGCATGGTCACATAGTGCGAATCACAAACCTACCATAGAGTGTTAAATTCTTTCAGACGGTAACTATCTACTTTGCCATCGGTATGTAATTTAAAACTTCGATTGGAAATTAACCAACAAGATATTATACAAATCAATACCAAATCTAACTTAACAGGATAAAAGTTTAAAGACTGTAACCCACCTTCATATTGTTTTTGTTCGTACCCGGACCATAATAATCGGGAAATAAATAAATATAAGAGAGATAAATTCTCTTCCTGAGAATATCCGCAACAGTCCATCTGTTGCTGTTTTTAAGTCGAAACTGAAGCAGCATTATCTTCCTCTCTGCGCTAATTTCATCTATTTTTTTTTCTTATATATAATTTATAGTATATGTACAGTATTATATTATTATTATAGTATTATTACTATTTATTAAGTAACATAATATGTAGTATAAATTGTATACTTAATTATTATAATATTATGTATAAGTATATTAGTATTTTAATATAATAATATTTTGTATTGTATATCTGTAGCCATTTATTAATTTTTAAAGATTTCCTTAGTACCTACCTACCTCTACATGTTCTCACTGTTCTAACATTCGAGGGCTTCTCGAAATCTCTTCCTTAGAGATAAGCTGTCCTTGTGCACGTCCTTTATATCTTTGTTTCAGTTTTATATTACTGGTACTAAATGAATAGATAAATAAATAACGAATAGATTGACACCTTATTCATCAAAATCACCTCAATAGTGAAGCCTCTACGGAGAAAGTTGGAACAAACTTAAATAGACGTACATACATACACGGATTACTAAAATCGTAACCCTTCCTTCTGGATTTGCCTTAGACAAAAATAAACTTTAAGATCCATTAAAGTGTAATAAGCGAAGCGCATACTTAGATCCTTCGACGGCCTGTGGTCTGGGTCAGAACTTCTTCGTGCCATGAATGGCCGACCACTATCCAAGTATCCATTAGACTTGCGCCGCTTATCCAAACACACTCCGCCAGTTCACAATACCGTTGGATTCGTTGGATTAATCAACTAGCGAGCCATGTTTGATCATGATGCTTGAACAGGTTTCAAATAAATCACAAAGAAGAAAAATAGAACACTATTATAATAATACAGGGTATTATTCTTCCTATACTCTATTATGTTTGCACCTACCTACTTGCTCTTATCTCCAGCATAGATATGATACAGTCAAAACACATAACCGGTCAAAACCACTTTACCTGTGAAAAACAGTCAAAAGTAATTTTGACTATGGACTCTGGTCAAAACCACTATTGACTGACGAAATGTTGGGTAATAAGAACAACCCGAAATACATCCGGAAATCCTCACCAGCTCTCGCCGCAGTTTTCGTGGTTATTTTATTTATAATCACCCAGACTGTTGGTTAGGTTAGAAAGAAATTCGTCAAAACCCTGTTAACTGAGAAAATATTGGGTAATACACCCAGAAATACTTGCACCCAGAAATCCTCACTGTTGGTTAGGTTAGAAGGCTTCATGGTTATTTTTTATAACAACCAAGAAACGCCTATTGATACCCGGAATTTAAAGTTCAATAAATCACTTATCACTGATCAAATTGAACTAAATCAATTCATTTAAATGAATAAATTAATGTATTTTTTTTTTGATTTTTTTTTTAAGATTTTGCCTGCGAAATTCATTCAAGACTGTTTTTGACTAAGGACATCGATCAAAATCATTTTTGCCTGATTTTCGCAACCAAAAGTGATTTTAATCAGTTATGAGTTTTGACCGTAACATAATACTCAGTTTAGAAGTATTTAAAATAATGAAACAATAAATCTAATGAAAGCAGGTATATAAGGTAGCGTTAACTTAATATGTAACAGCTCTTAATTCATAGGGTAAAAAGATGTATAAATAGTGAGAACATAGAATTATATATATCGATTTATTCTATTAGGTAAATTACAATCTTAAACCTATATGAAATTTTAACTCCAAAAAACCATTGCCTTAGATAAGATTATAAGGCAATGGATATTGCGCATTCATGCTCAATGATCATAAAACATTGATAGCCTAGTGTTGACTGTGATCTCCTATTCTGGGGGTCGAAAGTTCGATCCCGGGCACGCACTTCTGATTTTTCAGATAGATAGATAAATTCTTTATTGCTACACACTTAAATAATATTTACAATGAAATTAAAACTAAGAAAAAGAAAGTACGCAAAGGCGGCCTTATCGCTTTAAGACTCAGAGGTTCCCAAACTTTTTTTGCTCATAGACCCCTTTCAAAAGTTTGCTGGTTCCGGTGGACCCCCTGCAGCTAAATTTCTATCATATTTCCAGTCGACAAAAAATGTGATGATAAATTATGAAAATTGGCGTTGCGAGTGAGTTCCAACCACGAAAACAACATTCTTTGAAAAAAAAAGAGAATTGATTGGTAAATTAATTAATTGATTGTGCTGTGAGTGGATGTCAAAAGTAAAGTTGACCATTCAAAAAGAAGTGATTCCATCTCAAGCTTACATTTTTGACATCTACTCACAGCACAAAAACCAATCAATTCTCACTTATTTTATTTAGAAAACTCGGAGTGGTAAAAAAAAAAAATAGTATATTTTCTTGTGTTGTATTTATTCAAATACTATGTAAGTAACTATTAATTATTATTATTGTTATCATATTTTACAATATTATATTAAGTAAGTATAGTAAATCAAAATATAATTGTACCTACAATCAAAATTAAACATTAATAACGTAGGTAACGTAACTTAATGGGAGGGATGTACTTGATGTATTGACAGCAAATTATCAATATTTGGCTTTAGTTTTGTTAGGAATAACCGCATATCTCCCCGTTCTGTGATATTCAATCTGCTCCTTTTTTTTGTTAAAAGGTTTGTTACGGCACTAAAACTTTTTTCGACAAGATACGACGAGGGAAACGCTATCAAAAGCTTTCTCGCAATTCCCCACAGTCCAGGATATTTTTCGGGTATTTCTGCCTGCAGCCAAAATGTTTGATACCCTCTTTTAAATTTCACCTTCAGCTCCTCATTAGTGCTAAGCTCAACTAGCTCCTCTTGTAATATCACATTCTCCACTTCCGTTTCATCAAATGGATTTATGATCCATGGTGGTATTTCCATTAACAGAATATCTTCAAATCTTATTTTGAAGTCATCATGCAGGGCGATTAAATGTTGAACGTATGTCTGAATATTCTCATCGAGGCATTCTACCTGTACAAGTTTGGAAACTGGGAAAATTCGCGCCGACTGATATTTTGCTTCATAAATTTCAATTTTCCAATAAAAACTGAAATTACACCCTTTGTTTTTATTAAATTGAAGCTGTCCCCTTGTAGTTGTAAGTTAATATCATTAAATTTTTTGAACAAATCCGTCAAATACGCGATGTCTGCTTTGAATTTGATCAGGTTACCTTTTAAATTTGGATCTTTACTTTCCAGAAATTCTAAAACTGATTCAAAGAGTGAGTAAAATCTTGTTAAACATGCACCAGCGTACTTCAGTATGTAAGAGCAATCGTCGGAAGTCTTCATCATTTTCATCGCACAATTGTGCAAATAAACGCGTATTCAATGCATTGCTTTTTATTTTGTTAACTGCATTAATCACAAATTGAAGTGATTGGTGCAATCTATCACTCAAATTTTTCGCTACTAGGTGTTGTCGGTGGATGACACAGTGAATTGCAGTTACCTCTGGTATAATTTTTTTAAGATGGCTTATAAACCCACGATATCGCCCGACCATGGCAGGAGCTCCATCTGTTGCCACCGAAATAACATTAATTGTGAATGGAATTGATTTTTCCTTAAAAAAATCACTCAGGACATTAAATATTGATTCACCTTTAGTGTCCGTCTTCAAAGTTTTCGCAAATAGTAGCTCTTCATGAATTTCTTCGTCCATAACAAATCGAACATAAGCCAATAATAATGCTTCATTACCAGGTAAAGTCGACTCGTCCAGTTGAATAGAAAAATGAGTTTTTTGCAGATAACTACACAAGAAACTTTCAATATCAGAGCTCATTTCATCAATACGTATTTGTACGGTGTTGTTACTCAAAGGATTTTTTTTGAGTATGTCAAATGGAGATTTGTGCAGAACAGTTTTTATAACTTCTTCAACAGCGGGTAAAATTAACTGTTCTCCAATAGTGTGTGGTTTTCCAGATTTCGCTATAAGTAATGAGATATTGTAAGACGCCCGCAAACCATCATCGTTACTTTCAGACGTTGAAGCGAACAGACTTTGCATGGTGGGTCTCTTTTCATATTTATCCTTCAATGTTTGAAAATATTTTTTCGGCCGCGGCGGTGCTTTGCAAGTCTCGACACGTTGTACTGATTATGGAATATTACAAGTTTTTACAAGTAACAGTCGCTGAGCTTCTTAAAATATTATCTGCCTACATTGATAGGTGAAGTCAAGCCAACATTTTAGTTCTTCACTATCGAAACCAGATAAATTTTCGTGGACCCCCGCTTACGAATTGTGGACCCCCATTTTTCTGTCACGCCAACGTAGACCCCCGTCGAGTTTCCCGTGGACCCCTGGGGGTCCACCTGGACCACTTTGGGAATTACTACTTTAAGTGATCTCCTCCAGGCAACTTTCAGAGCTATGAGCTTAAATAGCACATGCTTCAACGATGAAGGAAAACATCGTGAGGAACCCTACACACCAGAGAGTATTCCATAATGTTCTCGAAGAAGTCCGCCAAGTCGCGTTGGGACAGCGTGGTGGACCTTCTTTGCGAGGAGTCCAGCGCTCAGTAGTGAGCCGTTGATGATGTTGTTGATGGGTTACGATGATGATGATGATGATCGTATAAGCATGAATAATTGCCCGCGACTTAGTCCACGTGGATGAAATTTTTAAAATCCCCTTGGGAACTCTTTGATTTTCCAGGATAAAAAGTCGTAGCCTATGTCATTCTCCAGGTCCTCAACTACACCTATGCAAAAAATAAAAAATCTGTAGCTCTGTTGCGGCGTGCTTGAAGGACAAACCAACACACTTTCACATTTATAATATTAGTAGATATTATTTATAATATTAGTATGGTTAGTAAGGATTAGTGTAGTGTAGTATTCTCAGTGCTAAATTATTCTACTAAAATAAAAACATTGTCGCTACCTTTCTTATTATGAAAAAAAAATATTATGTAGTAAATACAATAATTATGAACTGTGAGATTCTTTAAATCATAATAGGAGAAGGATTATTACAAAATAATATAATATTATATTGTAAGGAAAAACCCACTTAAAAGAAATTTAATATGTAACATTATTTACCTTATAAGTATTTTATGTTTTAAGTATGCTAATGATAAAGAAATTTTTGAATGTATTAAGTTTACAATGTACAAATACAAAAGTTTGGAAATAAAAGGGTTTTATTATTATTATTAGTAAGGATTAGTAGGATAGGTAGTCTATTTGGGTTAAGACTATCTCACAATCTAACATCGTTCGAGTTTTGCTAGGTTGCCTAGCAACCTAAATCTCTGTATAATTATATGACTGTCGTGTAATTAATACAATATTTTAATTTGCAATAACAAATATGGATGTCAATAATTAAGATAAAAACTATAGGATAGTTTTATCTTTTCTTCTTTTAAGTTGGACCAAATTACAGATAGTTACGAAGTTTGATCAAAATCAGTTCAGTAGTTTCAAAGTTTATCATCATATACATTATATTGTGACACGAGATTTTTATATATATAAATGTATTCCGTTGGAGGCTGGAGCTGGAGGGGAGTGAAGAATATTTTTTTGTATAATTGTAATGTCTGCACTAAACGGCGGATGACTGATGTAATATTAGTACGTCTAACGCCGAAGAGTAGCGACTTTATACTGTGTGAAATACAAAAAATGTTATTTAATTTAAATATTTTTTGTTTTATTTATCATGACTACGGTAAATTAAGTCGAAGACATAAATAAATGAATAAAAATCTTTGCCCTACATACCAAGCATGATATTACTATTAGTTACGCACGAATATAAACTTACTGCTTTTATGGCATTAAGGATTGTATCACACTGGCGTTTGGAAACGACGGCGTGTTAATGATGCATTTGCGGACAAATTCTTTTTAGTTACACTTAAAGTAGACCTACTTTCGAATATATTGACCTTTACATTTACATGGAGAGTGGTCGAGAACACCGTTGCTATAGAAAGGTAATCAATGCCTTTAGGGGAATACTGCATTCCTAAGAATGTTTCCTGCGAGATTTTCTGTTTAGAACTTTGTTACTATACGTAGACGGACAGGCTCGCCTACTAATCGATCACGAAAACAGTTGATCTAAGCAGTTGCTACTTGCGTAAATTGCACGGATACTTATGCTTAATACCGACGCGAAATTTTGGCAGCGGAACCGCTAAGGCTGCGACATGAGTACAATATGCGAAATAGAAGCGAAACTGCCTCTTCTATCGCAAATATTTTACTGTGAAGGCCTATTTCACCATCGCCAAGTAAACTTTAATCGACGAATAAAGTTGACGTTGTGATAGTTTTTGTATTGGCAATCTGTTAAAAATTCAGTTAAAACTGGCGATGGTGAAATACGTCGTTTTGCTTTCCCATGCGATTTCGGCGCTGTAATCTAACGTCAGTTACATAAATCTCCACCTCCGCCGCTTTTAGACACATCTTACACACTTCTTCTGCTCTTCTCTTCTTCTTTTCTATTCTTGTACTTCTACATGTGATACCGTGCGTCACAAGATTGGGAGAAAATGCTTTAGCATTACCTCCAAATTTTTGTGCTACGTTGTGCAGTAAAGTGAATTAAAAAAAATTGTGCGACGGTCAAATAACCGTTCGCGCTGATAAGTACGTAAGTGTAGTAACGCAATAAAACTGTTTATTGCAGTTATTCAAGCTCGCCTTCGTAAGCGGCTTCCAAATTAGATACCCGTACACTAGGTTCATTAACAACCAGAGCTGCACATTACACACACTGAATTGAGTTTTGAGCGTGTTCTCAGGCATCATTAGCAAAGCAAACTATATGAAAATTTAGTTTTAGTTTTAACACCAATTATAAACCAAAGTATACATTCAAGCGCAGTTAATATTATGTACTACGCTATATACTATTCTGCTCTTCATAATAAATCATATATGCATACCTAGCTTAATATTTTGTATGCAATAGTATAGCTTATTCAAATTTAGTCACAGTGTTTTCGTGTCAATCCAAATAGATGCTGATGCATAACTATTGCTGTGCTATAAAATATCTACTTGATGCTACAATGTCTTATATCTTAACAGCCCTTTGTGTCTGTTAGATCAAGTAGGTGAGGCAAATTAGGAATGGAAAGCTTCTGTTTTGTCTCTGAAAGACTGATAATATTTGTGTGGTCTAAATTTAAAGGATTTACGGATTCGCACTCTCTTTGTTTTTGTCGCTTTTTATTATTATTTTTTAGTTTTATTAAACCTTAATAGTGCACTTGAGCATATAAAGAATTACAGTATTTCTGTAAGAAAAATTATAGTGCTTTTACACCCACTATAAGATCTCCTGTTTTTTGTACAAGCAAATTTAAATCAAGATTCGTTTTTCGTCACTTTTCTATACCTTGTGCCTCGTAATGAAAAATCGTGCCTGCTAATATTGGTGTCGAGTCATCGGCCAGGATATATAGGAAACTATCGACACATAAGCCCCATATAATTCACAAATAATACATATTAGGGTAAGCGATACAGTGATTGGCCGTTTAAGGTGAACATTGACTTTAAACATTTATTCCATCGAATTAAGGCTCAAAACCGAATAACATTTGTTCTCAAACTGTTGAGTATGAATCTGAGAATTCAAATAAAGCACAAGTGTGATCTTATTGCATCTCTTTATTAACTTTAACGCAATAAACTTAAAAATGAAGCCCAAAGTACGATCATTGGCCTTTGAGCATAGCGAATGCCATACCAAAAGTATAATGATTACCATGTTAATCATTATACGTTTATATAGATTAGCACTGCTGATCTATATAATGCGTTATGCCAATCACTAGTGAAATTTATTAGAATCACACTAAAATATGCGATAGTGATGTGCAGGTATAGGATATTTTGTATCTATTAAGCCCTAAGTCGATAAATTAGTAGGTAGGTACAATTAAAAAATAACGTAAAGGTAATGATATAAAATATATTTCGTAACTAAGTAAAACTAAGTAAAGTAGGTATGATGTTACTAAGAGGTCATCATCATCATTAGCAACCCATCGACGGCTCACTACTGAGCGCAGGTCTCCTCTCAGAGAAGGGTTATAGGCCATAGTCCACCACGCTGGCCCAATGCGAATTGGCAGACTTCACACACCTTCGAGAACATTGTGAAGAACTCTCAGATGTGCAGGTTTCCTCACGATGTTTTCACGATATTTAATCGCTTAAACGCACTTGACTCCGAAAAGTCAGAGGTGCGTACCCGGGCTCGAACCTGCGACCATCCAAATAGGAGACCACAGTCCTAACCTATCACTGCTCCTAAGAGGTACTTATCCGCATTATAAACATTCTGGTTTTAATAAGGCAATCTTAACTTATTACAATCGGTAAGTAGGTTCACAATACGTAACATAATATAGCAGCTGAAGGTATCACTTGTCTTAAAAATAAACAAATAAAATTCTTTCATAAAATTAAATTTCTAAAAAAACAAAAAAAATCTTTTCTTAAAAATAAATTGCCATGCAAAATTAAACATATTTTTTTTTCAAAAGTTATTATTATATTATAGCTTATCGGATCATGTCCGACGTCTTGCGTCAATGAAGTTGCAGTAAAATCGCAAGTAACATATCCGTAATAATATTATAAATACGAAGGTGTGTTTGTTTGTTGGTTTGTCCTTAAATGACGCTGCAACAAAGCTACGGAACATCGTGATTTTTCTACATGGTATAGTTGAGGTCCTCGAAAGTGACATAGTCTACTATGCAGATATCTTGGAAAATCAAAAAGCTCCCGCGGGATTTTCAAAACAAAATCCACGCGAATGAAGTCGCGGAAATAAAGTAGGTATTTATTATATAACAAAAAGGATTACTTTTGTATCATAAATTCCCAAATTCCACTTCAAAACTGTTACCGAGATAATCCGATATAGGTAGATATTATTATAAATCTTGGAAATGGTCTATCTGAATATAAAAATTTCAGCGTGACTTGAAGTTACGAAGTACCTAGCTATTATTTCATCTGTGTTTGACAGACAAACGAACATACATCAATACCTTTCGTATTTTTAATATTGATATGGTAGAACATTACTTGTCAACATGTTTGACAAGTCAAAACTTGACAAGACTTGTTTGGTCATTAGGTATTTTAGCCTTAAAAATAATAAACAGACTTGCATTTAGGTAGGTATACTAATTGTTCAGTATCGACTTTGGTCCATCACTACGAATTTTTGATTGTTTTGTACAAGAATTGGCATACTTAAAAGTACAACGATTAGCACGGCCAAAAACGTAAAAATATAATGATTGACCCTGCTAATATCTAGTTACTGCAGTTAAGCAGTTACTACTGTAATTGGCACTCATGCTAATCAACTCATCTTCTATACAAGTGGAGGGTACTAACTTTGACCTACACTTTTTTACGTTGGTTTGAGTCTTTTACCATCAATTAAGGCATGTAAACCTAAATTGAATCATAAATAACATATAGGAAGGCTTATCTTCCAATTTGAATGCAAAAAAAGTAGGTAAAAAACAATTTTAAAATGCCTGATTCTTATGATTTTTGTAATAATCTACACTTTCACTGTCGTCGTCACAAAACTATTTTTTTTCAAGGGTTACTAATTCATTATTTTAAAAACTGCCAGTTTTATATAGGAGTGATGTCAACGTAGAAAAATACCAATATTTTTTTATACCTTTTGCGCAAATAAAACTGATAATAAACCAATTTTAAAGTCAAAAGGCCAATGATTGAGGGGTGGCCAAGATTACTACGGCTTACCCTATTTCGTTCGTAAATTTGTCATTTTACGAGCAAATGTATTAAAAAATGTATTAATAATATGGTTAAGTCGGTATTGAATCAGCTATGTGAGAGCCTCATTAGCCCAACGGTTAGAGGCACTGAAAACTGAATGACCAACGGTTCGATCCCAATCCGTTCCACTATTGTCGTACCCACTCCTAACATAAGCTTTTCGTCTTATTTGTGATAGGAGAATATTAGTCGAGATCAGCTTATTATTCTTTATAAAGATAATTTAATATAAAAAAATTCTTTTTAAAAAACCGACTTCAAACTTCCACGCCACTACAAAGTATATAATTTATTGTTGATATTTTAAAAACCGCTCGACCGATTTCGATAAAATTTACATAGGACCACCTGGGAAGTATACCGTTTAAAACAAAAAAAGAATTTTTCAAATTGGTTCAGGCATCTTCGAGTAAACGGTGAACATAACTACATAAAAAAAAAGATTCTGACGAATTGAGAACCTCCTCCTTTTTTGAAGTCGGTTAAAAAAAAGAAAATGCTGTGCATGTTTCACTTGATAAATTTTATTGCATTTAATTTATGTGAAACTATTTATTTTAATCGCGTCAGTTCATAACGTGTACGCATCGTCGTGGTTTTGCCTCGTTTGCCGCATTATCACCCAGCTGCTACCCGATCTATTTGCATTCGGTATAACGGGAACTGTATTGAAATAACGTTATATTATTTTGATATTGTTTACTAGTACCACAGAGTAACGAAGGTAAGGTTCATACAGAGGTTCGACGAAGCCGTCTAGACAGGGCAATCGTGCGGTGGGTGCGGTAAGTGCGGAGCGAGGTACGCTCCCGTGTAAGCCTCGGTTACCTGGGAGCTATAGTAAAGGGTTGACATATTACGCTTGCGTAAAATTTTTAATAATCCTTCCTTACTCTGCCATAATATAAGAGTTAATTAATTGAAGTGCACATTATTATGTATTATAATTATATTATTACTTATGAAACGAACTCACTATGGTACATACAACGTGTGCTGTTGCAAATTGTACTTCATCTTCATACATAAATAAAGAATTACGTTATCATCTGTTTCCACATGACGAAGAAAGGTATGCTATGGTTTTTATTTACAATCATTCCTATCTATATATACTCTATGCCTAATATTATAAAGAGGAAAGGTTTGTTTGTTTGTACCGAATAGGCTCTAAAACTACTCGACCGATTTTAACCTTTTTTCACCAATAGAAAGCTAAATTATCAGGAAATAACACATAGGATATAATTTATTTTTAAAAAATTAAAGAGATAATAAAATAGCAAAATTTCGCATATAAAATTCATAATTCGACGTGCGCTGAGAAAACTATTGATGATACATAAAAATTATGTACTACATGATTAAAATACTCATTATTACCTACCTACAATAAAGTCCGCGAGGGCATATAGCTAACTATCATAGTTAAGTCACGTCCTTTCGTCCCTTAAAATTGACGAAATGGGGGACTTTCAAAGTAGTATATAATTTCAGTTATATTCTGAACTTGAACAACTATGGTACTTGAACAACAAATACTAAAATTAGAAAAGTATTACAAAGGAAATGAAATATTACAAAGAAATAATTAAATTTTTATGGGCATCAGTATTTTAAACTTGACTTCACAATAATGTTAATAGATGGCGCTGTCATGTACTATCGCAAAAACAGTTACATCAACATTTTTGTCTATCAAGTGATACTTATTATTATTATTCTGTTATCGAACATCAATAAAACTATTAATAATTATCAATAGTGTTATTAAATTTATATATAGTTCACGTCGTTGTTTATGCATAAAGCCGCAACACGAATCATTATTAATGTGTTCGTGCTGTGCACAGATAGTAATCACTAGCTGACCACGTGATCATATTTTAGAAAGCTTATAATTATCTCCGACATTATGGGGCGCGGTCCCATGTTGATGGTACTCAAACTTCTTGTTTTCGTGTATAAGTATATAACTCATAATATATGTAGTACAGCTTTTTAGTCTAAAATATGTTTATAAATGTTTATTTGCATGCGGCGGAGTTGATTTGCATGCGACCACTGAAGCGGCCAGCAAAGAAACTGGTTTTATTATTGATTCAACTACCTAATAATATTTTAATTACAAATATTTTTAATTTTTGGTTATTGATTAATTGTTACTGTTTATTGTTATGTTGGTGTGAAATATAGTACAAATTATAAATATTACCTAATAGAAATTGTTTCCTTGTGATAACCCTAGCATAAATACACTGTCGCGACGCATGTCTAGACGCTGGCGGCATTTTCGACGAGATCAAAGGCGTCGACATACTGATCTCTTCCTTATACTGTGCTAGTACATATCAGTATAATAAATGGGACACTGATATTTTGAGAATACTTAGATCGTCTAGGCACAGCATTTTAAGCAATATTGTATTTTAACAAGTGGAAAGAAAGGATGTCTGTTGTAAGGTTCAAACTTCAAACGATTTTTAGGGTTCCATACCAAAATGGTAAAAATGGAACCCTTATGGTGAGACTTTCTCCGTCCGTCTGTCCGTCCGTCTGTCACAGTCGATTATTTCAGTAACTATTAAAGCTATCGACATGAAATTTGGCATAGTTGTGTATAATAGTGGCCCAAAATCATTAGAATAAAGAAAAATCGAAAATTATTTTTAGTTTTAATAAAAAAAGGGGGAAAATCGGGGGTTTGAAATTTCAAAGTAAAATAACTATATCGAGTGGGGTATCATATGAAAGGCCTTTACTTGTGCATTCTAAAACAGTTTTTTATTTATTTCTATATATAATAGTTTTTGATTAATCGGCCAAAATGTCGAAAAAAATACCGTTCCCCCCCCCCCCATTATCTCCGAAGTTTACCAATCGAAAAATCTGAAATAATTATGGTCAATAGAGGTTTATGTATATTTTACAGGAAAAATAAAAGCAACGCGAAAATAATTTTAGTTTGATTAAAAAAGGGGGAAAATCGGGGGTTTGAAATTTCAAAGTAAGATAAATATACCGAGTGGGGTATCATATGAAAGGCCTTTATTTCTGCATTCTAAAACAGTTTTTTATTTATTTCTATGTATAATAGTTTTTGAGTAATTGGCCAAAATGTCGAAAAAAATACCGTTCCCCCCCCCTTATCTCCGAAGTTTACCAATCGAAAAATCTGAAATAATTATGGTCAATAGAGGTTTATGTATATTTTACAGGAAAAATAAAATCAACGCAAAAATTATTTTAGTTTAATTAAAAAAGGGGGAAAATTAGGGGTTTGAAATTTCAAAGTAAGATAATTATACCGAGTGGGGTATCATATGAAAGGCCTTTACTTGTGCATTCTAAAACAGTTTTTTATTTATTTCTAGATATAATCGTTTCTGATTAATCGGCCAAAATGTCGAAAAAAATACCGTCCCCCCCCCCCCCCCCCCTCTTATCTCCGAAGTTTACCAATCGAAAAATCTGAAATAATTATGGTCAATAGAGGTTTATGTATATTTTACAGGAAAAATAAAACCAACGCTCTAACCAGCATTGTTTTTTTTATATTGACAATAAACCTTTACAAACAAAGTTAACGATAAATAAGCAAATTAATATAATATTATCGTTTTACTTTTACTTTTGGAGTATGGAACCCTCGGTGCGCGAGTCCGACTCGCACTTGGCCGGCTTTATTTAAGTCTCATTCTAAGTTCTGAGCGCAGAGCCTAGAGTATAATAAACTACTTGAATAGAATAGAATAAAATGGAAATATTTTTTATTCAAATAAAATTTTTACAAGTGCTTTTGAATCGTCTGGCTCTACCACTGGTTCGGAATGCCCTTCCTACCGAGAAGAACCAGCAAGAAACTCGGCGGTAGCTCTTTTCAAAAAATAATTTACAATACAGTACAGGTTAATCATTACTGTCTAATGACTCGCTGGAGCGAATTATATCCACGCTTTTGTCATTTATATAGTCTTCAATTGTATAATATGCTTTGTCCATGAGAGAAGTTTTGTTATATTATATTATAATATTAGTCACGATGATACTTATCATGTCATGTCATGTCGGTGAAATTTGGCACAGAGACAGCTTTCATTACGGAGATGGTCCCAGTAAATGTTAATGCCGGGAAAGCAAAGAGTTCCTATGAGGTTTTATAAAACGTAAATAATATAATCAACGTATGAGAACCATTCCTGCAATAGAGAGGAAATAACTAACGTACCTAATAAAATTATTTCGTTCACCCTTGTGCAAGGCAAGGTTTACTGTACCAAGGCTTTAGCGGCCCACGCATTGTTTTTAAATATGTAAAATTTATGAACAAGAATTTCGCTCGTTTAAAAAGGTTTCGCATATGGAACGTATTATTTAGCCTTTTGCTTTGTAATCTTTTTCTTCTTCGTCTCAACAGACTCTCAACCCATCGCCGCGCCGGTCCAAAACTGGACACCGGTCGGTCTTCTCTTAGTCGTCGGTCATCAAAACGAGCAGGGTTTAGGCCATAGTCCACCACATTGGCCAAGAGCTGGTTGGCAGACTTCACAAATCTTTGAGAACATTATGGAAAATTTAGGCATGCAGGTTTCCTCGCGTTAAAGCAAGTTAAATTCAATTGCTTAAAACTCAAGGTAACTCCGAAAAGAAAGAGGTCGCATGCAATTCGAAACCATTAGGAACACTCAAAAAGAAGGCCGAAGTAGAACCTCTAACCTATGTATTAGAGCTAGGCTATCAGCGTTGTTTAAAGTACCTTATACCTTTTTTTAGTAACTAGCATTGACTCAAGTGTAATCTCATTCCGAGTTCTCATAGTAGGTAGGTACTTACTTCAAGCAAACCATTAAGTCAATTTCAACAGCCTGAAGGCTATTACAATAACCCTGCATGTCGTGTATAGACAACCTTTATTAGCTGGTTATCATAGCCGTTAAAAACTAGTTACTAAATAAAAAATTGTGACCAATTTGAACCGTGTTACAAATCCCGACTCAATATAACTGCCACACTGCCACTCTGTAGGTAATTAATTTTTGATTAAATAACCACTTACATAGTTGGATTTAAAATTGAAATTTTTAATTGAAATCTTAAGCAATTAATTGTATCTTTTTACATCGTTTCGAATTAATACGATTTGGGAAATAATAATAATCAATTGAAAAGTGAGAATTTAATTAAAAATCCGGCCAAGTGCGTGTCGGGCCACGCGCAGTTTAGGTAGTTGCAAGTCACAAATATTATTGCTGACCTCGGATAGTGCTTTTATTTTATTTATGAATATTGAATATATTTTGAGTTCCATGGTTTAAATACTATAATATACTAAAAAATATGCAACTTACACTACGTCTAATACCTAACCCCGAAAAAAACTGATATAACTCCTACTTAGCCGTGATAGTTTTCCTGTAAAATTCTTTATACATACTATCTACTGCTGTGAATTTTTTCATGTATCCTATAAACAACCATTTAGCTGGCAGAGGGGGGGACACTTGGGGCGCATCCCTGAATCGAAAAATGGTGTTCCCACTACCCCACAATATTTTTGAAAGACCTATTCAACGACATTCCATACTATGGGATAGACGAGAAAAAAAAATTCATCCCCACTTTTTATGTAGGAGAGGTGCCCTAAAAAAAATATTATTCTCAATTTTATTTCACCACTTTGTTGGCGTGATTAATATTTATACCCTTGTCAAATTACAATTTTCTAGTACCAATAGTCTCTGAGCTAAACCGCGGACGGACGGACAGACGGACGGACATGGCGAAACTATGAGGGTTCTTTGTTTACTACTGAACCCTAAAAACGCAATCTAACTTAACATAATTGGCATTACCTGGTCTGCTGCAAAGCTAAACTAGATCCTACTGTTAAGTAAGTATAATTTAAGTAAGAACTAGCGACCCGCCTCGGCTTCGCACGGGTAGTAGAGCAAATTACGCCTATGCTTTGCAAACTACTTGAAATGTTCCCTAAGTTATATGAAACAGCATATTGAACAGTACGTAGGGTTATAAAAGAAGTATTGCTCAGCTTATAATATAGCAATGTCAACGCGACGCAGGGGTGGTCACTGGTCACATATCACGTGAGCGAGTCCCGTCATCGCCATCGGGTTGAAATCCGCGTATTTATTTTGGCGCGCGTTCGTTTTTATTTTGCGATAACTCCTAAGATATTA
This sequence comes from Oeneis ivallda, assembly GCA_029955525.1. Taxonomy (NCBI): domain Eukaryota; kingdom Metazoa; phylum Arthropoda; class Insecta; order Lepidoptera; family Nymphalidae; genus Oeneis; species Oeneis ivallda. Next base: position 12,692,071 of record JARPMR010000018.1, on the reverse strand, counting down.
TTCATTTAAATTGTATGGTGTAAAGCATTATCACAATGTGCATGAAATGCTTATGGTAACTAATGTATTTAAGTTAATAAGGATTAATACTGTATCCGTCTAAATAGATCTCCAATTACCGCATGGAATGTGGCCATTTTTTTAGAAGTTAAAATGGGTATAGTAAGCTATCCTTAAAAGATAGGTATATATGCCATCGCGGACTTTTCTGTAAAGACTTATCCCACCATACCACCACCATAAATTGTTTTGATAAATCTCAAAGAGATTAGGCAGCGTTTTCGATGAAAGCTCCCATTGAATTTTTCCAACATTGTCAACAATTATCGTCATATTTCAACTAATTTACACAAAACCTTAACAAATTATACACTAAAACCTTTCTCATGAATCACCCTATCTATTGGTGAAAACCGTATGAACATCCGTTCGGTAGTTTTTGAGTTTATCGCGAACAGACAGACAGAAGGACGCGGCGGGGGACTTTGTTTTATAATAATATGTAGTGATAATGACTGATTGAATTTTGTTTCTAAAAATGATGCATAATTCATATTTTCATTTTATAGGTACTATCTGACAGCTATTCTATAAATGCCAATATGTATAATTAATTAAGCGGGGAATAAATTCGACGTTCTAGAACAGTTTCACATAAAAGGATATTTCTTATTTTTGGGCATTCAAGGAATTCAAACAAACTCAGATACAGCAGCAGTGATTTTATTTCAAAATAAGTACTTGTATGTATGTAATTTGTCGATTGATAGGCGTTTAAACGCGATGATATACGTGCAACATATGGAATGTCTGGGGCTATTAAACTGTCAAACGCCGAACACAACGAACATACAAATCATTAATCACACGTGATTTTAACCGAGCGTTAAATATATGAAAAATTATCCATTAATCATATTAATGAGTCATTAGAAATTCTGCAATAGCCCACTTTTACTTTTTACGTTGCAAATAATCTCCTTAGTAATAGGTTTCTGATTTTAAAGGATGTTAGTACCAACTGATCTGCATTCTTTGAAATTGCCGTACTTACTCCTAGCATAAGTTCTTGTACTTCAAGGAGAACATTAGTCATGTTTAAACATGGTAATCTACCCTTATAGAAGCAGAGAGAGCACAACGGTCTGTCTTAAAAGTTATACTCAAGAAGCCCTACAGATACCGCACTACGCTCCTCTACAAAGAGGCCGAAGTACTTACCGTTCGGCAACTTTTTGTACTAAAGGCTGCCCTTTATAAACATAGACAAGTCCTAAGATCCCCAAACGCAGACTCGATCTTCAAGAGACGGGTTGTCAAGGTCGATCTGCCGGACGTAAGAACGGCCTTTGCAGGACGTTTCGATCCCTTTGTTATTGCAAAAATATACAACCGAGTCTCAAAATCGTGTAAACTCAGGAGCTGTACAACAAAACAAGCCAAGAAGGCAATTACTAACTGGCTGAAAAGTCTGACATATGATGACACGGAAAATATACTAAATACACTAACGGCAAATAAGTAATAAATCTTTTTAACACCTCAAAAACATATTATATCTAATTTATTTAATTATATCATACGTAATATATATTTTGCAGTAATATTATTTAAATATATTATTTACTATTTCATATTATTATTATTATAATAGGTATTATGACACACTTAATTTGTACCTAATGGTAACCCGCCCCACCTAGTTATCTTATCAATAAGTTTTACTTATCAATTGTAATTAAGGTCTCCACGACACAGGTTTTTCCTAGTGTGAAGACCAACGGCAAAACCAATGTATTATTTTATTTCTTATGGCAATAAAGTTATTTTTATTTTTTTTATTTTAATATTCTTTTGTACTTAACTAACTGTAAACTGCATACAATATAATATTTTAAAAAGAGCAACCGCCGCTTTCTTGCTCGTTCTTCTCGGTTGTAGTGTGTAGTTGTAGTGGTAGATTCACTTAACGATTCGAAAGCACTTTGTAAAGTTTATTTGCTTAGAAAACCATTATATTCTATTCTATATATAAAAGAAAGTGGTGTTAGTTACACTATTTATAACTCAAGAACGGATGAACCGATATGGCTAAAAATTGGTGGAGAGGTAGCTTAGAACCAGGAGACGGACATAGGATACTTTTTATCCCGTTCGACCGCGTTTCCGTCAAGTCACTATAAAACGTGGTATAACAAAAACGCATCTGACATGGAATAACAAAACGCAAATGACAGTGGAATAACAAAACGTAAATGACAGCTAAACGTAATTTTGTCTTTGGTTAAAGTATGGTAAAAAATTTGAAAATTATAAAAAGTGTTATAATAAAGCATTACTGATATTATAAATGCGAAAGTTTGTTGTTTGTCCTTCAATCACGTCGCAACAGAACAGCGGATTGATGCGATTTTTTGCATGGGTATAGTAATGGATTGTGTAGTGGTTCCTCAGACCGGGAGAGCTACTTTATCTCGGATAATGAAAGAGTTCCCGCGGCATTTTTAAAAACTAAATCCATGCGGACGAAGTCGCGGGCATCAGCTAGTTCTATTCTAAAGGCTAAAGCTGCACTGAAGATGACCGAAACGCAAAAGCTATCAGAACTAAAAAAATGTATGGGCAAGAAGTGAAAACAGGTCATACTCATAGCTACGGATATACTATTAATATGTCGGTGACGTGAATCCATAAGATTTTTCCTACCGAAAATCGCTCCAACGCGCCTAAAGAAGTTTTCACTTAAAAAATAGACATTTCTGAAACGCTACATCCATCATACATAAAGCAGATACTTCGTCACTTACCATTAGGTGGGATCGCAGCAAAATGTACCAGTATTGTGCATAATCCAACAATCGCTAATTATATTATAGATACACAACCTTTCATTAGTGTTGAGTGGAAAACGTAGTCATCACCCATAGTCCGTCATGCCGGTCACTGACACCATGTTTCACTTCCTTAAGACATTGGTACGTCCGTTGTTTTTGAAATGGTGACAAGACAACTTTGTATACTTTTTCAAGAGTTTTCGCCTGCAACCTTTTGTTTTGAGCATGTTATTGATGAGTCTTTAACACTCAAAGTATTAAGTAGATATCCGTCTTCTACGTTTGTGTCGAATAGGTAGTTTGATGTTTTGATTACGTTTAGATTAGGTATTACGTCAATTTTTGTTTTCTGTAGGTCTTCAGCGAAAGTGATAGATGCAGTCAAATTATGTCTGCGTTACAAGCATTTACAATTTTTTTTCCAATATCGGCTGCTTTACTCCATACTAAGATTCCGTATGACATAATACTATGGAAATATGCAAGACAAACAATTTTTGCAGTTTCTATGTCAGTTATCTGTCGAATCTTCCTAACAGCGTAAGCAGCAGAGCTAAGCTTGCCAGCAAGTGCTGCTATATGGGTGCCCCATTGCAGCTTTGAGTCCAGGGTTAATCCCAAGAACACTGTGGAGTCCTCTGTTTTCAAGGATTCATTAAAATAAAATAAAATAAAAAGAGCCTTTATTCAGACTTGGTTTACAAACTAACTCTTGGTATAAACTTTCAATTTTTCTTATATTCTAATCATATAATATTTATAACAGTATTTTAGGAAAACTTATACATATAATAAAAAAAACACCGATTTGTTTAAAAAGTTTCAATTTTTTAATAATTATTTTTGTTCTGGCTCGACAACCTTGTCTGTTTGCCTATTTTAGGCAAAGGCCTCCTCCAATTGCCTCCACATCTGTTTGTCATAAGCTTTTCTTGTCCATGTGTTGCCACCTGCCACAGCTTTGATTTCATCGACCCATCTTTGGAAAGCTCATGCCCCTTCCAAGCGTTTCCTATGCGTCTCTCCACTTCTTTCGATGTTAGGTCATTTATGGAAATAATTTGGCCCAGATATACATATTCGTCTACATATTCAACTGCGTTGCCCATGATATAAATAGGTTCTTCTGTCCCATTTGTCATGATTTTGGTTTTCTGAGTGTTCATATTCAATCTTACTTTTGACTGCTACTACTTATTTCGCTGGCTCAGTGACCCAAAGAGGATCTTGGCCTCCGACACTAAAAGCTGCCACTCAGGCCTATCCTGCGTCGCTTCATGCCAATCGGGCCTATTGAGAGCTTGCAGGCCTGTGTTCGCTTCTTCTAACCAGCGATACCTGGGAAGAAAAGTTGACTAAGAAGTTTTTTTTTGTTGTACATAAGGGAATACGGAAGACTAAATATAGAAGCATCCCGTGAAGCGGCGCGTGACGTACAGGAGCTGGACTCCGTCAACCGCCAGCAGGAGGCCGACCAGGACCGCCTCGTCAACAAGATGCGGCGCAAGGTCGAGCTGGAGAACTCGCATCTGCAGAAGGTACGGCGTCACCCCAATCAGGGTAGCGCTAAGCGGCGCGCGACCTACAGGAGCTGGACTCCGTAAACCGCCAGTAGAAGGCCGACCAGGACCACCTCGTCAACGAGATGCGGCGCAAGAGCGAGCTGGAGAACTAGCATCTGAAGAAGGTACGGCGTCGCCCCAATCAGGGTAGCGTCAAGCGGCGCGCAACCTGCAGGAGCTGGACTCCGTCAACCGCCAGTAGAAGGCCGACCAGGACTACCTCGTCAACGAGATGCGGCGCAAGGGTGAGCTGGAGAACTCGCATCTGCAGAAGGTACGGCGTAAGTTTTTTTTTGTTATAAATAAGGGAATACGGAAAATTTTTTTGACAGTTCTGGTATTAGGTACCCAAGTAGCATAAGAAGCTGTATACGAGTGGTATTTAGGTTGATTTTTATACTTAAAGCTGCATTTGAGCCTGTATAAATGCTGTATAAGCGCTTTTACAGACCTTATAAGTGCAAAAAGGGCCCACATTATACGGCTTTTCGCGTTAGTGGAGCTGTATAATAGCTGTATACGCAATAAAGAAGCTGTATAGTAGTTTTATAAGATCTGTTATTCGGTGTAAGGAGAAACCAATACACTCCAAGTAATATCTTATAAATATCTTAGAAAAATTAAAGTTTTAAATAAGATTTTGAAGATAGTTAGAAAATTATAAAAATAAACAAAAAACAAATTTCATACAAATATATTATCAAATCAGAGTGCATTAATGGAAGGCGTGACACAATTTTTATTGTTTTTATTTCAAAGTGAAACACGGTAAGTCAAGACAAATCTTAATCTGATGGTGTTAATTGGGTAAAGGTAAGTGCGAATAAAATTTTACTGTCAATGTGTGGTTGGTTATTGGCAAAATATTCATGCGCCAGTAGAATTATCAGGCAAATATTAAGAATATTAATAAATACGGTCCAAACACTTCTTACAAGTGTTTGTTTTAAAGATTATAAAATAAATTATATTTAAAATAACAGATTTTAGGACACAGTGATCATTATTTTAGCTAATAATCATGAAGCGGCTCAAGCAATTATTAAATATTGGTTTAATTCTATCTCAAAGTTTGGTAAACATAAATCGTTCTAAAATGGCGACAATTTTATACAGCTTAGACGATTTTTGGAGGGTATTATAGTCTTATTAGCTGTACTACGTAAGATTTGGATTATATAATACTGTTTTTGGTTTTTAATCAGCGTTACAAGATAATATATTTATTAATTAGGCTGTGTACGACTCTGGATTTATAACTTATAATTCTCTTTAGAGATCCGTGTAAAAAAATATTATCCCTAAGCAAGTTTTAATTTTGAAGTAGAATATTTTACAATCATTTTTTTCAAAGTCGAGGATCTATAATAATTATTATAATGTAAATGATTGTGATTCGCCGTGTTCACAAGAAGGTGTATATTTTTTTTCAAGACACGAACCTGCAAGAATAAATCCATTACAAACCTTTTAATGTAGGTACCTACAACTACAACACTACGATACGCTTGCCGACGCTCGACGCTGGGCTATTTTATCTCTCTCTCCCTCACTCTGCACTGGGAACACTACTAACATGATGTTTTGTTTAGTTAATACGTTCTTCCGGGCAAGCACGCACGCGTTCCTTCGTTTTGTTTTTAGCCTTCGCTACGTTATCGCAGACCCAAAAAGTTAGCAGCCTATTATATACTAAATAAACTTATTGTGAAGTGTCATTAATAGTTTATTGTGTATAATTAATGTGTTTTACATTATTTTTTCAGAACAATATGCCGTTTAAAATTATAGAATGTATAGAAAAAGGGCAGAAAAGGCTTTGTATAGTTCCAAGCTTGTGGGAAACGAATGGCGAGTTAAGATGGCCAAGAAAGCGTTTAGAAGTCAACAAATTAGTCAAGGATGAAAACTCTAGGCCTTTAGATAATTGGTCTACATCAAAATGCTGTGTAAAAAGGTCGTCTATATCGTCATATGAAGAAGCAATGAGAGAACTAGATGTCATGGTTCAAAATAGCGACACAGAAATTGATACTGTGACAGAAACAAATGCAAGGGATAATACAAACATCGATTTTAACGCTTTAGCAGGTCAATTTGTAAGTATTCTTTGTGATTATTGCAGTAGTAGGTACACTTAACATTAGCATCATAATCATATTAGTCTGCAGCCATAAACAACGAGGTGGCGACCGTAGGTAGGTATCGGTTATCCACAAAAGCTGCGCAGTGCCGGCGCAGCTCTTTGTACATAAATTGATACATAAGTTTTGTTTAAAGTGTTTAAAGATAATAGACACTTAAAAATTAATTGATGTTTTTAAAAACTGTTAAGAATTGTCAATATATTTTACCTTCTTAGACACATGGGTCTTTTTGCTGTGTTTCCTTTACTTAATTGCTGGTACAATGTTTTTCTTTTTAACCGACTTCCAAAAAAAGGAGGAGGTTTTCAATCTTTTTTTGTATGAAAGGGGATATCTCACAGGTGGTTTTATTTATATAAAAATTTGGCGAAGGTCTGATGAGGATCTTCGGAGTGATGGACAGAATTGCTTCTCGAGATTGCAGAAAATTGCTTAGTTTTCGATTTCCACCAGTAGAATTGACCCATAAACGAATAAGTACCATTGAATGAAACATCTGAAACCACCTTCTCATCACCAAACTCCTCAATAGGTTACTATTACAGGTTGTAATTTAAGAATCTAGGCGTTTTCGCCTGATTGAGTGGATTTGACGACTGCTAATGATAGTAACACTAAAAATAGTTAAATAAAAACAAATTAAAATTTAAAAAAACCGACTTCAAAAAAACCTGTAAACGAAAACTAAAAAAAAGTGAAAAATAATTTTATTTTATAGTGTTCACGATCCACTTGTGGTAACTTAGTCGGCAAACAGTTAAGTAGGATGACTATAATATAGTTTCTCTCTAATCATTCAATCATACCCAGTCCGACTTCAGAGTACGTCTAACTGACCTGTTTGCCAACTAAGTTACCACAAGTGGATCGAAACACTATTATAAAATAAAATTATTTTTCACTTTTTTTAGTTTTAGTTTTCAGGTTTATTTGAAGTCGGTATTTAAAATTTTAATTTGTTTTTTATTAATAAATAATGTATGTCATCACGAGTGCCATAATGCTCCAGAGATCGGAATTAACGGCCCCAGGGTGCCCACCCAGTAGTTGACCTAAGTCAAATTCGCTTTGCCTTGATGTTTATTAGTCCAACATTACAAGTGGCGAGCATTTTTTGCAAATTTTACTTACTTATTATTATGTCACGTAATTCTTTATTCTATTTTCCCAAAGCTTAGGAACATTTACAAGGTCAAGGGAAATGTGAAAATAAAATAAAGAAATACATGACATAATCCGTTAAAGTTGTTCAATTTCAATAACCAATGTATTTTACGATTGTTTCCAGATCGTTAATCAACCATCAACTTCATCTACCGCAACAACATCCACACAGATACTTCCAGAAGTGATAACTGATGCACAATATGTTTTTCAATATATAGATGAGTCTGAGCTGGCAACAATGTCAACCGACCCCCATCGTAATAATTTTGAAGATCAAATCCGTTTAAAAACCCAGAAAAACACTGAAGTAAATCAGATTGAAAATTATCTAAAATTAGTTTTAGAAAATCAACATAATATGGCACAAACAATAAATGTACTTGTAAATAATCAAAAAAAAATTCTTCATACGTTGGCAAGTTTATCAGTGCAAATAGATGACGGATTTTCCAAGGCTGGCCAAACTGAAAATACGGATGTGGTTTTGTTGGGAGAGTCTAACCCAGTTTATAGTGAGGCTTTTAAAATAAAACCCATTGACTCAGTTAAAGAGCTAGAGCAAATGGATACACTTTTATCTGACAAAAACCAAAAATTTAAACTCCTTAAACAATATTCATTCATTTGTTCACCATCAGATGGTAAAGGTGCAACATGTGCATATAAAGTATTGGACATGTTTTTTACACGGGAATTCCTATGCAAATGCTCTTGGGCTGGCGGTAGCAGAAAGAGTGACGAAGTAAAAATTGGACTGAAGGGCTATCAAAAAGTCCTCAATTTTTTCTATGAATTAATACATCACTGGGATAAAACTTATACCTTAGAAAACAATGAAAACTTTTTCAAAATTGTCTTGAAAAATTCTGTTAAGAGGAAACTCAGTAACAATATAAGAGCTTCCACAAAAAGGATGAGAACCAAAAAAACTGACCCTAAACATAAAGCTAAAACTAATTCAGAACAGGGAAATCAGCACGCAAATCAAACTCAAATGGATACAAATAACACGAAACAAAATGAAAATGATAAAAATTTCTCAAATCAAAGGGAAATGGATGCAAATGAAGACGGTATGATCGACGAAAACGCTGTAAACCTAAAAGAAGTTATCGAAGATGAAGAGGAAGAAGACTGTCTTTGTTAGTATTATACTTAAAAAAGTAATTATTTTTTACATGCCTCAATGACAACGCCTTAAAGTGGTTAATTCACTATATATGTTGAAAACCGGCTTTACTCATATTTTATTTTGGTCGGGTTCGCCGACTAGTGCTAGTGCTTCGAGGGAACCGAAACCGTCGTGTCGCCACTCCTAACACTCGCCCCGATGATGGTCTTCGTAACAGACTGAAACTAGTCGGCGAATCCGATAAAAATAAAACGTGAGTAAAGCCGGGTTTCTATAATAATTTTTATGTGGCGTAAGTTTTTTATATTTTATGGTTAGTTTAATTTTGGATGTACCTACTCTTTAAAGAGAATTACGTTACAATCATGTTATCTACTTATTAAGCCACAATTTTATCGTTAGAGTTAGAGTTGTTTTTTGTTTTTTGAGTCTATTCTTGCTAAGTTAGCATTTAAGAGAAACACGTAATCGCGTATCTGTGAATTTTCTACATCATTTTTTTTTGTAGTCTCAATGTAGGATTACTACAGGAAGAGTTCAGTGACAGTAGGATAAACATAAAACAGGTGTGAAAGTGAACGAATATTGTGTCTGAAACTTTTTTGCTGTAGATACCTTGCTGTCACAGAACTCTTCTTATAGTAACCCAATTATAGTAAATGTTGTTTTGATCTTAATTCTTGTTTGTCTAGTTAGTATTTAAGAGAAACACGTAATCGCGTGGCTGTGATAGTCCTTAAGACAAGAATTTATATTTTTTGTTTTTATTGCCTAACTAGTTTGCACTCAACCACGTTATATTATAAGTATACGGGTGATATTTTTAATTATGAGTATACGGGTGTAAACACTTAAAAATAAAAAGGATTTTTATGATGGCAAAATGTATTTTATTTCTCTTTTAAACTGTATGCACAAGGGGTATGAAGTATAAATAACCTTTGTGTTCGATACATACTAATTTCATTTTTATATCTTGGGAACTAACAATGACCTCTGCCCGCCTATCAGTAAGTAATTTGGCTTTGCATATGTTCAAATATGATGATTTGATTGGTTGTTCAAAAACATCTAACAAGTCTGTAATTTTGTAGCCATATATTTTTATTTCACTGTTAGTAACAGTTACTTTTTTCACTTCCAAAATTTCATTATTGTTACACAAAAAATATTTATCTTGAAGTTTTGATGACAATTTAAAGTCCTTAAAATGTAGTACAGTTAGTTTTCTTTTAGTAGTAGTCACAAAAGGGTCTTGATTTGTGAGTTGTTGATTTTTTCTGCTCCTCGTCGTTTCTAACGATTCTGCATCTTCACTAAATCTTTTTGCCACTTGAGCAAGAGGTTTGTTACCGTGCCTCAGCATCCTTTTAATTAGATACAACTTGTTTTCAAAAGGATAAGCGCTGAATGTATGAAGTGGGCCGAATCGTCGCACTTCATCTGCGATATGGACTACATTATGAACATTACTAGTAACATAATCCGCTCCGTAAAAGTCTTTGTAATGTTCAACAAAATACTGTAAGAGCTCTTTTGCCAAAGGAAGAAAATGACTATAGTTTTTACTAGAACATATTGTTATACCGCAAAAAAACGTCAGAAAATGTGAAAATGCATCATGTGATAATACGTCTGGAAGTATGACAATGCTTAAATAAAACAAGAAAGATCTATACTCAGATGCTTTCCAATGAGAAAGACAGTCAAGTCCTCTCACCGATCTGTGAATTTCAGATGGCAATTTACATTTGTGTAGAAAAATTGAAACCAATTCGGTGTCTCTCGCACTCCATTTGGTTATATATTTTCCAAAATTACCATTGCGCCAACCAACTAATAGGCGCTTCATTATTCCCAAATCAACAAGGTGTAGAGAATCTGCTACAGGGAAGTCTTGTATCATATCTACAGGTAATCGCAGTAGAGGAGAATCTTTTTTGTGGTGAGGCCCATATTTTTTTTCACGAAATTCTTGGTCCGTCCTAGGGCGACAATTCGTTTCAGGAAAAGTCACTGTATGAGATACATGTGAATACTCTCCTACTGTAACACATTTTAAGCAACCGTGCTTTGCATTAAAATTGCAAACACCTGAAATATGATAAAACATCAATTACTTTTTTATTCCACTGTTGAAAAAACAAAGAATATCAAAATCTTAAAAAAATTAATTTGCATTAGTATGTTGTAGTAGTAGTAGTACAATTTTCGGTCATTTTATGTGTTTTTTTTTTTTTTTTAATGAAATCTTTGACATCTACCACTATATATGTGGTACTCTTCTTGCTATACTACAATATGTTCTATACTAACTATACTATTTTTACTTATACTACTTACTAACTATTGGTACTAACTACAAGCCTCTAAATGAACAGGTCTAGGCGTGAACGGCTAAGAGAGTACTTTTTGAATATGGCCACTTTATGTGTTTAAAACACATGACAAAGGATTGGTGATATTACTATGCTACATTATTAAAAAAGTTTCATGCAATTACCTTTAATGTAAGCTCTTGCAGGGGAATCACACGTAAAACATCTGATTTCAATGGATACTGTCTTTTTGAATTGTTCAATGTATATTCCGTCTTTAAGTAAATTTTCCATTTCGTTCACGAAATCATTTAAATATTCGTCAATTTGATTTGGTTTTCCAACACCATAATAGATTCCAATTACAAACGGCTCAATATCAGGTCTTTCAAATATAGTGCACAAAATTGGCCAAAACTCTTTATTTGAACTTTTAAATATTGGGAGACCGTCGAAATTGAAATTTAAAGCAATTTTAGCAGGGACATCAATCCATTTCTCTAATGATTTCTTTAAACATTTTGTGAGGCCATTATGCCAGTATTCACCTCCTTTAATCGTTTTGATACGTATTTGTTGGATAGTACCTAAAATTGTTCTAGCGTCACGCGGTAATATTCCGGGAAATCTGTCATTAACAATAGCGGCTAAATCGTTTAGAGCTATTTGAGATATATTTCTTTCTGTAGCCCATTCCTTTATTCGCTGACGAAACAACATATTTTTTGAATACTCGTTATCATCATCAATTGAAGTACTTGTGCTGCTGCATAAAGAAAAGTTATCATCAGGTTCCAAAGGTTTAACTAAATCCTCACCGTCGACACCGTTTAATGTTTTTCCTACGGAACCTTCGTTAGACGTCGATGGACGCGCTTGACTGTGGGTTGTCCAATTTAATGTATTTATTTCTTGCCCAATAAATGATGGTTCACTATTGATACTGTCCTCTGGTTTATAATTTGTTATATTTAAATATTTCCTTATAATTCTCCTCTTGACTGCACCAGATCTTTTCCTTTTTTTCCACATTATAAATTATGATCGAGTTCCGCACACAAAGTAGGATCATGTGAAAATAATATATGGCTGGCAGCTGTTAGTCAGGCTAAAGCTGTACTATTGATGTAATTTATTTTTTTAGTTTTAAAGCATTATTTTAGACAGAAGTACTAAAACCACTGTATTTATAAGAGTGTCTAACTACTCTATAAGAACAAGTGTTATAATGAAGTTTGCATATACCATTATACAGAAACAATGATTGAGTGATACCATAATAACACTTAGGGTTGTAGTAAGTTAGTGACCACATGCAAAATACAGCCTTTATACAGCTTTAACGATAAAACGAGTTTAAACTGTCAGAAAATACTTAAAGTTGTATAGTAGAATTTTCAAATTCTGTTTTAGTACCCTAAGCTTACGCGGATCTCTTAATACAAGTTTTATGCAGCTCAAGCTGTATAATTATTCAAAAATCCTTCTTATAAAGATATAATCATCTTTTGATACTCTTGTACGTCTTTAAAAAAACTTTAAGTTCTAATAGAGCCGGTTAATTGATGTTGAAAACGCTTGCTTGCTGCTTGGGTAGGCAATAAAAACTCAACACACTTTGTAGATTATTTGCCGTAAACCATTCAGAAACTTGAGATAATGCATTATTTACGTCGTCAAAATTGTCTTTCGTCCTATTGACTTTAAAAATCATAGACATATCATCAGCAAATAGTAGGTACATCAGCATACTATCCGAAACATACATCGTGACACGAGATTTTTATATATATAGATAGATATATAGGCGCAGCGTTATAAGGCCCTCCAATAGGAGTCATTGACAGCTGCTGGATACAGGCAGCAAAAGATCGTATCCTGTGGCAACTGGCAAATGGCAATCCTTTCAAGAAACCTGTGTCTATCAGTGGTCTATCGGTTGAGAAGATGATGATCCTTCTATATATTTTAGAATTTCTGGACCATTCGTTAAGAAGGTTATTGGTTACATTTATCGCTTAGTAAGTAGTTATCCAATAACATGAGTGTTTTCACGTGAAGTTATAGATATAGTTAAAGATCCTTATTATAAAGACACTACTTGTTGAACAAATCAGCAATATTAATAACCATTACTTTTCTTTTTGTACATATTTCATTCAATGTTTTATTTCACGATGTAAGAATATTATTATCACTCTTTTCCCTAAATACTTTTCTAGTCATTATACTAGCGGCACGCTATGATGGCCGGTTTAAAATTTATAAATTAATAAATTTTGAGTCCTAAACCTAAAACTACATTCGATAAAATTTATGAATCTCTGCACATCACTATCGTCAATAACGTAATACAATTATTTCCTTCAAAGTCGTTATCAATTAACGGAACTTCATGAGCGGACAAACGTCAAACCGGCCATCATAGCGTGCCGCTATATTAGTTAGTTTATTAAGACAATAATTACAGACAAGGCAGGCGGCAGCCCAGATTTATTTAAATATTCCCAGTATTTAATAAACTAATTTCATCCAGTCAAACGGCTACATTCACCGATGTATATGTAGTGGTAGAGGTCTTTGGCTACATTTGAATCGCAGAAAAGGCATGAAGGCCTCTTTAACAAAAATCGAGGCGCAAAAAATCCCAAGGAATCGAGATGGCAAAATTGATATACCTAAAGCGTTTTTATCTTTTTCTGCCCTGTAATCGAATCGAAACCTGTTTCCATGTAGAAAAATACTGCTGAGGTTGTAGCACGGCATTCCTGGCAAGGTAGTCGATGCACATTGCTCCGTTCGACTTAAGAAGTGGCCGTCGGTCGTCGCAGTAGGAAAGCAGACTTTTCGTTGTTAGGACGCGGCGCGTTCACTTGTGCATCTCGCGGTAGTGCCAGCTTCGAACAGTTGATAAAATATATTTCAAACTGAATTGCTTTATCAAAAAGTGGCCAGTGTTATAGCATTTGAGTGGTTCGTTGAATTGGATACCAATTTGGACACCGGAGTTGTTGATTACGTACGTATTAATTTGATGGTGATTAGTTGATTGCTTAGTGATATAGAATTAGTATATAAGTAAGTATATGGTAACGTTACTGGTTTTCAAATGAAATCGATGATTTTCGTTAATATTATAATGATGCCGATTGATTAAAGACAGCTTCATCAATGCGAATGTTTTAACTATAAAAAAAGTTATAATATATATTTCTGCAGCTGTTTCAACTTTCAACTGAAGATATTAAATATGTTAGTAGGAATTTGAAATTTTAATCTTAAAATATTTCTGTAAATAATTGTTTCGCATAAATTAAGACCCAGAAGGTGTAATTTCTTAACTGTAATTTTTCATCCAGGGAAGAAAGTTTTAATTATATTGAAGTCTCACAAGAACATAATTATATTTCATATAAATAAATGAAAATGAAGTAGGAATCTGTCTGCAAATTCTAAATAATAGAAATTTTACAAATTACCTATCCGCCAGAATATCTTCTTATAAACGTCTTCATCAATATTGACCGGACTTTCAAAGGTAGGTAAAGAATTATGTAAGAATAGGTCGAGACTTTTTTATTTTGAGAAACGCAGTATTTATAATCCAACTTCTTAGGTTACTTAACAGCTGTCAACCTTTTATCTTATCACATCGATATCAGCATACCCTGCCCTTAAATAATATACCCGTCTGCATAGAGCACCTTGGTAAAAAGGCTTTAGTATTTTAACAGCATTAAAAAAAAATCTAATTAGTTGTCTAAGATACCTTACCTCTTCGTTTTGATGAAACTTTAGGACTTTGATTTTAATTATAAAAAAAACTTTGCTTTTTGTCTCGTAAAAAAACCACTACTTTGCTTATGTACTTAGTTCGTCCTTTTAAAAGTATTGTCACGAAACTTACAACAGGTGCTAATTAGCATATGAATAATTTAAAGATGCGTGTGAGTCAATCACTTGAAGGCAGATGCATTTCCACATCTGGCTACGACGATTCATATGCATCTTTAATATTTAAGTTAATTGGAAACCTGGTTGTATCTATAAATGTATTAAAATGTTTATTTTATTACTTTCACATAGGAACTAAAATCATTAAAATCCACAATCGAAGCTATGTGTGTTTTATCTAATTTCTTTATCTACATTGTTGTGATATGCTTTTACCTTTATAAAAGCCCTAATTCTTTAATCAGGGCACTTTTACATTTAAAAAAATATTAAAAGGGTCTCTTTTTTCCTTCTGGTATTTTACCGAATTAACTTTATCAAACAAATTTTTAGGTAGCTGCTGTTTTGATACTAACATTTTTCCACGCCTTCAATAAGCATAGGTTCTTCCCACTAACCTAACCCGACTTTTATTGAACGAGGAAAATTACTTTCTGGGTTCCTGAGTGAAAACCCCAGTCTGCACGAAATGGGTACTTTATGGATTGTATGAATAATGGAATCAACTCCCGTAAAGTTTGCATAGAAAAATGTATTGACATTTGCAGAGAAGCATTCAACGAGAAAGTTTTGCATTAGCCGTAAAATATCATTCAATTTCTAATCCAAACTTCAAAAATTCTCATCTTTTCGAGTCGAGATAATTGAAAAAATCATCTCTCACGTAGGTTTTTGAAGTTCTATTATATTGTTATACTAGCTGACGCCTGCGACTTCGTCCGCGTGGAAAAAGTTTTAAAATAATCGATAGCCTAGTGGTTACGACTGTGATCTCCTATTCAGGGGGTCACAGGTTCGATCCCGGGTACGCACCTCTGACTCTTCGAAGTTAAGTGCGTTTAAAAAATTAAATATCACATTCTTTAACGGTGAAGGAAAACATCGTGAGGAAACCTGCACACCTGAGAGTTCTCCATAATGTTCTCGAAGGTGTGTGAAGTCCGCCAACTCGCATTCGGCCAGCGTGGTGGACTATGGCCTACAACCCTTCTCTGACAGGAGACCTCGCTCAGTAGTGAGCCGATGATGGGTTGTTAATGATGATGATGATAATGTGATAGTGTGATTAGTGTGATGTGATATGATGTGATAGATGTAATAAGATCTATACGTATATATCGTATGCGAGTGACCTGGAAATCCGAGAGAAGTTCTGTCCTCTATCTCCGATAATATTTAGTAAATCTTCACCAAAATTGGACAAAATCCTTACTATTATAAATGGGAAAGTGAGTTTGTTTGTATGTTTGTTCCGCTTTCACGCCGTAACTACTGAACCGATTTTGCTGAAATTTGGCACAGACATAGATTATAGTTAGGAATAGCACATAGGCTACTTTTTATCCCGGAAAAGCAAACAGTTCCTGCGGGATAGCATCCCTATTTTTTACGCATTTGTCCTTCAAAATACGCCCAATGGAGTTTTAGATTGACGTGATTTTTTTGCACAGGTAAAGTTAAGGGCCTGAAAAATGACAAAAGCTACTTTTTATCCCGGGAAAACAAACGGTTCCTGCGGGATATTAGTATACTACTTTTCACATATTTATCCTTCAATTATACACCAACGGAGTTACAGATTGACGTGGGTTTTTGGATATGCATAGTTGATGACTTGAAAAGTGACAAAGGCTACTTTTTATCCCGGGAAAACAAACAGTTCCCGCGGGATATTTGTGTGCTACTTTTCACTTATTTATCCTTCAATTATGCGCCAACGGAGTTATAGATTGAAGGGGGTTTTTTGGATAGGCATAGTTGAGGACCGGAAAAGTAATAAAGGCTACTTTTTATCTCGGGAAAACATACAGTTCCCGCGGGATATTAGTGTGCTACTTTTCACATATTTATCCTTTAATTATGCGCCAACGGAGTTACAGATTGACGTGGTTTATTGGATAGGCATAGTTGAGTACTTTAAAAGTGACAAAGGCTACTTTTAATCCCGGGAAACAAACAATTCCCGCGGGATATTTGTATGCTACTTTTCATATATTTATCATTCAATTATGTGCCAAGGGAGTTACAGATTGACGTGATTTTTTGGATAGGCATAGTTGAGGGCCGGAAAAGTAACAACAGCTACTTTTTATCCCGGGAAAACAAACAGTTCCCGCGGGATATTCGAAATGCTACTTTTCACGTATTTATTCTTAAATTATGCGCCAATATGCATGCATGCATACATGTATGTATGTATGTATGTATGTATGTATGTATGTATGTATGTATGTATGTATGTATGTATGTATGTATGTATGTATGTACGTATGCATGTTTGTATGTATGTATGCATGCATGTATGTATGTATCCTCCTGTTACTAACTTTAACTACATTAACTATATCCTATGCTACTTATCCCACTAATATTATTAATGTGAAAGTTTGTGAGGATGGATTGGATTGGATGGATAGATGTACTTAGCATACGGATGGATGGACGGGATGTATGGATGCATGGGATGGGATAGGGATTTAAAAACTAAATCCACGCGGACGAAGTCGCGGGTATCAGCTAGTATTTTTTATAAGACACACTTTCTAATAAAGAAAGAATTATTAAAATCGGTTCATATTTCACTGAGTTATGGAGTAAAATCATTAAAAATTTTCATCCCCTATCCTGGAGTAACCTTATGTTTTATCGGGATAAAAGCTATCCTATATGTTGACCCGGAGTATCAGCTACCGCTATACCAAATTTTATTTAAATCCGTTCAGTAGTTTTCGCGTGATGCGCGAACAGACAGACAGACAGACAGACAGACGGACAGACAGACAGACAGACAAAAATTAAATAAAATTCTATTTTGGGCTCAGTATCGATAATAAAGCATCCCCCGGTCAAAATTTTCAAAATATAATAAATGTACAGAAATCTTCCAGTTACAGTTTTATTATAAGTATAGATTGTCTAGTTTATCGCACTAAAATATATTTTTTTATTTTATTTTATTATGTTTTAAATAAAATGTTACAGTAAAATTTATAGCTAAACTAATCTAATTACTGTACAAATCATGCCCGCGTGGAATGGTGCCAAGAATACTGGCTGCATTTCCACCTTGGACAGCCAGGCTGATCCTTTGCGCAAAAATGAGCCATACCTTCTGTCACCCGGTGAGGCAATTAACCGCGGTGAAAATGTCACCTAAAAATTTTTTTGCACTATTTTTATTTTCACTCATACAAAAAGTATTTTAGTATTTAAATATTTAAAGAAGTTTGAAAGAAGATTCGCTCCCGTTTTTGTTGACAAAATACTATATGTCAAAATGTAGCTAACTTTTTTCACAGTTTCCAACACTCGTTGACAAAGTATCCGTAAATTCGCAATACTGGCCCAGTTTTCGTTTTATTTTCACTCCATTCGACGTTATTTTCACAACTGAGCCGATCTGCAGCTTTGTTAGGTATTAACGGTCTTTTCGGCTACAATGTTGAAAATAATAATGTTTTCACATAACTGTGCTACATAAAAGTTTAGTGTTGAATTCCTGAAAATCCATTTTTAGTCGAGGTTAAATCTTCAGCTTCTAGACCCAGCGGTTTTATTTGTATGTTGATGTTGTTGTATAACAGACAGTCAACTCAGTTTCTTCTTTTACATAAGAAGAATATTTTTGTTCATTCAAAACTTAAAATATTATCTTTTCATAGAGTCGCGCCTAAAATACCCTTGCCTCTTTTAGATTGTTGTAATTTTGTTGCAACCGCTGTTAATTTTTTGCAATCATTGCTACTTATTAGCTGATAGTAACACATTATTTTCCTCACCAATTTTAATTAAAAGTTTACGGTTAAAATGATTGCATCAAAGTTATGTAGGTTATAGATGCGTTCTACATTGTATTCTTTTGGTATCTTTGATGATCTCCTTAGCGCAATAAGACTCATATTTGAACCTTAGTTTGGATTTGCTATAGTAAAATTGTATCGGATGAGATAAAGAGAGATTTATTCTTATTTTATTCATCATCCTCTTAATTCTGATTTTCGGCCGTAACCCTTTTCATTCTGAGATAAGACTCCGCTAGGTATTGCAAGAATCTGCGCCCCTGCGTGGTCGAAATTCCACGATCTCGTACTAAGTCCTTTGCCCTTAATTGGAACTTAATTTGGAATGCCCTTCCTGATTCCGTTTTTCCAACTAACTATAACTTGGGTATCTTTAAATCAAGAGTGAATAGGTATCTTCTAGGCAAACGCGCACCATCTTAGGCCGCACCTTCAGTTACCATCACGTGAGATCGCAGTCAAGCGCTAGTCTATATATATATATAACGAGCTGCAGATGGGACAGGATGATAATAATGATAACAATAGATAATTTATTACTATAAAACATAAACATGAGATGACACAATTATTTATACTATACAAATATAAATAATTGTGTCATCTCATGACATCATAACCGAAAGCGCTACTTAGTTGAGATCTTCCTACCATTTTAAAGTTTCCAATCAATTTTATCATGCGGTTAAATGATAATTATGTTATATAATTTATAAGATTTATCATAAGACAGACCGTAATAAAGCAAACCGCAAAAAGTAATTTATTCGAGACGCAAAAATTAATCAAACCACCACATTTTCGACGATTAAAGTATTCAATGCATTCTACAAACAATCCTCATTTCTATTCGCAAACAAAATGTAGACGCAATTTCCCTCACATTCCGCGCTTGGATTTGCATGGACATTAAATCTGTTTACAGAAGAGATTTCTCGCCAACGATCGGCCTAGATGTGCTCCAAACATGCAAACGAAATATAAATTATTATTTATTGTAGCTATATATTACATCTTCGAAGATATTGAAATATTGCGCGAAAACAGACGATTTAAATCACTAGCACTCAATTTGAATAATGCTCCTACATTTTCAATAAGGTTGTTTATAGAACTGTATCTGATTTGATACGGTCGATATCGATAAACACTCGAGCTTTTCATATATTAGTAGTAACAGTACAATAAAAATATATGATTGGTTTCTAAATAGTAAATTTTTTGATAAAGCTTTACTTTTTTGGTAGGTACTTCCTAAAGCAAATGCTTACTGACTTTAAACTGTTGAGTGAGTATATCTTCTTACCTGCTATTGAATCAAATGATATCCATTTTTTTTTTACATTTGAAGGTGTGAAAGGTTTTTAAGCAGTTTTATTAATTTCACTTCGTACATTTTATTCGAAAGCTAAAGCTAAAGTGTAGCTTTTCAAGCAATTTTCAAGTTAACATCAACAGTACGATTGAATGTAATTTTCTATGGAGATGTCAAATCATGACATTCTCCCAAAAGTTCATTCCCATGACATGACATTAAATTTTACGGACAGTTAACGCTAGCTTCAAATGTTACAGGCAGAGCTTATCTTGGTGATATTTTTTTGTTCAAGTAGGTACTTCTACTTCGTAAATGAATATTATTCGCAACTTATATTTTGTAGGCTATTCTTTAATTTACATTTATAAGTTTAACGGCAATAGTCATTACTAGATCCAATCAACCACGGTTATCATTACTACAAACGGTATTCGATTCGTTTTTATTGACAATTTATTAAAATAACACTAATTGCAATGATAGCGGTTTTCGTTTAATATTACTCGCGTGGCTATTGAGTATGATAAAAATTAAAGACATGCAGTTGTCCTACAAAATGTAATCGAATAATCTTTTATTTAAACTGCGATGGAAATAGTCGTTCAGATTAAAATAGAAAAAAGAAAAATGACTGTGTGTGGTCATTCATTTTTCTAATTCAACTTTTCTTACTATAAGTACAGTTATTTTTCCGACCCGAAATGTTAATATTACGTTTTTATCGGATTTTCTCACCCGCGTACAATTATTTAACTTCTGATTAGAGTTTTTTATAGAGTTCAAAAATTTGAATTCTTAGAATTTAGGCCATCATAAAAGGATCGTTTTATTCAGCATTTCCGATACAAACCATTAAGATGTGGAACACCCTTATGGCACGGCACGGCGTCAATCTTTCCTGAGACGTGTGATGAACTCACACGTCGTCGCCGAACAATTGAAACGAAAAATTGACGCCTGTGAACAGCTTTCTTGTATGGAAACGTGATTTATCCTCACGTTAGTTATAGTATATATATAATAAGTGCATGGATCTATCAGGCATGATTTTTCCTATCCCTACTAATATTATCTTTAAATATGAAAGTATTTGTTTATTGGTTTGTCTTGTGTTTCAATGACGCATCAACTTAGCAATATACGTATTTTCTTGTGTAGAAGTAATTGAAGACCTGGAAAGTGATAATATATATCGGTGGATACAGGTTACTTTTAACAAAATTAAAAACAAAGGGTTACCACTTACCGCGGTGTTTTTAAAAACCTAACTTCACGCCGACGAACTCGCGGGCAAAAGATAGATAAGTACAAAGACTCTAGTTAAAGAAGTGTTTCTTGGGTATTCTGCGGGTTGTTTTCTATTGGCATTTTATGTGTATAGAGACTTGTTAGTGCAAGTGGAAATAAATATACATCATTTGACAAAACAGGAAAGAGTTGCATTAAATTTTGTAAATATTATGTATTATCATAACGGGTAGATGCAACATATCAAGGAAGCAAACAACAATGCAATAAGTATAACGGTTCTAGATTCCTAAAGTTATCTGAGTGGGTTTTAGCAATAAAAAAGATAAGTTCGCAAGGCTTTTGGTATCTAGTCGTATATAAATATTACATAATACCAAAAACTGGTGTAACAGTTGCACTTTGGTAACATTATGGAGTTTTAAATTATTGAATTAATGTAAACACTCTTGATGTACACCAAATAACATAGAGAACAACAAAAATTATATTAATAAAAACGATACTTATAGTTAAGTATTCTTATTCGTGGGTTCCGTCAGATTTAGATGCAAGTAGTTATTAAATCACGAAATCTTAGAATTGACATTGATTGAGTCCGCATAAATATTTGAAGATACTTAATATATTTTCAATAGGTATAGGATGTGAAATCGAGAAGAGCAAGAACGAGAACATTGAATTGTCTCAACAAAATCTCACGTTTTGCATAATATTACCTACTTCCGCACTGATATATACAGCACAGGTGACACAAAACAAAAATATATTATAAACAATCTGTCACGTATAATAATGTATCTAATGTATCAGTAAATAAGTGGCCTGCTAAGTGGGCAAACCTTTCCCCTAATAGCTTTGCCTGCGGCTCCGTTCGTCGGCCCCTTATCGCTTAAACACTCGCGATTATGAAACCTAAATTAATTAATGATATTAGCTTCAAAATCGCACTTGTTAGGACCAACATTGAGAATTTTGTTGAAACCCCTATTTAAATCTAAAGAATAATAAAAATAATTTTTAGTTCACTTTTAGGTGAATTATGTTTTGTATTTATCTATAAAAATGCGCTTATACTTAATTTAAAAATAAATATTTTCCAATTAGGAGAAGCACCTAAACTATAAAAATGACTAGTGTTTTCTTTCTCATTACGGAGTTTTGTCTTTTATCTCCGAAAAAAATATTAATCGGACCAACAAAACAAACAGTTTAGATTTGACGGAATTTAGGAGTAACACATCAAAAACATCGGTACATTGGTAACTTCTTCTAAACTACACATATAAACTAAACCTAAATGTAAACATCTGTCCTAGATACTCGATTCAAAATAAGATGTTTACCTAATAATAGTGGAATACATAATATTTTATTAAGTATACCTAACTGATTATGCATGAGAATAATAACTAGAATTATTACAACGGCTTGCGTGATAACTTCAGTTTTACATACTAGTGATCTAATCAGTTGCTATTTCAGTTTTTGTAGAAATAAATACTCTCGTAATAATTTGATGAATTGTTCGAACACACAATTTACTTATAAATCAAGAGGATTTATGTACTTACATGAAATAAAGAGCGTGTGTTGAAAAGTGTAAAATTCAGGTTTTGCTACAGCAGTGCAAAATGTTGTTAAACAACTTTGTTTAGTTTTCTAGACGCGTGGAGAACGGTTTCCAATTAAGTTATGCGGAACGACGGCTGCGCGTGTAGTCGTGAGCTATCACGAAAGGGGCGTCATGTGTCTTGTAAGAAGCGTTGGGTAATTTTTCAAATTGAAACGTTTCCTATCTTTTTCTTTATCAACCGATAGACGTCCTCTGGTGGACATAGGTCTCTTGCATAGACTTCCACATGCTTCTGTTTTATGCCAACCATATTCAGTGGCTCCCTGCGACTCCTCTGATTTCGTCGGTCCCTCGGTTGACCTGCCAAAACGTACGCTGCCAACATTTCCTATGTTGACGGCGATAACAAGATATCCAAAGTAAACTGTTTAAAACTATTCTGCTAATGCATAGTAGTAATTTTATGTAGGTACTCGCAAGCACTGTGAAATGCAACTTTTTAGCAATCATTCCTTTATCTGATACAAGCGCCTCTGAACTTGAATCTCAACTATGTTATTTGGGGAAAAAGTTATGCAGAAATACATAAAAAATACATCCCTTTTTTCATCTGTGGCAAACTCTTCTACCTTTTGTTGGAAGGCATCTATCTTAATTAGTTCTGTATGATGCTACTCCAAATTAAAACATAGTGATTTTTAACTCCGTTATAATGTCGTGCAGAAGCTGATAATAATTAGCCACTCGAGTCTAACATTCTTCCGTGCCTTTCTAGGCTTGTGCGTGTCATCTAAGGCACACACAGTAGTGACCAGAGACTTTTTCAAAGACTATATATGGAATTGCAGAACCATGTAGATGTTGCTAGAGTCATATCGTCTGTGAATAACTAAGTTATGTTGAACAATTTTTTGGAGAAGACAAGTCCCGGTTACGCGTCACTTAAAATTGCATCACAAGTCTACTTTTACTTATTAATAGCACTTAAGTATTTTAATATGAATAAATAATACAATTTTGTAGACACGCTCTTAAAACTAAGAAACTGAATCAGTGTTTGTGGTTTCGCTAAAAATAATACCTATCTGGTTTAAAAGGTTTAGCTCTCCAAGACTTATGTTATGTACTCTCATCTCAAGTTAGAATCTAACTTCGTTTGTATGCTGCGCGCTCCTCTTCTCTACGTTAAATCCACGTAGGAGCGTTTTCATGTAGGTATAAAGCTAAGTAAGTATGTCAGCCTCGATGCCGTTAGAGTATGATCCAAGTAGACTGCCGTGATGTCATCCTTGTAAACTGATATACTGAGATTAGGTAGTACGTACACCGATAGCTGCACCGGTTAAATTATATAGTGCAGATTTACCTAAGTAGAGCCTAACGAGATTATGCGAGTAATTTTTTATAGTTGCTGCATTTAATAATCTTCTACCTCCTAGCGATTGTGCCGGCTAACGCAGTCCGTTGCATTTAATATTGTTATTTTTTTTTTACAAAAGTTTAGCCATGCGAATTTGTTTGATATTCCCCTTGCTTCTCCAAATAAGGGTAGAATTTGTATTAGGAGAGGGTACGAAAATAATGCAACGGGTGGGGAAAGAATCGTCAACCTTTACATTATAACTGTTAAATGTTTCACACGCCTGGTAGGTATTTAACAGTGAGCTGTGTGTGCGGTATTTCATTTAAAATCCAAATGACTGGGTGAATAAGTTACATTAAAGAAATTATTCACTTATCTCCCAAATATTTGTGGTAAGCCTAAATATTTGGATTCAAGTCAAGGAAGAATCAGGCACGGGAAGGGTTATCAATACCTAAAAAATACCCCTGAGTACTTATAAGACAAAATACCCCAAAATCCAGCGCTAGAAACAGTCATAAACTTATCAGAACCTATTGGATCAAATAATTTAATTGTTAAAAAAACTAATCTGCATATTGCCTTTTTTGCATATCCGGAATTAAATCTGGCATTCTGGATGCTAACTAGAGGTAGGTAAACGTAAAATGCTTTTGAATTAGAACGACGATGAATTGGATTCCTACTTCCTTAACAACAGTTTAGTGAAATATTAAGAAATCTAAAAATCTCTAATGCTTAAAGTAGACAAACAAGAAAGAAAGAACCAATGAGAGAATGCCTTTCACATTTCCATAATAGGATGATACTACAAAATCGTAATTTAGAGATAATATATCTGATTAAAAAGATTTTATTGGTTTTAAAAATCGTATCGTAACAATAAGTTTAAGCCATAGGTTTGTGTGTGATAAAGATTTACTTGTTTCCCTTAAGTATTACATAATTATTTTGATCCTAATTCTGATAGGTAATAATAGACGAGGAGTCCAAAGCCCTATGTAACTTTTCATGTTGTTAACTGTTAGTATGGAAATTATTAATTAACGCTATATGTTTTGACGTCTTCAAAGTTCAAAATTAATGAAATATTCATAACACAGCACAGTTTACGTTTAATTTAAAAGTTGTACGAAACATTGTAGTAATTACATATTATGTGACGCATACAAAAGTCTACGTTTTTTAGATTTGTACAAGTTATGTTTATCTTTATACTGAATTATAAAAGCACTTAACTTTCTAATATAAATCTTTATACTTGCATTCACGATACCGCAAAAGTGAATGTTTAAATAAAAGAAGCACACATAAAATTTCATAATTTCATCATTTCATTTCACGGTATGAGTTTGATTCCATGGAAGGTGGGCCGGGTGCTGGTATGGGATGCAACATGTTCAGACACGCTGGCCCCTTCCCATCTACATGGAACCAACAACAGAGCTGGTACGGCTTGTGAAGAGGCTGAAAAAGCTAAAACTTATAAATACAGGAGTCTAGGCTCCGAATATGTTTTTGTCCCATTCGGTGTCGAGACCCTTGGTCCGTGGGGTCCTAGCGCTATAAGGCTTTTTAAGGAAATAGCAAAAAGGTTAGTCGACATCACAGGAGACCGAAGAGCTGGCAGCTACCTCGGACAAAGAATTAGTCTAGCTATTCAAAGGGGGAACGCTGCCAGTATCTTCGGAACCTTGCCTAAAGGGACTCCTTTTAATAATATATTTTAGTTATTATATTTTATTTATAAGTTAATTTTAATTTAAAGTACCTATGTATTTTATAAACACTTATGTGGGTTATTGATTAAATGAACCTCAAATTTCATAATAACGATATTTAGCATTACTATCCCTACTCTGCGACTATGTGTTTGCGCATTACGTAATGAATAATGATCATCTTTCCGTTTCCCTATTTTGTTAAGTATCTGATTTAACTAATGCAATTCATAATTTTTGCAGTTTTGACAAGCGAGAATATTTTTTGGTTTGGTTCTGTTTATGTATTTTACTGAAGAAAAGTAAAGTCATTAGTTTGTTCTCCTTCTCGAGCATTATAATCTAGAAACCTACTCTTCCGAAAACATTTTAGTTAAAAGTCTAAACATAATAATTATCCATTTAACCAAAAATGTGAGAATTAGTGACTTCAGATAAAAGTTCAGATTTGTGTTTAGTCTTAAGTTTCTGAAGTAATTACGAAAAAGAAACTTATTGAAAGGAGTTTATAATTCGGAGTTTAAAAAAAGTGACCATAGGTCCTATTGTAAACCTCGAGGTTTACAACAGGACCTATGGTCACTTTTTCTTTCGAAGATTATGACTTTTAAAAAGTAAACAATTAATATTATCTTTATTCTTTACCTATACCTGTTTTCGAATAACCACTGGTAAAAAGAAAAACCACGTATACTCAAAGCCCATGAGTATTCTGGCCAAAAAAGAAAACATGTAGGCCTGCCTTCACTATCTATTTATTTATTTATTGAAAAGGTTTACAAAACAGGTTGCAACCAAATATAAACCTAATACAATAACATCAGATTTGGGTTCCAGGTAATAACCCTTAATATGTGTACACAGTGGTTATAAAATTTATGCATAGAATCTATAGAAATTATAGTTAGAATTACACAGTTTACTCAGTTACACAGTAATTATATTATAAGGAATCTAGGATGAAATCCTCCAAATTGCCGCTAGCTATATTAAGTACCACGTTTGATCTCGTAATACCTAAGGGTGAACGTACGGACAGATATTGGCGTCGAATTGAATGTTGCTTGTTTTATTTTCTTTCCACTCCATCGCTCGCGCTGTGACCGTGCAAAAATGATTTACCGCTCATTTTTATCCTCTGATACAATATCCACAGGCATCTTTTTACACCTTTAAGCTTGTATTTGATATCTCAATCTCGAAGGTAGGTGCAATAAGATGAACTACAGTGATAATAATATAGGCGTACGAATCAAATATGTTTTTTACCGACTTTAAAAAAGGAGGACATTCTCAATTCGTCGGAAATCGATAGAAGATAGAAGATAATTAGAAGTCGGTTTTTTTAAAATATTTTTTTATATTAAATTATAGTTTAATGCAACAGTAGTAGTTTAGTAATCATACTATTTTTTGTATTAACTTAAGTATTGTAGTTTTTATTTTCGCTGTAAAAAGATATCGTCGGTTTTTTGACATGCACTGTATGAACAAAATCTGTTTCAACTGTTTTCCAGTGTTTATATAAAACTAGTTTCGTTCTCGTTTAAACAGATCACAGGTCTCGGTGAGAATTCTTCGTGGTACTAGCCTGTCCCCAGCGGCGTTTTGAACAGGGGTCTGTTTTTAAAGCATTTGAGAATAACTCAGCGGTTAAAGAATCTAGCCTTCTTTAGTCTTTTTGAAAGAAACCGGAGTACGAATGCGATTTACCAGTAACTTTTCAAAGCTGAAAAATATACTTATCTACTGAGCTTATTTCCATAAAAGCCCGGACACAAGCCGTACTCTTAAAGTTTAATTAAATAATGTTTTGGTGACTTGCCATAATAGTGTTTCTATTATAGCACAATCCATTACATCAAACTCAAAAAATAAACTGTTTACGCAAACAATGACAGGATATCCTTTGATATTAAAACAGCTTCACGATATGACGTTATGAGACAAAATATATTACTAAACAAAGAACATCAATTTGATGTTAGGTTACACTATTTATACATACTCCTGTATCACAGTTTATTAAATCAGGATTTAATAATAGTATCAGAATTAACCCATATTGATATTGTAAATGAGAAAGTGTCTTTCTTTGTTATTTGTCCTTAAATCACGCAACAACGGATCGGAGCAACGCGAATGAACGAAGCTACGGGCAAAAGCTAATATAATAATATTACATTATGAAATAATAGTTTCGATAACCTTTTTCGACGTTTTCATTGCTTCACGCCGGAAATACGCAAGGAAATCTACCTACTTGGGAAACGTGGCTTGAAAATTGATTATTTATTTACTAGACATAATAATATCGTTCGCACCTCGAGAAAATCTGTTTCATGCTTAGTTTGTAGAGCTTATTTCATAACATATAAAACCTACATTGCTTAAAACATAATATTTTGTATTACTTGAACGAAGTATTAAATCAGTTTCTATCTATGATTCAAACCACATACACCTACTCGTAAATGATGTAAAATTAAATAATTAAGTGTAGGTAATAAGAAGGCCAACGTTTCTTAACATAGTTTTGTGTAATTAGATACGTACGATTACAAAAATAATAATTAAAAAATATTATACATAGGTATACTAAAGTGGAGGTTTAATGCGTTAGTTAATTAATTTTAAATTAATGTCTATATAGGTCTACAGTCTACACTTACAAGTACAACATGTATCTATGAGTACAATAATATAATATTATTATCTACAGACATGTATTGTATTAACTAAATACATAATTTATGCAGTACTCGTACTTGAAGTAATTAAGTAAATGTCACTTGCTTTATTGGTGAAGGAAAATATCGTGTGGAAACTTGTATGCCTGAGTGAGAGTTCTTCATATAATGCTCTCAAAATGATATGAAGTTTGGCAAACCGCACAAGGCCTTCGTGGTGTTGAACAGCAATGGACCGGCAAATAAAGCAGCAGCCATCATTAGAGTAAATATATTATGCTATTGCCTTAAACTTATTCAATTTATCTACTAATTTAAGTCTGTATTTAACGTACCTACGTATACTTACGTGGTTACGCAATACCCATTAATGTTTCTCTGTAGTTATAACTATTCATAAGGGTATGATGAAGTTTCGAAATATAAATTCATAAGACGGTCAAGGTTGTATTTTCAATGCAAGCCACATACTTTTATTAAATGATATAAGTCCAGCCGTAAATACAATGCGCGATTAATAGATTTAACTATCTATTTAAATATACATACATACATATTATATATGGATTTAAAAACAAATATTATATCACTAGACTCTCTTCTTAGCAAACTTATGTATTTGTATTAAGTATATAAATTGGTATACGTATGTAATGTATCTGGCTAAAACTCAAAAACGACGACTCATTTGAATATTTTTTTGTTTTGTTCGCTTTTACGGGGATGGTTTAAAAAAATAAATAGAAAAAATCCAAAAGAGCAGCTGAAAAGTCGAGAAAATCAAAATTGGAATCACCACTTCGGATTATTTTAATAGACGGCGGGAGGGAAGCCGAGGGCAAAAGCTATGTCTACAAATCTATCAAGAATTCAAGACAAAACTAAGCATACAAACTGTGTAGGTCTATTGGATCACAAACAAACTCAAGGGTACATAATGTTTATAGCTTCCAATACGAATGGAGGCTATTCATATTATCAGTACAAGAACAGCGTGACGACAACCGGTAGTACGTGACTGCAATGTGTGGTTCAAATGCTAATCCAGCCGCGCCCGGCGACGCTCCCCGCCAGTGACCAGCGGAACTGCATGTAAGGAAAATGTATTCATAGCTTAGGTACTCCCTTTCTTGATTCATATACCACTCACTAATTTGATTGACAGCCTGGGTCTAAAAAGATGTGTTAACTTATAGTGATAGTTGCCTATGTAAGTTAGCTAATCTTTTTGTCTCATCATGAACCGCAATCAGTGTAAAGGTAACGTAATAAGAAAGTTAAAAAGAAAATATCGAGCCAAGACCGCCGACTTATCGTAATCGACATTTTTACCTAAATTGAGTTTTTTATTATGGTGCGGCTACATTATCGTGCGACCGTTCGTGTCGAGTTGTCGCGATAAAATTGAGGTGTCTCATTCTATCACAGCGGCTACATTATCGTGCGAACGTTCGTGTCGAGTTGTCGCAATAAAATTGAGGTGTCTCATTTTATCACAGCGGCTACATTATCGTGCGAACGTTCGTGTCGAGTTGTCGCAATAAAATTGAGGTGTCTCATTCTATCACAGCGGCTACATTATCGTGCGAACGTTCGGGCTACAATATCGTGCGAACGTTCGTGTCGAGTTGTCGCGATAAAATTGAGGTGTCTCATTCTATTACAGCGGCTACATTATCGTGCGAACGTTCGTGTCGAGTTGTCGCGATAAAATTGAGGTGTCGCATTCTATCACAGCGGCTACATTATCGTGCGAACGTTCGTGTCGAGTTGTCGCGATAAAATTGAGGTGTCTCATTCTATCACAGCGGCTACATTATCGTGCGAACGTTCGTGTCGAGTTGTCGCGATAAAATTGAGGTGTCTCATTCTATCACAGCGGCTATATTATCGTGCGAAGGTTCGTGTCGAGTTGTCGCGATAAAAATGAGGCGTCTCATTCTATCACAGCGGCAACATTATCGTGCGAACGTTCGTGTCGAGTTGTCGAGATAAAATTGAGGTGTCGCATTCTATCACAGCGGCTACATTATCGTGCGAGTAGAACTCATTCGCGACACAACAAATCCCTATTATGTAGCCGCACCAATACGTAAACAATATAAAGGATTAGGGCACGTGTTGGTTTAATACTCAAAGGGACACGTCGACGCCACGTTTCCTAGGAAATAACATAATATAGGACATCTACTTGAAGTTAATATGTAATATTTTCGGAAAATGTCGACTAAGCCCTAGCCATTTATAGTTTAAAATATCGTTTGTAAAACAAAACTCAATATTAGTTAAAATGTCGCTTAAGTCGGCGGTCGTAGTTTGATAATTTTGAAACAAAAACAGAGTTAAAAAGCCGCGAACCCCTTGTTCAGAAACACTGGTGTATTTATTATAGTTAGCTTGTTCAGTTGTGTATCATGAAATGGGTAAGACTCCAGGGTCAGACCGAATTAATGAAAGCTTTCTGAAAAATCCTCAGTAGCAGCCGTTGAAGTTGGGAAGTTGGCGGTAAAATAGTATATGCCAAGTAAAGCCGTTTGGTCCTGCGTCACTAACTCTTTCCGGTCTCGTCAGATAACCGTACCATCCCATCTGAAAATATGAGTGAGGGAATAGAGTGCACTTGTGTATGCGCACTGTAAACAGTAAACTAGAACGAGAGCCGTGTTTTAAAAAGGCAAAGCAATTTATTGAACGGTAGTAGGTAGGCAACAAACCGCATGAGTACGTGATATTGTTGAAATGAGAAATGCATCGTTTCTATTTTTTGTAAGACTCCAATCTGTAACTATTGATAAACTTAAACTAAAGTACATTATTTTCATCACGTACAATCCTGATAACCAACTAGAAAGAGTACCTACTTAAAAGTCCCTTTGATTGATCATTGATTTCACTTATTGGTGAAACCAAGGTACCTTTACCTACCTTAGGTACCAAGCTATTGAAGCTTGGTACCTAAGTGTGTGGAGTATGTGATGTACTTTCCTATTGATGTACCCAAAAACTGACGCATTTTTTCAATGTGCTGTAAATCTGTAAATACCTACAATATTATGTGAATTTCAGTCAGATCGATAGAGTACCACGTTTTCTTAATTAATAAGTTTGAATGTTTTAAGAATGCAAGCATAATAAAATATTACTTCCAGTCTTGAAAGAGCATCTAAATAAAAACTCTCGGCTGAACCTTACCTCCATAAATTTGCTAGAAGATAATATTAATATTATGTTTATAATAATATGAATATTATATATCTATTAAATGTATTAGGTACAGTAGCTAACTTTATTGATTGTCATTATTGCAACTAGTAAGATGGCAGATATGATTGACTCCTGAAATATCTTCTGGTAGACATACCTATTATTAAAGTTGAATGGAATTATACTGAACACATTAATGTCAAGGACAAGTATGTAAACTTTGACATCTCTCTAAGGACTGAGAGATGTCAAACTTTGGGCCAAAAGTCCAAAAGGTAAGTGAGAGATTCTCTCACTTCCCTTTTGGCCTCTGACCGCGTCTCGCATGCTAAGCTTTTTGGTTAGACGTAGTGACAACCTTGTATACTGCGCAGGTCTTCTGCTGAACACATTATATAAAAGTAAGAAATAGGTAAGTAATATTGATATTTGATGCTGCATTCATGAAATTCTATACCTAATCTAATATTTTAATGGAATGGAAATTTAAAGTTATTGCGAAAGCCGTCCTACAAAAACTAGTCGGTAAGTAATATTGTAGTTTTTTAATCCTTATTAATTATACAAAGGAACATGTTACACGTATGCGCAAAGTGAAACTGTTTTTTATTTATTGTGACAGCACTTGCCAGTTTTTATCGTTTAATTGATGAATGCAATTTCGCGTAATAAATAAAAAAAAAACATACCCTGTTTATCCACTGCAATGCAACTAATTCGATTCTTTTATTACACAGAAGTTGCTAAAGTCGATGTAATATTCACATATTTATTTTATTCTTTCTTTGAATTTCACCAACAACACTAACCTAACGGTTGGAGTCATAACAGGTCAAAGTCAAAAGACTAGAAAGCACATAAAGTTCCAAATGGTACGTGTTGAACGTGCATAGCAAATTATGTCCTTTTGATCTCTCAGTCCTACATACCTACTTAGTTACGTTTTAACTTTCTTTTACATGATTAACATACCTATCACAAGTAAGGCCCTTTAAAATGTAGTTAGACCTTCAGCTTCGCTAAGTAAGAAGGTATGCACCATGAAAAAACAAGGAAAAAACTGTTAAGCTATTAGGATTTCCTTAGGATCCAGTCTGGCTTTATTTACCTGCCAGTAACCTAAATAATTTGCGTCTATAGTTGTAAATCAGATAACAATAATATTTATGTATGCTTCGTATAGTTCTAATTAGCTAATCCACGAGACAATCTTGGTGCTGGCGTCATCTCGGCCTTGACCTTGACCATCCTTTTCGCCTCGATGATTCGTATTTGGGTGTTTTTTACCTGTAACGTAGATAGGTATGACGGTATGTATGTATAATAACATTACAGTAGCCATACAAACATTATAAATATATAGCATTCAGAAGTGAGTAACAATCTATACTATTTGTCTCAGTTTTCATTGTTCAGAATCTCTAGACTCTATTGCTCTAACCCCTCTCTAACCTCAATGATTGCTATAATTTTTAAATCATGTTACATTTTATACCAAAAATGTAATAAAAACACATGTACCTAATAAGGATACCCTATTACCTCCTACTACTTTAAAACTTTAGCGGCTGTGGCGTGGTTTGCTACTATTATCAGCGCACGCGCAGGTCCACAGCCTAGGCCAAAACTAATTTATAACTTGGTTATTTTCAATATATTGTTTTTGATAAAAATTAGACACAAGTCGGCCGCATCACACGGACCGGACCGTGCACGGCCCGTGATCTGCGTAGCGTGACCTATCCTGATTCAGACATCGATTGCGAAACTGCTTGAAGCAACTATTGAATAATCGAGAGGTAATCGATTACAGTCGACAGTAATTGTTAGTGTTGAAAAACTAAGCTAACACCTACTGTCTATTATGTTGCTAGATTTTCCTTAATGATGTTCTCGTTTTTATTCGGACTTCCTGTACTTCAGAATACAATACTCATAAAAAGTTAATTTAAAGTTTGGTCAAAGCTAATAACTGCCATGCTATCTCAATTTTTAGAGCTCCTTTATGGCTATCTCCCCATATCAGAGATCATCGTGTAGGTGATATCGTTAATCCATACCTCACTATAGTTTAATTATTAAGAGGTAGGTACATTTATTTACAATTGGGCATTTGATTGTACTCAAAATGTAAAGTACAGTGATGTATAATAATGATATTATAATTAATAATATCATTATTTATGATCCAAAATGTAACATGTAAGAATAACATATTTTGTAAAAACAGAAAATAAATCGGTCCAATAACAAACAAGTTATAGAGCTTTTAAGTTTCCTGTTAGACAGAGAGAGCGCTACTGAAGTGTGATGTCACAATTCAGCAGCTCCATAAACGCTCCATAGAAAATTTCATTTTAGAAAGAGAGATACAGTCACAGTAAAACAGCTTATAATTCCGACACTAGTAAAGATATTTAAAAAAGTAAAATGGCATGATGTCATAATATTTAAAAACGTTATTCTAAATAAATAAAATCATTTCAGTCAAATACCCAATTATTTTTGTGCTCAAAAATAACAAGGGTTATTTTATAAACGAATAAATTATACTAAATCAAAAATCCGTGTTTGTCTGTTTTGTTCTTCTAAACTACGCAAAGAATTTTGATACGGTTCACTATAAATTAGAGAATTTATTTCATGGCACAGAGATAGTTTTGATTCTGCAGCCGGAACAAAAGCTCCCACAGGATTTTTAAAAACCTAAATAAACGCGTTTCGAGTCACGGGTGGTTTGGTAATTGTATAAAAAAAAGCAAGTCACTGAAATCTAATAACTATCGAATAACAGCGGCCGCATCAAAAGCTCGAGCAATCATAGTTACATAATGTAATGTAATTTACATAGTAATAGATTAAATATCGTATAAGTATATAAATCAGTCACATAACATAAAGCTATTTTACTATTTCCTGACTTTGGCGAACATCCGGAAAACTGATCGCTATCGCGCGAGCCACATAACTTGTCTTAGATAGGTATGAAAGTTCTAAACCATAGAAATCTTAGTAACAAGACTCTAAACTAAACTACACGAACATGTGGGTTAGATCTACACAACAAATCCATCCAGACCAACGAATTGAAATGTTGCAAAATCATACAAAAAAAACAAGTTTCATCCGTAGCTGTTCTTCCACCGCGGCGTGATTGATGTACTAACCAACAAACAAACACTTTCGCATTAATAGTATTTCGTATTATTAGGTAGACAACTTAGCTCTTAGCGCAAAAAGGGGTTGTTTCATTGTGGTAACATGCTATAATAATTATACTTCAATTCAATTTGAACTGATTTCACGCTCGCAAAATTGGGCGGATTACGACTACGGTCCATAAATCACAAGTGAAGCTATTACGAGTTCATTACGAAACGAAGAAGTGTAAACTTCGCAATATGTTACAATTAACATAATTAACCAACTTACTCTACTCTATTAGATCACATATACCGATCACAATATGGAGATCGGGTGAGTAGATACGAGTGTGCTAATTTTTGAGGCATACTTAATCATTTTGTTGCAAAATAAATTAACGTTTTTTTTTGTAATCCATAAAGCGTCTGCATCATTAAATTTTGTAATTTTTATTGCAAAATAGAAAGCTGTCGCTGCCTGGACGACAATCAGGCATTTTGAAAAATAATGATCAGGTCCTTTGTTCACATAAGTATAGATTCTCGTTAGGACATATTCTCAGAAAGACGGTTTCTCAAAAGGACAGAAATGGTTAAGTTTCTCAGATCAGACAACTCGAGTTTACTCGCTATCGAGTTTACTTACGAACATTACATAAAGAGATTTCTCGTCCCAATTTAGATGTTAGGAGTATAAACTTAAACTTCAAAGTAACCGTTAAACTTTTCAGAGAACTTTAATAACTGGCTCTACTGACATGACTGTATATTATAGCTCAATCTTTTGATATTTTCTTTCACGCTAAACTGATTCTTATTCCTATCGCATATGTAGTTCATTTTTGTTTGTCTCCTTGTAAATAGTAAATCATACATTAACATGTTCACATTGTTCTCACGCTACGTTAAAACACGATGAAAAATATTGAAGATTGTGTCCAAATGATGCACGCGAATGAGATGACCAGGTATAGAACATAGTCCAACTTGCTGGCCAAGTGCAGATTACCTGACTTCACACACTTTTGAAAACATTATGGAGAACTCTCAGGCGTGGGTTTCCTTACGATGTTTTCTTTCGCCGTTAAAGCAAGGGAAAAATTCCTTAAAAGTTTAAAACAAAAATTTGGATAGGTATATACAGCGACTTAAAGTAGCTATATAAGATAGAATTGAAATAAAAAAGAAAAATGATTTTATGTGAGTTTAACTATCTTGTTTTGAAACACCTATTTGAAGAATATCATGAATTATCTTTAAAAAAATCCTTATCAGAAACAGTTTAAAAACTCTATTTTGCAACTTTGATGACGCGTACCTCTTTCATACGCTATGAGAAGTTACCTAATCACAGGAATGCAGAACCGGTATCGGCGTCTTGAAAATTTCACAACTAAGAAAAAAAAACGTTTCCTACAACACAATGGAACAAGAAAAACAATTTGTTAGTAAACACTGTACGTCCGTCGATTGACGCTGACCCACTTACTGACCGACTACACTTCAATTACCTTGCAGCTCCTCATACGATCGCGTACAGGATTATGCACCTTATAGTATAAAGGTTTCTCCATACTTTGAAATTGTTTGCGTAAAATATACCAGAACACGATTACCTGATGCTAAGTTGACAATTGACATGTATTTGATATACCTACTGTCATGCCATTTATCAAAACGTAGTTAAAGCAAAAAGTACACACATCAAAAGTGTCTAGGGATCAAGCATTTTTATGCGGATTTCTTGAGATTGAGATGTGGCTTTGTAATAAATTTATGATTTTATAAATTTATATGGATCCTTTTTGGTGCATTTCATAATTTGAATCAGGAACTGTCAATCAAATTCGAGTAAAAGATGAAAATCAGCTGTCAATATTTTCCCTATAAAAACATACAACGCATTGAAGACATTATTAGTGCTACTGTTTCCCTACTACTGATTAAAACCAACGTTATTATGGAG
The DNA here is from genome assembly GCA_029955525.1 of Oeneis ivallda. NCBI lineage: Eukaryota > Metazoa > Arthropoda > Insecta > Lepidoptera > Nymphalidae > Oeneis > Oeneis ivallda. The sequence continues at coordinate 12,654,928 of JARPMR010000018.1, read as the reverse complement.
CGGCGACGTCATTTAAGCAGGGAAGAAATGCTCAGAGCCGTGGGAATGATAGAAGCTGGTTCCCGGCAACGTACTGTGGCTTTAGCTCTGAATACAAGTCAGAGTGTTATCAGTCGACTTTGGACACGTTACCGAAGCACTGGTACCGTGGCTGAGCGCCATGGAGGACGGTATCGCTGCACCACACGGAGACAAGACCGATACATTCAAATCTTAACTCGAAGAGCTCCAACAATAACCGCCATGATGTTAGCCGTGAGGCTTCATCACTCTTCAGGGAACTTAATTAGCGACCAAACAGTCAGAAAACGCTTGCATGAAGTGAACCTTCATTCCCGAAGACCGCTACGGGTACCACCTATAGCAATGCACAATCGTAGGATTCGATATCAATGGGCTCTTGAACACAGAAATTGGGCAGAAGAACAATGGCGTTTCGTGTGCTTTTCTGATGAGTCTCGTTTTGGTATGAGACCGGATACAAGACGTATACGACACTGGAGAACCCCTGGACGCCAACAACGATTAAAATCCTGCCAGGAAGTCCATCCTTATAGTGGTGGAACCATCATGGTATGGGCGGGTATTTGGATCGGCGGAAGAACTGAGTTGATTTGGATCAGAGGCAACCTCAACGCTCAAATTTATGCTGAGACGATTGTATCAGACGTCATCGTTCCTCTACAAGTGCAAATCGGTCCCTTATTTCAGTTAATGCATGATAATGCACGACCGCACACCGCAAGAGTTGTAAGACAGACTCTCGCCGCAGCTAACATCAATGTCCTGCCCTGGCCTGCTCAGTCGCCAGACTTGAACCCGATTGAGCATGCATGGGATATGCTACAGAGAAGAGCTCTGCCGAATATGGAGGGTATCCAGTGGCAAGAAGACCTTTTTTTGTTGTTGCAACGAACATGGGCGGCCATTCCACAGCGTGATTTGGATGAACTCATTTTGAGTATGCCAAACCGATGTTCTTGTGTTGTTAGTGTTCGCGGTAGAAACACGGATTATTAATTGTTTAAGTTACCCAATAAAATTTTAAAGAAAACTGTTATTTCAGTCTTTTTTTCGAACTTTAATGTTAGTGGTTCAAATGTCAAAAATCCCTTTATTAGGAAAATGGCAAATTTCTTTATTAATGCAAAGGTGACTTGGTTTATCGTTACTGTGACAAACGAAAACACTTTATTTGATGAATCCTTAAAGAAAATTTTAATTAATATCAATCAGGAGAAAAGTTATTGCAAAAATATATGTTGATCCCTAGACACTTTTGATGTGTGTATATGGTCTAAGATCCCCAAAGAAGAAAATACCCTCAACTGTTATTTATCGACCGAGCGAAGCGAAGGTCTTTGAGTCTACTTGAGTGAATTTGCACTTGTCCGTCCGTCCGTCCGTCCGTCCGTCCGTCCGTCCGTCCGTCCGTCCGTCTGTCAGAGCCTTATAACTTCTGAATTACTGAACGTAATTACTTCAATTTTAGATATAATATGTAAACCGATGGCCTCCAGCCGAAAATGGCTTAAAAAGTTATAAAAATCTTTATTTCAGGGGGGCTCTCATAGAAGCGAATGCGAAGAAAAAAAATAATTTTAGCTTTTCATAGGGTTACAGTACGTCATTTTAAAGATAATTTGGAACAGAGTACAAAAGTATTTTTTTTTTTAATTTTTTTCCTAAAATTGATGAAATGGGGGGCTTTCAAAGTGGAGATTATATTTGACCTCACAACGGAATAACCATTGAAAGCTGGGGCTTGAAAGTTTTATAATTTTAGCGTAATATCATGTACTTGAACAACAAATACTAAAATTAGATAAATGTAATAAGGAAACTAAATTATTTAACTTTTAATGAGCAGCAACAACAGAACTTCACAATGATGTCAATAGATGGCGCTCTCATATAGCAAATGCAGCTATATGTAACATATTATATTCAATTAAAATTATTATTTAGTCATTTAGCAAACATCAATAAAACTTCACGTTGCAGTTTGTTTTTACATGTTTTCTGATCGTGTCGATAGTTGACGCTGTGTACAAGTAATTTAATTTGAATGTTCCAAAAAACTATACCTAAGTTTGATTGAGGCCTTGAAGATTTCACTATAACAGTTCCCTAACCTTTACGGGCTACATATGTTAAGTTAGTTGACACTTTCTGTCAACTTTGTTATTACAAACCTCTACGGGACAACTAAAGGTGAAAATGACATTGGGATGTTAGGATTGTATTTAGGGGCTACCTACGTAAAGAGACTTCTACAAAGGAGATGATTTAGGTATGGTTGGTGAAAACGGGCATAATAATAATGTCAATGTTGATCGTCATGTATCTATTGAATGAATAAGTAATTATGGGAAACCGTTACCGCGAGGTCTCAGTTCGGGGCGAACCACTAGTTACTATTAGTGATAATATTGTACTCATCGACATATTGCGAATAAGTTGCCTAGTTAAATTGCGTGCGGATAATATGTATTTACATCTAAAATCTAGGCAACCATGGATTGGATCAACTGTTTAATAAGGCAACCTAATACAGTTAGATTCAGAATAAAATAAGCTTTAATTTGATATAAAATACGATTAAATAACTGATGATAGTAATATATCAATTTTACTCGCCTGCTTATACCTGGCAACTCCACAGTCACGCAGAGGGGGAAGAAGGCAACTTTTACTTTTCAATGTTTGTTGTTTTCAAAAAAAATCGTACTCTTATCTATTGTAAGATTTTTATTTTAAATAACTAACGAGAGAAGTAAAGATTTATTTGTTTAATATTATCCGCACGCAATTTCAATAGGCAACCTATTCGAGATATTATGTTGATGAGTATAATATGATCTATCATTTATTTCTTATCTCTAATAAATAACAGATGAGGGTATAAATTTCTTATACCAGATCTCGTACTAATAAGGGCTGCCATTCAGCTATTTAAGTTTGATATTTTCAATTAATTGTTTAAAAAGTAATTCGACAAGCAATATTATGTTTTCAGTTTCAATATCATCTACAAATTTTTGAATACCTATATTACTAATATTAAAAATGCGAAAGTCTTTGTAATATTAATCTTGTTTTCTTGATTTCTTGGTTTATCCCACAATTTGCATCTGAGTAGTTTCAGCTCTTTGACTACACCGAGGTAACTTTTATGACATGTTAGGTAATATTTTACTTAAAATATTAATGTTTTACTTGAAAACCTTGCAGGCTATTCAATAAAGGGAACCTGTTTGGTATGTTTCATAAACCGTAAGTGATATGTGAAATGTACATTATATTTCTTTATTTAGCAAGCTACGTAATGAACAGCATGCGAATGATTACAATCATAATAATTATTATTATTATGATTATTTAGGTCAGCATAGAAAAAAAAGATAGCGGCTGAATTGAGGACCTACTCATTGTTGAAAGTCGGCTAAAAACTAATATACTAATTATACACTGCTAAGATACTTATATATTCTTGATTTATAAAATAATAGAATCCCATCAGTTGCCAAATTGTGTACTGTATTAACCCAACAAACCAGCCTAATTATTTTATTTCAATTTCTTAATCACACTGACTAATCACGAAATCTCAGGACGTATAGAGCCATCAGCCAACAGACTTGATGAGATCGATCGTCACATACGCGTAGTTTTTCAAGAAATTGTTACCAAGATACGCAGATCACGAGCGTAGTGGGTAAAACAAACTTGTTTATTGCAAGCCTACCAAGATCCCATCGCAGGAAGAGCAGGCAATAGTGCACCTCCACAGTGCACTATTATTTCCTCGCCGCAAATGAGACATCAGTTAGCGTGACAAGTCGCGAGAAAGTGAATTATTGCTCGCTTACTTACATTATATGCGGTGGATCAAATTGCTATTTCACAAATTATAACTAAGTATGTTAAAGAAAACAGTTTCTTTTTCGCAAAAGCAATATTGCTTTCGTTTTTCTCGTATCCAATCAGATAGGTAGGTAGAGTACTATTGTTTATAATTTAATCCTTTCTCAAACAAAACTTGATCATATCAAGAATAACAAACGACATTCCAAAAATATTTATGCATCCATTTGCTTCCAAACCGCACTGGTACGCGCATTAAAATGATTATAATTATTTATAGGTACTTATTAAACTATGTAGTTGACACGCTATGGCTTGGCACTCATAGGTTTTTCTTTAATTTTTTACTGCCTTCAAATAGTTCAACTTATACCCAATAACCAAAAACTAATAAAAAGTCGCAGGGTTTGTCTGTCTGTATGCTTTAATTACAATAAATAGTTAAAAAGTTTAAATTCTGTTTTCACTTATTATTAGAAATTGGATGCAGTTATTCACCAAAAAAGCTCTCAAATCGACAATAATAATAATTTTTTCATCTCCCCATCTCGGAAAGAGTATTTTTGCTCTTCGATATCGAAGTGCAAAAGCCGTTTTTATCCTCTAGAGGATAAAGTAAATTGAATTTAGAACATCGTGTGCACTAAGTTTGTGAATTCAAAACATCATTAAACCTATTTACTTCTACCTCCATGGTGCCGAATTTATCATACAACCTTTTTTAATTTATTAAAAACTCAGACTTGAACCTTCTTGGTGTACTTTTTTTTAATTTGCTTTTCGCGCGCCATTTTCTTTTCACGTCATATTGTTTGAATGGGGAGATGAAAAATTACGTGTTGCACTCGAGTGCAAAGATTTTTCACCTCGTGCTCTTTTGATTCCCTCGCTAACGCTCAGGATTCTAATTTTTGAATCACTCGCTGCGCTCGTGATTCAATTTTAGAATCCTTCGCTTGCTCGGTCATCAAAACTGAGCACGCGGTTAAAAAGCAACTTTGCACTCTTGTATAACAAATAACTATAGTTTCATCCTATTTTCAGTGACAGAGCAAAATTGAAAAGTTTATGATGCCGCAGCGTTCTTTTTAAAGTTGTAAAAATATTTACCCATAATTGATCGAAGTGGATATTTACAACAACAATTCCAACACTATCATCCCATCAAACATTTATCTAATTCTGTCAACTGTTCTGAGTTCCTAACTGAATAATTGATCGTCTAATTTCGACATCGGCATCGGACGATTGATATCCGAGCTCTATGATCAATTTAGATTAAACAACTTTAATTGACTACCTGAGGTTACCAATTGTGTAATCGGAAAGACGTATTAATGCTGCCGTAAATGTTAATATATGTAAATAATAGGAACTTTTTTATGTAAATTACTCAATTTAAGGCGATGCTTAAACTATCAATGATCAAGGTATCTTATGATAATAATCGTATACAAAGCATAATTAGGTTTTTAATTTTATAGCAGTTATGAAGACGCGTGCGAAAGCTAAATTCTGATTAAAAAAATAAATGTAACTACATTTCGGCAAAATTTCGTGTTCAGCCATCTTTGGTAAACCCTAAAGGTTGATGTGGGCGAAACTGTCAGTCCCCTATTTAGGCTAAGTAGGGGAATCCTGAAAAGAAGCCTTCTTAAATTTAGGAATTGTTGCTGATAACGGGTATTAACCTTTTATATCTAAATCAATACCTGTACCTAAAACTTTCCTGCGAAATCAGATGAAAAAAAAAAGTTAGTTTAAAACGAATGAAGATCAACAACAGTAGTTTCTATGATTAGTGAGCATAAAGGGACAACCTCGGTGGAGGAACTATGTTTTATAACACATATTTTTAAAAGGGTTTGTTTGTCCTTCAGTTATGCAGCAACGGAGCAACCGATCAACGTGATTTTTTGCATGGGTATTCTTGAGGGTTCCCGCGCCAGTTTTTAAACGCGGGTGAAGTTGTGGGCAAAAGTTAGTATGTAATATAATGTGAACATCTACGCCGCCATGTGTCCGTATGCAGCAAGCTAATCACAAATCATTAAATGTTCGCGTCGTCGTAACCTTGACTCCGCATAATTGTAATTGCACGTAGACCGTCCCACGGGCTTATTTCATACCGATGTTATTATGCTGCCATTGTTTCGTACAGTAATAACTCCTCAGTGATTGGACTCACGAAATATTTGCTAATCGAAATCAGATACACGATAATGACTGTCATTTACATTTGTCTGCTTCATTTCATCATAATTATTATTGCTACCTGTAACTTATAAAATACTACATCATACATAGTACGAGTGCGAGATAAATTACCCAGCAACTTTTTTTTAATTGCTATTTATGTATACATAAAACAATTTTAAAAATAATATTAGATGAAGTGGACAAAGGTGTAGAGATAAGATAGGAATTTCTTCCAGATTCCCTCGAAAGCGAGTAAGGTGAAATTATAAAATGGTATTGTTGTTTGTCAAAAGTTGTATGGACTTTTTGACATCTAACAAAGTTGCTTATCGGCAGATTATAGTTAGATTGGATATAGGAATCTGGCGGAAAACATTTAAGTACTTGTGAAAAACAGCGATTAGGTACTTAGGCAATTAACTTATTCCTATTGACAAAGTGGTTGCATTCTTTCGCAAATCGCAATATTTGTCGACGCTTGATAAAGAGTATTTTGTCTAGTTGTGAAAGAGCCTAACATAATCATTACGATTTGATCATCATTGATTCCATCTTAGGTAAGTGGAGTTTCCACTAACCAGTAACTTCCGCAACTCCTCGCAGAACCTAATTTCAGACTTGCAAAAATGGCAACTACTGAAAACTGACCGTATACTTGCCAAGAGTGTTTACACAACGCAAGTTAGGTAAATGCCAAAGCTGACTTTTGCAAAGTGTGTGGACTCTTTCACAAGATTGGCAGTAGAGATTCCTATATGTCCAGAGTTTATTTTCCCTGCCTCTTATCTTTATTTTTTGAGATTATGATTAATTCTGTATGGAAATTGCCACTCACGGACAACTGTTGGACAAACAGGCCGGATCCATGCACGCGGAGCAAAGTTATGCCGGTCGTTGAGGCAAGGACATCAAAAAAAGTGGCTGGAGCCAACTGGATGCTGAAAGCAAAAGACAGAGGGAAATGGGTTTTTTTTCAGAAAAGGGTTCTTCTTTATCTACTATAGTAAGCAATTAATTAATTTACTTGTGCTTTCACGTCATTCTCTAATATCGGCCCTTTCGCCCTGATCGTGCTATAGCTTAATTCATGAACGGGTTTTAATTATTAATATTATTCTTGTGTACGCATTGTTTTCTATTTGGTCAATACACATAAGATTCGTAAAAGTTAACGGTGGATTTGCTTAACAATACAGAATAACAGAACCGCTTTTACCTTTATATTGCCGCCGACCCACGCACGCACGCTCCGATATTATAGCAGCTGCGGGACCTACATTCGATTAAGTAGCAAAACAACAAGTGACTGTATTATGATGGTTATGGTAATAATTTAGCTTTCCAATTTAGCTAAATTAAGGTATAGATGTACCCAATTTAGCTAAATTAAGGTATAGATGTAATCCATTTTTAATAATAAATTTTATTTATATTATGGAAAAATGAGAAATCTAATGTAAAATTATGCGGAAGTATGACAGTTTGTTTTATTAACCGACTTCAAAAAAAAAAACAAAAATAGGAGGTTCTCAATTCGACGCGTATTTTTTTTTATCGATGTTACTCCATATCTCCATCAAATCTTAACCGATTTCAATAATTTTTATTTTATTTGAAAGGGCGTATCTGCACGTAGATCCCATTTAAATTTGGTGAAGATTTGATGATTATCTTCGGAGATGGAGGACGGAACTCCTCAATGAATAGAAACAAACGCTCGCGATCAGAGAATGTGTAGATTTATCCTATGAAGCTACACTATAAAGCTTAAATATATAAAAATTCTTTTAAAGAACCGACTTCAAACGCAACTGAAAAATATAAAATAATTTCAGTTTGTACACGTATATGTTGAAAACGGGCGGGCCTCAATAGAACTATGAAACTGCAACGCTAGCCCGACTTCAACATACCTGTACCAAGTACTATTATATTCTGTGCCTGCAAACTAAAATTTTGGCGCATTCGTTTCATCGTTTCATCGTTTCTATTTAGATCCGCCCGACTTCAACATATGTGTACAAACTGAAATTATTTTATACTTTTCAGTGGCGTTTGAAGTCGGTTTTTTTAAAGAATTTCTATATGTTACTAATAGCTGACCCAGCGAACTTCGTACCGGCAACAAAAATATTTAGGAGTGGGTCACCCTTATCATTTAGGGGTATGAAAAATAGATGTTGGCCGATTCTCAGACCTACCCTATATGCACACAAAATTTCATAAAAATCGATCCAGCCGTTTCGGAGGAGTTTGGTAACAAACACCGCGACATGAGAATTTTATATATTAGATTATACATTCTCAGGGCTTCTACGTTAATATATAATTATATAATATATTTTTTGACTATATAAAGCTATGTTAAGATAGCTTACATAAAAAATATTTTATACTTATTACAGAATCACTTTTAATTAATCGAATCTTAAATCAATAGTTACTACGGTACGGTAGTTTGCAATTATCTAATAAGTAGGAATTCATTAAGTATACCAATAAAGTCCATGTAGAATGCAAATTCGAAGCAAGAATGCCAGTCTCATTTCCGCGCTGAATCGCTGGAGTTCTTTAATGGAAAACATTGAATAAACTGCATCAGATGTACAACTAATTAACAGAGTTCTTAATTTGCTTAAGAATTTTAAAGCTAAATAAGTAAGCCCTAAAGAGATTATAATTGAAGCAAATGGAGACATTTTGCTGCTTATCTTATAATATGTTTAGTTATAACTATTTTCAAAAAGGCTGTAGAGATTAGGTAAGTATCTTCTAAAACTAAACATTTTGTAAAGAGCATAGGATTTTGTTGGAAATTTTCATTTTAGTCTAGCAAATAATTTCCACATCGTTTATATTAATCTGTACTGTTTATGCTAAATTAAAGGGAAATTTGACTTAACTAAAATGAACATTGAACCTTCTTCACTCGTCCATTAGAATATATCTCTAAAAAATTTAATTCAACGTTTTCAAAACTGTCTGAAGCTTGTTTTGACTTGACGTTTTTACGGGCGAGATTTTTCGTCATTTACACTAAATCAACTTCTAGATTCGTTTATTTAACCTACATAGTCCGCACTGTCTGATGGTTTGTATAAAACAAGTTGATGGCACAAGCTGTTAAACGTTTACGACATGAACTATTCACGATTAGAAAAATAACTTTTAGTATTTTATCAACAAAATAGTGTATCCCACTTTCCTACTTCGCTTCTTTCTTCGTTTTACCAAATAAATTGAGCTTTCATGGATCGTTCTGACAATTTTTGTATTGAAATATCAAATTTACGCTTTGATAAGACTTACCTATTTTAGGTTTGTGAAATCGGCCCTTGTAGTATTATATTTAAAAAAATTAACTTAAATCTTTAAAAATATTTGGGTCCCAAAAAAGTCCTATATTTTTTCCGTGTCGATTTAGAAAAATCGTACTTGAAATACATTGGAAAACAATAAACTGACATTATATGACTGTAAGAGGTGCAAGATCAACATATTACATAATCAAAGCAAAGCAGCAAGATTCGGAGTGGCTGAAGTCATCTCACGCACTTCGTTCACTTTTACGACTCGCCAAAGTCTTGACGTTACTGCATTTTGATTCTTTACAAGTGCGTACCTTGTGGCTTGTGTTAGTGGCTCTTGCTCGTCCTACGGATTTGTGGGTGTAACGACCTTCAAGGATGTCCCTGTGCACGCTGGAAAATTGTATCAACGATAAGATCTATACAGACATTTCTATGTATAGCAATTTCCCTCCATCAATCTTGGCCGTCAGTCGTCACGGCGGGCGGCGTGGTCGCGGACAGACGCTTTCACAGTGACAAAAATAAAACTTTCTAACCATTACTAAGCGTCACACGGACACGTAACAGACGCTGTTTACAAAACACCTACAAGCCTGCGCCTTCGTTGTAACCACATTGTAAACTTTAAATTAATTTGTACGTGAACTATATGTTATTATGCAATAAACTTTCCTATACCTATACTTTTTGAGGGGTCGACTACAAAGGTTTTGCTATTTTGTCAGATTCACTGCTTTCACTAACCGGATAATCTATCTATATTTCTATATACATATAGATTCTGCGATGAATGATTTTGCATGAATATTGCAGCCTATTATCGCTCGTGTTATGGAACAATTATCGTCGCATGAAATCCTTACGATGTCACATTTTCAAAAACAAATTAAAAATTAAAAATTATTTATTTTATACCTGTGGTTTATGACACGTCGAGACTCTACCACCGATTCAGAGTGCAGATACTGCTGAGAAGAGTTTCATTAGTAAGTTAATTAAGGCCCGCTTGCAGAGACGCCGGGTTAGTTAACCCAGGAATAAATTTGTAATTTTGACAGAAGCTTTATACGAAATCTGTCAAATCTGTCCTTTTAACCTAGAGTTAGCTGCTAACTCTGGGTTAAAAGGATAACCCGGCGTTTCTGCAAGCGTGCCTTAGAAGACTATTATTTCGCATCCCTCTCTCTCGCACATTCTAATATGTATTTATTTGCAATTATTGTAAAAATCTCAGATACTTCTGATAAAATATGGTCAATTATTATCTTTAACAGTTAAAATACAAATACTTTAGATATAGTTTTATTATGATATTATACTTACCTAGATTTTTATAGAGAAAAAGGGCGGCAACTACTATTAACTTTTATCGCTCTTATTCTCTATCAACACTAAAAATATGTCTAAATCTAAAGTATCCGTAATTTAATATTGTCGAAGATAATAATTGACCACATTTTGACAAAAGTATCTGAGATTTTTACAATCATTGAAAATATTAGAATGTGCAAGAGAGAAGGATGCGAAATGTAAATACTTAGTCCTTTAACTGTCATCAGCTCCAAAGTTTCTAGGCTAGGTATTGTCTAAAAATAATTCCAATAAACTTTAATTTTTTCAATGAACATTTGACAACATTGAACATGAAATCCTGAATAAATATTTTAACCTCGCTTTATTGCGGCGTGATTGTAACAAAACATAATATAGTAAGTAAGTTAAGTCAGCCCTTTTCAGTTTACAAACAAGATCTTTGAAACGCAAATTGGAATAACATTAAATTACAAACGACTATTAAGCTTTGAGCTATGTTAATTTTCAATCATGAACTTGATTCAAGTATGCAGATGGAACGATAAGTTATTTCGAAGATAACTTTATTTAGTAAATAGATTCGTAATCGGTGATTGCACGTTTTGGAAAACTTGAACGGCGAGAGACATTTATCTGTCAACTGTTTACATCACTGCATCACTGTGTTAAATTTTGAGATATCGCAATGTTTTTACCTAGGCACTTACTTACATCTTCTTCTTCTTTCTTCTTTATCAACCTATAGACGTCCACTGCTGGACAAAGGTCTCCTGCATGGACTTCCACAAGCTTCGGTCTTGCGCCGCTTGAATCCAGCGGCTCCCTGCGACTCGTTTGATGTCGTCGGTCCACCTGGTGGGGGGTCTGCCAACACTGCGCTTCCCGGTGCGGGGTCGCCACTCCAACACCTTGGGACCCCAACGACCATCAGTTCTTCGAACTATGTGCCCCGCCCATTTCCACTTCAGTTTCGCGACACGCTGAGCTACGTCGGTGACTTTGGTTCTCCTACGAATCTCCTCATTTCTGATTTGATCTCGCAGAGATATACCGAGCATTGCTCTCTCCATCGCTCGCTGGGTGACCCTGAGCCTTCTTATGAGGCCCATAGTTAGCGACCATGTCTCGGATCCGTACGTCATCACTGGCAACACGCACTGTTCGAAGACTTGAGTCTTCAGGCACTGAGGGATTTTGGACGAGAAGACATCTCGGAGCTTCCCGAACGCTGCCCAGCCGAGTTGGATTCGGCGGTTAATCTCTTTCTCGAAATTGGACCTACCTAGCTGGACTGTATGTCCCAGGTATATATACTCGTCTACAATTTCGAGCGCAGAGTTCTCAACGATTACTGGGTGGAGCGGAGCATGAGCATTGGACATGATTTTCGTCTTGCTCATGTTCATTTTCAGGCCCACCTGTTGAGAAACCCTGCTGAGATCATTGAGCATTGTATTGAGATCTCTCAGAGTCCCTGCCATGACTACTATGTCATCGGCAAATCGCAGGTGAGTGATGTACTCGCCGTTTATGTTGATGCCACTTTGTTGTTGTTGATACTTACATATTAAGTACATTATTTTTTGTCAAGTACTTCGACCAAGTCGTTCTCTGAATTTATTACTGAAATCTTTATGCAAAAAGTGTCTTCGATCAGTATTAGATTTGCAGTCCCATCCAAAATCGAATTCAAAAGTAAATAAAATTGCCCGAAAATCTAAGAGAGAAATATACGAAAAATCTTGAGACTTTTTTTTTGGTTTTCTTACTGAGAACCTTCTTCTTCTTTAGCAACCGATAGACGTCCACTTCTAGACATAGGTCTCTTGCATGGACTTCCACTGGCCTTGGTCTTGCGCCGCCTGAATCCAGCGGCTTACTGCGATCGTTTGATGTAGTCATCGATGGATGTAGTCGGTCCACCTAGCGGGGCGTCTCCCAACACTGTGCTTCCCAGTAAACACATAAACTGCCTTGGATTACTAATTGATAGTTCTACAATATTACAAGTAAAACAAACTCCTACAATAGACGTAAGAAATCCTTAGTCCTACTTAAAATCTCATTTTATTTCGTACAACGTTGTTAAAAATGGAGAAATGAACAGCAGTTTTTGCGCAGCCTGTACTTTGCTAATAAGTACTTATAATATTTTATAGAAACTTAACATTAACCATCCCAGCAAAAACCATAACAGTTTTAAATATCCAAGGCGCAACTGAGTTCCAGTAAGCATGCCACAGGATGTCTTCATGATGCCTTGTAGAAAAAGTGGGAAAAAACCAGACCAATTTACACCTCAGTAATTTATGAATAAAGAAAATAGCAATAATTCAATTTACTGCCAATTATTCGCGCACTTGGCATTCCTTAATCCTTGCCCTGAACTGAAGATGTTTAGCCAAATGAAGAAATAATAATCATTTTCTTACTAACGCGCGCACCGCGAACACCACTCATTTTGTAATGTATGCCAGAGCTGTTGGAATGTATGGGAGCGGCACTTTGCTGACTTGATCACGAATTCCGTTTAGTAACATGAGTTATTGTGTTTAGGAACGATAATGTCTATTGTAGGAGTTTGGTTTTACTAGTATTATTGTAGTACTACCATAGTAATCCAAGGCAGTTTAAATGTGTCATTCGATCAAAAATATTTAATTTATTTTTAGGGTTCCGTACCCAAAGGGTACCAACGGGACCCTATTACTAAGCCTACGCTGTCCGTCCGTCCGTCCATCTGTCAGCGGGCTGTATCTCGTAAACCGTAATAGATAGACAGATGAAATTTTCACATATTATGTATTTCTATTGCCGCTATAACAACAAATAATAAAAATTAAATTAAATTAAAAAAATTAAATAAAAATTATTTCCATGGGTTCATGGAAATATTTTTATTAAATTTTTTTTAACGGAACCCTAAAAGAGCGAGGCCCGACTCGCACTTGGCCCATTTTTTATCTTCGGTTCCTACGGTCCTTTTTTCAACATACAAGTACAAGCTAATAAACCTTTTAAGAAAATCTTTTTTCATACAAACGATTTTTTTCATTTCCATCCCTTTTCAAAAATTCTAATAAATTAGGTTAGTTATACTAGTACTATTATATATTCTGTGGTTATACACTATTGTTTTAGTTTGTTCTTAAGCGATAAGGCTGCCTATTGTACTCTGTTTTGTCGATTTATGATATTGTACCTATTTGTTGTTTCTGTTGTTGTATGGCGTACAATAAAAAATCTCTAGAGTGGTGGCTGTATGTGTGTCAGTCACTCAATCACAGTTTTATAGTTAAGTATCTAAAATAAATGTTGAAGCTCTTGGTCTGTATTTTTAAGTCTCAAAATTGAGAAAATGACTATGCTACGAAACTTTCTAGTAAGCATTTTACCAACCAATTGAAACCTAGTGCTTGATTTTTACCGCTTATATTACTAAAATCTGATGATACATAATACAAGGTTACATTTCTATTAATATTGCCAATATTGCCTAGATATGAATTATTCAGTTGGTGCTACTGGTTTAATCGGATGCTGAGGTCAGTTTGCAATCGTCTCCAGTAATAACTGGTATCCAGTCAGGCTGTCAAGTGAGAGTAAGAGATGAATTGAAATAAATTACTAATCTTATAGATAGTACCAGATCTTAGTAAAAGCACTGGTAATATATAATGAAAAGCGTGGTTATGAATTTATAGCTTATTTGAAATAAAATTCATCATCATCATCATCAGCAACCCATAAACGGCTCACTACTGAGCGCAGGTCTCCTCTCAGAGAAGGGCTATAGGCCATAGTCCACCACGCTGGCCCAATGCGAATTGCATTATGAAGATCTCTCAGGTGTGCAGGTTTCCTCACGATGTTTTCCTTCACCGTTGAAGCAAGTGATATTTGATTGCTTAAACGCACTTGACTCCGAAAAGTCAGAGGTGCGGGATCGAACCTGCGACCCTCCGAATAGGAGACCACAGTCCCAACCAATAGGCTATCACTGCTTAATAAAAAACTGGTGCAAGTAAATAAAAATCGATTCGATTTAATTTTTCTCTTACCTTGATCTATTTTCACCTATATCTATTCTCATAATTTTTGAAACGAACTTCAGCGACGTTTTATTATAGCTACTCTCTATTTCTTTAAAAGCTTTTGCTGTATATTGATAACACGTAGTGAATTCTTACTGAGACCCTGGTAAAACTAAGAAATAAGTTTATACTAGGTACATAAAACCATTATCATATCCTTCCTACGGATGTTAAAATGAACAAGAAATTACTATGAATCATAACTAAATTTTTTACGATAGGTAATAGCAGAACTTTGTCACAACTTGGCGTTTGCTGGCGAATTCGTTCGCGTAGATCTCGGTATATTTCAATTCCGTGTTTAAAAGTATGACAGGTTATTCTAACAAACCTTGAAATATAATTTGGATAGCTGATGTGGTGTCAAAGAGTAATAAAACTGAAGAACTTCGGATTATAAAGTGTACAACTAGATACTTAACTTGAATTAAGAATAATGTAAATCCAAAGGTGAACTGATAAATCCAATGTTGGATAATATTTGGAATTCTCAAATGGCTTAAGGCAAACGGAACTCCGGAATGTCATAAGGTCGTGTCGTGCCACAAATAACTGCTAATATTAAGCTGGAATGTCTCCTGTTTCCTGCAGGACTTTGTTTTAAACAGTTTTGTCAAAGTTATTTCGGGAACGGTTAATGCCTTTATTCTTTTTTTAAATTATTGAGATCTGTAAAAAGTCCGAGATTTTGGATTTACGAGTAGATGATTTATATTACATGTCATATATCTCTTTGAGTATTAATAGAGCAAGATCCCAGTGCCGCCAGACCTAAGTTATTTTCTCAGCCATGATTTGTGTACGATAGAATAGTGTTCATAAGTCCTTTCAGTGTATGCGTACCTGTTAGCTTGTGCCGACGGCCAATTTCCAGATACCAGGTGCTAAAGGTAGGTAAAAACTAGATTAACTTATCTTAAATTCTCAGGGCTGATTTTCATATATGTTTTAAAGAATATTGCAAAAATTAATAAATTAATACTGCCAGACGCTTACCGCCGGCGGTAACTTTTGCCAGACGCTTTGAAGCTCCCAAAAAAATATATAATTTAAGTTAAGTTATATTCTCAGTTATGATTTTTATACATAATACTCAGAGAACTATTGCAATATCATCTGCAAGCTGCCAGACCTATTGGAGGGGTCAAACATCCCCCCAGACACACATTAAGCGTCCCCATATGTATGAGCGCTAGAACATGATTCACTCGTTTACTTCTACTACTTTTTAGGGTTCCGTAGTAAACAAGGAACCCTTATAGTTTCGCCATGTCCGTCCGTCTGTCTGTCTGTCTGTCTGTCTGCTGTTTAGCTCAGAGACTATTGGTACTAGAAATCTGTAATTTGACAAGGGTATAAATATCGATCACGCCGACAAAGTCGTGAAATAAAATTGTGAAAAATATTTTTTTTAGGGTACCTCCCCTACATGTAAAGTGGGGATGAATTTTTTCATGAAGACAGACAGACAGACGGACGGACATGGCGAAACTATAAGGGTTCCTTGTTTACTACGGAACCCTAAAAAGTAGTAGAAGTAAACGAGTGAATCATGTTCTAGCGCTCATACATATGGGGACGCTTAATGTGTGTCTGGGGGGATGTTTGACCCCTCCAATAGGTCTGGCAGCTTACAGAAAATATTGCAATAGTTCCCTGAGTATCATGTATAAAAATCGTAACTGAGAATATAACTTAACTTAAATTATATATTTTTTTGGGAGCTTCAAAGCGTCTGGCAAAAGTTACCGCCGGCGGTAAGCGTCTGGCAGTATTAATTTATTAATTTTTACAATAGTCTTTAAAACATATATGAAAATCAGCCCTGAGAATTTAAGATAAGTTAGTCTAGTTTTTACCTACCTTTAGCACCTGGTATCTGGAAATTGGCCGTCGGCACAAGCTAACAGGTACGCATACACTGAAAGGACTTACGAACACTATTCTATCGTACATAAATCATGGCTGAGAAAATAACTTAGGTCTGGCGGCACTGGGATCTTGGACCATAAGTAATAAATATTGCTAGTAGGTACTAGTCAGTAGATAGATACTATAGCAAAATCAGAGCTCGGCGTACGAGCATCTGAGAACCCAAATCTTGTTTACCATTTAACGTAAAGGATTACGTTTAAGAAAAGTGAAGTTTACTAATTTTATTTTATTAGCCAATCAAAGTCAATGAATTTTTTATACACGTTGTAGAATAGAATATCTGTGGAATATCTATGTCCAATTTCCGTAAAAATATTTGGTTTTTTGTTTAGTCAGACAGTCGGTTTCGCTTGTTTCGCATTCAATGCAACTGATAGATCATGGCGGAACTTCAGCGTTCTCGCTTCTGCGGTTTGCTGCGGAGGTGTGCTAAGACTCTTAAGGTACAAAAAATATGTTACAGTACTGTCCTCAGATGTCTGTGGTTCAACACTAAATTGCACAATAACTACCACCAAATGAGATCATATTAAATCAATCGATCTCAAGAGCCGAGACAGTCACGTATAAATATTTAGTACTGAAAAATTAACAATTTTATAGGTAGACTCCTCTATATACAGTGTGTCCGGACACGAACTAGCGATATTTTAAACACTTATATAACAACTAATTTTAAGTACAAATACACTCTTAACTTGGGCCCAATCCACTTCCCTCTATGTGGCAGCCATTTTGTTTTTTTGCTGAAATATTCTCTAAGCATGTACAAAAAAAATCATATCTCTCAAAGTTTTGGTCTTACTGAGATAAAAATGGACTTATTCGAAGCGCAACAATACTGTCCTACCGTCTACATTACAAAACAAAGTGTTCACATTTCCATAACCTTTGAAAAAAATATGAAACCCGAAAAAAATTATCGTAAAATCATGCAAATCAACAAATTATTGTAAATAACTGCAAAAACACCCCCGACAACCCTTTTTATTTTTTTACTAGATCAAGAGATTTTGAGCTAAGCTATAATACAACATTTAATTTATAGCTGTATGTCTAATACTTTCAGAGTTATTGTTGTTTGAACATAGCGCATACGCAAGCACTAAAGGCCTTTGTCGGAACCCTAAACAGGAAATCATTAAAAACACATAACATTCATGCGTATGCGCTATGTTCCAACAACAATAACTCTGAAAGTATTAGACATA
Source organism: Oeneis ivallda (assembly GCA_029955525.1). Taxonomy (NCBI): domain Eukaryota; kingdom Metazoa; phylum Arthropoda; class Insecta; order Lepidoptera; family Nymphalidae; genus Oeneis; species Oeneis ivallda. The sequence continues at coordinate 12,636,997 of JARPMR010000018.1, read as the reverse complement.
CAGTTATAAATTAAATGTTGTATTATAGCTTAGCTCAAAATCTCTTGATCTAGTAAAAAAATAAAAAGGGTTGTCGGGGGTGTTTTTGCAGTTATTTACAATAATTTGTTGATTTGCATGATTTTACGATAATTTTTTTCGGGTTTCATATTTTTTTCAAAGGATATGGAAATGTGAACACTTTGTTTTGTAATGTAGACGGTAGGACAGTATATTTGCGCTTCGAATAAGCCCATTTTTATCTCAGTAAGACCAAAACTTTGAGAGATATGATTTTTTTTGTACATGCTCAGAGAATATTTCAGCAAAAAAACAAAATGGCTGCCACATAGAGGGGAAGTGGATTGGGCCCAAGTTTAGAGTGTATTTGTACTTAAAATTAGTTGTTATATAAGTGTTTAAAATATCGCTAGTTCGTGTCCGGACACACTGTATATTCTGGGAATAAAAGTAGGTATTCTATGTGTTTCTTCAAGATGCAAGCTGAAGCTATATCCTATCCAAATGTCGTAATCGGTTTATAGGTCTAGGATTTGTTCTAAGGTCAGAGAGGAAGGTAATAGACAGACAGTTAATTTCGCATTAATTTTACGACGACGGACAGCCAGGCAGAGAAGAAAAATCATTAAAATACCGACATAATTGCAGACACGGAATATTAATCCGCTAATTTTCCACTCTATTTTTTGCTATAATCATATTAGGTATTATGGTCTTACACGTTTAATCGCTGCGTTTAATTGACTGCGAAATTTCTTCATAATTAATAAATTCTAAGTAGGAAAATATTTGAAGCGATAATAATTTTCACTATATTACTACTACACTATATAATATACTTAATATACTTAATGCTTTCCGAACCGGTGGTAGAGTCATGACTTGTCATAAGCGCCACAGGTTGGCCAGGTTGACCTACATGAAATAAATGATTTTGAATTTTGAATTTGAATATTATTATATTCACGTTGTTATAGTCCTTAAAAAAATTAACGCCAGCGGTTTGGTTTTTTTGTTTTATTGGTTTGTCCTTCAATCACGAAACAGCGAAGCAATGGATCGAGGTCATTTTTGCTTTTTGCATGGGACCTGGAGAGTGACATACATTTATTTTGGAAAAAGAAAGGGTCCTCGCGAGATTTTTGAAACACCTATCTCCACGCGGACCAAGTCACGGGCAGAAGCGAGTACCTACCAGGTATACGTATATCTAACTATCTTTAATATAATATATTATGTATATTGTATTAATTGTTATAGTATAGTACAGTCAAAGGTAAAATATATTATTATTGTACACCTACATTTCTAGTGTTGGTTTATTGTTATACTTATTATCAGAGTTTTATAAATTTCAACAAAATATCGTGTAAGCTTAACTTAAGGTGGCAACCCTAAACCTCATGTCGTTACGACTATTCGATGGAAGATTACATGGTATTTGACTCCATGGCGATCGACGCGACGCGGACGCCTAGAAAGCGTGCCTCTGATAGTGATTACTCTTTAAGTAGCACGTATTTTATGATAAAGAGTAATAGTACCTAGCTACTAGAGTGAGCACATGAACCATAAACGTGCCTATGAAAGTCATACGAATTGACAGAATAGACAGAAATAAGATATATCGAAAAATTAACGTCGACACGTTCTTTACTTGCTGGGTGATTGAAGTACAAACCAACAAACACACTTTATACTTTTAGGAGGGAAGTTGCAGTATTCTCGGCGGTATCGACGAACGGCAACGTGGGCACTCACTGGTTATTGAGTGATGTCTTCTTAGAGTTTTACGTTTAGTGTGGGGCACTGTCTGCTTATGGCGGCTCAAAAAACGATCGTATCGATCTACGGCCTTACCTATAGCCCTAGAGGATGCAGAGAAGGTTACCGGCAGCATTGCCGGCAGCATTATCCTTCAACGAACAATTTCACGCATGTGAAATTGTTCGTTGAAGGATAAGCTCGGCTTTTCTTTGTTGAACTCTATTGTTAAAACAAACGAAAATTCTAATTTACCTTTTTGTAAAAAATTTAGAATTCATATCAATTCTATCTACCATTGCTGTTCGGATTGATGATTCCGCTGAGAAAACGATGCAAGAAACTATAGCGTGGTGGCAGGCAGTGTTTTTTTCAAAACAAAAAGTTTTACAATATACAAATTTTAGAGAAGTAAGGTTTTTAAAAATCCCGCAGGAGCCCTTTATTTTTCTGAGATAAAAAGTAGCCTATGTCCCTATCCAGTAGGGCTAACATGCGTGACACGAGATTTTGTCTATTCATTTACTCGTGAATCTCTCTAAGGGATAACACGAGAAAACGGGTAGACAAAATACCTTAACGTTTTGAGCTATTAGGCACTCATGCAAAATTAATAATGGTCACATCGATAAATTACTCCGTTGCTCCTTTATTTGAAGTCCAAGTCCAAACCAACAAACAAACACACTTTCGTATTTAAAAATGTTTTAGTATGGATTATTGATAGACTTATTATCAACACAAACTAAAATAATATTATATTCAAAAGAGTTTCATAAGCCTTAGTTATAGGTTAGTTTGAAAAGGTTTAAAAATAACAATTCTATCGCCTTCGAATTTAATCCATATCTCAGGTTGTTGTTCATTTTTACTATGAATGAACCTGAACATTCAAAGTTGCTCTGATAAAGAAGAAAGTTGTGTAAGTGTAAGTACTAGGGTATGTATAGAATTCACTGGTCCCCACCCGGGCTCGCTTTGAGAGCAGCGTGCAGCAAGACGCGTGGCCGCTATTCAATAGCCGACCTCATTTCCTCCCATTCTTTAAGCTGCACCCACACGGAGGACAATTACCTTACAAGGTCGTTGATCTGCTCTTCGCTTAACTACTACCTATTATTGCTGATTATTGGGCAATATGGCGTCCAGGAACTCGACCCTCAACAAACAAGCCAACGTTGCCAGCATAAACATGAAGCACTCAGATGCTGAGCCTCGCAAAAAGCCCCTCACTAAACCACCATCTACCGAAATGCCCTTCCTAGTGAAGTCCGCCGCGGATGGCCCCTTGGGAGAGCTGGCGACAGTTGCGAACCAGCTCTTCCAGGAGGCCAAAATGCAGCTCGAGCAATCCGGCAACATAAAATCGACCATAAAAGAGACGGTCATAGAGTGCCTGTCGAGCCTTTACACAATCACTTTAAGGCTCAGTGGTCAGGCACCGTCTCCTCCTTTATCGGCCCCTCCTTTATCGGCCCCTCCGGCTTCCGAGGCTGCCGACCTCGCAGAGAGGGTCATGGTGGAACTCCAGCAGCAGCGGGAGATGGTGGCTGCTGCCAGGCAGGATATGGGTGTAGTAAAAGAGCAGATGGAAAGGCTAAATGAAAATATAGCTCAAAGCAAAATAGCAGACAGGATTTCATACGCAACCATGGCTGCGACACCCAAGCCTGGCGCAGTGCCATCCTCTCAGCCTCGGCCTGTCCACTCGATGGTAGTGTCTTCAGTCGACGCTCACGACACGAGCGAAGATGTCATTAACAAAATCAGAACGGCCGTGAGCGCAAAGACATCTGGTATACGGGTGGACAGGCTTAGAAAAGCCCGTGATCAAAAGGTAGTGTTGGGATGCCAGTCACGCGAGGAACTCGCGAAGGTGGTGGAAAAACTTAAGTCTGGCAGCCCAACACTCCTTACACAGGAGGTTGAGAATAGGGACCCTCTAATTATCCTGCTGAATGTCCTCAGCATAAACACGGACGAAGACATTGTGGGCGCTCTTCGGAAGCAAAATGCGCACATATTGGGATTGGTACCAGAGGACGAATACAGGGTTAGTGTGCGATACCGTAAGAGGGCACGGAACCCTCTCGAATGTCATGTCGTCCTGCAGGTGTCGCCCCCCGTATGGCAGCGACTCACCACGCTAGGGAAGGTACACATAGACCTTCAGCGAGTAGTCGTAAAAGACCAGTCCCCACTAACGCAGTGCTCCAGGTGTCTCGAATATGGTCATGGACGGAAGAACTGCAAGGAGTCCATAGACATCTGTAGTCACTGCACTGGTCCACATCTGCGCAGTGAATGCCCACAGTGGAAGGCGGGAGACAAGCCCACCTGCCGCAATTGCCAGAGTGCCAAACTAGAAAGATCGGATCATAACTGCTTCGAAGAAAGTTGTCCGATAAGAAAGAAATGGGAGGCTCTGGCGAGGGCGAGGGTGGCCTATTGCTAAGGTTGTACCCGGTGGAACTCAAGGAACACAGGATAAAGCTGATACTGAGCGAGGGTACCGCGTAGTCCAAGCTAACCTGCAGCGGGCTAAGCTGGCTACGAAGGAACTGTTGTGGGAATCCCAAAAAAGGAAAGTTAGTTTCGCGATGGTGCAAGAGCCTTATGTTGGAGCAGATGGAGAGCTTGCTCAGACGAGAGGATACAGGGTAGTTCAGAAGACGCGCAACAGGACCAAGCCTGTAAAATCAGCAGTAATAGTGTTGGATGATGCTCTCGAAGTTATTGAACATCCAACACTAACTACTGAAAATATTGCTGTGGCAACCCTGAAGACGAGCTCTTGGGAGGTTTGTGTCGTTTCTATTTACTTCGAGGATAGTTTGGCCATAGAACCCTACCTCACCCACGTGAAAATGATAAAAGATATACTCCGGGCAAAACTCTTAATTATTGGAGGCGATGCAAACGCTTGGAGCACGTGGTGGGGTAGTGACTCTGAGGACCATAGAGGCGAGGCACTTGCCAGTACCCTCGAGGAGATGGAGATGCACATCCTGAATGAAGGAACTGACCCTACATTCTTCACCATCCGGAACGGGGTCATATATAAGAGTATAGTGGACGTCACCACATGTAATGACAATCTGCTTGGACTGATCAGTGACTGGAGGGTTGACCAGAGTCTCACAAGCTCTGATCATAACGCAATCACCTTTACGATACGTCTCAAGAATCCAACTGGTATAAGACCTGCCAAGACGACGCGTAAATATAACACGCGGAAGGCAGATTGGGGAAGATTTGCAAAGGTCCTTCAAGATGGTTTGACAGAAAATCTCAGCAAACTAGAACCTATTTCTGAGATAAGCACATTAGTTGGAATAGAAGAGGCGATCACAACATACGTAGGTTGCGTAGAAAGGGCATGCGTTGAATCGATCCCACCTATCACCAAAAAGACAAAGTTTGACTTACCCTGGATGACTGAAGAACTTGATGCCTTGAAGAGGGAGGTCAGGACCAAAAAGCGAAGAATATCCTGCGCAGCACCCCGAAGAAGACAGCTCGTCGTTGAAGAATACCTGCGAACAAAAGAAAAATATGAATCGGAGGCAAGGAGAGCTCAGACAGAAAGCTGGAAAGAGTTCTGTGGGGCGCAGGACCGCGAAAGTGTCTGGGATGGGATATATAGAGTTATAAGGAGGACGTCAAAGATATATGAAGACCAACCCCTAATAGACAACGGAACGGTCTTGAGCCCCCGGGACTCGGTCCGGCTTCTGGCTGAGACCTTTTTCCCGCAGGACATAGTGGCAGACGACGACCAATCCCACACGGAAACGCGAAAGAAAGCCGAACAGTCCGTAGAGGACGGCCAGGAAAGTGCCCCAGACGCAAATTTCACGATGGACGAACTGGTGCAAGCAGCAAAGAGTTTCAACCCGAGGAAAGCACCGGGAGCGGATGGCTTTACAGCCGATATCTGCTTGGCTGCCATCAAGGTGAACGAGCAGTTGTTCCTGAGATTGATGAACAGGTGCCTTGCCTTATCGTACTTCCCAGTATTGTGGAAAGAAGCAACGGTGGTAGTCCTGCGGAAACCAGGCAAAGACGATTATACAAAGCCCAAATCATACAGGCCCATAGGACTACTACCGATCTTCGGTAAGATACTAGAGAAGATGATAATAAAAAGGATTCGTTGGCACCTGCTCCCCAAGCTCAACACCAGACAGTACGGCTTTGTCCCACAACGCTCGACCGAGGACGCGCTCTTCGATCTCCTTCAGCACCTGCAAGAGAATATACGGGCAAAGAAAATTAACATCGTGGTGTCCTTAGACATTGAGGGGGCTTTCGATAGTGCATGGTGGCCGGCTATCAGGTGCAGATTAGCTGAAAAGAAATGCCCCCTCAACTTGCGCAGAATAGTGAATAGCTATTTTAATGACAGAAAAGTGTGTGTAAAGTATGCCGATGAAGTGTTTAGCACTTCCACCACTAAGGGTTGTGTGCAGGGGTCGATAAGTGGCCCCACTTTCTGGAATGCCCTCCTAGATCCTTTATTGGACGAAATTTGTAAAAGAGGCGTACACTGTCAAGCGTTCGCCGATGATATTGTCCTGGTATTCTCGGGGTTCAACATTGCTGAACTGGAGCAAAAAGCTGATCAGGTTTTGGACCATGTGTATGGGTGGGGCCTCGCAAATAAGCTCAAATTTGCACCCCATAAAACAAATGCGATGGTTGTTACTAAAAAACTTAAATGCGACACCCCGCACATACGCATGGGCAGCACCCAAATAGAGATGGTTACGGAAATTAAAATTTTAGGCATATTGATGGACCAAAAATTAACGTTTAATAAACATGTAAGGGCAGTGTGCCAAAAAGCCACCAATATATATAAACCACTAGCAAGAGCAGCAAAAATTAACTGGGGATTGAACTCCGAGACTATCAGGACGATCTACTTGGCCGTGATTGAACCAATAATCATGTATGCCTCCAGCGTATGGGCCCCGGCTACACAGAAAATAATGATACAGAAACAGTTGAACTCAGTGCAGCGAGGGTTCGCCCAAAAAATATGTAAATGCTACCGAACTGTATCATTGAATGCTGCACTTATACTTGCTGGCCTTTTACCGCTGGACTTAAGAATACAAGAGGCCGCGCAAATTTACGAGGCCAAAAGAGGGCGTCCACAAACCATGTTAAAGGGCGGTGAAGTGGAGGAGAAGGTCAGTTTCTTGAATGTCCCGCACCCCTCAGAAACGGCGGCAGTGGAGTTTCGATGTCTGGAAGACATGGAGCCCGGAACCATAGCGGACCACGGCATGACTGGTCTGAGGGTATTTACGGATGGCAGCAAGATGGACAGTGGGGTCGGTGCAGCTCTAACGTGCTGGCGGGATGGAGAGGAAGCTTTGTATAAAAAGTTTCGTCTCCAGTCCTACTGCACCGTTTTTCAAGCGGAGCTGTACGCAATCTATCAAGCCACGGAAATCGCTCTGAAAGTTAAGGACGAATCCGTGAATATCCTCAGTGACTCTAGATCATCGCTAGAAATGCTTTCAGGCATGGAAACATACCACCCCCTGGCTTTTGCCATTAAGAGAAATTTGGCTTCCTTGAGGAAAAAGAACGTAGGGGTCCGCTTCTTCTGGGTGCGGGCACATGTTGGAACGGCGGGAAACGAGAGAGCTGACTTTTTGGCCAGGGAGGCTGCTAACAAACTTAAAACCAGACCAAGTTATGGCAGCTGTCCTGTCTCATATATAAAGAAACAGATTAGAAGGGAAACTGTGATGATTTGGTCTGAACGGTACAAAAACGGACAAACAGCCTCCGTGACCAAGACTTTTCTGCCCTCGGTGGAAAGGGCCTATAAAGTTTTAAAAAAGATCACCCTAACGCCCCTTCTGAGCCAAGTTTTCACCGGTCATGGCGGGTTCTCGGAGTACCTACACAAGTTCAAGTGCAAAGATAGTCCTAGCTGTGTCTGTGACGAAAGTGTCAATGAGTCTATATTACACTTACTCATTGACTGTCCACAGCACAGCCGAACTCGAGAGGACCTGCACCAGCAAATCAAAGTGGAACTGTGTAGGGACTCCATTCCCGCCATATTAGAGGATGACCGAAGCCGGGAATTGTTCCTGGAATTCTGTAAAAAGATAGTAGGAGTGGCTGTAAAGAGGAACAGAACGAGGTAATATAGACGCAATGTTGTTCTTGTATTATGGAATATAAAGATTAACATGGGTAAAAATTGCACTCGTTCTGTCCCTTATTACAGTTATTTGCATATATAAAAAATTTTAAAATTATGAAAGATAAAAATTAACAAGCCAAGAAATGACTCCGAACACCACGTCGGAGGCAGCCGCCTCTTGTGAAATCCACAAGAATTAAAAAAAAAAAAAAAAAAAAAAACTACTACCTATTCGTCACAGGCCACAGTGTTATTCATCCAACATTAACTATTAAATGCTATTAAAATTAAATCGGTCAAATCGAAATAATTCTAAGAAAAAAATCCTCTAAAATGCAAGCTAAGCGCCGTAGTCTCAAAAGTGTTGGGTTTGATTGCCGGCGAGAGCAAGAATTTATAATTTCTATGTTATCTCTGGTCTGGTCTGGTGATGTTCAATAATATACAACGCCATGCTCCACAATCGATTGAGCGTTCCGGTACGATAAGAAAACGCTTAGTGGCTTAGTTATAAATCCCTTTTAACTTAGCCCGCTACTATTTTAGACCGCATCCTCACCAGGTTCGACCTTAGTCAAGACAAAAGAGCTACTGGTACTACTACTACTATGAATAGGTATTCATCGAAAAAAAATATTTGATGATATTATTTTAATTATTTAATTGAAAGGAGCACACAGCAAGTAACATAGGTATTTAACATAGGTGTGTTGTAACAACGACTCTAGTCCTTCGTACTAAGGAATTTTTCATGATCGCCAGCACTAAAAATATTTGATTGAATTTTATGAAAATCGGTACAGTAGTTATAAGTTACAGTGTTCATAATCGTGTTCGATCCCTTGACTGATGATTCGATGTTGTGTAATTCGATGTAGCGTATACTACCTAACCCCTACACACAGTAGTCTGTTTGATTCTTAAAACAAATTCAATGATTTATCAATGACGACAATATAAATACAATCGAATGTATATTTCTATGTCCATTCCGTTCCACCGATACAATACAACTTTCGCGACTTTCACTCGGAAGTCGCGACGCGGACGTGCAAACAAACAAACAATGAAGATTGTAATGAAGAGCCATTGCATCATCGTAACTAGCTTATCTAAACACACTTATAATTAATAATTATTATTGCTTACTGTTGTAACATGAACATGCACAGAATTACTGAAGAATCTCAGAAGTGGAAAAAGATTTTTCTGTTTTGAATGGGTACCTACTTTACAGTCCCACAAACTTATCTGGCCCGGTGACATCGTCGCTACTATGGCATTTCATGTTGCCAATATATAAATTCAAAAAATTACTATAAAAAATTATTTAAAAAAAACCGACTTCAAACTCCCGCGCCACTATAAAAAGTATATAATTTATTGTTGATATTTAAAAACTGCTCGACCGATTTCGACGATTATATGGGACTACCTGGGGAGACCCTTTCAAACAAAAAAAGAATTTTCCAAATCGGTTCAGGCGTCTTCGAGTAATCGGTGAACATACTTAAAAAAAAAAAAGATTCCGACGAATTGATAACCTCCTCCTTTTTTGAAGTCGGTTAAAACTTCATTAATTCCACTTTTGGCCACCGGGCCATATAGGTTTGTGGGAACAAGTACTTAAGTATGTGATATTTTCCTCTCGATTAGAGCCATAAGATTTTTCCATAGAGACCCATAAGATTTTCCCCTACCAAAAAAGGCTCGAGGCACCTGAAGAAGTTTTCACTTGAAAACCGATCAGGTCGCGGATGAAACTAAATTATCTTAGACCACACAGAGCTAAGCAACGGTAATTTATCCACAGTGAAATGGTTCGCAACGCTCCACCAGGGCCAGCTGTCATACTGATCACGGATCTGCTTGTAATACGTGATTGCTCATAACCATATTATTACATTATATATTCCGCTCCAAGTAGGTATGGGTGTATATACATGGTATGTTTAGCCTTAAGCATTGAGTTAATTGCTAGAGAAAGTTTTCTTTGCTACTAATAATGATAATAATAATAGGAATAAATGCACCTAATAACCTGGCAACCCTGAATGTCAGCATACATCATATTTTTTCACCGTTACATTTTTGCCGAAATAAATATTATAAAACGGATTTCAACAGAATTTTCGATTTAATTCAATAAATTTACCATAGTAAAAACTAATGACAACAAACCATGAAAGAACAAATAAAGAAAATCAAAACAGTCCGAAATATAACTGACACAACCTGTCAATAGATGCCGGATAGAATACAAAAGAAATTACTAGACGAATTAATAATGTAGAATGCTGACACGATCCAGAGCACGGAACGCACAAACACCACCTCCGGACTCGTCGCTCAGTTCCGCCTCGCAGCCACCCGGGACCACGCCCAATGCTGCAGTTGCGTCGAGTTCGAGCGACGAGTTTTTCTCCCCGCCGACGTCGCCACCACCAGTACATCGTCGTGGGAGAGGCCGGCCGCCGACTTGCTTGGGATCCCGAGGCCCACCGGCTTCTGATAGGGTCCCCGCTTCCGGCGGTAGTGTGTCGCGCATGAGGTGGACAACATCCATTAATGAAAATGTCATGCGCGCATACTTAGGGGCTACTGAGGGTGGAACCAACATGACCGCGTACCGTGCTAGGATGCATGCTTTGTTTCAGGTCCTTGAACCAGCTCTCAATGTGTCAGCTCAGCGACTGTCGGACCAGGTGCGGGTTATTCAGCGTAATCACATGCTGGACAACGCCGTGCTTGATCGGCTTCGCTCTGAACTGCAATGTAACCGCGCTACCCCCCCCTCACCGCAAGCTCCAGCACAATCGCAAACTGCTCATGCGATTTCGCTGCAGCCCACTCAGGCTGATGAGGGACAGGATAGCGGGGCTGCACATGTAAGTACCCAGTGTAGTGAACAATTGAGGAGTGCTTTGGAGAGTGCTATTCGGGAATATAGATCTTCACCACCCGAGTTTAGACCGCGGTTACCTCGGTTGCCCATGAAAAATAAGAACAAAGCGCTAATGGGTGCCCTGGATTCACTGCTGCCGAGTTATTTTGACAGCAGCGAAGACCTTTCCGACACACATTCGATTCTGTACTGCGCGGCTGTTGCGGCATGTCGTGTTGCTAATGTAAAGTTAATTAATAATGATACAGCAACACGACCGAAGCCTACCGCACCAGCCTGGCAGTGCAGGATCGAACGTCGTATTGATGGGGCTAGGGCACTCATTGGCAAACTACTCTGCTTCAGGGAGGGCAACACTCGCCCTAGAGTCATGCGCTTTGTGAGGCGCGCTTTCTTGGGGACTGATATCAGCCCTCAAGATTATATGGCGCGCGTCACTGAGCGCATTGACTTCCTGAAACAGAAGGTCTCGGCATGGGCTAGCCGTATTCGCAGATACAAGTGCCGGGTCGAGAGATATACCCTGAATCGCACTTTCCAAAGCGATCAAAGGCGGGTATACCGAGGCTGGGAACACCCTGACCAAGGTGTCACCGATGCGCGCCTACCGGATGATGAAGCCATGACATCATTTTGGCGCAACATCTGGTCGGCGCCTGTCGCTCACACTGAGGGTGATTGGACGTGGGATGTAGAAAGAGCGTGCGATCAAATTCCAGAAATGGACCTAGTTACTATAACCCCTGAAGACGTGGCCACTGCAGCCCGACACCTGCCCAATTGGAAATCCCCTGGGCCGGACGGGCTGCACAACTTTTGGATAAAGTGGCTACGCAGCTCGCACGCTCGTTTGGCATCCCAATTCCAATCATCTCTAGAGTCAGAGTCGCTACCCCAGTTTCTGACAACAGGTATTACCCTCCTGCTCCATAAATCAGGTAGTACCGCGGAGCCCAAAAATTATAGGCCGATTACGTGCCTACCAACATTGTATAAACTTCTTACATCCATTCTGAGAACGAAAATTAACGATCACATCGATACAAAATCCATCATGTCTAATTCTCAGAACGGATGTAGGAATGGCTCCCGTGGTACTAAGGAGCTTCTCCTCATTGATATGGCCATTTGTCAACAGGTTCGGCGCTCCCGAAAGGATCTGTCGACATGTTGGATAGACTATAAGAAGGCCTACGACTCTGTGCCCCATACATGGCTCATGAAGGTGCTGGAACTGTACAAAGTAAACACAGTACTACGCGCCTTCCTACAGACGTGTATGGGGCAGTGGAGGACAGTCCTTCACTATCCAGGGTGTCGCCGGACCCTGGGGAGCGCGGAGCCTATAAGGATTGAGCGAGGCATATTCCAGGGCGATAGCCTCAGTCCTTTGTGGTTTTGCCTGGCTCTGAATCCTCTGAGTACTCTCTTGGAGAATTCAGGGCTAGGTTACCGGTTGAGGAGAGGTGGTCAGGTTATATCACACCTCCTTTACATGGATGACCTAAAACTCATTGCCCCCAACAAATCACATCTACTAGAGTTACTGAAGGTAACTAAAGCCTTTAGTGATTCCATTAGGATGGAATTTGGTGTGGACAAATGTGCGGTCATGCATGTAAAGCGAGGGAGGATTGTGGAATCTGAGGGTGTTGAGCTCTCGGATTCCATATACCTCAGATCGCTCTCCCCAACTGAAACCTACAAATACCTGGGCATGGCGGAGGCGTTAGGTATCAGAGAGGCCGACATGAGGCAGTCGGTGAGGGAGCGTTTCCTTGGCCGTCTGAAGAAAGTGCTGAAAAGCCTTTTGTCGGGAGGCAATAAGGTGCGCGCCTTCAACGGTTGGGTCATGCCGGTCTTGATGTATTCCTTCGGCATACTCAGGTGGACTCAGACTGAGCTTGACGCCCTGGACAGACAAGTTCGTGCGCTGCTGACCGCATATCGGATGCATCACCCGCGCTCCTCGGTGATGAGGCTGTACATCCCGCGGAAGTGTGGGGGAAGAGGCCTTTTGAATGCCAAATCCCTCCACAACCGCGAGGTGTGCAGTCTCAGGGAGTACTTTCTCCACGCCGAGACGGAGATGCACCGCGATGTGGTCGCAGTGGACAGGGGTCTGACGCCGCTCGCCTTGGCTAAAGAGAACTGGCGCATACCTGTGGTGCTCAGTACCAATGACCGCAGGGTTGTATGGCAAGGTAAGGAGCTTCACGGACGCTTTTATCGGGCCCTCCACGGGCCTGATGTTGACTTTGAAGCGTCCGTGGCCTGGCTGCGCTTTGGTGACCTTTTTGGGGAAACCGAAGGGTTTGTGTGTGCAATTATGGACGAGGTCATGATGACGAACATTTACAGAAAATACATAGTGAAGGATGGAACGGTAGACATATGTCGGGCATGTCGCCGTCCTGGAGAAACTATCCGTCACATTGTTTCTGGTTGTTCTCATCTAGCTAACGGCGAATACTTACACAGACATAACCAAGTGGCCAGGATTATCCACCAGCAACTTGCCTTGAAATACAATCTTGTGGAATCGGAGGTACCGTACTACAAGTATGTGCCCGACCCAGTTCTTGAAAATGGTCATATCACACTGTACTGGGATCGATCTATCATTACAGACAGGACTATTGTAGCCAATAAGCCTGACATAGTGGTGATAGATCGATCAGAGCGCCGTGCAATGATTGTTGATGTTGCTGTCCCGCATGACGAAAACCTCGTGAAAGCCGAGAAAGAGAAACTCACCAAGTATCTCGACTTAGCGCACGAGGTTGTCGCCATGTGGAATGTAGACTCAGCAATCATTGTACCGATAGTGATAACCGCTAATGGTCTTATAGCCAAGAGCCTCGACCAACATCTTTCGAGGCTCTCGTTGGGTAGCTGGGTCAAGGGCCAGATCCAGAAGGCTGTACTCCTGGACACGGCTCGCATCGTCAGGAGGTTCCTCTCTCTGGGGCCCTGACCGCCGGTTGCTTGGACCCTGTTCCCGAGACCGGTGGACCGGTTTTTTTATTTTTGTTTTATAATGAAATATTTAAAAATGTAAAGAATATGAGTAAAAGTAAATAAAGATGATAATAATAATAGGAATAAATGCGAATGTATTGCCAATTTCCCGGCCGCGAACTGCAATAAGTCTCTCCTTAATCGAACAAATTGGTAGGTAGGCACTGAGAGGCGTAAAACTATTGTGATGGAAATTCTTAACGCATACTAACTAGGTATTTACAAAACAATACATCATACAATAATACAATGATCAACACCCACTCATAATAGCTCATTCAAGAGGAATTATTTATTATTGTGTTCATTTACGAAAACTTCTTTTACTTACTACGATTAGGAAGGTTATTATAAGTCTTTACTCTTTAGAGAAATTATTTTAATTGAGTGGAAGCAGTAGCAGTAGTACTAGTAGTATTATTATTTGAATAACAATCACACTACAAGATTTTTAAATCGTGTCCAGTCCAGTCTGTGATTTTTCAGATTTTCAGAAATGTGTATTCAAAACACAGACACAAGTAGGTATGTAAATTATTTTGAGTTTGTGTTACTTTGAAACTTTAAAATCTAGGATAAGTTGATCTTATTGTTTTCACATTCACAGAGCTTCTCGAAGAAATCTCTCCCTAGAGATAAGCTGTTCTTGTGCACGCCCTTTATGTTTAATTGTTTGTTTTAGGTTAGGTTTTTGGTACAGAATAAATATAAAACTTTGTTTGTATTTTATGTCGCGTTACAGTCTACAGATAACTCTCAAGTCTCAACGTTGTCCCATATTGAGTCACTATAATATGTACCAGGATAACATAAAAACAAATCAAGCTTAGTGTTCCCAATAGGAAGAACACGAGAGCTAACGCTAGATGCGTCAGGTCCTGCTAATTTTAACAGCAGCTTCCTCGAAAGCTCGGTTTATTGCCTAGCGACTCGCTGCTTAGGGCCAGTTTTTTGATCCGTAGTTAAGGCGACCAGTAGTTAAAAATTGCAACAAATTGTTAAATTTCTGTAAAATACGTTTTTTGACTGATAGTTAGCTTAACTAATGGTTGAAAAAGTAACAAATAGTTAAAATATTTAACCACAGCAGTCTCGAGGGTTTAGCAAGTAACGAATAGTTAACTTTTGGAAGAACATCTGTTCTTTTGTTTTATTTGGGTCCATTGACCATCTGTCCTCGACGCAAGATAATATTATTAGTTTATGTTCTCAATTTGTTGAAATTGGGATAAATTCAGTGTTTTGGCCCATTTAATGATGAATTTAAAAATAACCCGATACTTTAACATGTCGGAGAGTTCATCTTAAGATGAACTAGTTACGGTCGGTTAGTTATACTACGTAGTCCTACGTAGTATGAGAAGATCTAAGACCTAAGACCTAAGCCCTAAGGTTAATAACCACGTAACTCGCCGCTGGAGCATTGGGATGATTTATCAAACTTCCTTGCTACTGAGTTTATTCATGTTGTTAAATTGTAGTTGTTTTATAGTTCGATATCTAACTGTGTCGAAATTGAAATTATCGGCCAGAGATCGCCAGGCTGCATCTTTTTGTTGGTTACATGCATAATCAGTTTTTTTTTTTGCTTGTGATTATTGGGTAATCCATAAGTAGATAGGTTTTGCCTATACACAAAATAATTGAGTATCTTCCTTTCCTACTAATATAATAAATAAATGTGAAAGTTTATGAGGAGGAATCTAGAAATAAAATGTTTACGATCTTTATAAATCGAATTAAGTTATGATAAAAAGTTAAAAACTACTCTCAAACATGGTAGTTTCGCTTAGAATCAAATACTATGTATTTAACTGCACAATTGATTCACACAAAACAAAATTCACATGAATTTGACATAAATGCCACGACAAATGGCCAAAATGCAATCGGATCTACAAATATTCCCATAAGAAAATAACTACTCCCTACGAAAAATTACTTTACCCTAGGTAAGTCAATGTTAATAGCAATGGCAATACTTTAACCATTGGTTAATACTTACTATAGTTAAAATGACGATCAAAAAACGAAACTTTGGTTTAACCATTAGTTAGTGTCTTAACTATAGTCAATTTGACAAATGGTCAACTCTACTATTACTACGGATCAAAAAACTGGCCCTAAAGTGCTGAAGTTCCCTGCGCGGAGGCCAGACGTTCAGATTCAGAACGTAAGTTATTTGAATTTTTGTTGAAAACACGGTAAAATTTTACAAGAGCAAAGCTTTATTTTATTATGAGATTTTCGCAAATTGATTTCATTACAGAGGCAAAGTATTTTTATAAAAGGATTTACCAGTGTTCTTGTTACAATATCAATAGCAACTAGCATTATTATTTGTTTTATAAGATGTTTTACAAGGAGCTTTTTCTTTGAGTATTGAAGAAAAGAGTTTGACTGACAAACAAAAAATTATAATTAAAATCGAATTTATGTTGACCGGTTTTATATTATTAAATCCTTCTGATCAAGATACCAATGAGTACTATTATATATTCTGTGACCAAAGGGTTTTAGCAGTAAGTAAGGTACTTAGGGTAGGTACCATTCAAGTTACTACTTAGAATTGTGAAACATGGCACTGCGTATTACTATTCAGCTAAATTGATACGAGGATCGAGATTGGATATGAGCATATCTAATTGCATTCTGCAGCATTCCGTTATAGAAAGAGAGCCAGTTGTCTCATAAAATATACCTACTATGCGGATAAATAGAAAACCTTCTCTTTCTAGTAAGTATAAATTATTAATTTTATACAATTTCAATAAATAATGGTGCTTGGGTGAATCGGAAAACAGTTTCTGGATTTCATTGTAAACGAATTTTTTGCCATGTGAATGGACTGGTTTTGGACTGAAAATCATCTCTGTTGGTCAGAAAAATCTTATAGAATAACTATCAAAAAAGAGTTCTATAAACTAATTAATTAGTTATAAGAACTATTTTTTATTACAATGTAGAAATAAACTACTATAAATACCTACTTGTAAATTGTTTTCATTTTATCAGAGTCTTTTAGCGTTTAATTGATATTTGGATGTTGGCACGACAAAATATGTGTGCGTTTTATTATAGTAAATAATGTAACACCTTGTTTTTACCATATTTTTACTGAATGTAAATTATAATTTACATAATTTTAATAATATTAATTATTTACCTTATTTTTCGTACGTTTTTCCTTATTTATTAGTAGGTAAGTAGTAAAGTACCTACTTACATGATTATTATGGTTTTTCTTCTCCTTCTAGACTATTTTTTGCCCATTGTACAGATTTATCCTAACTTCATTTTTCCAGACAATCTGTTACTCTTAACAATGTGTTAGCTTAATTTGTTTTTAATTAAATTATTACTAGCCATAATAATTTTTTTTATATAAATATAGACGCGCTTGTCAGCGATCACGCGGGATGGTTTAGTGAAGATAGCCTGGAGCGCGATGAATAAATTTCTAAAACAACTAGGAACCACCATAAGTTTATACAATATACAATTACTAATATTTTATCGAATAGCTCTTAGCTTATTTCATAATGCAAGAATGTTTTTGCACGAACAATTTACTAATCACAGTAGTCATTTTGTACAGTAGTAGTGTAAAATAAATTATGTAAGGGCCTCTTGCAGAACTCTGCTAACCCAGAGTTAGCGGCTAACTCTGGGTTAAAATGATAGATTTGAAAGATTTCGTATACAGTATCTGTCAAAATAACAAATTTAATCCTGGGTTAGCTAACTCGGCGTTTCTGCAAGTGGGCCTTAGTAGCTATCTATAGACTAGCAAGGCTTTAACCTCCATAGTAAGTTGCCTTCTACGGCTTTTTAACTTTAATGAAGTCGTTAGAAAAATATGTAATGCCTGTCGCGCCGCAGGATTTCATATGGCGTGGTTCTTGTTGTATTACCACAATGTTGGTCACAAAATTATGCAAAATTATTGTGCGGCTTCGCTCAAAGTTCGATTTTTCAAACCCTTATTTTACCCCATTAGGAGTTGAATTTTCAAAAATCCTTTCTTAGCGGATGTCTAAGGTTATAACATATATTAGGCTATATGACTAATTTCAGTCCGATCCGTCCAGAGGTTTGAGCTGTGCGTTGATCAGTCAGTCACCTTTTCGTTTTATATATATCTAGATACACCCCCTTCCCCCAGGAAAAGAAGGGTGTTAGAAAAATCGATTTGAATCAGGTTTTTTATTCGAAAGCGGTTATAAGTGGGGTGGTTGAAAGGTTGAATCCGGACGGTCCAGTGGAGTTAGGCTTGTTTAAAACCTAACTTCACGCGGAGGAAGTCGCGGGCAATAGCTAGTTATCGAATGACATAACTTAACGCCTGTTATTGTGAATGTAGGACGCCCAACTAGAGTTTCACACAACACTGTAAATCACGTGCATTATTAAATATCATAACATCGGATGGATGGACTTTAATTGCATCAGTCTAACTGTTTTCTTCCGTTGAATCAAGACCAGTGCAATACATCGTTATTTTTAATAGACGTACGTTATAATTTTGATGTTATCATGCAACTGCCTTCGAGTATGTAATAATTCTATCCTGATTTTTAATTGCCTGTTGCAATAGTAGGTCAATGACCCTATATCCATGCGGCTTCAGGAGTTCTGCAGTGGTTCCGTAATCAGCATCAAAGTAACTTGTTGGTTTCAAGCTATTTAGGGGAGCTTGGAAACTGTTCAGATTATTCATAAGAAAGTAATAAGTTCATAAGTAAGTAAGTAAGTATTATGTTTTTGTTAATTATTGTGATTTCCATACCATAATTATTTCTGATTTTTCGATTGATAAACTTCGGAGATAAGTTCGGAGTTTTTTCGACATATTGCACGATTAATCAAAAACTGTTATACACAAAAATAAATACAAATCTGTTTTAGAATGTCCAAGTAAAGCCCTTTCATATGAGACCCCACTCGGTATAGTTATTTTACTTGCTTAAATATTCAAACCCCCGATTTTCCCCCTTTTTTAATAAAATTGAAAATAATTTTCGATTTTTTTAAATTCCAATGATGATGGGCCACTATTATACACAACTATTCCGAATTTCATATCTATAGCTTTAATAGTTACTAAAATAATCGACTGTGACAGACGGACGGACGGACGGAGAGTCGCACCATAAGGGTTCCATTTTTACCATTTTGGTACGGAACCCTAAAACTAAATTTGTATGGTATTTTCTAAACATTTCCGCACGATCATCAATGCAAATGACGCGGACGACGCGGATAAACGGTGGCTTCCATGTGCGTTTTTCTCTCTCGGAATTCAGCTAGATTTGTCCATTGATTTGGTCTACATAGAAAATAAATTTTGCAACATCGCTTCCATTGCTTATTTTCATTCATTATTCACCAATAACGAGTTGCATACATAAATCGTAACTAATGAAAAAAAATCGGCCAAGTGCGAGTCGAGCCTCGCTCTTTTAGGGTTCCATACTAATAGTATATGACCAAATCATTGTTTTAAAATTAGATACATATTTAGATATCTTAGTTCTTAGAAAGTACTATATTAGCATATGGGGATAAAATGCTCGTTTGTTTTGGTCACAACTTACAAACCGCATTATAAATCGGTGTTTTCAGTATTTGTTGTTTAAATACACTATATAGTACATAATATACAAAAATTTCAAATTCCTAACTAGTTTAGTTTTTGAGATAGATCCACTAACAAAATTGGTCTAAAACCGACGACTTTGACGGCCCCCCATTTCTTCATTTTTGTAGTTAAAAATTAATAAAAAATATATTTGAACTCCACTTAATAAGCTCTAGACAATGACACACCACATGCCAGGGTAAAAAAATAAAATTTTATTTCGACTCCTTTTCCATGTATGGAAGCCCCCTTTATTTTTAATTTAATTTAATTTTTATTATTTGTTGTTATAGCGGCAATAAAAATACACAATATGTGAAAATTTCAACTGTCTATCTACTACGGTTTACGAGTTACAGCCCGCTGACAGACGGACGGACGGACGGACAGCGTAGGCTTAGTAGTAGGGTCCCGTTGGCACCCTTTGGTTAGGGAACCCTAAAAAACAACGTAAATAATTCGCAAAGCTTTGACCATGAACTTCCTCATCTCGATGACTAAGAAGACAATAAACAATAAAAGCGTTCTCACGTTTTTATCGGAAGATCTTCGTAATGATAACGATCATGATCATTAGTTTCTTGCCTTCCTTTGTGTTTGCCGCGCCGGTTTTATCGATGGTGCTATGTAAAACGGTCAAAATTGGATTTTAATAAGAACTCGGTTGTGTGTATTAGGTATATTTTATCAGTAAGTCTAATATTAAATGCGAAAGAGTTTTTTGTTTTTTGTCCTTCAATCAAGTACAATGTAGCAATGGATTGATGTGAGTTGTGACTTTTTGCATAACTATTTATTATTGCTGGGACCTTGTAAGTGACACACTCTACTTTTTGTTCCGGAATAACAAAGAGTTACCGCTAGAGCCTTACGACCTTATGCGTGCAGTGCACGTAAGGTGTTTTAAAATTCTTGTGGGCACGAGCTTCTAATTAGAAAACATAATAAAACTAGAAGGTAGGGCGCGTGGGTGCGCGTTAAAGCGGACTATGGTTTTTCAGCTTCAATTATACTTTCGGGTCCTGATCATTTTCTAGCAAAAACCTTCCATCTTTCATACTCTCCGAGATAAACACCGACGAAATTTGTATGGCCGAGTCAGTCAGTCAGTCGGAAAAATAAATTAACCATCATGAATTTTTTTTATTCTGTTTTATAGGATTAAACCTATTTTTCATCAATGAGAATGTTTACTATTATTGTAAAAGTTTTCTTATTGCAAGAAATAATAATCTAATCCTCTCAAAGCGTTCCAGAATACATTTTTTACTCTTGTTTCGGATTATGATCTAATGTAAGCTATTCTTAAAGCCGCGTACGCACGAACGAACAAAGTTGTATTGCATGATACGCAGCATCTTTATTTGCACGCACGTGAGTACCACTAGCGAACATCGAACATTGTTTGTTGTGTGTCGCGTGCAAATTGGATTGCTACGAACTATCCACTTTTCATGCACTTTATGAACAGTGTTTGGAGAATTTTGATAAAAGATTACAAATTACAATATATCGAAATGGTTCATACAAATTTCCGTTTTTTGTACAAAATTGTTTCGAACAATCTAGGATCCACTTTTGCAAACAATAGTTCAGGAGTCACTATGATTAGCAAGATACTTTCGGTTACTTCACTATCAACCACTTCCAGAAACGGAGCCATGGTTACTGCACCTCTACATGGCAGCTGAAACCACGCGTCAAACCGTGTTCGTGTTCTCTTTGCTAATTTTCATCCATTCATATAATGTTCGTGTTCGACGATGTTTGTGTTCGTTCGTACATGTGTACGTGGGTTAACAGCCCAAATGCTTGCAAGCGATGTTTCGTTTTGTTTTTTGTGTTGCGGAGAGAGCAATTATTTTTTTTATTTGCTTTCTAACTTAATGGAATAAAAAATTTAAATTCACTAGAAATTATTTCGAGGTCATGCTTTAGCGTAAGTTTCGCCTATTAAAGAGAAATGTGATGTTATATATATATAAAAAAAAATACGCACCGACTGCGATGCACAAACTGAAATAAAACAGTAAAAACGTAGTGAATGTTCTCTTTGGTACACTGCTAAAGTAACTGGCCAAAAATGGATATGAGTTAGGGTTGCCGACCTTATAATACTAACTGAAGAAATACCTAACCTAGTACTTATAATTCTTTGTCTATCCCTTTGCATGAAATTATTATTATATTTTTTGAAGTGTATACTTAATATATTTTTTTACTTAGCTTATTCTACACTTCAAAAATACTATAATCAGTCGAAAAAATGGTAAAATTTTATAGATTACAAATATTCCAGGCGGTAGAATTTTTTTTCATTTCTCAGTATAGTCATAATAAGGAAAAGGGCTAGTTGACGCCAGGCTGGGCTGTTGAAATGAAACGTTGCTCACTCTTACCTACTTATTTCGCCACCAGCCATTCGTTATTAACTGCAAGTCTTGTTTTTTGTTGTTGCTTACATTTTACATGTATGTTATAACTTTGAAGTGCTTATTACATCTTAACCACGCCCACAATATTACATATACCTATCCATGTGCATTGCACCTAAGTAATTATTTGGTGTGGGTGTGTGATGTAATTGAAACCTATCTTAGCCTATCTATGTCAGAACAAGCAATTTCATAATAATATGGCTATAAATGATTTAGAGAGCTACAGTGTGACGATCACAATCAAGTCTGATTGACTGACACTCTCTCGCTATATATTGGCTTAAATTCATTATTGCAGCAAGAGTGCCATAAATTCATCCGACTATCACAAATGATGCAGCTTTCTGCAATTGACCATTAGATTTGTTAGATTCGACATTCATACTTGTAACAGATACTTAGGTATATTCCTGTCGTAGATTTGAACAGGTTCTTAATTCAGAGAATAAATATACCAGCTCGACGCGTGATTCCATAAAGTTTATTAATTTCTCTCCTTCTATGGGCGTTCGTCTTTTAACTGTTATTCCTTTTAGATACGCTTTTAGCTAAATAATACTCGTACCTAGGTAGCACCTAGCGGTACCTACATAACAAAAACTTAGTCGGAGTAAACTCTCGATTTCTCTCACATTGAAAAGGACTTTCATAGTAAAACAACGGTAAGTTGTAAACTTGTAGGCTTGTAGGTAACTATTGTTGGAACTTGGAAAAAACCGTCAGCGGTAAATTGGAAGTTGCCTTGAGGCCGATTATTCTGCTTTCATCTTCGTTAAAAATAAAGCTGATTATACCTACGTACTTTGTAACAGCCTCAGTGTTTTTTATTATTTTTATTTTAACTATCGGTTTTTCTTATTTTTTTAACTGAGAAACTAATTTGTCCAGAAGTGGTCATCTATCGTTTGACGACCACGACCTTCTCGAAGGAAATATTAGTCCCTAATGTAAAATAGGTACATATTTTCATTTACATCCTATAAACTGTTTATTACTGTAAAGTGTAAATAGGTAGATATAATAATGTTTAAATGTTAAACAAAATACTTCAAACGTAACGAGCAGCAATGACAAGCCTGGAAATAATTTACAACACATTAAAAATGTAAATTAAATGATATGACGTCTTAAATTACTCTAAACAAAAGCGACCCAGAGACTACCTAAGTGAGAATACATTTGCATTGAGCATGAGAACGACATTGTCCACAATACTCGAGGGTTATGAATGAATAATGCTGGCCATTGTGCCCCTTGTTTACTAAACGCAGACGACGGACAGACCGGCTATTGACAAACAAACAAAACAATAGGTATAGAATTCTAATCCGTTCTAATAAAATGGCATGCAGCAGACATGGACTGTGGGCAACAGAACACAACGCGTAGCGTTCATTCATTAGTTTGATCAATAGAAGATTTGGGACTACTAACGGAGGAGCATAAAATTACGAACCGTTTAAAGATACGTGAAACAGCTTTTCTCATGAAGGGTTTTACCAGAATAGAAGAAGGAATAAGATAACTTCAAAAAAAATATCCTGAAAAGAAAAACGGGCTACGCAGCGAAAATAAGAAATTAAATTCAAATAGATTTGAAAATTTTCTTTCGCAGAGGCAATTAATTTATAAACCCTATGCCACTTCCACAATTAAGACGTATCTAATGAAACCTCATAAGTTAAAATCCGTCAACTACAGAGCGTTCCAAATATGCTTGCAAATATGCATGTATATCTGTTTGCTTATTCCATAAAATCAACCTTTCCACATCAATGTGGGCATAGTTTATTTTTAATTAAAATCAGATTTATTTTATGCAAATATCAAACTGTTTGATTCATCGATGACTCACAATGTTGCCACAACCTATTTTTCAATGAACCCATGTCAACTGCCTTATTGGTCATACTATCTACCGCCATTTTTCCAACTTTGAGCAATAAAGCTATTAGGTCTACAAACTTCGTCTCAAAGAAGTTCTCTTGTTCCAGATATCAGTTCAAATAATGCGCTCGCTATAGACAATGGACCCGCTGACGTGGCTGTCGCTGGGGCTGCAGCTGGCGGCGCTGTGCAGCATCGTGGGCGCGCTGCTGCTGTACCTGCTGAGGAAGGTGCGCGTGGCCGAAGTGCTGCCGGTCGAGAGCGCGAAGACTGTGCTCGTCACTTCCGTTGACTCCGCGCTTGGATTGCAGGTACGATGACCACTTCTACGACTTATACACGCTCCGTCTTGCCTGTGCAGTTTGACTGCGCAGTCCAATCTTCGCGGTCAACAAACTGCGCGGGCTACCGTCTTGCCGTCCACACGCACATGCTTAAGGCCCAAATTAGACGGTGCCTCGTTCATCGTCGCGAAATTGTTTGCGAAATTGAATCGTCTTAATTCGCCCTAAGGGCGAATTTTCAACGGTTAATTTTTCGAGATTTTTGCTTTCATTTTCGAGGGTCATCACTCATCAGTGAGCCATCCATCTAAATTCGCCCTTAGGGCAAACGGGCCTTAGGGTTCATTTTCGCAAAAAATATTCGCAAAAATGAACGATGAACGAGGCACCGTCTAATTTCAGCCTAACTGCGCAAACTAGGCTTGTGCACGTAAGTCGTCAGGTAAGACGGAGCGTGTAGCCGGTACTTTACGTAGGTAGCTAATTATATTCAGAGTTTTTAAATTGGAACGTCCTATCGTCTCAAGTCTCTACGAATAGTTTTCCATGATTGCACAAGTCTCTTACAAGAACCGTTATAAAACACGATCTTGCGCGGCTTGTATCCAGCGACCTGGTACGTCAAGCACTGCGTTTCCCATTGCGAGGTTGCCATTCGCGTACCTTCTTGAACAGTATCGGTTTCACGAACTATGTGCTCTCTCGCGGTACATCTCCGCTGAGTGACACTTCTTATGTGGCCCAGAATTGATATACCTGCTGTACCCTTTTTGAAAATCTTATTGTTAAGTATACCTAGAAGTAATTGAGTAATTACGACAACTTCAAATTAAGAGTGGGTGTGCGCTCGTTAACAGTAAACAGATTTGATTTTTACAGTAGTAGATCAAGTTTCAAGTATCCGAAAAAAAACACGCAAGAATTACATCATACTGCCAAGGGACGTGTTTGGGCAAAAACATAAAATGATGAAATTTGTTCGATAATAAAAAATCGCGAAGTTAGGTCTAATTTTTAACCAATATTCATTTATTTTCAATGTGTTGCATATTACAGAGCCAAAATTTTTACATTAAATTCCGATTGATATTATCAAGAGAGTAGCCAAGCGAATTGAAAAGAAAATGAATATTTTACGAGTTACAAAGTATTTTGGCGCTTACTACACTCCTATTCCGCGCAAAACGCTTTCTTTTGTCGCGCCTCACATGAGGTTGTGGCTATGTTTTATCTCATCGCGAAATCTGATTTTTTTTTGGGGTTACACGCGCTCTTAAAGCTGATTAAATAAGCTGATATAGTATTCTGTATTAATAATATTTTCCACTAGCTTTGCCCACGACGCGACGTCGCACGCGTGAAGTTAACTTTTTAAAAATCTCACTGTTTTTCCGGGATAAAAGCTATGTCACTCTTTAAGTTTTCAACTACCCATGCAAACAATCACGTTGATCCCAAACCCACGTTTGCATATAAGCATATACCTACCTATGTAAGGATTTTCCGTGTACTTACAATCTTCTTCTTCTTTATCAACCTATAGACGTCCACTGCTGGACAAAGGTCTTCTGCATGGACTTCCACAGGCTTCGGTCTTGCGCCGCTTGAATCCAGCGGCTCCCTGCGACTCGTTTGATGTCGTCGGTCCACCTGGTGGGGGGTCTGCCAACACTGCGTTTCCCGGTGCGGGGTCGCCACTCCAACACCTTGCAACGACCATCAGTTCTTCGAACTATGTGCCCCGCCCATTTCCACTTCAGTTTCGCGACACGCTGAGCTATGTCGGTGACTTTGGTTCTCCTACAAATCTCCTTATTTCTGATTTGATCTCGCAGAGATATACCGAGCATTGCTCTCTCCATCGCTCGCTGGGTGATCCTGAGCCTTCGAGGCCCATAGTTACTTAGTACTTACAATGCGATATCTTAAACTTAATATTATGAAAGGAAAGGTGACGGACTGATCTAGCAACGCCAAACCACTGAACGGATCGGGGCTGATGAGCGAAGCCGCGGGCAAAAGCTAGTTTCAAAGTAATATCGGTATGAATTCCTGTCACACAGATCGCAACGTACCTGAGCGGTCGCGGATGGCGCGTGATCGCCGGCTGCCGCGCGGGCGGGCTGGGCGCGCGGCTGGCGGGGTCCTGGCTGCAGGCGCGCGCCGCGGCGACGCCCGAGGACCAACCCGCGCCGCGCCTGGCGACCTTGGAGCTGGACGTGGCGCGCGAAGACTTGCTGGAGGAGGCGGCGCGCGCCACGGCGCAGCATCTACCGGCTGGCGAGCATGGTAATTTTTTTTTTTATACAGGGTGTCCCCTTTCATAAAAATGGTCCTTTTTTGCTATCTATGCATATTCATCTTCGAGAATATTCATCCGTACTACTTATTCTAAGAAAGGTGTGGTCATGCTTCAAAGCTCGGAGCCCGGAGTGCGCAAGATAGGAGAATCGTTCCGGCTTTTGCCAGGAGCAGAGCGCGCGATTTATATGCAAGTGCCATCTATATATGCTCACGATATAAGAGGCACTATGCATCTCTATCGGTCGCTCTGTTCCTGGCAATAGCTACTCTCGCTATTTTGCTTGCGTACTCCAGGAACGCATCTCTGCCAGAGGCTTCGCCCAGTATGGTGGGCACGGAGTCTCTGCACAGTTTCATCCGCAATTCGAGCATGGTAATTAAATATCACTTGTTATAACGGTGAAGGAAAACATCAATTGGGTTAATCACACTGTTATCAAAATGTTGATATATTTTAGGATATTCATTATTTATAATCAAAATTGTAACATAACATTTAGCCCCCTAGCCCCTTCCCCACTTCTCTATGAAATACCTTTTGATGGGCTATTTTCCGTAAGTCACTCAGGTATATAAGTTATCGTAAAATAGCAATAAATAGGCATCTACGCATATAATTTAAAATATATTTCATAGGGGCTAAGAGGGTCTGGGCCTTACTGCCCTTACTACCTGTTATTTCGTATTTCGTTTCTGCATTTTCTGAGAGCATTTACCATAGTAATGTAAAGTTTTTTTTTACACCATCAGAAAGTAGAGATTTCAACGAACAAAAAGCTTCTGACTTTTTTAAAAAAGCAGATATTTTGACGTGAGAATTTTCGATCGCAAATTAGGCTTCTTTTTCGATATTAAGTCAAAATAAGGTGAAAAAATAAATATTTTAAATCAAAAAATTAGTGTGTTTGGGACATAAAAAGATAAGATTTTTCGATCGCAAATTAGGCTTCTTTTTCGATATTAAGTCAAAATAAGGTGAAAAAATAAATATTTTAAATCAAAAAATTAGTGTGTTTGGGACATAAAAAGATAAGATTCACCAAATTTCGTGAAAATTTTTTTTTGTAAAAGATAAAAATAAAAAACCAAAAACTTGGTTATTTGGATTTTTCACATAAATTTTCTACCTGTTATTTCGTATTTCGTTTCTGCATTTTCTGAGAGCATTTACCATAGTAATGTAAAGTTTTTTTTTACACCATCAGAAAGTAGAGATTTCAACGAACAAAAAGCTTACTGACTTTTTTAAAAAAGCAGATATTTTGACGTGAGAATTTTCGATCGCAAATTAGGCTTCTTTTTCGATATTAAGTCAAAATAAGGTGAAAAAATAAATATTTTAAATCAAAAAATTAGTGTGTTTGGGACATAAAAAGATAAGATTCACCAAATTTCGTGAAAATTTTTTTTTTGTAAAAGATAAAAATAAAAAACCAAAAACTTGGTTATTTGGATTTTTCACATAAATTTTGAGGTTAAGTATGTGAAAAAATTGTAAATACCTACAAAAGTTGTAAGTAGATCTTTTTATTACCCTACAACTTTGCCATTTAACTTTTTTATAGCATACAAGATAGTATTACAAGAAAATGGAAAACCATTGAAAATCAAAAAGAGAGTGCACTGCCCGGGAATCGAACCCGGGTCGCAAGAATGGGAATCTTGCATGATACCACTACACCAGCAGTGCTTGAAGACTTTACTTAAAACTTAACTAGTGTAGATATAAATAACTTGTCAATAAAATAGGTATATTAATTTTATAAAAAAAAATAGCAATCGAAATTAACCGATATTAATGTTAACCTAGTTTTAGTTGTAAAATATGTTTTGTTAAAATATAATGTTATTGAATGGATTTTAGGTGTTGTAATAGTGCCATCTATCGTACCCTTTACGAATTAAATAACATTACGAAGAGAGTAGAAACACAGAACCAACAGAACCACGACAAGATCTCGTTATGATTCACGGTCCTAGATCTAGGTGACACGCTTCTCGACTAATATTTATTTAAAAACTATAAAATTTCAAATCAGCACAAATTTTTTTATTAAAATATTCCTAGGTAATAGGTATACTATAACTTATATTCCATGCTTATGCATTATGTATAGGTATTACGTATAACATGCACAAACTGCACAGTAGGCAGTAGGTACTGTATACAAGGCTCCCCAAAAAGTGCAACATCTCGAAATAGGTACGCCCAGCATCAATCAGTAATACTATTTTTATGGAAATACCTACCCATATAAAAAAAATATTTACTTACCAAAAACAACTGATCCGTTAATAGGTACTATAATAATAGATAGGTAATCCTGTTATGAGCGTTTCAAGAAATTAAATATCACTTGTATTAACGGATATTCTTTGTGAGGAAACCTGCATGCCTCAGAGTTCTCCAAAATGTTCCCAAAGGTTTGTGAAGTCTGCCAATCCGCACTTGGCTGTTGGCATAAGTCCACTGCGTAGTGGACTATGGCCTAAGCCCTCGAGAGAAGACTAGTCCCAGTAGTGGGCCTCCGATGGGTTGAGCTCAATTATATGGGCACTGTCAAACCCTTCTTATTTGAGAAGTGGCTTATGTAGTACCTACCTAATGGGCCGGCAATGAGTTGAGCTGATTGGATTGATTGAACGTCGTTTCCAGGTGTTCCATTAACACCCAACAACGGCTCACTACTGAGCGCAGGTCTCCTCACAGAGAAGGGATAAAGGCCATAATCCACCACGCTTCACACAGCTTTGAGAACATTATGAAGAACTTTCAGATGTGCAGGTTTCCTCACGATGTTTTCCTTCACCGTTAAAGCAAGTGATATTTAATTGCTTAAACGCACTTAACTCGGAAAAGTCAGAGGTGACCCGGGATCGAACTTGCGACCCCCCGAATAGGAGACCACAGTCCTAACCACTAGGCTATCACTGCATACTATACTATGTTTCCAGGTGTATGAGCAGTAAAATCCTCCTTTGAGAGGAGACTTATGCCCAGTAATGGGCGGCCGGGTTGAGCTGATTGGATCGATTGCATGTTCCCAGGCGATGGGTTGAGCTGATTGGATCGATTGCACGTTCCCAGGTGTATGGGCGGTCATCAACACGGCGGGAAGCAGCGGCCGCGGCGGCGCGGCGTGCTGGGAGAGCGCGCTGAGGAGCAACGTGCTGGGAGCGCTGCGGGTCGCGAGATCCTTCTCGCCGATGCTGGCCGCGGCTGCCGCGGACCATCCCTACGCTGGACGACTATTTTATATTGGTGAGATTTTTAAACCTCAATAGGTACCTACAGGTTTTTTGTCAACCTAAATAAAGGTTCCCTAGCTAGGTGACAGACCGATCACCCATGCATATGGCCAAATTGTAAGTTATGGAAGTACTCAGCTTCATGTTACTTGTATGTTAAGGTCATGTTTTTGTTATACTTAAATAATTGAAATCTCTCAAATGTTGAGCTCTGATGTTTGGACATCAAGTCCGTGGGAAATGGGAAGCAACGATAGCAGACAGCGCGAGCGGTACAACTTGTTGGCAGAACATAAGTAAGTACAACATAAGTAACTTATGTGTTGGGACTACTTATTGGTTTTTGAAATTTGAATAGCCGCATCTTGCATCCATATTTTACGTAACTCCTATTAGGCCTACCGCTAATTTATATTTTTTCCGGAACTAACTGAATAGAATATAAATGTTTTATATTCAAATATACTTTTTTACTAGTGCTTTTGAATCGTCGATGAGTCTACTACTGGCACTGGTTCAGAGGTATCGCACCGCTCTGCCAGGTACCACATGAATTAGTCTCACTTAAATATTGTTGATCCTCCCACTATCTAGGTAGATGGACGCAACATCAGACGGCCTTGGATACAGGCGGCAAAGGACCGAGGCCCTGTGGAAGTCCATGTAGACGACTTTTGTCAAAAAAATAGACACCCATCGGTTGATAAACAAGAATAATAAACTTTCTGGTGTGAAATTACCATGATATTGATGATGTCATATTAAAGCCTCAATAGCCCACAATAGCCCAACGGTTAAAGATGCAGATTGAAAACTGAAAGGTCGCATGTTCGATACCTACCCGTTGCACTATTGTCGTATCGACTTCGAGCACAAACTTTCCGCTTATTTGGAGGGGATAGGGGGATATCAGTCAACTTCAGCTTGGCTGATATTCTTAAAAACATAATATGTCCGTGTCACTACTTCATTCATTCTCGTGCAGTCAAGCGCAAGTCAAACTCACCATCTCCCTATCTACCCAGGACTCACATCAGATACCGCATGCGAGAGTCTGGCCCGCCCGGATGCGGAGAGCGAGGGTAGTGCGGGGGCGGCCGCGGTCAGGTGGGGAACGTGGGGAGCGGCTCAGGCGTTGCGCGCCTCTCTGCGCGCGCGGAGGCTTCACGTGGTATTGCTGCATGCGCCGGATCTGTCCGCTGCGGAGATATACGCCCCGCCCGTGCAACTCACGCCGCCTAGCCAGCCGTCCAGGTATTTTATGGCTTCATCCTATATTTTTTGCGTAGGAGAAATCATCATGAAAATTCGAAGAGATACCTTACACACAGCTGCCTAATATGGCAAAGTGGGATAATTACTGCTTGAAGCTAGGACTACGAGAAACCGCTAGGCAGCTTTGACTATCCTTACTAATATTATAAATGCGAAAGTGTCTTTGTTTTTTGATTTGTTGGTTTGTCCTTCAATCACGCCGCAGCAGGGCTACGGATCGACGTGATTTTTTGTATGGGTATAGTTGAGGACCTGGTGAGTGATATAGGCTACTTTTCTCCCGGAAAATCAAAGAGTTCCCGAGGGATTTTAAAAACTAAATCAGCTAGTTCATAATAAGTCTATGCTTTGTAGTAATGTTCACGTCTTTTCTAACTTATCAAGTGTCAGATGGACTGCATTTAAAACGCACGGCAGTTTGGATGCAGTTCAATTGTATAGTTGACACAACTCTAACTGCGTAGTCCGGTACAGTTGATATGCACAACAGTTTTTGTAATTTTATACCTCTTTCCATTTTTGACGATTTACCTAAATTCTCATTGCTTGTTTTGTTTTAAATACAACACAATAATGAGAAAGACGAAGCGATACTTAAAGGTATTCTCATCCACTTTTTTAATGTAGACAGAAATAGAGCGTAGATAGATAGAAGCAACGAACCAATGAATTATATCCATTAGTTTTGCTTAAAATTAATTTAATATATTGTCTTCTTACAGCCGCCCGGAAACCCCAAGTTCTGAAGTGAGCTCATCATCGACCGCCACGTGTGCAGTGACCATGCCCGGAGAAGCAGCCGAGTACAGTGCAAAGGTGTTGCCAACAAGCGCTTTGAAGGTCCTGGAGGAAGCTCTCACGTCACCTTCGCCGAGAGACTCGTACTATTTGAAGATTAAGCAAGATTCTTGGTTTACGAGGATGCCCTCTTTGAGAGCCCATTGATTTTCTTTACTACATTGCTAAGGTTGGAAAACTTTCTGAAAAACGCTAAACCGGTATAGATTTAGTCCATTTTCAACTTTTACGCAACACAAGTCATTTATTGGATATTTAAAAGTATATTAGGATCCTGTAAATATTATATTAATGTTAAGTCGATTTTGATTCTTTTATACCTATAAATATAATCTGTAATGAAATCTCTAATTACTTTCTGAAAACTTTGAAACTTTGAAAATCTATCAAATAGTGGACAAAAAGCTTTAATTGTAATTGCGTTGACATAATGTATACACGTTTATCCAAAGAAACACCTGAACACTTTTTACTAAAGTAACTAAGTTATGCACGTCTTCATATAATTTTTTTATATTGCAATATTATAAATGTTTATTACGTATTTTAAAGTATATTCTATTATTCTAAGTTTAGTATCGCGACCTGCTGATCCCTTTTCGAAGGCACGGGATAGTAGATGTATGTGCCAAATTCTGTGTATTGATTAGATCAAAATCAATAGTCAATACTGAATTTAGTCTTTGTAAAAAGTCAGCACAGTTCGAATTTCTCGATTGTGATAGAACGGTCACATCAACGATTTAATTTCAGGCAACTTTTAAGCTATCGATTGAAAATTTTCGATTCACGTTGCCAATTGTTATCTCCATTGGTTTATTAGGAGATTAGGTACTGAAGGAGGGGTTATTACGTGAAGACATGAGACAGGAAAATCATTGTTAAACAAGAATACCTAATGAATGAACGACAAAAGATAAATTAGGGCTATAGTATTGTGTGCTATTTAAAGTTTTTAATAGTTAGCTCAGTCTTTTGGTAGTGATTCTACCGCTGGTTCGGAAAGCTGACTCTACCAAGAAGACGTCTGTATTATCCCAACATTCCAAAAAAGCCGTGAGGTGAAGCAAGCGAGAAAATACTACTGCCTACATTCAGGCAGTAGTATTTTCTCGCTTGCTTGATCAATTAAATGGTGAGATAATGAATTCCCATGTAGTCTACATATTATTATAAAACATTATGTATACGTTACACGTTGCCCAGCCAATAAAGTGAGTTTCATTACCACGTTCATTCGTTTATTTTATTTTTTTCAATTTACGAGTAGGTGTGTCATCAATCGTTAAACCTTACATTAGAACAAAAAGATACGTATTTGTTACTAAGCTCAGTTTCTGTTTACCATCGTCTCATGCCTTCGTTTTCCTCGGTGCGTTCACTTGTATATCCAGTGACGTCATAGCAGTCATGTATAAAGGTTTCATGAACTTGTCATAGAGAAACTTGTGCGTTTGTAACGGTTGGTGGCATTAATATTAAAAGTTAATGATCAACGATATAAACACTCGTGTAAATAATGTTTGTGTTAATAAAACATTTCTTATATTATTAGCTTCTTTTATTTTATAAGCAGCTTTTGCAAGCGACTAACGCTGAGAACTATAGATTGTACTCTGGCTCTGATCGTGACTCAAGATAGAGTAATTAAAATGAGACACAAATGATCTCTCGTTCTAACTCAGTGTTGGGTCTGAGCTGAGTGAGAGCCTATAGATCTGAATTCTGACTTAGTCTGCGTGGAGTTAATTTTAAAATTCCCGCAGGAAACCTTTGCTTTTGCGGGATAAACGGCCTATCACTCACCAAGTCCTAAGCTTTTCACGACGTGATTTTTTGCATAAGTAGGTATAGTATGCAAAAAATCACGTCGTTTCGTTGCTCCGAAGGGAGAGGAGAATATTTGGTCCCGTACAAACTTGGCTATTCTTCAGAAAAAAATAAAAGGCATACCTATTACCTATGTACAAGTTGCACCAAAGCCTTTGACCAAAGCAGACTTTTAATGATAAATAAATTAAGTGGCACTCGGGGACTGCCGCGGTAAAGCTATTGCATGGCATTTTTTATCAACTTATGCAATTATAATATTTATGCAATATTTTATTTTGCATAATAAAAACTAAGCAAAAAAATAATTAAAAAACAAACAAACAAGAAAAGCGCACTGTCACTACTTCGCGAGTGATTCGAACCTGCGACATCATCCACCATACGGTAAAGAAAGCGGCCGCTCGTCCACTGCGCCAAACAGAGCTACTTGTGAACCTCTAAAATGTTGAACGCTTACTGAACGACTTTTATTTTTGAAACGTGTAAGTATTTTTAGTTCTTTCAAATAAAAAGACGAATATAAAGATACACAAGGGCAAAACTTTTATTCCACGCAATTCGGCTCACTAACTTTTAAATTATCAAACGTATGCCAAACTTTATAATTCTCAACGCAAAGTAAATCGCCGCCTGTACCCCTTATGTCCTCTTTATCCAAGTTGCTGATACATGTCCAATACTGCTTCGGTCCAGAACCCAGGTTTTGCCAATGCGCAGCCGTGCTCACTGCGAACCACGTGCGATCTGTCTTGTTCCGTAGGTAAATTACAGTTTCGGGGAGTTTGAGGGATATGTTTTCGATATTGCGGACACTAAAAAATAACGAAATAATAATAGGCTAAAAATGATGTTTTTGTTTAGGTAGTATGCTTATTTCAAAATGAATAAGAGAGTGGCAACCTTATAAAAGTTTCTGGACGAGAAGTTATAAAAATCGGCCAAGTGCGAGTCGGGCCTCGCTCTTTTAGGGTTACGCTAAAAAAAATTAAATTAAAATATTTTCATGTCCCATGGAAATATTTTAATTTAATTTAATTTTTATAATTTGTTGTTATAGCGGCAATAGAAATACATAATATGTGAAAATTTCATCTGTCTATCTATTACGGTTTACGAGATACAGCGCGCTGACAGACGGACGGACGGACGGACGGACAGCGTAGGCTTAGTAATAGGGTCCCGTTGGTACCCTTTGGGTACGGAACCCTAAAAAGTATCTATATCTACCTATTAAGTAAATATTTTAACTAGTAAATTAAGCTAGGGTAACCAATATTAAGTTGGTACAATAATATGCCTGTAATATGATGAAATCATTTTACACTAGTGGTTCGCCCCGAACTGAGACCTCGCGGTAACGGTTTCCCATAATTACTTATTCATTCAATAGATACATGACGATCAAAATTGACATTATTATTATGCCCGTTTTCACCAACCATACCTAAATCATCCCCTTTGTAGAAGTCTCTTTACGTAGGTAGCCCCTAAATACAATCCTAACATCCCAATGTCATTTTCACCTTTAGTTGTCCCGTAGAGGTTCGTAATAACAAAGTTGACAGAAAGTGTCAACTAACTTAACATAGGTAGCCCGTAAAGGTTAGGGAACTGTTATAGTGAAATCCTCAAGGCCTCAATCAAACTTAGGTATAGTTTTTTGGAACATTCAAATTAAATTACTTGTACACAGCGTCAACTATCGACACGATCAGAAAACATGTAAAAACAAACTGCAACGTGAAGTTTTATTGATGTTTGCTAAATGACTAAATAATAATTTTAATTGCATAATATGTTACATATAGCTGCATTTGCTATATGAGATGAGAGCGCCATCTATTGACATCATTGTGAAGTTCTGTTGTTGCTGCTCATTAAAAGTTAAATAATTTAGTTTCCTTATTACATTTATCTAATTTTAGTATTTGTTGTTCAAGTACATGATATTACGCTAAAATTATAAAACTTTCAAGCCCCAGCTTTCAATGGTTATTCCGTTGTGAGGTCAAATATAATCTCCACTTTGAAAGCCCCCCATTTCGTCAATTTTAGAAAATAAATTAAAAAAAAAATACTTTTGTACTCTGTTCCAAATTATCTTTAAAATGAGGTACTGTAACCCTATGAAACGCAAAAATTTTTTTTTCTTCGCATTCGCTTATATGAGAGCCCCCCTGAAATAAAGATTTTTATAACTTTTTAAGC
This sequence comes from Oeneis ivallda, assembly GCA_029955525.1. NCBI lineage: Eukaryota > Metazoa > Arthropoda > Insecta > Lepidoptera > Nymphalidae > Oeneis > Oeneis ivallda. Next base: position 12,601,218 of record JARPMR010000018.1, on the reverse strand, counting down.
CATTTTCGGCTGGAGGCCATCGGTTTACATATTATATCTAAAATTGAAGTAATAACGTTCAGTAATTCAAAAGTTATAAGGCTCTGACAGACAGACGGACGGACGGACGGACGGACAAGTGCAAAACTGCAAATTCACTCAAGTAGACTCAAAGACCTTCGCTTCGCTCGGTCGATTACATTCCCTCTTCCCCCCGGACCTCGTTAACGAGCAGACGTGCCGTACACACTTTGTCAATATTACTTTTAAATAAATAAATAAAACATTTTAAATTTAAATATTATAATGACTACGACAAAAAGTGAGTAAAATTCAGAGTGCATAAATAGTGAAGAGTCAAGATGAGCAGAAGCAGACATTTTTGTACAGTGCCCCGTCTAAGCAGCGCAGCCATCTTGTCTGGTGGCGTCACAGGTACGCAAGCACCGCCCAAATCGCAACTACATCGAGTAAACTACTTGTACTACAGCAGCCATCTATGCTGAAAGCGGTGAAGCTGCGCAAGAGCCGCCCGTAAGGCCGGCGACCGACCTTAAAAAAATCCAATTCGGGATTACTTTTTCCAGAAGTTCAATGAATTGAGGCTAAGGTCGTACCTCTCACTCTGCTTTGAAATGTGTTCTACACGTAGTTAGGAACCTGAATACATAAATGAGTTCTTTTACTGAAAGTCCTCCTCATAATAATATGATTCTCAACTAGTGGGTAGATAGAATACAGTGAGTCGTTACCCACCTACTTACCTGTATTTCTTGCTACATAGGGACGTGATATAATCGCTGTCGCTCTGTCCATACACATCTAGGACGATGTTCTTGGAACTGGCGAACCTTTGGTAGGGAGATTGTTTGTCGCCCGGATGTCGTGCGAGAACCTCTACGAGCAAAGTGTTTCCGCGCGTGACAAATTTTAAAGGTTTTTTTTTTCTGGAAAAAAGATTATTTTTCATCATCATAAGCAACTCCTAAACACTAATGAATAGAATAGAATAGAAATATTTTATTATTAAAATGAACTTTTGAATATTCGATGAATCTACCACTGGTTCGGAATGTTCTTCCTCACGAAAAGACGCAGGACTCCTCTCAGAGAAGGGTTATATGCCATTGTAGTCCATCACGTTGGCCCAAGGCGAATTGGCAGACTTTTTACACACATTTGAGAACATTATGGAGAAATCTCAAGCGTGCTGGTGTCTTCAAGATATTTTCCTTCACCGTTGAACTAGTATGTTTTTAACTGCATACCTAATCGTACATAACTCCGAAAAGACATACCTAGGTGCTTGCCTGGGATCGAGCCAGAGATCCCCCGAGTAGGAGACCGCAGTCCTCTAAGAAAATAATTTTTTATCGAAGAATTCAATTATTTTTACCGGCATCCCTAAATTTTAGGTAGCACACCCAGTATACGTGACAATTCACCAACGATTTGGATCAAGAATTTAGTGTTTTTTAAAGTGAAAACTTCTTTAGGCGCGCGATATATCTAACAAACAGTAAGTAAGTCTAAACAGTAATTAGTATCTGTAGTTTATGAGTAGGTAAGACGTGTTTTCACTTCTGTTACAGGTGTGGACGTGTTTAGTCCACATGACCGCTCATGTTTTTTCAACCGCAAAAGAATTCGCATTCAGAGTCTTGCCTGGACAGGTATTATAAAATTAATTTAATTGTAAAGCAAGACGTACCCAGTCAAAGGCATTTCAAGATAATTCCATTCAGGCAGCAAATCCTGTAATTTCTCCGGAATTTTCAGATAAGTCAGCTTAGGGTTGATGTTCCTAAGATTATGAACAATTGCATTGACAGCTTCCAAATCCAAAGATAAGCACATTAGAAGGTGACCATTGGAACTTTCTTTTTCGGGGAAAGATTGGCGATCCTCTATGAAAAATAATTAAATGATTTATATTAGGCATGTCTATAGATCCAACATTTAGGGCCTGTATTACCACCTTCTGATAAGTGTCGGATACCCTAACTGTAAATTTTGTCACTTTCTTACTTTATGTCAAGTGACAGACAAAATATGCGAATAAGCTATCCGACACTTATCAGAAGGTGGTGAAAATGGCCCTTAATATTTTGAGATCCGTCCCTATAAACTAACTGCTTCTGATAAATATTTAAAATAACTGCTTCTGATAAATATTTTCAAAACTTACTTCTCACATTGACCAAGCCAGGTACTGTATGGTATATCCAAACTCCCCCCATCGCATCTGCCATAAGAACACCGCGGGCTACGGAACCGGCAAAACTGCGATTACTTTCGCGCTTATCATAAATTGCTACTGCTAGATGATCTACATAAGTGGGCTGAAAGAGTAATAGAATTTATATAATAAATAGTTTAAGAAATTAAATATCACATGCTTTAACGGCGAAGAAAAACATCTTGAGGAAACCTGCACCCCTTAGAGTTCTCGAAGGTCTGTGAAGTCCGCCAATTCGCATTGGGCCAGCGCGTTGGACTGTGGCCTATAACCCTTCTCTGAGAGGAGACGCGCTTAGTAGTGAGTCGTTTGAACTTTGATCATGATTATAAATGCGAAAGTGTGTTTGTTTTTTGGTTTGTCTTTCAATCCCGCAGCAACGGAGCAACGGATCGACTGATTTTTTTGCATCCTGATAGTTGTGGACCTGGAGAGTGACATAGGCTACTTTTTATCCCGGAAATACAGGTTCCCGAAGGACTTTAAAAACCTAATTTCATTCGGACAATACACAAGACTTTCAAAGAGGTCTTGACCAGCGCTATATTTGCTGTCCTTCGATTTAGGTAGGTGATTATAATAAACAGTTTAGAACAATAGAAAAACAACCAAAATATGTTTTTCGTAACTCCAATCTACTTTCACTTAAGTCTTACCCTAAAAATCGGCGCAAGTGTATACTTCAGCATCGAGTTGGAAGTTATATACTTATCAGAGACCTCCCATTTGCCGTGGGAGTTGGGAGTTATAAACGTGAAGTTATGTCCCAGTTCGAAGAAAGGTATCAGATCACTTGGTGGTTTGTATATGTACCACCTGAAATAGATGTTTCATACTTTTTTACATTCGTAACGGGTGATATTCTGGTTGTACACTTTTGGTATAGTGAAATATGTGAATGAAAAAAATACCAATTTTATTTGCGGCCCAAAACCACACTATCCGCAGATTACGAAAGCAACGCAACGGCAGAAATAATTCGATAATACAAAGTTGTTTCTTCCGCCACACAACGTTCACAATGTATAGGGACGATTTGTTTTTGGGCCGCAAATAAAGCTAGGTAGTAGGTAATTTTTTCCACCAAATAAGCGTAAGGCGTCAGTTACAAGAGTTTCTGGAATGTGAGCGGCAAGTAATAGTAAGCAATTATCCTATGCGATAACCCCTTATATGCGATATTATTATTTATTATACATTAGATGATGCCTGCGACTTCAGTCCGCGCGGATTATAGTTTTTAAATTCCCACGGTAACTTCTTAATTTTCCGGGATAAAATGTATCCTACACTAGCGGCACGCTATGATGGCCGGTTTGACACATTACAATAATGATGTGGAATGTCAATTTATTCTCGAACAAAAAACAATTAAGTTTTGTTTTTGTACCTGATTAAATAGGTTTAATAAAACAAAAATGTATATGTTTATTTAATTTATTTGAACGAACTGAATATTTGAATGAAAATGAATATACATACTTTATATGCACACAAGAAACATATGAATACAAAAGATACCAAAAAAGGTTTTTAAAAATTTTCAATTTAGAAAACCAAATCCGAGTTGTGGTATATATCATATAAAAATAAAAATTTTACCTTTTGTATGAAACAGCTGATATTTTTTTGCGATTTCAGAGGTTTGTCCACATAGTGAAAATTGTTCATATTCACAAGTACATTCACCCCTTAAATGGTGCAAACTGATTTTTCTACACTTGTATACATTTTAGAAATCAATTTAATAAATAAATTTTGAGTCCTAAACCTAAAACTACATTCGATAAAATTTATGAATCTCTGCACATCACTATCGTCAATAAAGTAATACAATTATTTCCTTCAAAGTCGTTATCAATTAATACGGAACTTCATGAGCGGACAAACGTCAAACCGGCCATCATAGCGTGCCGCTAGTGTAATCCTGGGTATGAGCTATCTCCATTCCAAATTTCAGCCAAATCGGTTCACTCGTTGTGGCGTGAAAGAGTAACAAACATCCATCCATACACCCCATCCTCATAAAATTTGCATTTATAATATTTGTAGGAAGTAGGATTATGACAAGAACTCGTATCAGTTAAGCGATGCTCGAATGCCAATCTCATCTTGTGTAACCGAGCCATAAAAATTATTTATGGATAGTGCAACGGGCGAGGAACGAACCGTTGACTTTTCAGTTTCAGTCCGCAACTGTTGGAGGCTCTAAGCTGAATTGAAAGAATAAGTCACATTATAGTTAATTAATTACCAATTTACGGGTGAATCATCATTGTCTCTGCAATGTAAGTTTAAATAACCCCATCCTTCCGTATTTAGAGACAAGCTCAAGAGAAAATTTAAACACTCTAAAAACAAAATATTGCTATTCAGTAACATTTTTCTAAAATACTTTTACGTTATGAACGAATAGCTATAAAATCACATGCAACTAAAAGTATATTTGTTATGAAAATAAATGACACGCAGTAAAATATATACGTTTGTCGGAAAATTGTTTACTATACCTACCTATATGGTACTTAGACCTGTACGTCAGGTGTAGTTTTTATGGTAGGAATAGAAGACTAGTCTGTAAAAATCAAATAAAAATTGTTATCAAAATTTAATGATTTATTCAATTTAATCTTTTTATTGTACATAATATAGATATATTGGTATGTACATAAATACCTATGATAGATATTTATATACTTTATTATATTAAACCTACTACGAGAAATCTCTCTTGAAAACTGCCAAGCCCAACACAAAGTTTAATTTAGAAGGATTAATTTTATTATACACTGTTACACACTAGTCTATAGTTTATCAGATTGCTTTTGTTTAATTGTTATTCAATCAAAATAAAAAATTAATGAAATCTAAAATAAATTCTAAGGCCGACTTGCAACAAACTGTAAGCTGTTTGGTTGAATCATCATGTTTAGTTGAATTTTGTAATGCTCTTTCTGAAAATACTATTTCAGAGTTGACATGAGAATAACAGGTCTAGAAAATTTAACTAAACATGAATAATCAGTTTTGTGCAAGTCTGCCAAAAAATAAAATCTAATTAAATTTAATTAAAATTAATTATTAAAAAATTGGAATAGAATAAAAACGTTGTTTGCATAAGGCGCGCTCGAAATAATCTCCTCTTAAAAATAAGGCACGGAAAACCAGCCATATTTTCTATCATTTCTTGCACAAATAAGATTAGTGATAGACATAATCTCTATTGATAATACTAAATAACTAATTATTCATCTTGTTAAAATACTTTATTTGGTGACAACAAATTCAAACATACTCAAAATAATTTTAAAGGTTAATTATTAATGTATGGCAAAATACCGACTACAAACTTCACACTTTTCTCTAGTAACTATTTACACTATACATTACTAACTGTTTATACCTACTTATTGGTTAACTATTTACACTAAATTGATGATTTGACGATACAAGTAACAACAGAGCTACAAGTAACAACAACAAACTTATTTTACGGCCAAACTACAAAAATCGTATAACGCCCTCTACGCACCGCCTCTTATCTAAAGCACAATCAAAAGGCAATTTTTACGATGCCATTCCACACCGCGAATTTTCTTCAGGAATGGTCTCGGTACGATACCAGGCTGACTTTTAGCATCGGCGATCAATGTATTTTGCTTTCGAACGAGGCATCTAGCTTCCGAAAACCGACTATAAATAGCAAAAACGCCGATATGTCTGCCCGGGCCGTAAAACGGAAGGCTTATAAAAAATATGGAATGATTGAAAGCAAAAGCCAGTAAGTATCAAAAAGGCTACATCGAACCACTTATCTAAACATCACAGTTCGTACAAGTCTCTAATCGCTACATCAGTTACACGGCTGGACGGATTCTATGAGATGCGCAAAGTTACCCCACAGTATCGGACCCGATGTACACACCGTGCCTCCGCCGCGGGATTCTTGAGGTAACTGGAACGAACAAGATAATAAAGAAGCTGTAAGCGACCAAACGCGAATTTTATTAGAATATAATAGAATATTTTTTTATTAAATAAACTATTACAAAGTGAATCTACCACTAGTTCGGAATGCCGTTCCAACCGAGAAGAACCAGCAAGAAACTCTGCGGTTTCTCTTTTTAAAATATCATGTTGCTACATAGGTCAGTTATTACTGTCTCATGAATTGCTGGAGCGAGTATTTATATCCACGATTTTTTTGCATTTATAATTATTACTAGCTGATGCCCGCGACTTCGTCTGCGTGAACTTAGCCTTTAAAATGCCTTGGGAACTCTGAAAATGTAGCCTGTCACTCTCCAGGTCCTCAACTATAGGTACCCCTGCAAAAAATCACGTCGATCCATAGCTCTGTTTGGGCGTGATTGAAGGACAAACCAACGCACTTTCGCAGTTATAATATTTCACCATATAAAGTGTAGGTAAGTGCATATAGTCAACGTGGTTTTTAGGGTTCCGTACCCAAAGGGTGCCAACGGGACCCTATTACTAAGCCTCCGCTGTCCGTCCGTCCGTCTGTCAGCGGCCTGTATCTCGTAAACCGTAATAGATTGACAGTTGAAATTTTCACATATTTTGTATTTCTATTGCTGCTATAACAACAAATAATAAAAATTAATTTAATTTTTTTGTAACGAAACCCTAAAAGAGTGAAGACCGACTCGCACTTGGCCGATTTTTTTTACACAGGTAAAGTTAAGGACCTGGAAAATAACACAGGCTACTTTTTGTCCCGGGAGCATACATTTAAACGCCCGCACCACTACAAAGTATATAATTTATTGTAGATTTTTTAAAAGACGCTCGACTGATTTCTTTATAATTTAAATGGGACCACCTGGGAAGTATACCCTTTGAAACGAAAAAAGAATTTTCCAAATCGGTTCAGGCGTCTTCGAGTAATCGGTGAACATACATAAAAAAAGATTCCGTTGAATTGAGATGCTCCTCCTTTTTTGAAGTCGGTTAAAGTAATAATAAAAATTAGTTCAAATTTAACGAAGTTATGGAGTATAACAGTCAAAATAGTTCAACCCCTATCTCAGAGAACATACATCCATCCATCCGTATACGACATCTATACAAACATACATCCGTATACATCCATCCTCACAAACTTTCACATTAATAATATTAGTGGGATAATATAGTAGTAATAAGTAGGATAGGATATAGTTAATGTACCTATTTATTGTTAGTAGGAGGAGATACATACATATATACATACATGCATGCATGCATGCAAGCATACATACATACATACATACATACATACATACATACATACATAAGGACATACATACATGCATGCATACATACATACATGCATGCATACATACATACATACATACACGCATACATACATACATACATACATACATACCGCATGATTGAAGGATAAATATGTGAAAAGAAGCATACTAATATCCCGCAGGAACCGTTTGTTTTCCAGGGATAAAAAGTAGCCTTTGTCACTCTTCAGGCCCTTAACTTTACCTGTGCTAAAAAATAATCTGAAACTTCAATCTAAAACTCCGTTGGCGCATAATTGAAGGATAAGTATGTGAAAAGTAACATACGAATATCCCGCGGGAACTGTTTGTTTTCAGGTCCTCAACTATGCCTATCAAAAAAACCACTTCAATCTTTAACTTCGTTGGCGCATAATTGAAGGATTAATATGTGAAAAGTAGCATATGAATATCCCGCGGGAACTGTTTGTTTTCCTGGGCTTTTCAAGTCCTCAACTATGCCTATCCAATAAACCACGTCAAGCTGTAACTCCGTTGGCGCATAATTGAAAGATAAATGTGTGAAAAGTAGTATACTAATATCCCGCAGGAACCGTTTGTTTTCCCGAGATAAAAAGTAGCCTTCGTCATTTTTCAGGCTCTTGACTTTACCTGTGCAAAAAAACCACGTTAATCTAAAACTCCATTGCGCGTATTTTGAAGGACAAATGCGTAAAAAATAGCGATGCTATCCTGCAGGAACTGTTTGCTTTTTCGGGATAAAAAGTAGCCTATGTGCTATTCCAGACTAAAATCTATGTCTGTGCCAAATTTTAGCAAAAACGGTTCATTCGTTGTCGTGTTAAAGAGTAACAAACATCCATCCATCCATCCATCCATCCATCCATCCAAACATCCAAACATCCTCACAAACTTTCGCATTTATAATATTAATAGGATTAATAGGATAGGATTAATAGGAAATAGGACAAGTAGGAGGAAGTAGGGTAGTCGGATAGGTAGTAGCCAGTAGGAATATACATACATACATACATACATACATACATACATTCATACATACATACATACATACATACATACATACATACATACATACATACATACATACATACATAGATACATAGATACATACATACATACATACATACATACATACATACATACATACATACATACATAAATGCCGCGTAATTAAAAGCTAAATATGTGAAAAGTAGCATACTAATATCCCACAGGAACCGTTTGTTTTCCCGGGATAAAAAGTAGCCTTTGTCATTTTTCAGGCCCTTAACTTCACCTGTGCAAAAAATCACGTAAATCTAAAACTCCATTGCGCGTATTTTGAAGGACAAATGCGTAAAAATTAGCGATGCTATCCCGCAGGAACTGTTTGCTTTTCCGGGATAAAAAGTAGCCTATGTGCTATTCCAGACTATAATCTATGTCTGTGCCAAATTTCAGCAAAATCGGTTCAATCGTTGTCGCGTTAAAGAGTAACAAACATCCATCCATCCAACCATCCATCCAAACATCCTCACAAACTTTCGCATTTATAATATTAGTAGGATAATCTTCAATTGTATAATATGCTTTTTTCAAGAGAATAGCTTTAAAAGATTTCGTAAACTTGTGTAAAGGCTAGTCTAATCAATAATCATGGTGTCACGACGTCGCTCGTGACGTCATCTCTATGATTTTTCATAGTAGTTTGTCAAAGTTTGAACATAGATTTGACGTATCGCTCTGGTTGGTGTTCAATCCAATATGGCGGATTGCCGTACTTTATAGTTTTATTTTATCAAAACAAATATAAATCTCGTTCAAAATAGAAAAAATAATACATTATTTATAATACTATTTCATTAGTTAAATTCAAAATCTCATTACTCTTATGTCAAATATGTATGTTATAAATGCACCTACTTATAAAATAAAATACTCTTGGTTACTGTCTGCACGCTTATTAGTAAGCATGTATATTTGGTGTTACTCACCGCTCTGTTGATGTCTCCGACACACACCCAGTAGTCTGCGACCTTGGTGTCTTGGCTATTATGCATTTTGTGTGCAACGGCAACAGTCCACTTTGAATGGTCGTGGTGGGACGTAAAGGACATCTTGGCGATTGGGAACTTCAACCGCTCTATGTTGCGTACTCTGAAATAGTAATGAAGAACATTATTGTTTTGAAAAGCCGAAGCATGTATTAAAAAAATTTTTTTATTTAAAGTAATCATTAATCTAAATACGTATATTAAAGGAAAAGGCGACTGACTGCCTGATCTATCAACGCACAGCTCAAACCACTAGACGGATCTGGTTGTTTGGCATACAGATAGCTACTATGACGTAGGTATCCTCTAAAAAGGATTTACCCCTAAGGGGGTAAAATAGGGGTTTGAAAGCAAAGCTGCGGGCAAAAGATAGTCCTTACTAATATTATAATTTATAAACGCAAAAGTGTGTTTGTTTGTCCGGACACAAAAAGTGTCTAGGTACGTCTGCGCAGTTGATGGTTGATTTCATATTTATTGTATGAAAATAAAATATTCAATGGTGGCTTGTATCCGAAAAGGACTCAAAAGTTTCCACGTTTGCGCAGCGCCTTACACTCATATTCAGACAATCCCACAGCCGATTTTATCACTTACTGAAAGTTTCTGGAACATTCTGAATCCAAAGTCCCGGGCCCATTGGTCCAGGACTCGACGAGTAGATCCGATTGGAGCACCTCCGCCACCAGGCCGCTATACAAGTCGTCGTTGAACATCGCGCTCTTGGCGAATGACAAGAACTTTCTACCGACCAATGTCTCGAAACTTTCTATGTGGTACCTGTAACATTTTACTAGTAAGATGCTGGCAACTCGTGGATTTTGAGGAGCAGAAATGGCATCCAAAGTTTTTTTTGCACCCGCAAATAAATTTGGTTATATTTGGTTTGGTTGGTGGTATTATCGTTTATTTGAAACGAGGTAGTGATCAACTACGATAACATGGCACGCCCCTCCAAAATTCAAACCGTTCGAAAGTATTTGTAAGTAAGTATTCACAAAGCGCCACCAAGACTCACAACGCATAAGTGCGTGCTGAGACGTCCGTCAAACAAAAATAAATTTAAGGATGCGTTGCTTGACCAGCAGCGTCATCAATAGTTTATTATCATTAGTATGGAGGGGCACGCCACGTTATCGTAGTTGATCTCTAGCGCATCGAATGCCATTTTATTCATTAAAAGAATTGGAAGAATCTTTTAAAGCATGTTCTTAGTGCACCTCCACTTAAGTAACATCTCCATTCTCCCCCCTAATTCCGAATCTATAGGTCCACAAGTTTAAGCTGTAGGTTGTCTGTCAATTAGCTAATAATAAAATCATTCACAAACTTTTTTACTCTCTATGGACTCTATTCTATGTCTTGCATGTAATTTTGTGTTCGGATATAGATTAACATAAAAAAAATTGTTCAGGGTGCATTTAGCCCCTATGAAATACCTTTTAAATTACATGCGTAGATGGCTATTTATTGCTATTTCAAGATAACTTATATACCTGAGTAACATACGGAAAATTTTAGCCCATCAAAAGGTATTTCATAGAGAAGTGGGGAAGGGGCTAGGTGGGTCTGGGCCTTACTACCTGTTATTTCGTATTTCGTTTCTGCATTTTCTGATTTACCATAGTAATGTATATTTTTTTTACTTCATCAGAAAGAGATTTCAACGAACAAAAAGCTCATCGAATTTTTTAAAAAAGCAGATATTTTGACGGGAGAATTTTCGATTGAAAATTAGGTGCTTTTTCAATATTAAGTCAAAAAAAAGGTGAAAAAATAAATATTTTAAATCAGAAAAATTACAGTGTGTTTGGGACATAAAAAGGTAAGTTTTCACCAAATTTCGTGAAAAAAAAATTTTTTTTTGTAAAAGATAAAAATAAAAAACCAAAAACTTGGTTATTTGAATTTTTCACATACATTTTGAGGTTATGTGAAAAAAGTCTAAATACAAAAGTTGTAGATCTTTTTATTACCTACAACTTTGCCATTTAACTTTTTTCCATAGGACTTGTAGTTTTTCCGGAAATCGAGATAAACCGTTTTTTACCCTTAAACCCCCCCCCTCCCCCCCACTTCCCGACCTCAGATCGCCCGTAATTTATTGTTCCTTTCATTTTTGTTGCATTCTCTTCCTTTTCCAATGGGTTTCATCCTACTATAATTTTTTTTGTTTTCAAAAATTATCTACCCTGGACTAATCTAGCTACACTAGCGGCACGCTATGATGGCCGGTTTGACACATTACAATAGTGATGTGGAATGTCAATTTATTCTCGAACAAAAAACAATTAAGTTTTGTTTTTGTACCTGATTAAATAGGTTTAATAAAACAAAAATGTATATGTTTATTTAATTTATTTGAACGAACTGAATATTTGAATGAAAATGAATATACATACTTTATATGCACACAAGAAACATATGAATACAAAAGATACCAAAAAAGGTGCCACAAAAGGCCATAATTAATCAGATGCGTCCATACTACTATTTTCACTGTCGTCACTGCTATCATCACCTACATTAATAATTATATGTTCGTTTTCTATAATATTATCTATTTTCACATCTCTTTCATAATCTTCCCTTATTAATTTAACAGTTCTATTCACAACCTTTTCCCAGTCTCCTTTAGTCACATGTTCACAAGCTTCTTCTAATAATTTTAGCATTTTTTTTTGTGGTAAATGGGGGTTCTGTATTGTGTCTTGCAGCATATCCCTTAATTTGAGCCCACACCAACTCAATCGCATTATACTCACAATGGTAAGGCGGTAACCGTATAACTCTGTGCCCATGTTCTAATGCTATTTCGTTAATGACGTATCGGATCTTGGTTGGTTTGTTTTCTTTTAAAAGACGTACTAATTCCGCTTTTAACATATTCATGTTTGCATCTACGCCATTTTTACGAAGCCATGCGACGATATCAGCTTTCTTTTGGGATTGGGCAGGTGGCTTGTCAATTTGCATCGAGTGGTATGGGGCGTTGTCCATAATTATAATAGATGGTTCAGGGAGGCTACACAACATTGAGGTAAACCATTCAGTAAACTTTTCTCCATTCATGTCTTCATGATAGTCTCCAGTGGTTTTTGACGCAAAAGCCATGAGAGAACCTTCGACAAACCCGTTGATGGTTCCGGCGTGACAAATTATAAGTCGCGATCCTTTTCCTACAGGAACTTTGGAAGTAGATGCTGCTGTGTCATCGTTCCAAGAACGGCCTACAGTATGGTTAGCATTAAGCCATGTTTCATCCAAGAACACAACATTTTGCCAATTTTTGATTTCTTTCACTTGCCGTAAAAAAGTATACCTTGCCATCGCTATATCAAATCTTTCCATCAATATTTTGCGTTTGTTACATTTTTTGTATCGAAATCCAATGGTCTTCAAAATCTTCGTTAAAGAACTTTCCCCACCGAAGAATAATCCAGCTTCCTTCAGTGAATGCACCAACTTTTTTCTTGTTGGATACTCCTTCTGTAAATAGTAGCCGTAAACATGTCTTCGGATAGCATCGGCATCAAAGCTATCGATGCCTACGACTGGTTTTGCTCGTTTTCTCTTTTTTTGGTGTGTGAAGTTTATTTTCTTCTGTGCCAGTCTCGCCATATTTTTTTTTAGTTATCCGTCTAACAGTTCGTTGTCCAATATTAAGCGCATCAGCTACGCGTTCAACCACTGACGTTATAGGTAAAATTGGCCCTCCATTTTGAGCTTCACGATCGAAATAGTTACGAAGGCGTATTACGAACTCACGTATCTGACTATTTAGAACAGTTCTCTGCGTACGTTCGGTCATATCGACGAAATCCACAACAAAGGGCTTGAACAGAGTCCAAATTAACGAGCAAGGGTCAACAGTAATGCAGTATCAATATTTGAAATCCAAAGCCAGGTCAAAACTATATCACAATCGCATTGCACTGACAGTTTATACTTTTCGAAGCAACGTCAATTCGAAACTGCTTTGTTTTGCATTGAGCATTGACGCGAGTTTGCCGGAGGTAGTAGTTGTGCTAGCCAGCGATCCTATGTGACGATCGTATTAGATTCCATTTTTAAAAATTTTCAATTTAGAAAACCAAATGCCGAGTTGTGGTATATATCATATAAAAATAAAAATTTTACCTTTTGTATGAAACAGCTGATATTTTTTTGCGATTTCAGAGGTTTGTCCACATAGTGAAAATTGTTCATATTCACAAGTACATTCACCCCTTAAATGGTGCAAACTGATTTTTCTACACTTGTATACATTTTAGAAATCAATTTAATAAATAAATTTTGAGTCCTAAACCTAAAACTACATTCGATAAAATTTATGAATCTCTGCACATCACTATCGTCAATAAAGTAATACAATTATTTCCTTCAAAGTCGTTATCAATTAATACGGAACTTCATGAGCGGACAAACGTCAAACCGGCCATCATAGCGTGCCGCTAGTTTAGGTTTCATTTTTAGTAAAGGTCGTTTTATCCGTGTTTTCAGGCAATGAAAAACCCCTTACAATATAATTAGAATACGAAGGTAAATTTCGCCGTTAACTATAAATTCCCGATAGCTCAGTTAGAAAGTAGGGCGGTCCCGAAACTAGGAGACCCCGGTTCGAGTGCAGACATTTTTTTTCCCTATGAATTTTATTATTTTTTTTTATTTTTTTTTTAAATATATTATTTCCAAAAAACACGATTTAGGTACCAAAAAAAACCAAAAACCGAGCACCCAGGTCACCCAGATATTATTAAGAATATAAGAAAATGAAGAGTAGCAGTTAAACTTACCAAGGCGATGCGTCTATCGTCTTATTCTTCACTATGTCCATCAAATTGGGCAGCTCACTGTCAAACTCCTGTGGTATGTGATGGTACACGATCAAAGGCTCGTTGTATTTCAGCTGAGTAGCGATCTGGTTCAGTGTGGAAGTTTGCACAGACACGCAGAGGAACGTCTGACCGTACTTAGTGCCGGTTGTTGGGTAGTTGTATGAGCTCACGTTTAAACCGTGTACTGAAAGTAATCGCAAAATTAACTTTATAACCTAACGTAACCTATTTTATGATTTTTTATTTGAATGGGCATACTATCAGGTTGGTCCCATTTACATTTGGTGAAGATTTGATGAATATCTTCGGTGATGGAAGACGGAACTCCTCAATGAATAAGAGCAAATCACTCGCGATCAGAGAATGTTAAGATTGATCCTATGAAGCTACCGCTAAAAAGCTTAGAATGACAATAAATAAAAATTCTATTTAAAAAAAAACCCACTTCAAACGCCACTACAAAGTATAAAATAATTTTAGTTTGTAAAGGTATGTTGAAGTCCGGCTATCGATTTCATCGATTTGATCGTTTCTATTTAGGCCCGCGCGACTTCGTACAAACTAAAATTATTTTATCCTAGTGGATATATAGTGGCGTTTGAAGTCAGTTTTTTTTCTTTTTAAAGAATTTTTATATTATTGTTAGGTATGGTGTTAAGGGCTTTTGGTCCGAAGGGTAACAACTAACAGCATGTTATTGTATAAAAGATTTTTTCTCATCTTTTTTCTCTTCACACCACAATGTCCCTCATCATGCAACGTGCATCAGCTAGTTTGTCCATATTTATGGCCCACTCATCTAAGTTATACAAAATGCGCGACATTCCCTTAGAAACCAAGCAATAGGTACTTACTATCAGGCAAAGGCGGAAACCTCGGCACAGAATGCACCAGCCACAAGGAAGTGAACTTGTCCCCCAGTATAACTCCCTTCGTGTGCCCTCTCTCGACTCTCGTCTTCATGAACTTCGAGTGCATTTTACACATCTCTGCCAGATCGTAGTCGTCATAGTACTTATCGCCAAGTTTGAACTTCTTGTATCGTTTTACCCCTGCCTGTTTATTTTGACCTGAAAGCAAAGAGTTAAGAAATTGGTGGCAATTTTGGAATATATTATACCTCGTTAAGAGATTGATACACAATACTGGAAGCAAAAACGGTGATATAAGCTAGTGGTTAAGACGGCCTCCTTTCCACGGGATCCGAGGTTCAAATCGTATGCCACAAACTTTTCGAAGTTATTTGTGTTATAATTGGTCTTTAGGTACTGGGGGATTTTGGATGAGAAGACATCTCGAAGCTTCCCGATCCAGTAGAGTTGGATTCGGCGGATGATCTCTTTCGCGAAATAGGACCTACATAGCTGGACTGTCTGTCCCGGGTCCACAATTTCAAATGCAGAGTTCTGAAAGATTACTGGGTGAAGTGGAGCATGAGCGTTAGACATGATTTTCGTCCCTTCATGTTCAATTTCAGGCCCACCTGCGGAATAGGGATTATAGTAGTGTAATTCTTCAAGCGCCTATCTACACGAAAATTTTAAACCATATCGTGGTTTATTTAGAAAGGGGGTTGTTTCAAATATATAAATGGAGCTTGGGCCAGGTATTTGTACGATCTTTCAAAATGTTCGGGGTCATGAAATTGTGATTATTTTTTCTTTATTTCTCAGGAAAAGGTCTTTTTTTACAAGGTACAATGGGAAATTATTCTGCAAAATATAAGCGCAACATGGCGTCCTTTTTGACTATGACACGTACCTAAACGAGACATGATGACATTTGACAAAAATAACCACAATTGACAGCAATTGACATTTGACACACCAGCAATCCAGCAATTGACATTTGACAATTGAAATGACATTAAGATGACAATGTCATTACAAACATAAACCACAAATGCAGCAGATAGGGATTCACTCCGAGAATTGCTATTTTACAAATGTACCCAATTATCAATTCTATATCTTTACCTCTTATTCACTCTAAAAGTGCAAAAAAGCATATTTTATTTCAATTTCTATGATTTAATACTATTTTTTGGTATATCTTAAAAGTACCTTGCCCAAGATGAAAAAACCCCTTTTCGTGCTAGGAATTATTTTGTAAGGTTTTGGTAATTGTACACTACCTTTTTTAGTTCTTGAATACATTTCAGCAACAGACTGCAACAAATCTGGCTGATGTTCGGTCGCTGGGGGCTGGTCATTGTACACTAGAGAAATTATATTTTTATCCTGAAATATAATTTCTACTATTATATGTATTTTTGAATTTTTGTTAGCATTTGATAGCCTAGCAGATAAGACATTGACTTTGAAAGAATCATTGATTTGAAGGTGAGGAAATCAGCAAGTCTCAAACACTCCAAAATGTTCTCAAATGTGTGTAGAATCTGCCAATATTATTTATACTCACTCACTTAAAAAAAATGTCCATAATCTAATATATAAAATTCTCGTGTCACAATGTTAGGTACCTTACTCCTCCGAAACGGCTTTACTGATTTTTACCAAATTTTATATGCATATTCAGTAGGTCTGAGAATCGGCTACTATCTATTTTTCGTACCCCTAAGTGATAAGGGTGACCTACCACTAAAAATTTTTGTTGGCGGTACGAAGTTCGCTGGGTCAGCTAGTATACATAATATAAGCCCATTATAAATTGGTAAGAATCAGGAAACTGACGATAAAAAAACTTCTTTTTCTTCTTTGTTATCAACCGATAGACGTCCCACTGTTGGACCTAGTTCTCTTGCATGGACATCCACAGGTCTCGGTCTTGCGCCGCCTGCATTCAGTGGCTCCCTGCGACTCGTTTGATGTCGTCGGTCCAACTAGTGGGGAGGCTCTGTCAAAAAAACACCTGGCTTGTTACAATTTTTAACTTAGTACAAAGTTATAAACAAGTTAACATCTTACCTGATACAATGGTGCTAATGTCCTCCCAACCATAGAACGAGGATCACTAATGGCCAGATCTGACATGGTCCAACCCCCTCTCAACTTGGAAGGAGTGAGGTGCATATATGCCACTCCTCTCCTAACAAGGGGATTTAAGTGATTCCTTTCTCTTGGCAACTTGTACACATAGAACCTTAAACAAAATCCCCAACAATATATTAATATATAAAAGTCAAACTGTGTAACATAGGAAAAAATTGTTATTGTATAAATAGAAATAACATTTCATGTTTCCAATAACAAAAATGTCTCATTTTTTTTGTTATATTTAAATCTTTGTTTAGGAAAGCTGTTGTGATGTTTGAAGGAGTCAATGTTGTTGCCTTCATATCCTATTTCTGGATAAAAGCATATTCTTTCATACAAAACAGAGATATAGAATATTTTTAACCAACTTCCAAAAAGGAGGAGGTTCTCAATTCGGCCGGTATCTTTTTTTAAAGAGAATAGTAGCTGTAGTACTGCTTCCTTCGAGGCCAAAACCCTGTGTGGGTTTCAGTCACTTCCATAATTAATTTTAGCTATGATAAACATTTGGAAAGCTTGAATAAGTTTTTTTAATAGTAGTTTAATTTCTCCTCCAAAGAAGCATAAAACTTCTGCTAGGTGGATAATAGTGCAATAGATGTAGTTTAAACCATCAATCTTCCAGATAATGCTTTGTACCTTGAATTTTAAACTTTAGAGATTTATTTTTAGAGTTTACACCCATTAAGCTGTACCTAGTAGTTCTGGATGACAGGAACTTTTAGTACTTGTAATAACTTAATAGCAAATAAATTGTTAATAACATTGCCTCAGTTAAGATAACAGTATAATATAGGAAAACCACAAAGGTTGAAATCCTTTGTTCAAATAATGAATCATTAATGAATAATGACTCAATAAGTAATAAAATTATTAAGTATCATATATTTTATTTATAGTTCCTACGCAATTAGTTGGTTTTGAAACTTTATTTCTATTACAAATAAAGAAAATGTGTACTTTTATTTACACCATACAAATATATTATAACAATGTTTACATATTTAATAAAAACCATAAAATAGATAAAATTAAAGGGAATATGACTACCTCAATAAAAATCATACCTAATTCATAAAAAATCATCATTAAGTATAGGTAATTTAAACAAAAAGTCTAAAGCTACTTACCAATCAACAGCTTCACCCTTTTCATTTCTGCATTGTGGGGTTAAACACGAACAAAATGACAAAAACAACACGCAAACTATGGACCTCATGGTGTAACACCTCAACAAACGTGTGCGCTGCATCATTATGGCCAGCCAAGTATAAGGTTGCAAAGGAAACTCGGATTGATTTTGTTTATGATGTCATGCGGTTCATACAAACATTTGGAGCTCCAAAACATTTATACATGTTTACACAACATTGCCATTTGTTTCCTTTGAATATTTAGATCACTATTTTAACTACGGGCAATGTGCATGGCCGAAATCATATTTTATTTGAATATTGTGGTACTTTTGTTTGTAAATAATCTTTGTTGTTATTGTAAATTAACTCCTACCTGTCAATGTCAAAACAAATTGTCACAATTCGGCATCTGCGCTGCGTTCAAAATATGCGCATGCGCATTTTACGGTTAATATTGTTGTACCCTAATCGTTGTACCTGTTGTTATACAGTGTGTCCGGACATGAACTAGCGATATTTTAAACACTTATATAACAACTATTTTTAAGTACACATACACTCTAAACTTGAACCCAATCCACTTCCCCCCTATGTGGCAGCCATTTTGTTTTTTTGTTGAAATATTCTCTATAAGTGTACAAAAAAAAGCATATCTCTCAAAGTTTTGGTCTTACTGAGATAAAAATGGGCTTATTCCAAGGGCAACAAAACTGTCCTACCGTCTACATTACGAAACAAAGTGTTCACATTTTCATAACTTATTATTGTAAATAACTAAAAAAACACCCCCGACAACCCTTTTTATTTTTTTTTTACTAGATCAAGAGATTTTGAGCTAAGCTACAATACATTTAATTTTTAACTGTATGTTAAGAGTTATTGATGTTTGAACATATTTTAACTTTTTAACTTTATATTTTAAGAGTTATTGATGTTTGAACATAGCGCATACGCATGAATGTTATGTGTTTTTAATGTTTTCCTGTTTAGGGTTCCGAAAAAGGTCTTTTGTGCTTGCGTACTTTCGTTGTAACATTTTTTAAGTGCTCAATGCTTATTAATAAAATTAAACACTCTTGTAAAAAATAGCTACCTATTTATTGTATAGATAATAAATAATTATAACAAAATATAAATATACATTTTTACAATCACAATGTTGGGAAGACATTTTATTACATAATAGGATTTAAAAAATATTGAATTACAAAAATAATATAATAAATTAATAAAATAGGTAGGTTTATATAAATGCTCTTTAACACTTTTTCTTAAATATTATTAACAAATGGCACTGGAAACAATAAATTAACATAAAAATACGTATTATATGGATTGTAACAGATTCTTGATAATTATGTATTACTGTTGAGTGGGCATAGCAACTGCAGCTTTAGTGTGAGATACGTCGCTCTGCCTCCAAAATGATACGACAGTCTTCAATTCAGTATAGAAATCGATTCCCTGCTTACCGCAGAGATGGTTTGTACCCAAAAAGCTTCCTCTGGTACCAGTGAAAGAGAACATAGAAAGTGGAACAGGTATAGGCACGTTAACTCCAACTTGGCCTACATCGATTTCTGAAGCAAATTTCCTAGCTGTTGCACCATTTGTGGTGAACACAGCCGTTCCGTTTCCATAAGGATTTGAATTTATCAATTGTATGGCTTCGTCCAAGGTGTCGACGAAGAGGCAAACTAGGACAGGTCCGAAGATTTCTTCTTTGTAGCATTCCATATTTGGTTTGACATCTGTGAGTATGGTGGGTCCCACAAAGTTACCCTTTTCGAATTCTTGGACCTTAACGTTTCGGCCATCGAGAACAATTTTGGCGCCATCTTTAATGCCTGTCAATGAAAAATTGAGGACATTTAGTTAATCTTCAATCTAAAATATCTTAATTAGAAATTAATGTTAACATATTAAATTACATTATCATGAAACACCCACCCTCACCCACCTTCTGACATATTCCCTACTTAATAATTTCCCACTTTTTCAACTACATGACGCGGTAGAGCTCACCTGATTCAACCAGCCTTAGAATCCTCTCCTTAGCCCTAACAGAGATGACGGGGCCGACATCAGTTCCGGGAACATGACCCGCGTTGACTTTGAGAGCTTGAGCACGGTTCACTAAGTCTGGGATCCATTCTTTTGCCTCTCCTGAAAATGATTAATTGTAATAAAAAATGTTGACATTACATTGATGCATATTGGGTAGTACGCAAACTAGTCTCTACTACAGTCTAAACTATCTATCTACGAATTTAATTATGACGAATACTCACCCATAAAGATTTTGTCTGTAATTTTATTTTATTATCTATAATTTCAATATTCAATATACAATTATTTAAAAAAACTTTCATTGAATTTAGCCTTTCAAATATCGATATATTAAATGACCTACACTCATGTGCTTAACACAGATCAGGACCTATACTGCCAACGTGCATAAATCAGTATGATTTCAATAAATTAATTACTTTAAGGTTGTTGTCATTACATGACATCTCAAACCAAAATTTAAATAATACTGCTTTAAGCGTTGCTAGTATAGGCCCAGGATATGAACTAAAATAATGGTCCCTTTTCGGCGCCCGTGAGAAGCACTCACGATCCCTTGAATTTTTATTGGATACTCATCTAAAATTGCAACAGTACTGTACAGTGTACATCATGCATGAATTTTCGGCCGCTCCAGAGGCGTGTTGTTTGTTAGCATTTATTTGGCAATTCACACACTGCGGTTTTTGGCACCCACTTTTCTTCTCATTCATGACTCTTTCACTCATAATCTCCTGAACTCATATTATATCAACCACAAATACAAGAGTTCTATGCGCTATGCTTCGCTGACCGACCATTGCTTGCTAGCTGTTTAAGAATTAAGAATGGGTTCTTTCTTCTCTTCTCTTTACTTCCCCTCATTGTGGAAATATTATATTTTATTCTTACAAAGTTGCATAGGTTACATCGGCTTGGCATCCAGCTGCCCACAAGCTAGTATAAAAAACTTATTACAATGTAATAGCTTCATAATAACATTGTAAAATGATTATTTTGAAAAGAGCAACTGCTGAGTTTCTTGCCGGCTCTTCTCAGCAGAATCCGCTTTCCGAACCGGTGGTAGAATCATGACTTGTCATAAGAGCCACAGGTTGGCCTACGTGAAATAAATAATTTTGAATTTTTTGAATTATTCCCTCTGGGTACTAAAACTGGGTGGTTTTCAGCACCCATATTTCTCATGTCGGATACTTGCCCACAAATACAGCAGTACTAAGCGCCATGCACCTCTGCCCGGCCGCTCCGAAGGCCGCGCCTGTCAGCTGGTTAAGAGTGTGTTCTTTGTTTGCGTCAGGCATTATCACTCCGTGGTTTTTCGCACCCATGTTGCTTTGTACTCGTTTGCCTGCATACAAATAATATTTGATTCACAGCGAAAAATACCGATTAAATGTTAGTGAAATGTTTTGAAATGAAATAAAAGTAGATAGAATATATTATGGAAAAATACATTCTTGCATGACCGGTTAAATAGCCGACTTTACAAATCCAACAGAACAGGATACAGATATACATATATTTTACCAATATATCGTAATTATACCAATATATGGTAATGGTGACATACATATAGTGGTAAAATATATGTATATGTATACAACCTCCTTTAGTAGGTTTGTGAACTAGCCAGATGTCAGCGAAAACGGTCTGATTTTGGAACATTCGAAAGGAATTTCAATTTAAGAAGCATAGCTGCGCAAAACAAAAATGCGCGATTGATTCCTATTTCGTCTATCATCCACGCCGTCCGAATGTATATTATTTTAACTCTTGTATATCTATTATTATCTCCTTCAGTTTTGTAAATACTGTGCAATACCGCTTTAAGTGTAAATGCTAAATTGGTGTTTCATTTATTCAACAAGCAAAAATATGTGGCAGAAGGCCACATAATATATCTGTATCATTATCGCGATTCCTATTTTTTTCTCTTGATCAATTAAAAAGTAATAATTTTTAAATATAATTGAATAAAAGTACAAAGTTGAAACTTGTGACTGTCAAGTACATTGCTGCCAAGTCAGCCAGTTTCATGTTTTGTTGCAAATGTTAATTATATTTTACCTGCAGCTGAAGCCCTAGTGTAGATGTGTTTCCCGGCCGCATCCCCGCCGACAAAGGAGACCGCTTTGATGTCAGGATTGTCACAGATGAAGTTGACTGTATCATGTGTACCGTGGACGACCTTGGAAACATGAAAAACATATTGTTCTAACTTTTTGACCTCTGAATCAGTCTTGTAAATGCTTGCTTATTTGGATGATCACAATCCATCCACCCACTATTGTTATCCACTTCATAATAATCATTATGTCAGCCTGATGACATCCTTTGTTGAAAATAGACCTTCAGTACCATCCTTCCCTAGAAAGCCACTGTACCACTCTTAGCCTTCAAAGCCTTATCCACATATTGTATTAAACAATTTAATGACCAACATGTTCCTGATATTTTTTGATCAGCATCTGCCATATATTAAACAACTTGAGACTATTCTCAGCAGTATGAGTTTTTTTTTCAGTGGTGGTACTCTGTATCTCTCAATTCTGTTCTGTCAAGGATATCGTCAGGTTGATCCCATTAAAGGTTTGGAAGTTAGGGTGGAACTCTATCTATGAACATTAGATAACAACAACATAATCATATTAAACATATTATTATAAGACAATTCAAGTAAGTTTTTTCTTTTCGATTATTCTAATCAAAGGTTACAAAGTTAGGAAAAAACTAACATTGACAACCCCAGCAGGTGCACCAGCTTCCTGGAGCAGTTCCATCATCATGAGGGTCGCGCCGGGGTCCTGTTCCGAGGGTTTGATGAGGCAGGTGTTGCCGGTCACCAGCGCCGGGGGGAACATCCATAGAGGAATCATCACTGGGAAGTTGAACGCCGCCACACCTAAAATGGTAACAGAATACAGTGTTATGTGTGGGTATGTATGGCAGTCACAAAAAATTAACACTCTCATGTCCGTTTTCACCAACCACATGGTTCCACCTTCCAACTGAAGCTCGGCGGTCTGTCAGAGAAAACTTTTGGGGTAATGTGTTATTTTCTTTATTTCCAAGTAGTTACAGTCATGTCCAGTTCACTCTCTTATATCGTCGAACCACTTCCTTATCGGTCGTCCCGGTGCCCTTCTTCCGGCTATCTTGCCTTCAAGGATCAACCGATCACCAACCCATGCCTAAATCATCCCCCTTAGTAGGAGTATCTTTACGTAGATAGCCTCTAATTACAATCTCTTATCCAATGTCATTTCCACCTTTAGGTGTTGCCTAGATTCGTGAAAACGAAATTGACAGAAAACGTCACCTAAATTAGCTTAGGTAGCCTATAAAAGTTAGGGAATGTTGGTGAAAATGGGCATGCCCGCATCAGTGTTCAATCTTATTATTTCTCATGTGATGCTTGAACGATTATGATGCCTAATAAAGTTAGTCAACACTCCCGTAAATCGGACACCCGAATGACTTTCCTCATTTGGGCATGGGTTGATACACAGTTATTTTACCCGAATTCGGGCTAGTTTGAACTATAAGAAGACTATTATTACTTTTTGATAAAACTACAATCAAATTTTCTGTAATTAAAGTGAAGTTAAAGTAATTTTGGAAAAAAACATAGCTTTTTCTAAACTAATGTTTAAGTAGACTCTTACCAGCTACCACTCCTAGTGGAACTTTGTAACTGTGTGTGTCCATATCTCTTGCTATGTTCTGGATGCAGTCTCCTAGTTGTAGAGTGGTAATACTGCAGCAATGTTCTACTAACTCTGAAAGAGAAAAGGCCGGATTATTAACTGAAGTAATGTTCGATCATAATTTTCACCACGAAACTCGACAGCGCAAAGGTTTAGAATAATGGTTCTAATTGCAGTTCTCTAAATTAAATGAACAGGTTAAAAAATATTTGTATCCTTTTCATACAAGTTATTGCCAGCGGAAAAGAGTAGCATTACATTAAGACCTGTATAAGTATAACCGATTTTAGCACCATCATTAATCTGAGTTAAATAAGTACCGCTAACCTTCTAGAAAGCTCTGAAGGGGTAATAGCGCAACTTAAAGAAACTTTGTGCTTTGTTTCATGCATGCATGTTGCATGCTATAAACCATCTGGTCGATTGCGGAAAAGCTGCATCAAGAATAAAATTGCCACAGACTCAATTGTGGTGATTGGCTGAATTTATGACGTGCATTTCAGCCAATAGCGAGTGAGTATCAGCCAATCAGAGGAGATTGCGATCGTTACAATATTGTAATAAGTTTTACACAACAGTCTGGGATGTCAGACGTCCCAAATTGTTAGTAAACATACATATATACATATATAGGTTTTACTGTCCCGTACCATGTACCAAGACTACTCGGTCCGGTATGCAAAAATACCAAGATTGGCCGTTGACCGACAAAAATACACTGACAATACAGAAAACCGACAAATTTTAGAGACGCATATGAAAAAAACATTCCAATCAGAAATCAGATTTCCTTGATATAAAACTTTATTATAGCAAGCAGTCTCGATAAGTCGTTACCATTTTCCATAAGAATGTTTTTTCGGCATCTAAATTCGTTTACTTCGCTTCGGACTTCTTTTCTATTGTTTGCTTAAGCGAAAAAACCCTCGTTTCCGATAAAAATCTCCTTTATGAAATATTTATCTCTTTTGTTCTCAATATATTTTACATATATATAATATCTATATAATATCAAAAAGAAAGGTTTAAAATGATATTTCAGTGTGTTCGATAATTACTGCCCTCTATTGACGGTACACGAAATTGAAATATAAAATTTTTCTAAGATGCAATTTCCGACACAGTTTATTTAAAAGTGTTGGCAGCGCCGCAACGGAGCAAGGGGGTACTAGTTCTTCGTTTTCAATACCAGCTTTCAGCCAGCTCAGCACAAGGATTCCTGAGTGGCCGTCTAACATCCCGCACAACACTGCAGCAGAATTTACAGTGCATAATTCTGGTTGTTGTTTAAGCCAATGCTGCTTATAGGTCTCTTGCAAGGTCCCCACAGAACACGATCTCGTGCGATTTGTATCCAACGGGTGTCCGATGTTATAGTAAACTCCAATGACTCACGGATGCCTCTTAGTACATCTCCTTCTGCGTCAGCTATAGTTTTTCCCTGTTCTTCTGTTATTTTTGCTGCCAATTTGCTTTGATTTTCTCGTAACAGTCGAGCAAATCTAAAATAAAAAATTATGAACCTATAAAGAAAGCCAAAACAAAACTATAGATACTATCAACTAATTATCATCAAGAGTCAAAACATGCGCTCAGTATGGGAGCTTGTATGAAATATTAAGCTGTGACGTCATACCTACCCTAAGTTTTTTAAACACCTTTGAACCTGAGTAATCTTTGAAGTACTTCTTATAGTTTAATCGATAATTTAAAATATTTACCGATCTTTAACAGAGTACTAGGATTTTCTGTAGGTATTTTGGAAAACGCTGTATTTAACAAGATATAATTGGGGTGCCAATAGTTAAATTGTATAATTAATTTTACTTGAACATTAGCTGTTGGCGTGTCATAATAGTGCTCTGGCTCCATGATTTGTATGCCTTCTTTGCCGCTTCAAGTGCTGAATTCAATTCTGTTTGTGTTGTTTCTGGTACCCTGAAAAAAATAAACTGAATATTTTTTTATGTACTTAACAATATTAGTCGTTTTAGACATTACTAATTTCCCCCTATTCTCGGTAAATTATTCGTACCGTATTCGTGTAACGGAAGAAGCCTAGTGGTTAGTACTGACGATCTCCTATACGAGGGTTGCAGGTTCGATCCTGGGCACGCACCTTTGGCTTTTCTAAGTTAAGTGCATTACGAAATTAAAAGCAATATAACACGCTTCAACAGTGAAGTGTTGTTGGCATAAGAAAGTGTACTTCTCGGACGCATTTGTTCGAAAACATAGCGAGGAAACCTGCACACCTGAGAGTTCTCCATAATGTTCTCGAAGGTGTGTGAACTCCGCCAATTTGCTTTGAGCAGCATGGTGGAATATAGCATATAACTCTTCTCTGAAAGGACACCTGCGCTCAGCTGTTGTGAGCTGTTGATGGGTTGCTGATGATGATAATCATGATAATGTAACAGTAGAGGATTCCAGTCTACCCCTTGGCTGTTGAGCTATTGAAGTTTAACATGTTGATTACATTTTCTCTGTGTTACTAAAATCATTTTGAATCCTGTATAAGTTCAGTTATAGCTATTATTGCCATAAATATTACAGTAGTAGTAGTAGTAGTCCTAAGCCATGACATAACTTTTTTAAACATGCATAATGAGTTGACTCAAAGCTCATTTGAATTTCAAACAATTCAATACGATTTAAAACTCGACCTTATTAATGATGTTTGTAACTTTTATTTAAATTGCATTGTAACACTATGATATAAATAAAATTCAATACTTATAGACAATAATTATAATACAACTAAAATAAACTGTTCACTGTTCAATGTTAAACTCAAAAAAATCTTTATTCTTACTTAAAAAAAAAAATAGTACAATAGGTAGGTAGGATAGGTAGGTAGGTATTCAAAGTTATTTGGGTTTTTCACATTCATACTAATATTGTACATGCGAATAATTGCCAATTGCAGAGCCAATTTTGACAAAATTTGGCTTTGTATTTAATAGGAAGGATATAGGATACTTTTATCCTTGAATATCAAGATGTTTCTGTGGGAAATTACAGAATTTAACCACACTGACAAAGTAGAGGGCATCATCAAGTGACTAATATACCACATCAGCCTTTGCCCCCAGCTTTACTCACATTAAGTTCGATTTTTCAACCCTTATTTTACCTCTAATAAGAGTTGAATTTCAAAAATCCTTTTTTAGTGGATGTCTACATCATAATAGATATCTGTATGCCATATTTTAGCCCAATGCATCCAATGATTT
The DNA here is from genome assembly GCA_029955525.1 of Oeneis ivallda. Taxonomy (NCBI): domain Eukaryota; kingdom Metazoa; phylum Arthropoda; class Insecta; order Lepidoptera; family Nymphalidae; genus Oeneis; species Oeneis ivallda. The sequence goes on along the minus strand of JARPMR010000018.1, from coordinate 12,573,705 downwards.
GGGCTATGCTTTGGTAGATCAGTCAGTCACCTTTTCCTTTTATATATTTAAATTCCTCTAAAACGATGACCAAAGTACGATGATAAATAATCCATAAAATAAAAGGTAGTTTACAGAATTTATTTTAAACATTCACATTCATCTCATTAGTGAGATGATGATTGGCATACAAAATAATAACAAAGTTGTACAAATACACAGAATACTATCAGTTAAGAGATAAGTTTCTAGATTGGTTTATTAGCTAATTGTATCAAGATAATAATAATAATAATTATGTAACATCTTTAAATACTAGAAATTTGACTACATGTACATGTATGTACTTATATAATACTAGCGACCCGCCCCGGCTTCGCACGGGTAGTAGAGCATAATTATTATGTCTATGCTTTGTAAATTGCTTGGAATGGTCCATAAGTTATATCTTGAAAAGCATATTGAACAGTAAGTAGGCTTTTAAAAGAAGTATCACTCGCGAGCGAGTCCCGTCATCGCCATCGGGTAGACACCCACATATATTTTTTGCCGCGCGTTCGTTTTTATTTTGCGTTAACTCCTAAGAAATTCATTTAAATTATATGGTGTAAATGATTATCATAATGTGCATGAAATGCTTATGGTAACTAATGTATTTAAGTTGATAAGGATTAATACTGTATTCGTCTAAACAGATTTCCAATGACCGCATGGTACGTGACCATTTTTTTAGTTAAAATGGGTATAGTAAGCTATCCTTAAAAGATAGATATATGCCATCGCAGACTTTTCTGTAGAGACTTATCCCACCATACCACCAACATACATTGTTTTGTAATATCTCAAAGGTATTAGGCAGCGTTTTCGATGTAAGCTACCAGGCGGCTTGAATTTGTCCGAATTTGTCAACAATTATCGTCATATTTTAACTAATTAACACAAAACCTTAACCATTTATACCCTTAAACCTTCCTCATGAATCACCCTATCTATTGGTGAAAACTGCATGAAAATCCGTTTGGTATTTTTTTAGTTTATTGCAGACAGACAGATGCGGCGGAGGACTATGTTTTATAATATGTAGTGAAGACCTAATGTGCTTGTGGTTATGACCCCAGCTACAGTTGAGTGAACATAAAAAATAGAAGATGTGCATCTACCAATCATCCTTTGCATAATATAGATATAATGCATTCATCAATTATTGCATATATCATTTTTCTCAAGGTTTATTGCAAAAACTGAATTCATTTTTAAAGATCTGACTTCAGGCTTAATCCATACTATACAATAAATTCCAAAATAACTTTGTTTGTCTCTTTATCTTTTCACAGCTGAGCTGCTCAAGAAAGCAACCTGGACGATTGATAACAGGATACTTTTTATATCAAAAAGTCAGAGTTCACTGAGATGCACTGCAGTATAGATGAGGTGTTATTGCATTTGGCATAGCTGCATCTTAGCTTTTAAATGTATAAAGTAAATAGTTAAATACTACCTTCCAATAACTTCATTTGTAGCAGGATTTGTCAATTCAATCCAGTTATTTGTTTTAGATTCTAGGAATTGTCCATCAATAAATAATTTTGTAGATGGTGCTGAGCTGCTGTAGTGTCTACGAAGTAGTAAGTGAGACTGAAAAAGTATCAATATATAAAAACTATGTCATAATGACTTTTGACATAGTTATAGAACCATGTCAAAAGTCAAAGTTAATTTTTTTTGTCAAATTAGGTAACAACACCCTTTTGGATTGTGAATTGATGTGATTTTTTGCATGGGTATAGATGAGGAAATAGGCTATTTTTCATCCTCAAAAATCAAAGTTGCTGCAGGATTTTTAAAAAATAAATCCTCATAGACAAAGTCACAGGCATCAGCTAGTCAACAATAAAATTAGTTGCTGCATTCACAAATTAGTATACAGTTTACAGAATGAGATGAAAATGACCATAAACATAGGTTTCCAAATTCAAAAATCTAGAGTAGACCACAAAAAGAAGTAAACCCCTATCATAATAATAATAACAGAGATTTTTTTCTGAATTTTTGTTACAACTTACAATAATTTATTTACTATTGTCCCCATTTATTCAACCTCTTTTAAGAGTGTTGCGCAAAATCTTGGTGTGAATTATTGATGGAGTTGTGATGAAACCTCAGTCTCAAATATTCCACTGCGCACAACATGCTGGAGTGAGCTATGAATTATGTAGTGTAGTGAATTAAATACCAAATTGCCTGAGTGATGTATATGTTTGTCTTACATTCTCACTAGCACAGTGTTCAGGGGAAAACAAGTTTTAACTATTGTCAGCATTTTTTATTTTGTTGACTTTTGTTCTTCTTAGTTCGAACAGCATTCCAAACCTTTTCAAATAATTTTATAATAAATTATAAAAAATGACACTCTAATCAATCTCTATTTTCCTAGCTAATTATTTTGGACTTAGTTCTTAATTAATGCTATTAATAAAGTACTGAATGATATGAAGCGAGAAATAAATGGATAAACATGGGCAAACAACTTTATTTTAGACAGTCTTTATAAGATAAATCAATCAAGATTTTGATTATTAAATTAAAAATAACTTACTTCTGATTTTAAAAGTTTCAGCATTGCTGAAGCCATCGCCAATTTTTTAATGATCCAAACTAAAGCCACTCGAAGAGTGAACACATGCGCTGGTTGGTGGGTTATGGGCCGAGGGGCAAGTAGAGTCGACTGATTAAAATACAAAATGTGGTCTACTATGACCTTGAATTGATAAAATTAAATTATTTAAATCCACTTGTCGTCAACAGCTGCGGAGTATTTTGATATATGCCAATTACCAATCAGAATCACATCAATGTTTACGAAATAGAAATTTTACGATACGGGAAACGGAATGTAATTCGATTCAAAACAACAACACGCAGTAATATGTACTATGAATTTTGATCAATTGGTTTAGTGCATCTATATTTACGATCAAAAATCTAACAATTTTCGACTAGAAGTTCCAGATAATAAAATTAAAAACTAAAATATGGCTATTGTGCTACACCTATTAATGAAACATTTGTCGTGTAATGTAACGCAAAATCAGCTGCCGGTGATTTTGACATGCTTTGACGTGACAATTAGTGTTTTTGTCATTGTCAAAGTCAACAGTTCACCCTCTTTCTTCTTCATGCTCTTGTCCCTTGCGAAATTCTTGATCATGAGTCGTGATTCCTAGTTCCATGATGGCTACAATCGCTTGGCTGAATTTTATCATAGGTCATGTCGTGCTGCAACCTGTTATACCAAGTCTATGGCTGCAAAAAGGGCTGCAACAATGCATTTTGGCCATTAATGAGAGAGTGTCAGCGGTGATTGCAACTGTAGCAACAATTTTTAGACAATCCCTCTTTATTAATACTTACTACTAATAAAGTAATAATTTAATTAGGTACCTAATATAATATAACATTCTAACGATCATTATTTTGAAGATTATGACGAATTACTATTGTAGTATTAGCATAGAAATAGGAAGACTAAGTTGTAATTCCTAGATCCATGAGTATTAGTTACCTACAGAAAGCATAGTGTAAAGCTAGAGCGATAGATGTCGCTAATAGTCCCATTAATTTTTAAGTGTAATTTTTGAACCCGCGCCGTTGTATCACTGGTGACTGGACCACTTCCTGAAAAATCATTTTTTTAAACACTAATTATTATTAAATAGATAATGTCTATATGCAGAAGCTTACTTCTGATGCTGAAAGGTGTGCTTTGCCTTTGTATTGTCGTTTGAAATCGGTATTTTGAATAAATTCAAAAAAAATTGAATTGTAGTTCGTTTTGTGGAAATTGTCATATTCTATTATAACAAAGATGCACGGGTTAAATCAGCTTGGCATCCAGCTGCCCACAAGATAGTATAAAAACTTATTACAATGTAATAGCTACTTATTAATATTGTAAAATGATTATTTTGAAAAGAGCAACTGCTGAGTTTCTTGCCGGCTCTTCTCAGCAGAATCCGCTTTCCGAACCGGTGGTAGAATCTTGACGTGTCATAAGAGCCACAGGTTGGCCTACATGAAATAAATAATTTTGAATTTTGAATTTTTTTGAATTTTGAAATAATATGCTGAAATATCAAACAGTTTCCACCTACACCAATATTTATAAAAAAAAAACCTAAATCGGAAAGCCACCCGAACAAAGTCTATCGCAGGCAAAATACCTTGCCTAGTCAATAATAAAAATACATAACATTAGTACGTAGTACTATTAAGTATATACTATATTCTGTTACATAGGTACACCTTACTAATTTTCTCTTATTTTTATGTGTGCTCTGCCTATAGAGCCACAAAAAGAAACAAAGAAAACTGCACCGGAAAGCACAGTCTTCTCGCTCGGTGAACCGACGCCATCAGACGAGTCACGAGTCGCAGGGAGCCACTGGATACAGGTGGCGCATGCCCAAGGCCTATGAAACCATGCATCGAGCTGCGGTGTTCATGCAAGAGACTAGTCCAACGGTGGACGTCCATCGGTTTATGAAGAAGAAGAAGAAAGAAGAACCACGTGGTATTACAACCACGTTAAAACTGTGGTAAAACTAGAGTTTGGTAGAAGGAGCTAAGATAGGTACTTCACCACAGATTATACAAAATAAATTACCATAGTCTGTGATGTATAATATTTTATCTTTCTACCCAAACCGGTATAGGATTATTTGAATGGTCTATCTCTATCGGATTGTTTCTACTTTCTATCCTTTGACTATTTTATGTTGAAATTTAGTTTAGGTATATACCTACTATGTTTATACCTACTCAACGTTTAATTTTCATCGTGCAAATATAGAGTAGACGATTATTAGTGTTTTGTGACGACGCGCGATGTTGTATATTTTAAGCGGCGCATATCCGGTAGGGTTGCTACTCGTCAGGGTTGATCAACAAAGGACCGTTTGTACTCGAAACAGCGGTCTCTATTGATAAGGCTAACACTTGATCAAACAGCTTCAGCATGGCTTCTACTAAAAGATACCTAAGTAGGTAGGTAGTACGAAATGTACCTACTGATATTATAATAATTCTTTATGGATTTTAGATTTTATTCTTTTATTACATTTTTAACCGACTGCGCGACAGCAAAGACCAGCAGCCTTATTCTCTATTGTAGACACTTCCAGTGGCTATGGAAAACGATGGAAAGTACTGTCTAAAAACTGTCAAACCCGCATTGCACACTAGGGAGTCTAGGGTTATGTAGTGCTTACTACTTCCATGGTTGTACAATATGCGGGTCTGACCATGGTATGACGAAGTCGTGATTCCTACTTCCATAGTATGACAGTTCTTATTTGGACGCGTGTTGGACAATTCACCACCTTTTCTCTTTTTCTGTTTTCCCTGTGTAACGGTATATATTCCCCAATATTCCCGGTATGTTATGGTATTATACCATGCAAGCAACTAGGAATTACGACCATACCTCCTACTTTGGATTTTCCTCTTAAGGTTGATTAAACGAGTATAATCCAGGCCTTGGAGAGAATGAGTGAGTGAATCAGAGTGAGTCATACATGGAACTAGGAAGACTACGTAGTCGTAAATCCTAGTTCCATGGTAGCATCACAGGCTTTGAGTATACTCAAAGATCACAGGTATTTTCATTAATTTCATGTGTGTTCGAAAATCAAATTGTATGTAAACAATTGAAATTTTGCAGTAGGTACTCTCATACGACAAAGCCGTATACACAAAAAAATCTCGTGTCACGGTTCGGGATAAACTCGAAACTACTGAACCGATTTTGATAACTTATCTGTAATTTGATCCAACTGAAAAGATAGGATAGTTTTTATCTTAATTATTATTGACATCAATATTTGTTATTGCAAATTCATCATCATTAGCAACCCATCGACGGCTCACTACTGAGCGCAGGTCTCCTCTCAGAGAAGGGTTTTATTTATTTTTAAGGGTTATTGCAAATTAAAATATGTTAATTACACGACAGTCATAATTATATATACAGTTTGAGATTTAGATTGCTAGGCAACCTTACGATGTTATTACGAGTATTATTATGTTGCTAGGCAACCTAAATTTCGAACAAAGAGACTACGTATCTTACTAATCCTTACTAATATTATAAATGCGAAAGTGTGTTTGTTTGTTGGTTTGTCCTTCAATGACGCCGCAACAGAGCAAAGGATTGGCTTGATTTTTTGCATGGGTATAGTTGAGGACCTGGAGAGTGACGTAGGCTACTTTTTATCCCGGAATATCAAAGAGTTCCCTGAGGGAATTTAAATACTAAATCCACGCGGACGAAGTCGTGGGCAACAGCTAGTATTTTATATTAAGTATAGTACTAGCTTTTGCCCGCAAATTCGCGGCTAGCCTATTCCTATCACGTATGTCCTCTCCAGTCCTCTCCAAGCCCACAACTATAGGGGTACCTGCCTATGTAAAATCAAGTCGATCCGTTGCTCCGTTGCTGTGTGATTGAAGGACAAACCAACACACAAACATATGCTTTCGCATTTATAGAACTTAGTACTGTTTTCCTGTAACAAATAGGTAAAAATCTGTGACTAATTTTTCACAGAAATTGACGCATTATGGAAAGCATATTAATGGGGATGACAAAGTAAACAAAGATACGATTTAACCTGCACGTAGGTCTTATTTTGACCACGTAGGAATCTCAATCGTAGCATAATTAAATAAAAACCAGCCAAGTGCGAGTCGTGTCCGCACACGAAAATTTCTGTACCATCGTACAAGGTATAATTAACCGATATAAAAAAAGGAGGTTCTCAATTCGTCGGAATCCGGATTTTTCGAATCGTGTAGACCGATTTGAAAAATTCTTTTTTGTTTCAAAGGGCATACTTCCCAGGTGGTCCCATATAAATTTTATCGAAATCGGTCGAGCGGTTTTTAAAATAACAACAATAAATTAAATACTTTGTATAGTGTGTGTGTGTGTGTAATGTAGTAAAGCAGGAATTTGAAGTCGGTTGTTTAAAAAGATTTTTTTATATTATTTAACACCAGCTATTATTACGATCGAACAAAAACACAAGTTAATTGTATGGAGAGAGGGGACCCTCTTTAACTTTTAACTTTTTTATTATTATTTATTTGTTGAGCGACAATAGAAATAACATTCTGTGGCAAGTATTCATGAGAAACAGCCCGCTAACAGACAGACGGACGGACGGAGGGTCTGAGTACAGCGGTAGAAGCTTAGTAGGTACTTAATAAAGGTCCCGTTGGCTCCCTTTGGGTACGGAACCGCTGAAAAATCACAGACCATTATTACAGATTACGTAGGTAAAAACTATGCCCATGTACCTATATGTATAGGTCTGTGATAACTGATAAGGAGGTCATTGCCCGAGCTATCGGTCATGCACAGCACGCCGGTGACGAACAAACACAAACTTGCACTGTATGTATGTATGGTGAATATCAATTTTAGCGACATTCTCCGAAGAATGGTCGTAGTGGTTCTCCGATGTCGTGTATTATATAATTAATAAACAGCGGACGAGACGTCGTATTTCTTAGGTACTAGGTAAGTAGTTAGGTACTAACTTCTTCTTTATCAACCTATAGACGTCCACTGCTGGACAAAGGTCTCCTGCATGGACTTCCACATGCTTCGGTCTTGCGCCGCTTGCATCCAGCGGCTCCCTGCGACTCGTTTGATGTCGTCGCTGGGGGGTCTGCCAAAACTGCGTTTCCCGGTGCGGGGTCGCCACTCCAGCACCTCGGGACCCCGACGACCATCAGCTCGTCTAACTATGTGCCCCGCCCATTTCCACTTCAGTTTCGCGACTCGCTGAGCTATGTCGGTGACTTTGATTCTCCTACGGATCTCCTCATTTCTGATTTTGATCTCGCAGGGATATACCGAGCATAGCTCTCTCCATCGCTCGCTGAGTGACCCTGAGCCTTCTTATGGGGCCCATAGTTAGCGACTATGTCTCGGATCCATAATTCATCACTGGCAACACGCACTGTTTGAAGACTTTAGTCTTCAGACACTGAGGGATTTTGGACGAAGAAGGTACTAACTACTACGGTAGTAAATATACAACCTACGTTTATGGTACTACATACTCCCTGCAACGGGAGTTACGAGTGATTGAAGGCTATGTACCTGGACTATTATATATTCTGTGCTACTACCTACAATTGTATGTATGTTTATCGGTACGTTAGTTCCCTTACAATTGATGTGAACACTTTAGTTGTAAAACTACTAACTCAGGCTGACAGCTGTCAAATGCGAACAAGATCACAAATAAAAAAGTCGTGTGGTGTCGTGGGACACCAGATAGGAACGAAGTTATTATTATAAAAATATTAATTTCAAGTTCTATTCGAGGTATGAAGAAAATAATTATTCGGGTAAGTATACTTTTTTTATCATGATTTTTTTATCGATAAAAATCAAAATAAAAGCCTAAATATCGATTTTATAAAATATTAAAATTAAAAAAATAATTTTATGAAATAAAAAATGAAAATAGGATTGCGCGCCCTCGGGTGGGCTCGAACCACCAGTCTATCGTTTGGCGGCCGCGCGTGGGCCAGTTGAGCCACGGGAGCGATGCACAACTTGTTGAAATTATTATATAAGATATTTTTTAGGCCATCAAAAAGTGTCGAAAGTGCCGGTCCAACTTTCGCAACGCGCGATAAGGAGCTTCGTTCCAATATCTCTTCAATGTGACATTGGCGAAATATTTGTGCCCTGTGCACGTTTAAAACCATTTCGCATAAAAGTGAAGTGAAGTGATGTGAACACTGGATCACCTAGTGATTTTCTGCTTTTGGAAACAGTTGTAGAGTTGTTGTGACAAGTGAAGACAAGCCACAATAGTTGGCCTACAGGCACAGCCGCCTACATGAAATAAACAATTTTGAATTTACCATAAGTTATCTACATAAACCTTTACAATATGCATGGTTCATGTAACTTATAAAAATAGTGTAAGTAACTGTCTAACTGAAAGCTTCGATCACTTTTTCAGTGATCGAAGATTGAAAGTCTTCCATTACTTAACTGCATAATGCATATTGCTTAATAATATGCATTACGCTAGGTATACCTACCTACATAACGATTACACAATTACACAATAGTGAAATAATATTTTCAATTAAAAAAACGATATGTTACGACTAGTATATTACAATCAAATCAATAAATGAATGTGCATTTTGCTTATTTTGCTTTTGTTACATTGTGTTACATTTTGTTACATTTTGTAGTACGTACATTGTTTAATCCGATTTAATCCATCGTGCAATACCATCGATGTATGATTTCAAATCATACATCGATGTGTAATACACATTGTGTCTAATTCTGTTGTACACAATCTATAAACTAAATTGACAGATCTAATCTTTTCCCAAAGGGAGCATTATGAAACAGAATCTTGTCAAAAATGGCGAATGTTTCAAAAACGCAAACGTGTTTGTTTTCCGCTAAACGGAGTCCATTGAAAATGTGAATATGCATGTATCTGTTAAAATTAGTAACAAATAGACAAGATTTGATATCGCGTTCTTATCGTAAGACTATTACGGTTTATGTATTTCACTTTTACTGTTATCGTAGGAAGGCCTCACAAATAGCTTGATTCGCTCTCTGATATCAACACAATGACAAAACGAAAGTATCCACTTGCATAACATAAACGCACAATAAAATCGTAAAGATGTTACACATTTAGTATCTAATTATTCCTTGGATGAACCCAGTAGGTAAAGAATTCCTTAATTTAACGTATGAGTTTTATGCTTCAGATATTAGCATTGTAACAAAAAAAATATTACATATTAAGAATCTATGTATCCCTTCTCAACAGAATGTTGAGAACAAAATACCTACATACTAATTTTATAAAAAAAGACTTCAAATCGTAATTTTCGCGAACGACGTTTACGATTTTTACGATTTTGAGTGAGATTGGAAACCCAAAATGTCCATCAAAAACTTTTATAGGCATTTATAATATGACAGAAGCAGCATGCTAGAGTTTGCGGGTAGAGCATTAGTTAGTACTGTACCTACTCTGCAAATTAAACTTTGATATCACATCCAACGTTCGTACTTCATGCAACATTGCAATATCTTTTATAAAAGTATCAAAAAAATTACAAAGTGATGAAAAACGTTCTGTAGGGAAAAGTTAGGATACCAACTGTCTAAAAGTTATTCCATTGGTCGTATTCGTATTCGATGACATTAGCGTCAAAGTAAAATAATTCTTGATAGTATTGATTAAAGTCACAAATTCAGTACAACAGATTTTAATATAGAGCATTATGGAGCGTATCGTACATACGTAAACGTATAAGAATGCATACACGAAATTGAGCTCTAATTCAATACTTTTATGGTTTATTTTACTTTGACGCTAATGCCATCGAATAAGATTACGATCAATGGAATGAATAACTTTAGACAATCGCACCTAAGATTGGAATATGATACAATAAATAAAACAATTCTATAGAGCAACTGCTGAGTTTCTTACCGGCACTTCTCAGCAGAATCAGCTTTCCAACTCTTGAGTAAAGATTAGGCTAAGAGTTAAATAACTTGTACTTCTGTTGGACTTTGACTACAATATCCAACCTCCCAAGGGCGATGATTTGGACCTACGACTTACGACTTCTCGGATTTTAATTATTTATTCACCCTCTTATTTCAGCTGTTATTGAAGCTTCCTAGTAATCGACAATTTATCAATAACTAACTTTGGCCTACGGCTATACACGACTCGCTTACATCATTACTTACAGGATATAATAAACCCCAGGAAAATATGAGACAAGGAGGCTATTTTATAACGGGCTTTACAGAATAGGGGATTAAAATTATTATGCACCAAATTGTGTCACGTAACTACATTACATACCGTTTTTATCTTCTACTTCATACTTTGTATTTTTGTAATTTGTATCAAAGGTATAATATTATTGGATAGAAGCAGGCGTTACTTTGCGGAAGTCCATGATTAGCAAGAAAAGGGTAGAATTATTTTGCTATTTTTTCTGTTGGCGGATTATAGCAAAATAATTCTACCCTTTTCTTGCTATAATATTATTATTATTAGGGAGGTGAAAGATTGAAAGATAGTTTAAACTTCGGGTACAGACAATTGAATTTTGGAGGCGAATGTTGAATGCCACCATAGCCGTCTCTATCTTCTGTAATAAGTACAGGATCAAAATTCGCCTCGTCGACTAAACCAGATAAAATTAATATATGTCGGGATGTCCGATTTCCCGGAAACATTCCTAATACTAGTTTCATCATCATCCATCATCATTAGCAATCCATCAACGGCTCACTACTGAACGCAGGTCTCAAAATAAAAAAGGTGTAAAATTTTTGTTTTGCAGTTTGGTTTATTTCCTATCTTCACATAAATATACATATTATATCACCAACACGCTGAGCGCAAGCCTCCTCTCAGAGAAGGGTTATATGTCATAGTCCACCACGCTGACCCAATGCGAATTGGCGGACTTCACACATCTTCAAGAACATTATGAAGAACTCTCAGGTGTGCAGGTTTCCTCACGCTTGTATTAGTACATAGTGCTTTATACTACACCTACGAGGAAAATAACATACATTTTTTAATTAAAGTTTATATTGAAATTCGTACAATCATTAAAACTGAAGGTGATGTTTTTGTTCGACAAATTAATGGTTTTAGACGTCTGAGACAAAACAGCTGACGAGATAAATGCCTGTGCTGGTGGCACAGCGCTTGTGGAAGGCTGTGGTTCCAAAGGTCAACTGCTTGTCTAGTTGTCACTGGTGGCTTCGTAGATGGATGAGTAGATGAATGTTAGATAAAAGAGTACAACATTTTCAGAAAAAGATGGTGCATTTTTCTCGTTTTTCCATTGTACAAAATCTTCGTAATCTTTGTTGTATCTATTTTTGGATTTTTCGGGCAAAAGATTTGCAATCGCTGCTTCAGCAAATAATTTTTAATTCTGGCGGCGTCATCAAAATAACTTCACTGTCACTACTAAATTTTATAAATTCAATATTATGATAAAACAAAGGAAAGAATTTTTTTAATTTTTTTTAAATGCAAAGAAAATGCAAGCGGCCAGCAACAATTTGTTTTTTGACAATAATTTTTTGGTACACAAACACAAAGATAATAGCGCGAACAATTTTGTAGGTTGTTGTTGTTTTTCACTAGCCCTCTTGAGGACAGGCAAAGATCCATGACCTATTCAGCCTAATAGAATCTGTAACCGCGTATTCCTACTTATAAAACAAACTCGTCTTTATGATATTCTTCTATATTTAATTATATTAATTAAAAATATATTAAGAAAATTTCATATATACAATACTATATTAAACCTAAATTTAATTCTAAAATTAAAACTAAAATAAAAACTAATTAAAATCTAAAACCCCATCCAAGCCACCGCAGTGTGGCATAGTACCCAAGATGCTGGCAGCATTACTTCTTTGGATAGCCAAGCTAATCCTTTGGCCAAGGTAGCTGCCAGCTCTTGGATCCCCGGTAGACTCGATCACTTTTTTTGATATCTCTAAAAAAAGTGCGCGAGCCTCCGGGCCCCACGGCCCCAGGGTCTCTACACCAAAAGGCGCAAATATGAAATCACTGTCAAGTTTTTCATATTTGCGCCTCTTAGCCTGTTCGGCGCTAGTAGCCGCTGCACCCGCCACAGAGGAGGTCGCATGGATGTGGGAAGCAGCTAGAGTATCTACAAAGGTGGCATCCCACACAAGCGACCTCCCTGTCCTCCAAGGAACAAGCGTCATTCCATCAGGTCTCTTGCCATCACTACGTGCCAAACCAATAGGTTCTAATACAGCTGGCACGTGAGCAGTAGCAAGAGACCTGCGGATGATGTCGTTGAGGGCATTGTGGCGGGAGAAATGACCAGCGCTCTTCAAAACAGGAGAGCCCGTGCGTGATGACCGTAAGCGTCGACGTGGTCACCGCAGTGGCAACGGTGAGGCTGGGTTATTTTGGCGCCAAGCCTAAGACCAACTATCACTGCAAGAGTGGCGTGGTTTAAAAGAGTGCCCAGATTAGCAGAAGGGATAGCATGGAGCCAGTGTCCGGATTCTTTCGCAGAGACAGCGAGAAGACGAGCACGGTCTTTAGAATTTGCTTGCATTAACATTGCGTCAAAAGTTTTTTTACAAATAATGTCATCCCACTGTCTCTGGGAAGAAAGAGAAACCGGCAATTGATTTGGGCTAATCGCTGACCAACCATTTCTTGCCTCTGCCAAGTACGACACCTCAATTGATCCCAAAGACTGGGATATAATTTTTTCAAAGAGAGTGTGTGTACTATAAGCAGAGGAAAGAAAAGCTGGCAGAGAGACACTAGAAATTTTGCGGAATTAAAAATTGAAATGAAAATGAAATAAATTATACACTAATATACAAAATAAATAACATAAGGGTACAACAACAACATAAGGGTACAAGGGTGGCGGCTATAAAACTATTAGAAGCGATACCAGCACATACCAGGCAACCATGTTGTAGAGGGTAACATTATGATGATATGATATTTATTTATTATTTTATTATTTATCATTTAGTTCCTATTTTTTATATTTTTAGTTCGTTATTTAATTTATTAGGTACTTACTATGAAAATAATGAGTCTTATTTGTTGAAACAGATTTCTATTTTTTTTTATCATTTTTTAAGTATTGGTATTACTGAACTGATTTTATCAAAAATTTAAAAAAAAAAACCACGTGTGTAATGGATTTTCATACAACTTTTCAGCCCGCTAAAGCACGTAAGTAATGAAATTTCATACATTTTTTCAGCCCGCAGATTTGTCTCCACGTAAAGACGTATTTTCTTTCTCGCTCTTTTCCGATATGACGCAAATCAGAAGGTACTTTCCGAGCAGGTGTAGTATAAACTTTTTTACTTACCCGGAAGTTGCCCGTAACAGGGTAGGTATTTCATAGGAATACGTAATACGTAACTAGACTATTACGACACAGTGCTTTTATACAGTTTCAGTAGCTACAGTGCTGTAGCCTGTAATAGAACTAATAGATGTGACGTAAAATAGTAGGCAGGTATTGTATCATACCTACATAGATATTTGTACCTTGTAGTAAGTAGGTAGTACCTATAGGTTGAGGCCTGCATTTACATTTTCATTAAACTTTATAACGTTTTAACTTGTAGGTGGAAATTAAAAAAAAACGTCATCACAAATTTTTAGAGGTATATTAGTAGCTAATACACAACAAGTAGGGACGTGGGTTTTAGGGCCTTCAATTATTTTGCTTCCTGACCGCAGTGGACCATGTACTGCCCTGGCTTGGTTGCTGGAGTAGGCCGCAAGCGAAGGATGCTCAGCGAGGTAGGTAAGCAGGCCAGAAGAGGGCGCGGCGAACGGCACCCGTAGCCTCAGCGACAACCAGGGGCGACACGACGTCCACGACACACAGAAGTGGTGTGCGTGGTGTTGCGCTGGCAGGGAGCGTGAAGTGGTTCGTCCGGTTCCTACGAGTACTCGTACCGTGAACTCGTACCCAGAACTCGTACCCAGAACTCGTACCCAGAACCCTGGAATCAACGCCCTGGCAATAAGGCACCGTCCTACATCCTCACGCTTGATTGTGACCACGCAATAAGCTACGGGTGGGTACATAGTAGAAGATGGCGGCGCTGGTCACAATCAGACGGAGTTTACATTAAACAAAACGAATAAAACTATAGTAGGTGTACGCAACACTTACCCGATATTCGGGGTTCTACGCAGTAAAAAGACGTTTTCAGGAATGCGGACGGCTCAAAGAACACAATATATGCCGGCTCGGCATCGCAAGTGACACGCTATTGCTTTCCGATGTAAGAACGACGTAATGGCCACGGCCGCTGCGGAGGCCTACGCGACTGCCAGCTCATACAAAAGAAACCGGCCCAGGCGCGGGACGCGGGGAAAGGGAACGCTCAACGCGAGAATCACCTAATGTTACTCAAGGTCACGCGTCAAGTTGTCTAATAATGTTTATTAATTTTGAATTTAGTAGGTAGGTATGTTATAGGTATTTAACTGATCGAAACCTTCCAAAGATGATTTTAATGAGAAATTCTGTTTGTGTAGGTAGTTAAGTAACCTACTACGTTACATATCCCCCTCTCCTACGAAAGGATTTTATTCTGCTCAAAAGAAAATCCACTAAATTAAACTGCCAAGGAGACGTAAGTACATTATCCATTCAACCTAGCCTTTCATAATCTTTCATACTTCACGCAACTATAAAAGCAACAGTACGTAGGTATTTATTCAAAATACTGACGCATCCTATCACGACAAAGTTAACGGTATTATAAAAAACCAAAAACTCTTGTACAAACTAAGCATAAACGATGTTAAATATGGGGAAAGTAACAACAATAAAATATATAGTTATATAAAGAATATATGTATTCAAGACTTGGCTTTATTAGTTGCCTATTGATTTTAGGTCTTTTATATGCCAGGTACCTAGGTCTTTCCCAGTCATGTCTTGCAAAACATAGACTAAAGGAGACTTTTTACCTGTTATTCTAGCCTTAATAAATTTAGGAGCCAATTTCCGTGAAAATTGATTTTCCTTATTACTTAAGAAGTAAGCACGCTTCATGACTACATCACCTACGTTGAATTCTGCGAATTTTCGGCGAAGGTTATAGTGAGAGGTATTTTTTACGTGAGCCTGCCAAAGTCTAGACTGAACTGTATCAAATATTGAAGCTAAATGACCTATATTTTCCGCATAGATTTCGCGAGGCAAAAATAATATTTCATCGCCGTGATCATTATCAACGTAGTGTGATCCACAAGGAACAAGTTCGCGACCGTAAACTAAAAATGAAGGAGTAAATCCTGTTGACTCGTTTACTGAGTTATTAATTGCGAATTGAATTTTGGGAATAAGTACGTCCCATGACCTATGATCATCGTCAACATACATGGAGATACACGTAATTATAATTTTATTATACCGCTCGACTAAGTTGACTTGAGGAGTGTACTTAGGGGTATAATAAATTTTGGGGATTCTATATTTTTTAAAGAAGGAATCCGCCACTTTTCCGCAAAAAATACTAGCATTATCTATCAGAACAGTTTGTGGCACGCCGTGCACTAATATTACCGAATCTTCTAGTATTTTTGTTACAATTTCCGCAGTAGCCTTCTTTATTGGAAAAATCAAGCAAAATTTTGAAAAACAGCATGTTACCACAAGGATATAACTATTACGCGACCTGGTAATGGGAAGAGGGCCCATTAGATCAATCGAAATCATTTGGAAGGGGCGAGAGACTTGTTTCGGTCTACCCATAGTTCCTAAAGTACCATGTGTAGACTGTTTATAAGTTTGGCATTTAACGCAACGAGAAACAAAGTTAACGACGAGTTACATGCCTGGCCAATAGAAACGAAGTGAAAGACGCTTATAAGTTTTAAAAATTCCGAGATGACCAGCAGTAGGTTCGGAATGACAGTCAGCCATAATTTGCTGACGTCGCTCCTCTGGTACGACTTCCTTCCATTCGAATTCCTTATTAAGAGTGCATTTAGATTGCATGTAACGATAAAGCTGGTTGTTTTTAACTATGAAGTTTGGAAAAGATGTGGGAGAATTTTGGCAACCATTGAAAATATTAAGATACCACGGATCCGCAATTTGAGTTGTAGTTAAGGATGATACCGGGCAAGCACGCGAAAGAGCATCTGGGATGATATTATCAACTCCTCGGCGATGTTTGATTTCAAAATTGAAACACGAGAGTCTAACACCCCAGCGAGCGAGACGGCCAGTAGGGTTATTCAAATTAAGAAACCATTTAAGGGCCGAGTGATCGGTATGGACAGTAAATCGTTGACCGTTGTCAAGATAACATCTCCAATGCTCCAGCGCTACGAGAACCGCAAGTGTCTCGCGTTCAGTCACACTGTAATTACGCTCACTAGCTGTTAGCGATCTACTCATATAGGCTATAGGATGTTCAACCTTATCAATAGTCTGAGTTAGAAGAGCGCCAATCCCGAAGTTGCTAGCGTCAGTATGTACCTCGAATGGAAGATTATAGTCTGGGCAAGATAATATGGGAGCTGAGATTAAACATTCTTTAAGTTTGTTAAAAGATTCCTCGGCTTCTTTAGTCCAAACGAAAGGTTTAGCCTTTTTACCACCGGATGTTAATTGATTTAAAGGACCTGCAATTGTACTAAAATTTGGTACAAACCTTCTGTACCAAGAAGCTGTTCCGATGAATCTTTTCACCTCTTTCTTGTTAGTAGGAGTAGGGAAATTGAGAATAGCCTCGACTTTTCCAGGATCGACGTGCAAACCTTTAGAATTAACAACGTACCCAAGATATTTCAATTCATCGCGAAAGAAAACAGATTTAGACAAATTTATAGTTAGATTAGCCGATTGTAATTTTTTATATACTTTTATTAATAAGGATATGTGAGTATCAAAGTCTGACGAAATTATTATAATGTCATCCACGAAAACGAATACGGAATTTTCGAATTCGGGACCATAAAATAAAAGATCAACTAATCGTTGCTGAGTTGCTGGCGCGTTTGTCAACCCAAAAGGCATAGTTACAAATCGATAAGTGCCACGACCAGGGATGTAAAAAGCCGTTTTATCGCGATCTTTCTCCGTAATCGGTATTTGCCAGAAAGCTTTAGACAAGTCGATGCTAGATAAGTACTTAGCGTTTTTAAGGTTATCTAAAATTTCCGAAACGTAAGGTAATCTGTACGCATCTTTACGTGTAACAGCATTGAGCTTTCGGCTGTCTAAGCAAAACCTGAGTCTTCCATCCTTTTTTGGGGTAAGTAGAACGGGAGAAGACCAAGGGCTCTCGCAAGGTTCTACGACTCCGAGTTTAAGCATTTGATCTAACTCCTCAATCAAGATTTTTTGTTTATCGGGTGACATTCGGTAATACCGTTGACGAATCGGTTCAGCGTCTCCAGTATCAATGTTATGAGTAGTAAGATTGGTAATACCGAGACCCTTCTGTTCGAATGAAATGTCATTATAAAGTTTAATGACATTATCAGCTAGCTGTTTTTCAGTCTCTGATAAATTAGTGTAAGGTTGTATAAAAGTACCAAGTATAGTATTATTAATTTCGCTGCTAACCGTACGAACACTATTTACGTATTTTGGACAAAGTTGAAACTTACGCCAAAAGTCAATGCCGAGAATTATGTCAGGTGTTATCTCCGGAACAACAAAAGCTTGCAAAATGTGAAATTGTCCCTCGAATTCTATAGGTAAGTTAATGTATCCGAGACTTTGCAAACGTTGTCCACCGGCCGTAATAACAGCGACGCAGTTCTCCCTAATTAGAGGTAGACCAAGGCTTTCGAAAGTGGAGTGGATACTGTTACCTAAGATCGTAACACCAGAACCTGAGTCCAAAAGACCTAAAAAGTTGTGACCACAAACTTGCACTGATGCGTGAGGCCTACTATCATAGTTATAGTTTTTATGGAGAATTGTGTGGATTCTATAGGTTTCAAAATATAAGTTTACTGTATCCAGCCAATTTTGCCAATCATTTCTATCAAATTTGGTATCCACACAATTCTCTGAATCTAGTTTTTTGTATCAGGACGTTTATTATTTCTAGCGCAGTCTGGGCAATCTGGGAATTTTACATTTTTACGTCTACAGCCGAAACAGAAAATTTCACTGCGGTCAGCAGTACACCCTCTAGTGCTGTGCGTATCAGTGCGACAACGAATACAGTAACGAGGTCGTTTATTATTTTCAGGGGCACTGACTGCGTGAACATAGTTACTGTCTGAGTTTGTAGTTTTATTGCTAGAATGTTGAGGTTTATTAGAATTAGATTTATTATTGTCAGTAGTAGTATTTTTAAATTTATAGTTATAATTAAATTTTTGAGAAAAATTCGAATTCTGTTTGCTACTTGAACTACTAGCGTAAGCAAAATCAGGTGCTAAAGTATCAGCTGTAGCTTTCGGTGGTTCCTTAAAATGCGAAAGGCGAGATTGAATATCCTCGTAGTTACGGCATAAGTTTCTTAACTCATCAATGGACTTTATTGTTGAAACTGATGATAAAGTACTAGCGTAACATGGCCGAATATTATGTAAGAGAATTTCTAATTTTTCATCTTCTGAAGGTTGTTTCGATAGACGCGAAAAAAGACCAGACATAATCGAAAGGTAAATAGCAATATTTTCTTTTTCGCCTTGCGTACGAGATCTGATTTCTGAACTAAGTGTATAATCATAATCCGGCCGACTGAAATCCCGCCTCAAGAGAATCGCGAGCTCATCCCAAGTATTAACAGTATCCTTGACACTACGATACCAGTGAATCGCGTCGCCTTGAAAAATTTCCGTTGCATTCCTTAAAACTGTTTCAGATTTAATATTCTTAGCGAGACAAAATTCATTTATACGTTGAATAAAAGCTCTAACGCAGGTTTTTCCATCAAATTTAATTTTAGAAAATAAATTTAAATTATTGCCTTCGCATGTGACATTAATAGTAAGAGGTGTAGTTGAGGTACTAGATGTAGCATGAGATTCGCTACTCGTGGTTGCTAATGGATCAGTCGCTGTATCAAGAAGTTTATTGAGTGTGGATCTATAATCTTTGTATAGACCAACACACTCGTCATAATCCTCCTGAATTTTATCCGTGCGTGATATCCGGTGAAGCCGGTGATAAATATGGTTCAGCAAATTTTGAGATCGTAAAAGTGCACTCTTATCAGCAGGGGCAGAAATTACTGAGCTGACTTTGTCGAGAGCTTCAAAAACACCAAGGATGTCAACCGAAGGTTCGAAAGGGCTTGTTAGAATATCCTCAGAGGGATATGAGGGACTACATTTTGCAATCTGTTTTCTTAGCTCCTGAACTGTAGAACCGGGAGTTTCACCACGAATAGCTACCTCATACTCCAGTTCTCCTTTTTGCAAGGACATGAATTTTATCTCGTAAGACATATTTTTAAATGATAACAATAATTAATTACAAAAAAAAATTAAAGTGCAAATGTATGAGAAATGAAAAAAAAACTAAACACTCCGTCTGTTACAAATTAAAAGAATAATTAATAACGTTTCGGTTGTTTATCTTTAAAAGCGTGAAATGATAAAATGAAATCAGCGAATAAAATAAATGGATGATTAATTGAATGATTGATTGAATGATTGTTGAATACTTGCAACAGAAATAAAAAATCTACCAAAATAAAATGAAATAAGCAAATAAAATCAATAAATAATTATTGCAACTAATGTGTACGGGTACGAATATGCAAAACAAATTTACAACAAAATTTTTTTTTTTTTTTTTGCTAACGGTACATTATTAGTTTTAGAACCGATAATAATACACAGATAATACTAATAATCACAAAGGAACAATAAACAAAATTAGAATTTTTATAAGTTTAGGTGAGTTATTTTTTATAAGTGAGGTAGGTAAGGCGTGGACTAGGTCAAAACAAGGTGACCGCGCCTTAGCAAGTTACAAGTAATACAGTAGGTACGTACCTCGGACACTTTAGTTGCTAGCAACCAAAATAAAATCAACGTTTTACAACTAAAACAAGCACACACCAAACTTACCACTACGAATGAAGAAGCAAAATAATGAAATTACCACGTTGAGTGCGCCATTGTAACGTTTTAACTTGTAGGTGGAAATTAAAAAAAAACGTCATCACAAATTTTTAGAGGTATATTAGTAGCTAATACACAACAAGTAGGGACGTGGGTTTTAGGGCCTTCAATTATTTTGCTTCCTGACCGCAGTGGACCATGTACTGCCCTGGCTTGGTTGCTGGAGTAGGCCGCAAGCGAAGGATGCTCAGCGAGGTAGGTAAGCAGGCCAGAAGAGGGCGCGGCGAACGGCACCCGTAGCCTCAGCGACAACCAGGGGCGACACGACGTCCACGACACACAGAAGTGGTGTGCGTGGTGTTGCGCTGGCAGGGAGCGTGAAGTGGTTCGTCCGGTTCCTACGAGTACTCGTACCGTGAACTCGTACCCAGAACTCGTACCCAGAACTCGTACCCAGAACTCGTACCCAGAACCCTGGAATCAACGCCCTGGCAATAAGGCACCGTCCTACATCCTCACGCTTGATTGTGACCACGCAATAAGCTACGGGTGGGTACATAGTAGAAGATGGCGGCGCTGGTCACAATCAGACGGAGTTTACATTAAACAAAACGAATAAAACTATAGTAGGTGTACGCAACACTTACCCGATATTCGGGGTTCTACGCAGTAAAAAGACGTTTTCAGGAATGCGGACGGCTCAAGGAACACAATATATGCCGGCTCGGCATCGCAAGTGACACGCTATTGCTTTCCGATGTAAGAACGACGTAATGGCCACGGCCGCTGCGGAGGCCTACGCGACTGCCAGCTCATACAAAAGAAACCGGCCCAGGCGCGGGACGCGGGGAAAGGGAACGCTCAACGCGAGAATCACCTACTTAATGTTACTCAAGGTCACGCGTCAAGTTGTCTAATAATGTTTATTAATTTTGAATTTAGTAGGTAGGTATGTTATAGGTATTTAACTGATCGAAACCTTCCAAAGATGATTTTAATGAGAAATTCTGTTTGTGTAGGTAGTTAAGTAACCTACTACGTTACAACTTTAATAATATTATGCAAGATCTGACTGACAAGACTGTATCGCAAATACCGCATACCTATGAATTTGTTCTCGCAAGATAGTTATATCTTGCGAGAACAAATTCATAGGTGTAATATTAATAAAAATAATACTTATATTATCACGATTGTAAAAACTTTAATAGTAGATATTTTTCAGTTAATGAGCAATAATAATCTCATTTCCACTGATAAAACTAAGACGGAGGTATGAAATAATGTTTTATAAGTCAATAAAACAGTTCAAACTCAAGTAAAAAGCTAATCGGGCATGGTTTTCGATAGTGTGTGCCAATTAATTTTAGATAAGTAGGCGATTATCTTTCAAGATAAAGTGAAGTATTGACTAGGTTGTTTCAAAATGTTTCAAAACAAAATATGTACCTATACATATACCTAGAAATACCTAGAGTTTTACATCTGTTGGGTACGTTTATGCACACGCGGGGCGTTGCGCGGCGCGTGGTGCGTTGTGTCGCGCGGCAAACTCAAACATATGGCCAACCGCCAAGTGCCAAGTATGAGAGCGTTCATACAGAAGCGTTTGCGTTGAACGCGGCGGGCACCGAGGTCACGCGGCGCATTGCGCGGCTCATGGTGCGCCGTGCGTCGCGAGTCACTCGCGACTCGCGCTCAAACATAAACTATTATGGCCAAGTATGAGAGGCGAGAGCGTTCATGCAGAAGCGTTTGCGTTGAACGCGGCGGCGCACGTGGCGGGCACCGCGGCGGGCGCCGCAAAACGCGCTGCGTGTGCATAAACGTACCAAAAACGTAAAACTTCTTTAGTGCTTTTATTTACTATTGGTTCGCCCCGAACTGAGACCTCGCGGTAACACTTTCCCTTATTTACTTATTCATTCAATAGATACATGCGACGATCAAAATTGACATTATTATTATGCCCGTTTAAACTAAATCCATGCGGACGAAGTCGCGGGCATCAGCTAGTTTTAAAGATATTCCTGAAGATTCCGTCTATAGTATAATTATAATACAGTCTGGTAGGTTTTTTGACTAGCTTTTGCCTGCAACTGCAACAATCGTAAGTTTTGCGAAAATTCCACCGGGAACTATTTGGTAATTCGGGTTGACAAAGGAAAGACAGGATAGAACAGCCCGTAGGTACATATAGAAGGACAAAAAAATTAAAACGTTTTTAGGTTATGTTATTTTTCAAATAGTAATCTCATACCTGATATTTATTATAAAGAGATCAACCGCCGAATCCAACTCGGCTGGGCAGCGTTCGGGAAGCTCCGACATATTGTCTTCTCGTCCAAAATTCCTCAGTGCCTGAAGACTAAAGTCTTCGAACAGTGCGCGTTGCCAGTGATGACTTACGGATCCGAGACATGGTCGCTAACTAAGTGCCTCATAAGTAGGCTCAGGACCGCTCAGCGGGCGATGGAGAGAGCTATGCTCGGAGTGTCCCTGCGGGATCGAATCAGAAATGAGGAGATCCGTAGGAGAACCAAAGTCACCGACATAGCTCAGCGAGTCGCGAAACTGAAGTGGAAATGGGCAGGGCACATAGTTCGAAGAGCTGATGGTCGTTGGGGTCCCAAGGTGCTGGAGTGGTGACCCCGCACCGGGAAGCGCAGTGTTGGCAGACCCCCCACCAGGTGGATCGACGACATCAAACGAGTCGCAGGGAGCCGCTGGATGCAAGCGGCGCAAGACCGAGCCCTGTGGAAGTCCATGCAAGAGACCTTTGTCCAGCAGTGGACGTCTATCGGTTGATGAAGAAGAAGACCTGATATTTTGGCATCAAAGGCAGAACTACAATTTTATTTCAAAGCAAAGGCAAAGTATTGATTTCTAGTCAAATTCGTTAAAAAATTCTGTGCACTGACGATAAAATATAGAGTTCTCTGGTTTAGGTTTTCTGACGGTATTTTTCTATCATAATACTTTTTCATTGTAACACGAGTGAAAGTAGAGTCATTTCCTGTCATCATGTTATCATGATGATGCAATTGCAATATAATAGACGGTATACTTAGTATTAGATTAACTATGTAACTACTGTTACAGAATATAGATATTTATTGATAGTTTTGTAACAATAAAAACCTATAACCTGTCAATAACAATAATAAATAATTGGTCTATGATAAGACCCAGTAACAGTATTTGTGAGGAAACTTGCACACCTGAGAGTTCTTCATAATGTTCTCAAAGGTGTGTGAAATCTGCCAATTCGCATTGGGCCAGCGTGGTGGCCTATAACCCTTCTCTGAGAGGAGACCTGTGCTCAGTAGTGAGCCGTTGATGGGTTGCTGATGATGATTGATGATGATAATGTTTTCCTTGTAGCTATAATGTGTGGCATTCATCGTTTTTATTCCAGTTTCAATTCCTAGTATAGAATACTGTATAGAAGTTTATATAGTATAGAATACATAGCTCATAGTGACAAAACTATATGCGTATATACGAGTACCTACGTTCGCGGTACTTTTCTTTCGATACAAAGGTACTACTTACTTTACTTTACTTTCTATCTATCGATACCTTATGACCGAGTACCCAGTAGGAAAATCCTTCTCATTCTGAGAGCAAATCTGTGTTCAGTTGTGGATGGATTGAGATTTGAGATGATAATGGCCAAGTAGATATATGGTAAATGTAGTCGTGTCGGTAGTCGGTACTCGTATGAGTACATACTCGAGTCGACGTGCTAACTTGAAAGTTGAGTTATACTCATTATCTGTTTAATCGACTTAATCGAGTGAAGTCTGAGTACTCTCGGCTCTGAGTCTCGGCAGGTACAATCTAACTCATTGAACTGCTTCGAGAACGCTTTTACTCGACAAACATTTTTAGGATGCATCTGAAAGAAATTCTCAATTGTTTTGGGGATGTTTTCACAATAATTTTCTTAAACTATGAAAGTACTGTTGTTTTTACCCGTTTTAATTCTTAGAAAAAATAAATTGCTAATAG
The DNA here is from genome assembly GCA_029955525.1 of Oeneis ivallda. Taxonomy (NCBI): domain Eukaryota; kingdom Metazoa; phylum Arthropoda; class Insecta; order Lepidoptera; family Nymphalidae; genus Oeneis; species Oeneis ivallda. The sequence continues at coordinate 12,549,019 of JARPMR010000018.1, read as the reverse complement.
CAGTATCGATACTTCTTAGTCCATACTGAGTAGATATCTTACCTTCTTACCGATACGGTATTGAGTAAAAATACCGTTACCAGGCTGGTATCGTTTCATCTCTAACCAGACGGGACAGTAATGTTGTGTTTGAACAGCTGAAACACTTGTGTAGCGACATCACAATAAAGTACAGACATTTTCTGGGACACCAAATCCGTCGTATAAAACATAACAATGTTATATGTGGACGGAACGGACATAGTGGAGCAATTTATGTCGTAACTCGTAGTCTATGCAAACCTTTACACTTCACGTTTGATATTTCCGCATTTTCCTACCGCTTCCGCTTCGAACACAGAATAGATGTGATCGAAGCCTTACCTTATTCAGATGGGTGGGTAGAGTTTTACCACGGTAATATTATGTATAGGCAGTATTCCAACTTCATACAAACGGACGAAGCGCGAGCTATGCCTACGCGCCTCGATCTCGGTAAGCGCTCGGTACGCAGACAGTCGCGACTGTGCCGCAGTGACAAACGGACGGTGTTATGTTTTTTAACAATAACTGCGCAATTTTTTAACTAAAAATAAGTTCAAGTACATATTTAATATGACGAGGAGGATATATTGTGCTGTTTTTGGTTGCATGAATTCGTCAATAACGCATCCAGAGATAACTTTTTTTAAATTCTTTTTAGTTTAATTAAAAAAGGGGAAAAATCGGGAGTTTGAAATTTCAAAGTAAGATAACTATACCGAGTATCATATGAAAGGGCTTTACCTGTACATTCTAAAACAAATTTTTATTTATTTTTAAATATAATAGTTTTTGAATAATCGGGCAAAATGTCGAAAAATATACCGTTCCCCCCCTTTTATCTCCGAAGTTTACCAATCTAAAAATCTGAAATAATTATGGTCAATAGAAGTTTACGTATATTTTACAGGAAAAATAAAACCAACGCGAAAATTATTTTAGTTTAATTAAAAAAGGGGGAAAATCGAGAGTTTGAAATTTCAAAGTAAGATAACTATAACGAGTGGGGTATCATATGAAAGGTCTTTTCATGTACATTCTAAAACAGGTTTTTATTTATTTCTAAATATAATAGTTTTTGAATAATCGGGCAAAATGTCGAAAAAAATACCGTTCCCCCCCTTATCTCCGAAGTTTACCAATCGAAAAATCAGAAATAATTATGGTCAATAGAAGTTTATGTATATTTTAAAGGAAAAATAAAACCAACGCTCTAACTAGCATAGTTTTTTTTATATTAACAATAAACCTCCACAAAGTTGACGATTAATAAGCAAATTTATATAATATTATCGTTTTACTTTTACTTCTAGAGTACGGAACCCTCGGTGTGCGATTCCGACTCGCACTTGGCCGGTTTTTTTAATTAAATCTACCAATCAAAAAACAACACGCATTTTTATTGAACACTTCCTATTTAATTCACAAAGTATTTTATTTTTTTATATAAAAAAAAGTATATTTACAATCACAAAACTAAATGGAAACACAAAGTAGGCAAATGTAATTAAAATGCTGGAGGCGGGCAGCCCTATCGCATGTTTACGTACCGCGCGGCTGTAGGCATTTATGTCAAAGATACGGCCGAGTTACAATACTGTATGTACATAATATTACCGTGGTTTTACCCAAAGGTTTTACCTGATAAACTAAGTATTATGTAGCCAAAACTTCTGTGCGGAAGAAATCTCTAATCAAAGAAATGTCTTCTCAAAAAATTTGTGCTAGGTATGTCCGCCAATTCGCATTGGGCCAGCGTGGTGGACTATGGCCTATAACTCTTCTCTAAGAGGAGACCTGCGCTCAGTAGTGAGCCTATGATGGGTTGCTGATGATGATGATGATGAAAGAAAATTGCTCATACCCACATTACAAGACTATAATGAATATCAGTACGCTGTCTGTGTGTAGTTACGACTTCTTCATCATCATCATCATCATCATCATTAGCAACCCATCATCGGCTCATTACTTAGCGAGGTCTCCTCTCAGAGAAGGGGTAAGTATAGGCTATAGTCCACCACGCTGGCCCAATGCGAATTGGCGGACTTCACACACCTTCAAGAACATTATGGAGAACTCTCAGGTGTGCAGGTTTCCTCACGATGTTTTCCTTCAACGTTAAAGCATGTGATATTTAATTTCTTAAACGCACTTAACTATTCTAAAAGTCAGAGGTCCCGGGATCGAACCTGCGACCCCCCCGAATAGGAGACCACAGTCGTAACCACTAGGCTAACTACTTCGACGACTACGACTACTACGACTACTACGACTTCTTGGGGTTGGGTTATGGGTAATTATCCTTATCCAAGTCCTAATTCATATTGTAATGAAATGCCGAAGTGTGTTTGTAGTTTATCATTCAATAACGGAGCTACGGTTTTTTTATGGTTCTCTTTGGTTTAGTTGAGGACCTGGAAAGTTACAATCTACGAAGTTTCTATCCCAGAAAAAGAGCTTCCATGGGATTTAAAAAAACTGGGTGCTTAGAGCGTGTAGTAAGGAGAAAACTAACTCCACGCGGGAATAGTGGCGAGAAACCTAATTTCACGTCGTAGAAGTCGCGGGCAGAAGCTAGTTAATAATAATTAATAATGCACATTTATCCAAGGCGATCTCAATTTTGCGAGGGCTATCAACGCACAATCTGAACGCAACGCTATTTCAGGCAGGGTCAACGACCGCGGTATCGCTCATTTAGCTCCAAACAAAGTTTATCGAACGCACACACAACAATACAATGGAATAACGACAATAAAACCCAACTATAGTGAACACTCGGTACGCATTTTTCCGCACAAGAGCCGGCGCATATTATTACTTAGAAAATATGAAATAACTTGGAAACAATGCAGCTTACGTATTGATAAGCTAAATACCGATACAGATTGTTAAAGAGTCATGAAACTATCTTGGAGGATCCTGAACCTAATAGTCCAGGGTAGATAATTTTTGAAAACAAAAAAAATTATAGTAGGAAGAAAGCCATTGGAAAAGGAAGAGAATGCAACAAAAATGAAAGGAAAAATAAATTACGGGCGATCTGAGGTCGGGAAGTGGGGGGAGGGGGGGGGGGGGGGGTTTAAGGGTAAAAAAACGGTTTATCTCAATTTCTGGAAAAACTACAAGTCCTATGGAAAAAAGTTAAATAGCAAAGTTGTAGGTAATAAAAGGATCAGCAAGAAAAGGTTAGAATTATTTTGCTATAATCTTATTAATCAATTTATTCTTGCTAATCATGAACTTCCGCAAAGTAACGCCTGCTATCCAATAAAAGGATCTACAACTTTTGTATTTAGACTTTTTTCACATAACCTCAAAATGTATGTGAAAAATTCAAATAACCAAGTTTTTGGTTTTTTATTTTTATCTTTTACAAAAAAAATTATTTTTTCACGAAATTTGGTGAAAACTTACCTTTTTATGTTCCAAACACACTGTAGTTTTTCTGATTTAAAATATTTATATTTCACCTTTTTTTATGACTTAATATTGAAAAAGCACCTAATTTTCAATCGAAAATTCTCCCGTCAAAATATCTGTTTTTTTAAAAAAGGCGCTGAGCTTTTTGTTCGTTGAAATCTCTACTTTCTGATGGTGTAAAAAAAATATACATTACTATGGTAAATGCTCTCAGAAAATGCAGAAACGAAATACGAAATAACAGGTAGTAAGGCCTAGACCCTCCTAGCCCCTTCCCCACTTCTCTATGAAATACCTTTTGATGGGCTAAAATTTTCCGTAGGTCACTCAGGTATATAAGTTATCTTAAAATAGCAATAAATAGCGATCTACATGAAAAAAATTTTTTTTTTTGTAAAAGATAAAAATAAAAAACCAAAAACTTGGTTATTTGAATTTTTCACATACATTTTGAGGTTATGCGAAAAAAGTCTAAATCAAAAGTTGTAGATCCTTTTATTACCTACAACTTTGCCATTTAACTTTTTTCCATAGGACTTGTAGTTTTTCCGGATATCGAGATTTAAAACGGTTTTTTACCCTTAAACCCCCCCTCCCCCCCACTTCCCGACCTCAGATCGCCCGTAATTTATTTTTCCTTTCATTTTTTAGGGTTCCGTACCCAAAGGGTACCAACGGGACCCTATTACTAAGCCTACGCTGTCCGTCCGTCCGTCCGTCCGTCAGTCCGTCCGTCCGTCTGTCAGCGGGCTGTATCTCGTAAACCGTAATAGATAGATATATAGACAGATGAAATTTTCACATATTATGTATTTCTATTGCCGCTATAACAACAAATAATAAAAAATAAATTAAATTAAAAAAATTAAATTAAAATATTTTTTTTAACGGAACCCTAAAAGAGCGAGGCCCGACTCGCACTTGGCCGCTTTTATGTTGCATTCTCTTCCTTTTCCAATGGGTTTCATCCAACTATTATTTTTTTTCACTTTTTATTATTTTTTAAGGCTTCTACCCTAGTCTATAAATGGAGGATCTTCCTAAATAAAATGACATACTCGGGCCGTTGCAAAAATAAGGTCATACTCATGGGCAACATTAACACCTGATTAATTATTATCATTATTACAATCAATATTTTTATTAGCTCGTTTTCTTTACAACTTGTTCTAATCAGAACTGATTTTTCAATATTGAAAAAAAAATACCTTTTTCTGTAGATTTTAGATTATTATAGATGTTTTATTTATACCAGCTGTATTAATTAAATTATCTAATCCAAAAGCATCAGCTAGTCGCTAATAAATACTTAATAGAGTAGTAGTAGCGGGTCTTCGTCCGAATGGAGTTACTTAACTTGAAAAATATTCTTCCACTTCTACTTCCTAAATCATTTTAATAAGCTTATATGCAAAATTTCATGGGATGAGATGAGATTCATGAGATGGATCTCATACCAACTGTCAAATCCCCTGGCTAACCCCCTTGGGGTTTTCAATTTCGAAAAATCCTTACTTAGTGAATTGATAACGCCATGATTGTATTATTAATATTGATTTCAAGATTTATTGATAGCAACACCATTATAGCCGAGATTTTTTTTTTTGCCTAAATTGGTTCATGATTTACTATTTTTTGTATACCGATCTTAGACCTATTGTATTTTTTTATTTATATTTGTATTTTGTATATTGGGTTTTAATAATCTTTCAATAAAGATTTATTAAATTGAGGAACTTTAAAAATTTCAGGTTTCTACCCCAGCGGCTAAAGGTTGCATGTAGATATAAATTAACAGTACATTGAAACAACCGTAGAGACGTATTAAGGCACAGAGAGTATTTTAAGCGGGCTAATTAGTACTTTATATACGTAAATCAGGAACGGCTACAAAATATATTTCCGAGTACCTACTGTGACACGAGAACTAAATTGCGATGTTAATTTATACGGCGCTCAACTTATTTATAATCACCCTTGTTGCCTTGTGAATGAGCTTGAGTTGAGATTTGTACAAATCCTTACTGATATCATAAAATATGTCAAATGTGTTTGTTTGCTGGTTGGTTTGTCCTTCAATCACGTCATAGCAGTAGCTATCGACGTGATTTCTTGCATGGGTATAGGTAAGTACGCCTAGTTGAAGACCTGAAACATGACACAGACAGGCTTCTTTTTGTACCGGTAAAACAAAGGGGTCCCGCGGGATTTTCAGGCCAATATAGGCCTACATGAAATAAATTGTTTTGAATTAAGAATGAAAAAAATACGATCAAGAAAAGGTTCGAATTGTTTTGCTATAATCCGCCAACAGAAAAAAATCTGTATGGTCAAACATGCAGAAACAAGCTAAGCTTCGCTCACCTTCCCAACCAAGCAAGGAAGCCAAGTTCCCAAGCAAGCAAAGCCACCACCACTCACCTGCACCACCACACAAGACTTTTACACTACAAAACAACTACTAAAAGTAAAAATAACGAGCATCAACAGATATATCTGTATCTGAAATCGTAATCTACGTAAAACTAAGAATGAAAACTTTTTGAACTACTGTCTACATATTTCATATTAAACGGCGGTAAGGTGAAATATAAAAGAACACTTGGATAAATATTATGTACCTACTTTAATACTATCTTTCTTTGATTACACAAATGGTTTAAGGTGTTTGGATTGTTAGACGGGAAGTTGGGAACCACATAATAAGAACAAACGAGTGTGGAAACTCGGTAGGAGTGTAGTCAGTAAACTTATTATTTGTCAAATATTTTATTACAAAAAAAACTAATGTTTCATACAAAGAAGGCTAATATTTGTTAAAAACGACTGTTACTTGACTTGCCCGAATACAATAATCCATCCATCCATCAGCCTGTATTTATCCACTGCTGGACATAGGCCTTTCCGAGAGCACGCCACCAAACACGGTCCTCCGCTTTCCTCATCCAACCGCTTCCCGCCACCTTCTTAAGGTCATCGGTCCAGCGAGCTGGAGGGCGTCCTAAACTGCGCTTGCCGGTACGCGGTCTCCACTCCAGAACACGTCTGCCCCATCGGCCATCGGTTCTACGACAGAGAGAGATTCCCAACATAGGCCATAGCTCGCTCCATAGCGCGCTGAGCGACTTTTAATTTGTGAACGAGGCCCACCGTCAGTGTCCACGTTTCCGCTCAATACGTCATTACCGGTAGGACACACTCATTGAAAACCTTTGTCTTCAGGCTTTGCGGTATCGACGAATCGAAGACCTGACGCAGCTTTGAAAATGCTGCCCAGCCCAGCTGAATTCTTCTGTCAGCTTCCTTGTCGAAGTTGTCCCTACCGAGTTGTATAATCTGGCCAAGGTAGTTGTATTCCTGAACAACTTCGATGCTGACATTGTCGACGTTGACAGGTCTTGAGATAACGTGCTCGTTCAACATGACTTTCGTTTTGTCTATGTTCATCTTAAGACCCACTTGTCTGGAAGAACAGCTGAGCTGGGCCAGCATTTCTTCAAGGTCTTGCAGCGATTCCGACAGTATAACTATATCGTCTGCAAAACGCAAGTGTGAGATGTATTCGCCATTCACATTAAAGCCTCGACTTTTCCAGTCCAACACCTTAATAATACCTTAATACAATAATAATATAATTAATAATTAGTCTTCCAGTAACCAAGTTTTAATAAATAATATGACCACTGACCAGTGCTGTTGTTGCCCGCGACTTCGTCAGTGTAAAATTTTTGTTTTGCACTTTGGTTTATTTCCTATCGTGAAGATAAATATACTTACATATTATATCATCATCATCATGAACAACCCATTAACACGTCTCACTACTGAGCGCAGGTCTCCTCTAAGAGAAGGGTTAGAAGTCCACCACGCTGGCCCAACGCAAATTGTCCGGAGTTCACACACCTTTGAGAACATTATAGAGAACTCTTAGGAGTCAGGAGTGCAGGTTTCCTCACGATTTTTTCCTTCACCGTTGTAGCATGTGATATTTAATTGCTTAAACGTACATAACTCCGAAAAGTCAGAGGTGCGTGCCCGGGATCGAACTTGCGACCCCCCGAATAGGAGACCGCAGTCCTAGCCACTAGGTTATCACTGCTATAATTCTATTTATTATATCATAATTAAGTAGGTATATGAACAGCACAATAGACTAGTAAATTACTGGTTAGGGCTTACCTATACTCATTAATTTTACTCACTCATGATAGTCCAGTCAAATTACGGCTGAGAATGGGAAAAATAATCACTAAAATACCTAGTTTGGGAATTATGAAGGATCGATCGGGGGGTGTATTCTGAGCTTAAATCCCAATTTGAGGGAATCTAGGGAGGTCAGCTCAAGGTCATTTCGATGAAAACGCGTTTAATTCGATATCTCGAGAATGGTTAGTGTTAGGCAAAAAATTGTAGAGACCTTTTCTCTTCTAAATTAAATTTACTAACTTTTTTATCCGAAACTTTTTTTTTTATCATCAATATTTTTCAATTTATTGCTTCCGATAGGCAAAAATTTTACTTTTTTTCCTCCCTTTTTTTTATTTTTCGCCATTTTCTCCCCAACTTAATTATGAACAACTTTATATATAAACTTTTTTCTGTAATGCCAATACCTTCAGAGTTATATATTACTTTACCGAGCGAAATCCGTGCCACAAAATCGAAATCAGTCGAGGAACAGATGTCCCTTACCCACACTAATGCACGCGACAGTGTGTCTGTGAATACGCGTCGCGACAGTGGCACGGATTTCGCTCGGTAAAGTAATATATAACTCCGAAGGTATTGGCATTACAGAAAAAAGTTTATATATATAAAGTTGTTCATAATTAAAAGAGCAACACTTTCATATTCGGGTAAAATTTAATAAAATTGAACGGTTGGGGAGAAAATTGGCGAAAAATAAAAAAAGGGAGGAACAAAAGTAAAATTTTTGCCTTTCGGAAGCAATAAATTGAAAAATATTGATGATAAAAAAAAAGTTTCGGATAAAAAAGTTAGTAAATTTAATTTAGAAGAGAAAAGATCTCTACAATTTTTTGCCTAACACTAACCGTTCTCGAGATATCGAATTAAACGCATTTTCATCGAAATGACCTTGAGCTGACCTCCCTAGATTCCCTCAAATTGGAATATAAGCTCAGAATACACCCCCCGATCGATCCTTCATAATTCCCAAACTAGGTATTTTAGTGATTATTTCTTTCGGTAATTTGACTGGACTATGACCAGCTCACGACGGACGATGCGTTTGCGAATTTCATACAAAAAAGTTTGATTAAACATAAGTCGTAGGTACTTGGATGTTATTTACTAGAATTCTCTACATACATGACTCATTGTCAGATCGCAGCTGCAATGAGCAAAACTAGTATAATATTATTATTGGTTCACAGTACACACATACATTTTATAGTTAATCGACTTATCATACCATAAATAAGTACCTATATTATGTTCTATATCAATCGCATGTAGATATTATGACGGTTCACGGCCGTAGGAGTTTCCCGTTCGTTATAACATATATAAATTTTGTATATTAGGTATCAATGTACTTTAATTACTTACAAATATAGCCTGCCCTGTACATGCCTATTATATTAAACGTATTTACATATCGCTATGGATTTCCAAGGGTACCCGTATCCTTGGACCTTGGTAATCTTGGTAATTGTATATCCTTTGGTAATCCTTGGTATCATATTATCAATACATCAAAGGGTGAACTTCTGTCATTAATATTATTAACATAATGAATGGACAAACGTTGTGTTTTGACATAGTGATACCTTTCTTAAAATACGTATAAAAATAACGAAGCAACAGGGCATAGGATTCATTAATTATTATGTAACAACCGACGAAAAAAAAAGAGAAGGATCTCAAGTCGTCGCGTACATTTTTTTTGAGTCAGTTTTTTTATTGATATTGACGTCATGTAGGATTAAACCATGTAGTAAGTAGTAGGTACTATGTAGGTATTTAGTGATTTTGATCATAAATAAATATTTTTAATCAACATTATTAACGTGATATGAAGAGGTGTTGACTGATAGGACCCGAAAATCTTAATATAGCACATTGCCTGATTACCAACTCATAGTCTGACTTTACTAAGTGTCATGAGAATTTAAATAAACTTTTCACTTTCCTGATATATGAGTATATGACATGTATGTAGTAGTACTACGGGCAAAAATACTCCACCACTACCACAGTAGGACCACCGCCGGTAATGCCACGAGTAAGACCTATCAAAAATTTTAAAAAATTTGTAAAAGTTTCAGTGAGTTCATTTAATTTTCAAAAAAAAAATTGCCTCTATATCTTCGTGGCACATTATCATGCTAATGCCAGTGATTAAAAACTTTTGCATTCTCCTTATGGCCAGCGTAAAATAAGTCATACTTACTCATAACTCATAAGTCATAACCGAGCGTAAAAATATTTTGGGAGATTTTCAATACATTATCTGTCAATATATCAAAACACTCGGAAAAGACATTTAATATTTTACTTCGTCAAATTGGCCCTTAATCTATCAAAACTGTAATCTAACTTTAGATTTCTACTTTATTTTTCTATTTACCGATATGTTCTGAGCTTTAGACCAATAATATGTATTTTAAGCTTATCTTATCATTAAAGTTAATTACCGCAAACATGACCTCTGACTAACTCTCTAATATAATATTTGCATGCCAGAAATGGCCGATTACAATGAAACTCTTCAATTTATAGGTAAATACCACCCATTATACATGTATTCATTCATGCAAATAAAGGAAATTGATTTAATGGACTTAATTCGAAAACACACCTAAACTTTATTAAGGGTTTTAGGGTTAATTAATTCTGAGACAACATCATTTTGATGGAGGTAAATTAGGAACAACATGTTGTAATGTATCTAAGTACCCTTTGCACCTTCGGGTAGAGTCTAGAGTCTAGACAATAGCCATTACCGTTGGCCTCACGCTTTGGGAGTTGGGATCAAAGTGCACAGGGAAGTAATTTTGCGCATGTCATTAGAGACTATATATTTGCAAATTTATAGCCCTACCTGTATAATATATAGGTTCTGGCTATGTTTTTGCCGTGACCAAAACTGTGAGGGATACTTTTACGAAGGTACATCTACATGTTCATAACATCATAACAATATAAAACTCGTATTAGCAAATATTATGTTGCACTGTGGAAACTCAAACATAACAGGTTTGAGCACATAAATATATTTTGTGCACGAAGTTATAACATTATCTACGGCGCGGGCGCATTGCTAGAGGAAAGGAGAAAATTATTTGGAAAAATATCATACTATAATATTATAAATCCGAAAGCGTGTTTGTTTGTTGTTTTGTTAGTTTGTCCTTCAATCACGCCGTAGTAACAGAGCTACGGATCGACGCGATTTTTTGCATGGGTATAGCTGAAGACCTGGAGAGTGACATAGGCTTTTATCTCGGAAAGCATCAGCTAGTAATTTATTAATATGCTTTCCGGAGCTATATAGACCTATGGTAGAGTCTTGACATGTCATAAACATAATGCTACAGGACGTTGGTCTACCTACATGAAATAAATGATTTTGACTTTGAATTCAAAATTCAATTTTAGTAAGATATGGTCCATATCAAATGATAATTTATTTCTCCTCTTCCCACCAAATAATCGTGGAACCAGTTACTAAGGTTTGGAATTTAGAATTTTGGGTCTACAAAGCATTTTACTTCGCTAATGTAGCGCAGCAGTTTTCTTTATCAGCATGTTCTTGATCTTCAGTTCTAAGTCTGATTCGCCTTGCCTACAGAGGTAAGGTAGCGTGACGTAACGCCTTTCCGTGCGTTCGGAAAAATGGAATAAGGGATTGAAAAATAATAAAAATTATAGCAAAGAATTAATGTGTCATAGATATATTTGCTATCGCAACTAGGTTCAAAGACACTCAGAAAGATAACCCAAAAAGACTTTATTTTAGTACCTAGTTTAAGTGCGATATTAAGATAGTGATATTCGGTACAATAATACTTCAAGATATTATATTTATCATTATACGTATCTTTATATGTAGGTGGAGTAAAAATTTATGAGGCATAGATTTTTTATGTCAGTTGTGTAAACCTAAATTCCTTAATTTATATTATTTAGAACTAGCTTTTACACGCGAAGTAGTCCGCGTGGCGCTATAGTCTATAGGTTTTAAATATCCTGCGGCAAACCTTTTTCTTTCCGGGATAAAAGGTAGCCTGTAACACTCTCCAAGTCCTCAACTATAGGCATGCAAAAAATCATGTCGATCCGTTGCTCCCAAAATACTTCAGAAAAATCTTTAAAGCTGCAGTGGTATCGCGTGGTTTAAAATAAAATCAAAATCAAACATATCTACTTATCTCGCAGTAGGTATTATTATAACTAGGAGTTATGCTTTTTATGGTTGAGCGAAGCAATGGCTGGGTCATGCTTCATGCTCGTGAACGGGTTCCACCGGCGGGAATGGGGCTACTTTATGTCTGCCCATCTTAAGATAGGAGTTAGTCGGTATGCATTTTTGGAACTTTCCTCATTGTGGAAACACTGCATATATAACATAGTATTTACTGTATTGTTTTGTTTTGAAAAGAGCAACCGCCGAGTTTCTTGCTGGTTCTTCTCGGCAGGAAGGGCATTCCGAACCAGTGGTAGAGCCAGACGATTCAAAAGCACTTGTAAAAAGTTTATTTGAATAAAAATATTTAGCTATTCTATTCTATGTTAACAAGCCTCTAATCATGTTTAGGTATTCATAATTCTGTGTCAGTCATACAACATACCAACGATTGTTACTACGAATAAGTTTCATTTTCAGCAGACTGCAGCGGAATCCGATATCGCTTTATGTGGGTTAAACTCGTTATCGGACCAGACTCGCTAATATAATAAAGTGAATTCATTTACGCACATCCAAACTATAATGTTACATTAAGCTTACCGCACACCGATGCATGCATTTCCTGTTGCTGGATTGGTCGCGTACCTATTCCACTTGGACTTTGGCTTCACTGGCTAACTGCACACACATTTGACATTTGCGAAACATTATTGGATCCAATCTCAAGACCTAATACCATTTCTAAAAGTGATTGCTGCAATGTGAGCTCTGATTGGCTGGTACTCCCAGTCAGCTGACTGAAATTCAGCCTGTGTGATTCTGAGGTGATTGCGATCGTCATACTGCAGCAAGCACTTTTAGACAAACCCACAGCTGAGTTCTTTTTAACTAATATGGTATTGTGTAGTTAGTGTTTCTGTTAGTTGGCTGGTACTCTCAGTCAGCTGATAAGTTCAGTCATTCAGAGGTGATTGCGATTGTCATACTGTAGCAATCATTTTTACACAATCTCACTGGACGCCACTTGAAGGGTGCTGTACTTTCTTGCAGGAAGCGAAAGGTTGAGTGACGTCAGTCTCGCCGCGCCGTCGTGTGATGTGATTTGCGCTCGCCTTTACAATGCATCGAAGACTGCTTGTCAAGCAATAAAATATGCTATCTCGAAGCTGCAGTAGTCTTATTTGCTGTAAATACAAACCATACCGATTCATTCATATTTTACATTAAAGTACCTACTTACTATAAGTTCAATTTTAGAATCATGAATTCTTGACCGTTCATGAAACAAGTGAAGGTCGCTCAGACTCAATTATTAGGTATTTCGTGATTAACCTCAAATAACCTTTGTTTTTTCGAATAGTAATTCGTAGTGATTCATTTTCGTATCACGCGGAAAATAAGCCACGCTTCGTCTTACGAATAAATTGCTTTTATTTATGATGTTCTTTTATCGAGAAAGAAGAAAAACTTGATTAAGAGTGGTCCCCTTAAAGGTGTTTAGGTATCTATTTAAGTAAGTAGATACATCAGTTAGGTTTTGGTATGCGGTCATAATCAAGGTGACGATTTCCGAAATGACTAATTCTGTGTGCACAGGATAAAGAGAAACCCATAAACCATAAACCAAGCTCATACTTTTCTTCTAATGAAATAATACATTGGTGGGAGGCTTTGGCCGTGGTTGGTTACCACTTAAGTTATCAAAGTCGTGCTGCCAAGTGATTTAGCATTGCGGGATGCGGCAACCAAAAACCAAAACCAAACCAAACCAAAAAGGATGGGTTTATTGTACCAGTGTACAAATCATTGCCAAGTTCGCCCCTCTACCATCTTAATTTGTTCTTCTTCTTAATCTAAAAAAGTATAGGATATATTTCGGTGAGTGTGCTCAGGAGCTCTTCGACCTTGTCCCCCCTTCACCTTTTTACCACCGCACTGCAAGACATCGGCAGGGCTTCCATCCCTATATCGTTGATATACCATCCACGCGCACGAAGCGGTTCAAGTCTTCATTTCTGATTCGCACGGCTCGGGTCTGGAACGCTCTGCCGAGATCTGTGTTTCCTAACACGTACAATTTGGGTATATTTAAAGCAAGAGTGAATAGGCATCTTCTAGGCAAACGCGTTCCACCTTAGGCCACATCATCACTTTCCATCAGGTATGATAGTGGTCAAGCGTGTGCCTATAATGTATAAAAAAAAAAATCTTACCATAATTGTGCAGCTTCAGAAAATAATAAAAAACGTTAATTACGTAAGTTGTATGCCTTCGTTTTTGGTTTTGATGACTAAACCGTAATACAATCATAAGGTCACTCAACTTTCAAGTTATTCCTTGTGCATAAGAGCAATACCTATCCAATAAGTTGATTCAGTACGTGATTAAGCCCTCCAAAGCCCAACCTTACAGGTGTTGCCAGTCCCAGTAGGTAGGTAGTAATATCCCTAATAATTTTAAAAAGGCGGAGGTGTGTTTGTTTGTTTGTCTTTCGTATTTTGAGTGATATAGGTTACTTATACTTATTATCCTAGAAAAACAAACTTTTTTTTTGGGTTTTTTCCGAATAATTGAGTTGCTTTTTGCTTTGTTGTCACAAAATTCATTTCAAAATTGGCAGCAATACTCCATGCCTGAGCAAACCTGAGCCTGGTAGAGTGTGAGGTAGTTGGTCACTTGGTCAGGCGTGTACCAAGCTATTTGGCAGCTGATTAGTCTTTGACTTCATGCATTTCTCTTACCAATACTTTATACTACAAAGTTTTAAAAAGGGATAGTTTTTATGATTTTTTTTATATAAAAATGTTCATCTTTCAGTATTATTATAAATTACCGGTGATTAAACGAAAATGTTCACAAAATTGCAAGCAAAGACTTTAAGGGCCGATTTCACCAACATAAAATAAGTCTAATAAGAGAGTTTTCATAGCCAGCTGTTCAATACAAAATCTGTCAGAACACCCAATTTGTTCTTCGGTTAAACGTCACTTGACGTTGGTGAAATTGTCACTTAGGCCCGTTTGCAGAGACGCAGGGTTAGGCTTAACCCAGGTTTAAATTTGTAATTTTGACAGAAGCTTTATACGAAATCTGTCAAAGCAGCAGCTAACTTTGGGTTAAAAGGATAACTCGGCGTTTCTGCAAGCGGGCTTTAATGTATTATCTTTTTACTTGTCAAAAGGACGAAGTGCTGTGATCTTAGTTTGCTCATTTTAATGATATAATCACTAAAGTGGCAACACCGAATGCCAACTTGGCGGTGTTCATCGGACAAGAACTGAACTGGATCCATTAACTTTTATTTGGTTTTGCTTTTTTGTTCCACCGCGACCGTTCACGTCGATGTGCCATCGTTTCGGTCTGGGAAACTACGATTTTATTGCTAATTCTGGGCCCTGAAACATATTGCTAAATGCTATACCTAATTATTAAATGAAGTTACGTTTATAAATAACTAGATTATACCCGCGGCTTCGCTCACGTTGATTGGTATATAATCAAAATCCAACTTAACGCGATTCGTATCTCCGTAAAAAGCCAACATACCAAGTTTCATGGTTATACCTAAGTTGAAAAACGACAGACTTAATAACAATCATTCACCCTTATTTAAGTCCATTGGGAGTTGAACATATAAAACTGTCAAACGCGTACTTCTTTATTTTCAATTGGAAGTCAAAATACCATGTTTGGTGGATATAACTTGAAAAGTAACTTAAAAATCTTTATCTCATAAGCCCAAAAATCAAAGTTTCATGGATATTAGAAAGAGGGTTACTCTTGGGATTGGAATTTTCAAAAATCCTTCGGGTGTGCAAAATTTCAGCCCGATCCATCCAGTGGTTAGAGCTGCGCGTTGATAGATCAGTCAGTCAGTCAGTCAGTCAGTCACCTTTGCCTTTTATATGTATTTAGAAGATTGTAAATAATAAAAAAAGTAATATCATACTAAAATAAATACTATTTATCTATGTGCCTCCAAACACGCAGTGTGCTAACATGAGTGCGACGAGCTCGTGTTTTTTCAGTTTTTGGTGGGATTTTATTTTTTCAGAGATTAGTTAAAGAAGTGCCTAGTTAGAGTTACCTAAATCATCTTTTTTTATCCTTTAGACCTACCTTAAGGTTTCTTTATTTCACAAAATATGAATATGCCTTAATTACATCTTTCTCCGTAGGTTGTTGGACGAATAAAAATATCTGTTAATTAAAGTTCTTTTAGTTAACTAATTTCCAAACAAGAAGAGTAGGTTAAATGTAAATAAAAAGGTTTTAGTAATACTTAAGTAATAGCTGAGATATTATTCTAGAACAATACGCAAAATTATATAAATAAGGATAAAGTCTGTTTACGTACCTAAGCTATTATTAGACTGATTAAAACAAGTACTTGTATTATATTTACAGAGCGTTTAATTATACGGTATCATGAGGTAGTAAGATTACCTACCACCCTAGCATCCAGTACTGGTACAAAGAACTGAAATCTTTTCTTTCCAAAAAGAAAAGTTTTGTCGAGCTCTAAGTTAATAGCAGTGGAGTGTACAGGGTTAGAAGCCAGGATATGCATTGTAATAAGTACTCTAAATATTTTCTTAGCGTAACTTTTTCAAAGGATAAAGTAATTAATCTAAGGGATAAGCATTGCCTTTCTGCCTTTATGACGTGCACATCACTGGTTTTTGTTCTTGAATACAATGCAATAAAATGCACTAATAGTGCAGGCGCATATTCTGTTCGCAAATGGAACACTCCTAGTCCTCTGTTAAACTTACTAGGAAACCTAACATGGTCGCCACGATACAGGTTACCTAGTGTGGAGACCACTAGCAAAATACGACACTGTAATAACCTTTTCGGAAAATAAAGATATTTTATTTTATTTTATTATTAGTTGCTACATCGTAGATCAGTTGGTAGATTGGGTTGGTTAAACAATGTTAAACCAATTCAGGAGGTATCTGGTGGGTGGCGACCGACTTTAATAATATGTATGTTCGGAGTGAGTTGATCTGGTTATTACCTCCTTTCATCGATGTAAGTATTCCTTTTGAGAGAATGAACTTCCTACCTTTGATACAAAGGATAACAGTTGCGTCCTAAAGTCCACTACAGATTGAATATAGGGATCTTAAGAGTATCCCATTTCTGATGCATACGATTTCGCTAGCTTCTAATAGGTTCAGAGCAAACGAGTACAACTGGAAAATAAAATTAAGTAGCTAGTGGACAGCTAAGCCTAACTTTAGGCATTAACATAAGGCTAAGCATAATAGGTATCTACTTACTTACTTGCTTATAAAATTGCAGAATATAGAGTTAGGAAAGATTAGCATCTTTTAACATTTCGATCTAGACTGTGCACAATATGGTTTCCTGCTCAGTTCAGGAAATCATTATTCAATTATTTTATGCAACCGTTACATACGGCGGGTTTTACGTAAATATAATCACTTCCACTTCTCGCCATGTTGTTAGTGTCAGCGTTACAAAATAAGCGATAGGGCTGTGAGTTGTGACTCCGGCAAACACTCTCTGGGTTGTCTGGTGGGAGGGAGGCTTTGGCCGCGGCTTGTTCCCAACCTGCAGAGTTCAAAGACGCGCCGCTAAGCGATTTAGCGTACCGGCACGTTGTAGAAACCGATTAGGGGTAATGATTCAATTAAAACTGCCATACTCAAGAGTGAAGTTTCCATTTTCCAATGGAAATCCGCATTCCAATGGGTGATAAGATTACCATTGTCCTTATTGCTGTTTTAAGCTTCAAACTCAAAATTTATGTTAAAAGAGGACTGGAAAGACAATAAGTAGGAACCTGCTTACTTCAGAATACTGAACACATAACCCATCATTGGCTCACTAATGACCGCAGGTCTCCTCTCAGAGAAGGTTTGTAGTAGACCATAGTCCACCACGCTGGCCCAATGCGAATTGGCAGACTTCACACGCCTTTGAGAACATTACGAAGAACTCTCAGGTGTGCAGGTTTCCTCACGATGTTTTCCTTCACCGTTGAAGCTTGTGATATTTAATTTTTAAACGCACTTAACTTAGAAAAGCCAGAGGTGCCCGGGATCGAACCTGCGACCCCCGAATAGGAGACCGCAGCACTAACCCCTAGGTTATCACTGCTTACATAATTATTACGTAACACAAAAGGTAGGGTAGGGAGTACAGTACCCGGCGATATATATTGCAATTTGCACATATATTTATATTGCAATATATATCGCCGGGTACTGTAACTATTGTTGAGTTATTAAAGAGTTAGAATAGAGCAATGTTTCCAGTTTCCACAATAAGGCTTCTCCCGATACACTGCAATTGAGGTGACAGCAGTATTACATGCAGCAGTAAATTACAATGAGCACCAAGTTGAACATTTTTGTCTTCTCTGTGTGGTCAAAATGTTCTCGAGTAAATAAATAATAATTATAAAATAGGCGCGGCGGGCCTCAACGCGTTCAAGGCACAGTAGCACAGTGTGGTTAGTCCGAGTTTTAATTCGTTTGATCGTAATAGTTAACTATGACATTAGCATCAAAGTAAAATGAACCATAATAGAATAGATTTATAGTCAAAAATTCAATACAGACGATTTAAATTTGGAGCGTTTCCGTTACGTAAACGAAACTTTCTTTTAAGAATACTAGCTGACCCAACAAACTTCGTACCGCCAACAAAAATATTTAGGGGGTGGGTCACCCTTATCATTTAGGGGTATGAAAAATAGATGTTGGCCGATTCTCAGACCTACCCGATATGCACACAAAATTTCATAAAAATCGGTCCAGCCGTTTCGGAGGAGTTTGGTAATAAACACAGCGACATGAGAATTTTATATATTAGACATACACGAAATTGAGCTCTAAACTAGCGGCACGCTATGATGGCCGGTTTGACACATTACAATAGTGATGTGGAATGTCAATTTATTCTCGAACAAAAAACAATTAAGTTTTGTTTTTGTACCTGATTAAATAGGTTTAATAAAACAAAAATGTATATGTTTATTTAATTTATTTGAACGAACTGAATATTTGAATGAAAATGAATATACATACTTTATATGCACACAAGAAACATATGAATACAAAAGATACCAAAAAAGGTGCCACAAAAGGCCATAATTAATCAGATTCGTCCATACTACTATTTTCACTGTCGTCACTGCTATCATCACCTACATTAATAATTATATGTTCGTTTTCTATAATATTATCTATTTTCACATCTCTTTCATAATCTTCCCTTATTAATTTAACAGTTCTATTCACAACCTTTTCCCAGTCTCCTTTAGTCACATATTCACAAGCTTCTTCTAATAATTTTAGCATTTTTTTTGTGGTAAATGGGGGTTCTGTATTGTGTCTTGCAGCATATCCCTTAATTTGAGCCCACACCAACTCAATCGCATTATACTCACAATGGTAAGGCGGTAACCGTATAACTCTGTGCCCATGTTCTAATGCTATTTCGTCAATGACGTATCGGATCTTGGTTGGTTTGTTTTCTTTTAAAAGACGTACTAATTCCGCTTTTAACATATTCATGTTTGCATCTACGCCATTTTTACGAAGCCATGCGACGATATCAGCTTTCTTTTGGGATTGGGCAGGTGGCTTGTCAATTTGCATCGAGTGGTATGGGGCGTTGTCCATAATTATAATAGATGGTTCAGGGAGGCTACACAACATTGAGGTAAACCATTCAGTAAACTTTTCTCCATTCATGTCTTCATGATAGTCTCCAGTGGTTTTTGACGCAAAAGCCATGAGAGAACCTTCGACAAACCCGTTGATGGTTCCGGCGTGACAAATTATAAGTCGCGATCCTTTTCCTACAGGAACTTTGGAAGTAGATGCTGCTGTGTCATCGTTCCAAGAACGGCCTACAGTATGGTTAGCATTAAGCCATGTTTCATCCAAGAACACAACATTTTGCCAATTTTTGATTTCTTTCACTTGCCGTAAAAAAGTATACCTTGCCATCGCTATATCAAATCTTTCCATCAATATTTTGCGTTTGTTACATTTTTTGTATCGAAATCCAATGGTCTTCAAAATCTTCGTTAAAGAACTTTCCCCACCGAAGAATAATCCAGCTTCCTTCAGTGAATGCACCAACTTTTTTCTTGTTGGATACTCCTTCTGTAAATAGTAGCCGTAAACATGTCTTCGGATAGCATCGGCATCAAAGCTATCGATGCCTACGACTGGTTTTGCTCGTTTTCTCTTTTTTGGTGTGTGAAGTTTATTTTCTTCTGTGCCAGTCTCGCCATATTTTTTTTAGTTATCCGTCTAACAGTTCGTTGTCCAATATTAAGCGCATCAGCTACGCGTTCAACCACTGACGTTATAGGTAAAATTGGCCCTCCATTTTGAGCTTCACGATCGAAATAGTTACGAAGGCGTATTACGAACTCACGTGTCTGACTATTTAGAACAGTTCTCTGCGTACGTTCGTTCATATCGACGAAATCCACAACAAAGGGCTTGAACAGAGTCCAAATTAACGAGCAAGGGTCAACAGTAATGCAGTATCAATATTTGAAATCCAAAGCCAGGTCAAAACTATATCACAATCGCATTGCACTGACAGTTTATACTTTTCGAAGCAACGTCAATTCGAAACTGCTTTGTTTTGCATTGAGCATTGACGCGAGTTTGCCGGAGGTAGTAGTTGTGCTAGCCAGCGATCCTATGTGACGATCGTATTAGATTCCATTTTTAAAAAATTTCAATTTAGAAAACCAAATGCCGAGTTGTGGTATATATCATATAAAAATAAAAATTTTACCTTTTGTATGAAACAGCTGATATTTTTTTGCGATTTCAGAGGTTTGTCCACATAGTGAAAATTGTTCATATTCACAAGTACATTCACCCCTTAAATGGTGCAAACTGATTTTTCTACACTTGTATACATTTTAGAAATCAATTTAATAAATAAATTTTGAGTCCTAAACCTAAAACTACATTCGATAAAATTTATGAATCTCTGCACATCACTATCGTCAATAAAGTAATACAATTATTTCCTTCAAAGTCGTTATCAATTAATACGGAACTTCATGAGCGGACAAACGTCAAACCGGCCATCATAGCGTGCCGCTAGTGTAACTCAATACTGTTATGGTTTATTTTACTTTGATGGTAATGTCACAGTTTACTATTCATAGTTAACTATCCAATCTTGTACTAACCCTACAGAATCCTACTTATTACCTTTATGTGAATGTGTGTTTGTTTCTTGCTTTGTTGACAAAGTAAGAATTTACTTATCTACTGGGCCGGGGTAAAAGGTTTTGTCAATTAAGTTGCATACGATGTTTTATTAATATACCTATCATGTACCTACGTGCAACAAAAGGCACATCTAAAATTGACTGCGAAATTGTGTTAGAGAAACAACATAATCAATTATTATTGGAGTAAATTCTTGTTGGGTGCGTTGTTTGGTAAATTATGCTCGTGTATGTTTTCAGTGAGTGTTTTTGTTACGTAAAGCCTACGATACGCTGCGTATCTTTACGAGCCTTTGTCTCGATTGCTGCCAAGCGTAGTGCTCGAGTACACTCGCCAGCAATATAACAACTTGATAAATAAAATTGGTACTGACTGGCTTTGTGTAAAAAATCCAACACATCGCGAGTTGCGCAAAGTGCGTAGTCATGGAAACTGTTAAACGAGTAAAAATCTTGGTAAATTCGGAATCGGTTTGTGTCGGTCATAGCTTTGGGATTGGTAATTCGGAAATATTCTATCATCTATGCCATGGATGATAGAATATTTCTAGATATATAGATTCTATGGTGTCGGTGTTCCTACAAGACAAAATCCATTTTCCGGAAATATTACGCTACGAGCTGATGCCCTGATGCTGAGACTGAGCCCGCGACATCCGCCGCGTGGATTTAATTTTTAAAATCCCTCGGGAACTCTTTGATTTCCCGGGCTAAAAAAGAGCCTATGTTACTTTCCAGGTCCTCAACTATACTCGTGCAAAAAATCACGTAGATCCGTGGCTCTCTTGCAGTGGGATTGAAGGACAAATCAACAAACAAACACACTTTCGCATTTATAATATTAGTATGATTAATGCATCGAGTTCTTACTGTTACTGTCGAGTTTAATCATAATGAAGGATTTGCGTATGTATGTGTATATGTCGTAACTCGTATAATACGTATATGACACTTAATAATTGCTAGAACGATTGCGAAAAACTGCATCATTTTTTTTTTAAGAATAGTAGCCAAGCTGTACTTGACTAATATTTTGTTCTCCCCTTCAAATAAGAGGAAGGTTTGTGTCAAGAGTGGGTACGGCAATAGTGCAACCGGTGGGGATCGAACCGCGTCGCTCGATCTTTCAAGTTTCAGTCTTCTTTAATTCCATAATTATTTAAGCCTCAATAGCTCTCAATAGCCATTGAGGGAGCAATCCTTACTAATATTATAAATTCAAAAGTGTGTTTGTTTGTTGGTTTTTTGGTTTGTTGGTTTGTCCTTCAATCACGCCGCTACAGGGCTACTGATTGACGTGATTTTTTGCATGGGTATAGTTGAGAAAATACCTCAGTGCCTGAAGACTAAAGTGTTCGAACAGTGCGTGTTGCCAGTGATGACTTATGGATCCGAGACATGGTCGCTAACTGTGGGCCTCGTAAGAAGGCTCAGAGTCACTCAGCGAGCGATGGAGAGAGCTATGCTTGGGGTATCCCTGCGAGATCAAATCAGAAATGAAGAGATCCGCAGAAGAACTAAAGTCACCGACATAGCTCAGCGAGTCGCGAAACTGAAGTGGAAATGGGCGGGGCACATAGTTCGAAGAGCTGATGGTCGTTGGGGTCCCAAGGTGTTGGAGTGGCGACCCCGCACCGGTAAACGCAGTGTTGGCAGACCCCCCGCTAGGTGGACCGACGGCATCAAACGAGTCGCAGGGAGCAGCTGGATTCAGGCGGCGCAAGACCGAAGCCTGTGGAGGTCAATGCAGGAGACCTATGTCCAGCAGTGGACATCTAAAGGTTGATAATGATGATGATAGTTGAGAACCTGGAGAGTGGTATAGGCTACTTTTTATCCCGGAAAATTAAAGAGTTCCCGAGGGATTTTAAAAACAATCCACGCGGACGAAGTCGCGGGCATCAGCTAGTAAGTTATAGAGCTTTAGAGTTTCCTGTTAGACAGAGAGAGCGCTACTGAAGTGTGATGTCACAATTCAGCAGCTCCATAAGCGCTCCGTAGAAAATTTCGTTTTAGAAAGAGGCAAATACAGTCACAGTACAATAGCTTATAATTCCGAGCATAGTAAAGACACAGTAAATATATTTAAAAAAAAAAAAAAAGAGAAATGGCATTGTGATATATATAATATTTAAAAATGTTATTTTAAATAAATAAAAATATCAGTCAAATACCCAAGTGTAGCTTATACTAATTTTATTTACGCTCTAAGATTTTCGTTCACGACAGTACACTCGTCGTTGGCACTAAAAAATTATATCGCGTCACCCGGTAGCGGGTCACTCGCCGACGCGATACGCTCAATACACGCATTGCTTATGAATTTATGAATTTTATACTGTGTCAACTAGCATGTTTACGGAAGGTTCCTTATAAGCGTAATAAGGTTTTGCAAATGAATATTAAACGAACAAACATTGACACAAGTTGTGCACTAGCGAGCGATATACATAATATTAAAAAAGCAGAGTTCGAGATTGTAGTTTGAATGCAGACTAACTAGAAACTGCCGACTCAACTGCACACTTAAAGCGAGCGACCCGATCCATCTTAAAGTCCCTCAGTGCCTATAGAAAGGGCTATGTTAGGTAAGGAAGTTCACCGAACCAAGGCGACTGATATACCAAACGATTAGCAAATTGAAGTAGGAATGGACATTGGACAGGCCATGTTGGAGCGATGGCTGGATCACGGCTCACTGCTGATAGGCCTAGGGTTTAATGCAAATTGGCAGACTTATTTCCATACCTTTGTGGCTTAGAGAACAATATGGTGAACAGCTAGATTTTCTGGCGATGTTTCCCTTCAACGTTGAAGCATTTGATAGGTAATTAATTGCCACTTGGCTATCGCTTTTCTCTACTAACTTAACATAGATTCAAAGCATTGGCTTGGAATCTGCAAGATGGTCAACCGATCAGACGGCGATGCTCAGTGCTCACACCGTACTTACTTGTCAAACAACAGCAATAGGCCTCCAGGGCTGTAGTTCGTGAGAGCCTTTACATTGTGGTCACTCCGCAATAATTAGAAAGTCACGTTTTCAAGGGTAGCCTAAAGGAAAAAAAAGAAAACCAAACAATTTGCATTTCGCTTGGCAGCAAAAACCGGTTGTTCCGTATTTATTTATGGAATTAGTTGTTGAAGGGCATATTTGTTAGGTTCCAGAGAAACGAACGAATACTCGCATATAATGCAACAGAATCGTTTGAGTGCACTCCGATAGAGTTTTAGGGGGGTCTACCAACGCTGCGCCTCCTGATGCGAGGACACCATTCCAGTACCTTGGGAAACCAACGCCTATCTTTTTTTTAAAAGAAATAAATATATAGACTAGTGCTTGATTGCAATCTCACCTGATGGTAGGTGAAGATGCAGCCTAAGATGGAGCGCACTTGCCTAGAAGATGCCTATTCAAAGGTACCCAAGTTATAGTTAGTTGGAAAAACGGAAGCCAGAATGGCATTCCAAATTTTTTCATGGTTCTTCGAGTCATGTGTACAGACTACAGATACACTACTGGCTTTGTGACTCGATGAGCTATGACGGTATTTCTGGTTCTACTATGGATCTCTTCTCTACCTACAATATCTCCTCTCTTCATCCCGCAGGGAAACTCCGAGCATAAGTCACGCCATCGTCCGTCGTCCGTTGAGCGACCCTGAGCCTTCTTATGAGGCCTATAGTAAGACCTATTCTATTAATAGTATTCCTTTATTATTTCCCAAAGTTCCTCATGTAGCACAACTAGTTTAGTTACTCCGCGATGGATCTTACACGTTATCAAATCGCTGTTAGCTGTACAAATATTAGATAATGACTGTTAAGTGTTATCACACCCAGCAGCAATAATTATTATTATCACTGTACCAACACTGCGCCTCGTATTTGCTTTCTTGTGCTTGATATGTGACTGATAGGAGCGAGGATTGACACGCCAACATAAAAGCGGGTTTTAAGTTATTTGTATGTACTTTTTCAAAATTATCTTTATAATATCTTCGTTGTCATCTCGACTGCTGCATGATTGTCTAAAATACATGAAAAAGGAGTCGAAATAAAATTTTATTTTTTTACCCTGGCATGTGGTGTGTCATTGTCTAGAGCTCAATATGTGGAGTTCAAATATATTTTTAATTATTTTTTAGCTTCAAAAATGAAGAAATGGGGGGCCTTCAAAGTTCTGACCAAAACAAACGAGCATTTTTCCCCATATGCTAATTTTATGTACGGAACCCTAAAAGAGCGAGGCTGGACTCGCACTTGGCCGAATTTTAGACAATCCCACAGCAGAACGGACGTCCAATACCTAATGGATATACCTACTTAGCAATTGTCCCTGCCTCGTGGGTCTAGTGGGTTAGCATGACGTTCGACTGCGGATGGCGAGGTCCTAAGTTTGATTCCCACGTCGGGCCAAAACTAGTTATTGAGTTTTTCTGACTAGAAATTCTCATCACTAGCCCGAGGGGCAGTTGGCGGTGTGTCAGTTCGGAGAACAGGCGTCGGTCCTGCATCTGATCTCAGGCCGCCTCGGATTTCCGTCCCCGCAACTATGACATTGTGTTTGCGCATACACTTGTTCACTAGTTTATTTGAATAAAAAACATTTCTATTCTATTCTATTCTATACTATTATTTTTCCGAAGTTGGCTGCCGGGGCCAAATTCGGTTATGACTACAAAATTATCCAGTGTAGATTTAGTCACAAAATAATTCGCCACCTTTGGCTTCAGCTTGGTAGTAGGTATTAACAGGGTTTAATAATAATAAAAATTATGTTTATCTAGTAGCGTACCCATTACCTACCGCGGCCTATTTATTTAATAGGTAAGCTATATACTTCCTTCCTAATTTACTTAAAAATTGTGATATGGTGCCTATTTAATGTGTTGTTTTAACTTTTAATTAAAACTGTTCATTAATATGAGTCCCAGATTCGAGATATAAACATCCGCTTTGTATAGGGTTGTCTGTCATCCATTTGGGTATTTGACTGATATTTTTTATTTATTTAAAATAACGTTTTTAAAATATAACACAATGCCATTTCTCTTTTTTAAATATCTTTACTAGTCTCGGAATTATAAGCCGTTTTAGTGCTACTGTATCTGTCTCTTTCTAAAACGAAATTTTCTATGGAGTGTGTATGGAGCTGTTGAATTGTGACATCACCATTCACTTTAGCGCTCTCTCTGTCTAACAGGAAACTTTAAAAATCTATAACTTATTTGTTTTTGGACCGATTTATTTTCTGTTTTTACAAATGTTATTCTTACATGTTACATTTTCGATTATAAATAATGAATATCAACATTTTGAATACAGTCAAATACCCAATTACATTTCAAAGTATCACTATAACGTATGTGGTGGTATACTACAAAAATTTCAAAAACATGAGAGCGCTTAGAATATCACTAGATGAATTATGTTTTTATATGCCCCGTATAATCCTACATAGCGAAATTGTGCCCATCGTTGCTACTGAAGTTCTAGTCTAATACAACGATTATAATAATGTAGTAATTAAATAATGTGTAACAGTGCTTATATTATAAATTATGAAACCATTTATAGTTTCACGCTGCAGATTGCATTGCATTGGTGCAGTGCTGATGCCGTTGCGCCGAGGCGCCAAACTTTGTCGCTGCTGCTTTTGCCTTTACAGCTTTATATTAATAGAATATATGGCAAATTGACAACCCTGCGTTGCATAAAATTGCGCCGATATAGTTAAAAAATTTGATCTCGGATTTAAAACTGTATTTACAGAGAATAAAGCTGATATTAGCACTACAACTTTTGGAGTGGGTTTCTTTTAATATGTTTAGGTACTGCCAAGGCCGCCTTATCTGGGTGTCGGGTTACTAGAGTGGCCGACACAGCTCCAGGAATTGAAATTCTACGCCTAATAAAATGTATCAGTAAGCGGTTTGGTACAAACAACGTTTTGTATCGGGCTTGCGCAATATGAGAAGCATGTTTTTCTTTTAGGAAGGTAGTTAGGTATGTACTAAGTATTGTAACTTTCTAATGCAACTAGCTGAATGAGTCCTTTTTTTAAAGTGTATAGTTGTATACCTAGGTAGGTACACTTGAAGGTTTCCGAATACATTTTTAAATAGGTAGACCGTACTTGAAAAATTACGGAAATAGGAGTTAAGTCCTTCCACCACCTAAAACTGACATAGTGGTAACCATACATACGTTAAACTTTACCACGTATGTCATTTATTAAGTAATAGTGGTCAATACTTTAACGGTTAAAGTATTGACCTCTAGTTTTTGCCGTAACTTTAATCCGCGAAGTACCTACCTACTTACGTTAAGGTTGTAAAAATCTCGCGAGAACCCTTTGTTTTCCAGATTTATATAAAAAGTAGCTTGGCAAACTTTAGGTCCTCGACTATAGGTAGGTACCCATGCTGCCCATGCAAAAAGTCACGTCGTCGATCCGTTGCTAAGTGATTGAAAGACAAAATAATCAAAGCACTTGCGCATTTATTATAAAATGATAAATCAGGATCGAGGGGCAAGTAAGTGGTGATAAAAAAAATGTATTCGGATGGGACTGTCGATATTTTGTAGCCCTAGTTTTAATACCCCGACTAAGGCAGGAGGCAAAGCCAAAATGGTAATGATTTTAGCAGTCTATTGTATGTTCGTATGTTCCTACGTAGCACCAAAACTAGTTACTGAGTCGATTTTGATGAATGAGGTGTCAATCCCTAGCTCCCTCAGGAATGGTCTCAGGTCGGCCATGGTTACCTTGCGAGAGGCCAGACTTGAAAGTCAGCACCAGTTATGTGTCAACTACATTTTCCATGCGCAGTAACTTTTTTCAATTTATGACAAGACTAGCTGATTCCCGCAACTTCGTCCGCCTGGATTTAATTTTAGAAATCACCCTAGAACTCTTCGATTTTGCTGGATAAAAAGCCTATGTGACTCTCCATGTTCTCAACTATACCCATGCAAAAAATCACGTAGATCCGTGGCTCTGTTGCGGGCTGCGGCGTGATTGAATGACAATCCAACAAACAAACACACTTTCGCATTTATAATATTAGTACGATAGTCCTTACCTGATGGTAATTGACGAATGACGGTTTAAGATGTTAAAGGTCTAGACATGATGAGACAGAGTTCGGCACATGTTCAGTTTTCAAGCATATGGAATATTTTTATACCTTTTTAGGGTTCCGTACCAAAATGGTAAAAATAGAACCCTTATGGTGAGACTTTCTCCGTCCGTCCGTCCGTCCGCGAAAATTATCCCCCTTTTTTAATCAAACTAAAATAATTTTCGCGTTGCTTTTATTTTTCCTGTAAAATATACATAAACCTCTATTGACCATAATTATTTCAGATTTTTCGATTGGTAAACTTCGGAGATAGGGGGGGGGGGGGGGGGGGGACGGTATTTTTTTCGACATTTTGGCCGATTACTCAAAAACTATTATATAAAGAAATAAATAAAAAACTGTTTTAGAATGCACAAGTAAAGGCCTTTCATATGATACCCCACTCGGTATAGTTATCTTACTTTGAAATTTAAAACCCCCGATTTTCCCCCTTTTTTAATAAAACTAAAAATAATTTTCGATTTTTCTTTATTCCAATGATGTTGGGCTACTATTATATACAACTATTCCAACATGTCGATAGCTTTAATAGTTACTAAAATAATCGACTGTGACAGACGGACGGAGAAAGTTGCACCATAAGGGTTCCATTTTTACCATTTTGGTACGGAACCCTAAAAATAAATGTCAACACCACAGCAAGAGGTCTTTGACAAGTCACATGGTTGCGAGTCTACGTACTTGTAACCTTGCACAGCGCTTTACTTGTCAGAGCTGACTTGTGCTATTGCTAATGGACACTTACCTATTGCTTTTGTTCATTCCCGTCATCAAGTCAGTTCGTAGTTGAGGGCAATCAAGTAGCTCCCTGCCTACGTCGATTTTATTTACTTAAGGTGGATTATACGAGTCTGCCCGCGAAATTCAAATTTAATTTGGTTTTTCCCATTTTGTAAACTAATACGACAAAGTAGGCTTAAGGCCTTCTAATTCCGCCAGTGGAATTATCATCTTCACAGGTTTACATAAAAATCTTTACTTGAAAGTGACCAGTTTAAGAAATTAATCAAAATACTGAGTTGGACGTGAGTTACTCACAAATTAGTCGATATTTTTTGATTAATTTCTTAAACTGGTCACTTTCAAGTAAAGATTTTTATGTAAACCTGTGAAGATGATAATTCTACTGGCGCAATTAGAATGCCATTAGTCTAGTTTGTCGTATTAGTTTACAAATTGCGAAAACCAAATTAAATTTGAATTTCGCGGGCAAACCCGTATAATCATCCTTAAGATCCAGTGATGTCCACGGTGAAGAAAAACCTTTTATGATTTTTCAATTGGTTAGATAACTGCAACGTGTCGATAAAATCTGTCCCTGACAATTGCTTACACTGACTAAGTATCATTCAATTAACCAATTTCTAATTTCGGCGCTGACGGGTAGTTGGACCATAGCTGTAAAACCACAGAGTAACGAAGGTAAGGTTCACGGTCGTCACACTCAGGCTCTCGTTCGTTCTCCTAGATATGGGGTTCGAATCCCTTCGACCTCACATTTTTGAAAAGTAGGTATTCAAAAATTATTTTCATCTACGTTATTATATTTTTTCCCCTGAAAAAAAAAGAGTGTTATAAGTATGACGTGTGCATCTATGTGTCTGTTTGTTCCCTCGTAGCAACCTACCCAGTGGACCGATTTTTATGCGGTTTTTTTCGGTTTGAAAGCTAACGTAATCGAGGTAGGTTCATCAGGTTATTTCCTACTTGATTAGAGGGTCTTATAATTTCTTCAAGGACTTTCAGTGGTGCGATTGATTTGATACTTGTTATACTGTTACTTCGGCTTATGCCCAAGGTATGGTAACCTTGAGATGATGCTGCAGCATCAAGTAGTCTGCGGGATACCCAACTAACTCCTCAGCGACTTACAGCAGATGTACCGTGTTTGGACTCATTAGAATGGTCTCAATGTGTAGATGTTAGATAGATGATGATCGAGGATGAGGATCTAATGATGGAGCAGAAAACTGGGTAACAGGATGTCAGGTGGGTATCTCGTACATAATCCGGCTGTAGATTCAAATGTCGGGGGTGTTTTAAATTTTCAGTTTACACTTGTTCGGTTTTATAATATTATATCTGTGCTTCGATCTAGCGGGCCCCCCTTGAATTGATTGATGAAATTTGATGAAACCGAAACTTATAGTTTTCAATGTACCGCGTGAATTTAATGAGCAAATCATTTATACCTTCACCAAAACGCTGGTAATCGCCTCTAAAATCGGCGTCAATCCAGCGGGGCCCTTTTTGTTTTGAGGCCGACTGATTTGAGATATAGGTATACCTAACGAACTCTTTCAATGTACCTTTAGAATTATGCATTCAAATCAGAAAATCTTTGATAGCACCGGAGAAATTCAATCCGAAAGTTTTTTCAAGCCAGCAGCGGGGCCCTTTTTATCCTTAATAGATAGGTGTACAAATGTTATACCAAATAAAAGCTTATTCAATCATTCTTTCAGTTTTCGGGAATTTTCAAAATTTAACAACTATTTAATAATAACTTTGGAAAAAGAAAATGACTAAGTACAAGCAGCATATACGGCAAGGACGTTAAAATATGGACGCTTCTTCGCTCAAAGATTTTCTGATTTGAATGCATAATTCTAAAGGTACATTGAAAGACTTACTACTACTTTTTTACTTAGGTACTTTGGTTAGGTATATATCTCAAATCTGTCGGCCTCAAAACAAATTACTACGAAACCCTAAAAAGGGCCCCGCTGGATTGACGCCGATTTTAGAGGCGATTTCCAGCGTTTTGGTGAAGGTACATTGGATTTGCTCATGAAATTCACGAGGTAGGTACATTGAAAACTCTATACGTTCCCAACGGTTTCATCAAATTCCATCAATCTATTCAAGGGGGGCCCGCTAGATTGAAGCTCACATCTGACTGTTGTATGTATTTGATACTTCATACTTACCAAGTAAATTAAAGCTAGGTTGATATTTAAGCAACATAAAATGATAAAAAGGAAGTGGGAGGACGCGCGACGTGCGAATGGAAAACAAAAATAAAAAGAAAAATGTAACATATTTTGGCTATAATTCAATAAAAATGCAGATGGAAATAAGGAAAACTTACAAGAGAATGTCATAAACAAGCTTTAGACTTATTTTTTCGTCTGTAAGTATAAAAAGTAAAGTCAAGTTTTTGGAAGATTAAATTACAAAATGGAATTAAATAAAAAAAATTAAATACTTAATCACGACTGATATCTAACTAAAGTATTTAAAGTAACACTTTTTATATTAAATGACTGAATAATTATATTACTAACATTAAGTTACAAGTAATCGTACTTGAAAACGAACAATTAGATCGTTTTAAATACAAAAGAAATTAAATAAATCAGCTTTGATTGTTTAATAATTCGTAATGAACTGATAATAAATAATATTCGCGAGCTTTATGAAAAAACGCTTAAAACTAAATCTTAACATTAGGTACAAAATTATTTTCTGTGGTCACCATGCGATTGAGAAAAACTGAAACTAAATAGAAAAATACTTCAAGAAAACAAAATAATACCACCATCTCGGTTTTGTCTGCTTATAAGTTAACAAAGAAAAACCATTATGGTTCAAAATATGTTTTTATTCATTGTACAAAAGTCTTAGATCTGACATGTAAAAAATACTTTACTTGAGGCGCTGGGGTCAGGAGAAATACTTCCTTTGCAGAAGACAAGACTCGAAAGCGTATCTGGCTGGTTCTATCAGAATTTCTCCTAATGAAACAATTGGTCCCTCATAATTATCATTAATTTGTTATATAAATATTATAAAATATCACACTTTAAATTCAAAAACTATTCTACGTCGAAACAAATCACTTAGCTCTGTCATATGACCATATGGTCATAGTAAAAAAAGAAATAACTGTGACAATTTGAATATTATATTCAAAGAGGGGCAATAAATAATAAAAAAAATCAATATCTCGATGTTCTGTCAAAGTTCTAAAGTCTTAACTGTGCCAATTTGAATATTATATTCAAAGAAACAATAAATAAAAATCAATTATCTCGATCAACTAAAAATTAAATCGCTGCTTTGGAAGAATACTGTATTATTACAAAATACCACAATTTCAAGTTAGTTAGACTATGCGACGAAGAATGATCCAAATTATACATACTCAGTAAAGATCAAAATAATAAATTTTCTTTGTTTTTATTTAATTTTCACCAATAAAAGTGCTATAGGTCAAAAGTTATAACAGTTTTAAATAATAGTAAAATTCAATCAGCTCCTTTGAAAAAAATAGCATTTTTGAGTTGCAACAGTATTCTTCCAAAGCAGCGAAATATCCATTTATCTGTTAAATGTAAAAGGCACTCATGGAGGGCCGCGGCGGGCGCGGCGTGGAAGCGCGGGGAGGGGGCCGCGCCGCGCGACCCCTGTCGACATGCTTCACAATATAATATTGTCGTCACTATATATTTATACAATACAGGTATTTCGGTGTACGGAGTCTCGGGAGATCGACGGGCTTATTCTCGGATATCTGTCATTTTTTGCGTGCGTTCGAGCGCGATCTCGTCAAGCGCTGGAGCGAGAGAGATTCAAGCGCGTTCGCGAGGACGAAAAAAACAATCACCAAAACTTCAAAACTGGTTTGAGCTCGCCGCGCTCGCTCCACGCAAAAAGGAAAAATCCTCGCAGACGTGCCGCAGGAGGCGGCGCGCCGCAGGATCCTTCCGATGCCTCTCAAACGAGCTTCGGATTGTAGATACGACTAGTGGCGGCCCCAGCCTGGCGGGATGACACTGACAGCAGCACAGAGGTGTCGAGTCTCGTGTTCGTAAGCCCGTCTCTCCCGAGCCCCGTCGGCGTCGACCGATTCCGTCTTGTGCACGCAGGCGAGTGGAATCAGCCGACTGAGGTCTGCAACGAGCACCGTCCCGTCGACGCGTGCCTCGTCCGTGTGCGGTGTGGCATCGCAGCTGCTAGCTACATAATAATAATTAAAGTTAAAGAGACTCGAAATAAATAATAAATTATTATCTTATATCCTTAAACATAGATCACGAGCGCCTTCTCGCGGTACGGTACCGAGCGCGGATAGGCAGTATGAAATAAATAAAATGTACTATACGCTAACTTTACAAAGGCCACCGCTCGGCGGAGGATCGCATCGGGAAGACTTCCGCGAGCTTCACAATAAATATCTAATATAAGGTGTCATTTACAAGTGCGTGCCGATAACTAAAAAGATGTATAACTACTATATTCACACCGCAAACTTTCGAGACGCCAGTGTACACTTGTAACTTTACAACATTTCAAGGCGCAGCAGGAGCATCGGTAACTGGAGATCATTCGTTGAGCGGGTGAGGGCGCGAGGCGCGTCGAGCGGGGCGGCGCGCGGCCGCGGGCTGGAAGACGTCGAGTAGGCACGAAGGTGACGGACGATCCTTATACGCTACGCTCGGTTGGTTGACTTAGGACTAGGCGATCACTCGTGCTTAGGCGATCACGAGGTCGCCGAACGCGGAAGAGAGGCGGTTGAAGACGGGCAGCCGCTCCTCCTCCAGCTCGGGCGAGTGCGTGCGGCGGAACGCGAAGGAGGTGGCGTGTGCGGGCGGCGACAGCGCGGGCGGGGAGTGCGGCGCCAGCGGGGACTGCGGAGTCAGCGGCGAGTGCGGCGACCTGGGCGAGCGGGAGCCGTCGCTCATGTAGGACGCGAGGGAGCCGCCCGACGACAGCGACGCCAGCGACCCGCCCGGCGAGGGCGGCTCGCGACGTCTCGCCTCCTCGGCGTTGTGCACGAAGTGGCAGCGCGGCCCGTAGGGACAGAAGCCGACGGAGTGGAAGGTGCGGCAGAGCTCAGTCTTGTATTTCGGATGGCGCTGAAGGTTTCGGAGCTCGCGCACGCCGTGTGCGAACTGACATTTGTCG
Source organism: Oeneis ivallda (assembly GCA_029955525.1). Lineage (NCBI taxonomy): Eukaryota > Metazoa > Arthropoda > Insecta > Lepidoptera > Nymphalidae > Oeneis > Oeneis ivallda. Next base: position 12,514,893 of record JARPMR010000018.1, on the reverse strand, counting down.
CCGTATTTGCAAACACCGGCTTCTTCGAACGGTCGGCAGAGTTCGGTCTTGTACCGGCTGGTGGCGGGCGGGGGAGGTGCGGGGTCACTGGTGGTGCGTTCGAGGCGGCGGTGGCCGAGGCTCGATAGGAGGCCGGCGAGGGCTCGCTGTGCTGGCACGGACGCTGCTCGCGCTAGGACGGGATGCTGCTCCCAACCGACGCCGGCGGAAATGTTGGTCGCGCCGACTGGACCGAGCGCGCTGCTCAGTGTGCCGTTCATCGTCTGCACTGGGCGAGTTTGGTTCTGAAATAGAAAGAAAACAAATATTAAATTTTATTTTATTAAACACTTTTACAGTTATTAAATACACACATCAAAAGTGTCTAGGGATCAACATATATTTTTGCAATAACTTTTCTCCTGATTGATATTAATTAAAATTTTCTTTAAGGATTCATCAAATAAAGTGTTTTCGTTTGTCACAGTAACGATAAACCAAGTCACCTTTGCATTAATAAAGAAATTTGCCATTTTCCTAATAAAGGGATTTTTGACATTTGAACCACTAACATTAAAGTTCGAAAAAAAGACTGAAATAACAGTTTTCTTTAAAATTTTATTGGGTAACTTAAACAATTAATAATCCGTGTTTCTACCGCGAACACTAACAACACAAGAACATCGGTTTGGCATACTCAAAATGAGTTCATCCAAATCACGCTGTGGAATGGCCGCCCATGTTCGTTGCAACAACAAAAAAAGGTCTTCTTGCCACTGGATACCCTCCATATTCGGCAGAGCTCTTCTCTGTAGCATATCCCATGCATGCTCAATCGGGTTCAAGTCTGGCGACTGAGCAGGCCAGGGCAGGACATTGATGTTAGCTGCGGCGAGAGTCTGTCTTACAACTCTTGCGGTGTGCGGTCGTGCATTATCATGCATTAACTGAAATAAGGGACCGATTTGCACTTGTAGAGGAACGATGACGTCTGATACAATCGTCTCAGCATAAATTTGAGCGTTGAGGTTGCCTCTGATCCAAATCAACTCAGTTCTTCCGCCGATCCAAATACCCGCCCATACCATGATGGTTCCACCACTATAAGGATGGACTTCCTGGCAGGATTTTAATCGCTGATTATGAAATTATGAAATGCACCAAAAAGGATCCATATAAATTTATAAAATCATAAATTTATTACAAAGCCACATCTCAATCTCAAGAAATCCGCATAAAAATGCTTGATCCCTAGACACTTTTGATGTGTGTATAAAAAATTGCGTTTCCTTTTTATTCAAAATGTGAAACCTTTAATTCGATCTCTCTCGTTTACGATGTTACCCCACCGTTGTAAAAAAAGAAAACTATCTCACTGGAGCAGTCCGATACCTGCTCTAGCAACAAAAAAAGGTCCCTAACATTGATTTGGTTTCTCGTCTACCTGCTCGGGCAGCCCTCGGTAATAATAGTTTTAACTTACGTTAAATGGTTAATATTTCCAATTAACTGAACCTAAACTGGCACTGTTAGAGCCCCAGGGTGGATCGAATTTTAATGGCTCTAACCACATAGTGCGCCGTCTATCGTGAATTATTTATTTCCAGTCCGTCGTCCGTATGCGTATGAGGTTTCCCAATTCTCGTGGCGTTTAAAAATGCTAATGTTTCGGGGATCTTTTGTTTCTCGACGCGTCCACGCCGAGTGCAAGACATCACCATAACAATAGTGGTGTTCACGCAAGAGGTAGTTGACACGAGCGCTCGGCTACAAAATCGAAGTGATTGTACACTACAATAGTTCACCAGACTTTGCGCGTCGCGGCGGGCGGCGCAATGAAGAATAATTGTCGCCGACCCAACTCTACGCCGAGGGGCAACGGTCGACCGTCGTGTCGTGTTAACTAACAGTACCGCCGCAGTGATCGATTCATGATCTATTGCTTACCCGACAAACTATTGTTTTAAGAAAGATAGTGTAGCGTTAAGGGCGTTCCAAATTTTAACAAAATCCCTGTCAGTTTTTCGTTAAAGCATGGTTGACGCGGTGTCATATGAAAGTTTAATGATACTGATTCTTTTGTACAAAATGTATTTGAACACAAAACCTTTCCAAATGTTCCTTGCGGAAAAGGATGAGCTGTCAATTTAGTTTAGAGATTGTGCACAAAATAATGAACACCAATGTGTGATTAAGTAGGTACAACGAAGATCGAGGTAGACGTGTTACTTTTTTTAATCTTTAACTGTTGAGATGTTGGGTTGAGTCTCGATCGGTGCAAAATATTTTTTGGAACGTAAGTTCCTTAACGCGCGGTACGGAAGGGGGCTAGACGGAAAAAATTAAAAAACCGACACTCGACACATTTTTGAAACCGACACTTTTTCGTTGAATGTGAATTTTGCATTGTGTTCGGTATTTTCGCGATACAACATTAGGTCTCCGTAGCCTAGTGGATCCGGCAGTCGCCTAACAGTTCACAGTCGATGGTTCGAATCCCAGCTCGACAGACTAAATTTTCTATTTTCAATTTTATTTTAAATAATTTCTACATGTGGAATTTTTCCCTAATTTTTTATAACTTATAAGTTATTCGAACCTTCGACTTTGAACTGTTAGGCGACTGCCGGAGCCACTAGGCTACGAAGACTCAGTGTTGTACCGCGAAAATAACGAACACAATGTAATCGAAAGGAACTACGTTCCATCCGGGTGTCCCTTGACACCTCTCAAGTTTTTGTTTAAAACATGTACATGATAGTTGATGAGCGCAGATCAACACGAAGGTCGGCATAGAACGCGACGCGGAACATGGCCAGTGGCCACTATACATTATGTATGATAGATCACATCTCGTATGCGGCGGCCTCAATCGATGTGAATGACATATCATTGTATATTCTATACGCCTATACCTCGACCGAAGATCGTAAACACGTAACACTTGTGTTTTAGATTTAGAATACATACAACGACGGATTATACTATGCCTCAATATTTGTTAGGCTGATGCCGCTCATGTTATTCTTGGCGTAGTTTTTTTTTATAAAATCCTTTGCGATTCCATCAAATCCACTACTCCGACTACTTAACGTACTTATTCTTACATGGATACCTCATACCAGTACCTAAACTAGCGGCACGCTATGAAGGCCGGTTTGACACATTACAATAGTGATGTGGAATGTCAATTTATTCTCGAACAAAAAACAATTAAGTTTTGTTTTTGTACCTGATTAAATAGGTTTAATAAAACAAAAATGTATATGTTTATTTAATTTATTTGAACGAACTGAATATTTGAATGAAAATGAATATACATACTTTATATGCACACAAGAAACATATGAATACAAAAGATACCAAAAAAGGTTTTTAAAAATTTTCAATTTAGAAAACCAAATGCCGAGTTGTGGTATATATCATATAAAAATAAAAATTTTACCTTTTGTATGAAACAGCTGATATTTTTTTGCGATTTCAGAGGTTTGTCCACATAGTGAAAATTGTTCATATTCACAAGTACATTCACCCCTCAAATGGTGCAAACTGATTTTTCTACACTTGTATACATTTTAGAAATCAATTTAATAAATAAATTTTGAGTCCTAAACCTAAAACTACATTCGATAAAATTTATGAATCTCTGCACATCACTATCGTCAATAAAGTAATACAATTATTTCCTTCAAAGTCGTTATCAATTAATACGGAACTTCATGAGCGGACAAACGTCAAACCGGCCATCATAGCGTGCCGCTAGTGTAACCAGTAGTAACTCTGAACTCATTGATATGGGACTCGGGAGCGTGTTTATGCGCTCGACTATAAATTTATTTTAGAATGAGAAGGGTTTCAGTCCTTAGTTTAAAGTGTAGCTTGGCAGCTTTCACACATCTTTGAGAATTTCATCTAAAAGATCGGCATGCCTGAGAAGTTCAGGAGAACAACTCTTAGGCATACCGGTTTCCTTGCGATGTTTTCCTTAACCGTTTAGCAAGTGATATTTAATTGCTAATATCTGAATTGCTTAAATCTGATAACATTGTCATATATGTGAGATTCCACTTCATAGTACCTCAGAACAAGTGAAATATAACACACTATATGTACATTGTACATCTTCCAGGCGAAGTAAGCTAGAAGTTTCATTCTTCTACTTCCCATAAGTTACAATAATATCTAACCTAACCTAACCACTCTCAAGAGTAAAGTTTTGCGGTTAAAAACCAACGGTAGGCAAACAATTACGCACAAATGCTTTTAGCTGAGTATAAATGTCTATTGTTCTGTTGGCGAGAAACGAGAGACTCAGTTTATGTCTTTTTTCCAGTTTTCTGCATTATAGGGCATTAGAACTTTAAGGTGCGATCTTTGGATTTTAACATCGGCATTTTCTGAATTTCCATAATCATTTTACAAAATGTACAGCTTCTTTCCTGACAATAAGTATTTTTTTTATTGCCGAGTAAACTATACCCGACGAATAAGTGTTTTGACAGATTTTCAATACAAAAGCCGTCAGAATTTCAAAATTCCTCGGTAAAGGTGAGGTCCTAAAGTTATTTATTTAAAGGTTTTATATATTTAGCGACACACCAACGCGTCGCGTGTTGACGTGAACATGCTTTTAGATCGAAATTCTGAATCACTCTCAACTAGACCCATGCAAAAAATCACGTCGATCCGTAGCTCTGTTGCGGCGTGATTGAAGGACAAACCAACAAACACACTTTCGCATTTATAATATTGGTATGATTACAGTTTCTGATATTTCTGGGTGAAATTAACGCGAAAGTGTAGCAAAACTACGAGAATTACGCCTAAGCCTCCTAAGCTGTTTAGTAGCGGATGAAACGCCGCAGTGAAAGAGCAGGGGTTAAATCTGCGGCTACCAAGTGACGATGGAAAATAGCGGCCGCTTTGTAATTAGAGAGTTATCAGAGCGGAACATTGGCTAAGCGCTTTCCATCGGACATTGCGCCGCAACCGAACTCCAGGGAAATTTGTAATCACTGTCGATTTCGAGCGGCCGCGGTCACTGAGTTCGAAACTAAGGGCAATCAAACGTACGCGGCCACGTAATTACGCCGCACTTTGTTATAATAACATGCACACCCATTTGCCGGAACGTCGACTAACACCAGCCATGACAAACCTATGCTATGGCACCGTTTGCCTGGAAGAGATCGCTTCTTGACGATAAGGCCGTCTATTGTACATCTTCTACCCTTATATGTAAGTTTTATGTTCTTTTGTTTTGTGTTGATTGGTGTACAACAAAGTTTATTTTCATTTCATTTTCATTTTTCATTTAATTTCATTTCACCGTTGCACGCATAACTACAAAACGCAGCGATAAAAAACGGCAATACGCTCACTGAGAAGAAATCAATCGAGACTCATAAATCGTAATCCAATTTCCAGATTAGATTGAAGAATATATTAGCCATGTTAACCATGAATTATATATACCTCTTTTCTTTTCAAATAAGCGTAAAGCTTGTGATAGGAGTGCGGTATGACAATATTGTGCAACAGGTAAGGTTAGATTCGACCTTATGGGTTTTCAGTCGTGACGGTTGCAATATTGAGGCTGATGCCAAATATTTATCGGCTGATCAAGGCAATCTTTCATATTCTTCGGCCTTATAGAATTTTAGTATGTGTTGGTACCTAGTTGAGCAATACGAGAATTATGTGAGTAAGAGCCTATTTCATTATCCCATTATGATGGGAAATAAAGGCGGTATAAAGTTCACTTTGAAGTCTTTTTACTGTGCTTTTGCAGTATTCATCGTTGCACGCTGTAGTGTGAAAATCTTCACGAATATCCTTGTGTAATAAATCATACATAATACTTATTATGGCTTTGGGTATTCAGCAGGTGATGGAGACCGCTATGTGATCTTTGTACTACTATATTATACTAACCTTAGCCTTTAACCTTAACCTTTTTATTTGTGGGTTAAAGTTTACTATGGTAAACTTTAACCCACAAATAAATTTGACCTTCTGATAGAATGCCCAAAAAAAAGTGAAAATTCGTCCGTTAAAATCATAGACTTGGTATATTTAAAACCATAAACGTAGTTCGTATTACCGTAAATTAAAACTTACTTGATGATGGTTAAATTCAAATTGGCTCATTATTCTAAACATGTCAACGATGATTATGTCCTACACATTTTTGGTTTAGTTTTTTTCAATAGTAAAAAGTTTGTACGTAATTAATTTTTGACACACAAGGTTGACAATGAATCACAAAACGTGTCGTCGGTCTAGCAATAACATTTGGGTAAATATTTCGACAGCTCCTCTCGCACATGCTGTACGGCCTGTACGGTGTTTTCGGAGAACCGTCCAACATAACAGATCGGGCCTGTGTGGCTGTGTGCTCGGTTTATTAGCGCGCGATGGTGTCAACGCGGCGAGCACGCGGGTACAGGCAGACATGTTTGTTCACTTCGTTAAGTTTCAACGCGAGGTTGCATACAGCCCGAACGGCCAAGTTTTTATCACGCGTTGCATGATTTTTATTTTTTTTATCGGGCAAGAAGTTAAAAAGACAGATTTGCTAATCGTCTATCGATTGCGTTTTTATTTATTTTAATACTAACCGCATTATGTGAGCACATACAAATGCAATACAAAGCTGGTAGTTAGACAGACAAAAAAATAAAAATAATAAGCTGAAATGGTAAGTGATGCAAGTATGCCTCTCTCACGCTCATTGAGAATTAGGTGTATATTAATTGTTCCATTCGCCGTGGATTCCCTGGGACATAGTGTAATTGACAAATCGTACGAGATATACAACGCGATAATACCATAATAGTCTGGAAGTAGTCTGGTGACAGAGTAGCTGGCTTAATTTTTGCGTAAAGAACCAGCCAGGCTGTTCAGTGGGGAAATGAAGCCAATACTTTACCATAATTTCAAGCGAGCATGAATTGAACAGGCTAGCTAAGTATAAGTTAAATAATATGGTTTATAAAGGATTATCTAGAAGTATAAAGAAGAAAGATCGAGAAATAGAAAAGAAGAAGTATAAAGTTAGTATATGGGCATAAAAAATTACGGATCTTTCCACATATACTCGTATCTACTTAATGGCTCAGTCGGAGATGTATGAGCGAGCGGGGCGGAGGCCAACGACTCAAGCTGTGGCCGGATATTTACTAAGAGCTGGTTTTCGTTACTGGTTTTAAAGTATTCTTTTTAGCGCCTGAATTATATAAGCTTTTGTACTGGGCTGGAGATTAGATCACAATGTTGCAACAGCCGGGCAGACTGGTGCAATCGAATCTTGCATAAAGATTCTTTATACTGTTAATATGCACCAGGCGACTCGGCTAAGCACGACGTAATCTAACATGCAAACATATTTGGTTCTGTTTTGTTTACAAGAATATTTAATGCGTAAAGTTAACAAATTTTCAGTATCATTATCAGCATCAGCAGCCAATATTTTCCACTGTTGGATAGATGCCTCTTTTAGGTAGCGTCAACGTTGCTTATCCATAGCCTCGGCGCGTCTAATCAATGCCTGCCACTTTTCAGATGTCATCGCTCGTTAGCTGAGGGGCGCCCTACACTCTGCCGTGGCGCGATCTGCACTCGAGGACCATATTATAACTCCAACGGCCACAAAGCCTCCGAAAAACGTAACAAGCCCACTGACACTTCATCGTTCCTTGAGAGCTATATCGGTTACTTTAATTCGTTGGTAAATTACTTCATTTTGGACTTTATCCTTAAAAGAAATTTCGAGCTTAGTTCTTTCTTTCTAACAAAAATATTGCAATAGCTAAATTAACTTGCGCAAAAGGGCATACCTTTAAATGCTAACTAAACAACCATAAAGTGAAGATCGGATGGTTTTTCTTTACACATACAATTTGCGTCGAACTATGAAAATGTTATTATTTCGAAGGTTAAGAAATCAAAAACTATTTTCGGCGGGTTATCGAACTCGGAAAACACTCCCATGACAGCGAGTGTATTTACGCTCGCAATCACTAAAATTTACACCTCCACGATGTTGTCAGATGAAATACGTACGAGTTTCCGCTAAATATATTTTCTTCAGATAACCCAAGGGGGCAACGCCTCCTCTTAACAAAGAATGCGAAATGAGGTTTCCGCTTTTCAGTTTTCAAACGGTAAAGATCGATTTTAGCAATTCAAATAAGGAAGCCTTAACAAAAACGCAGCCTGCCTAAATCTACTTCGGTTATGTATTGTTATTGTATTTATTTTTATATCAAAATCGTTACTTTAAGATTAATATCATCTACGTACTGCCGAATCGCAAATCGGGTGGACAGCGTTCGGGAAACTTGGAGATGACTTTTAGTCGGTACATGTAGTTTTTCCAGTGATTGTCGTTAACTAACGCATCATAAAAAGCCCAGGGACACTCTGGGCCATGGAGAGCATTGTCCGGAGTATCTCTGCGGGATTCAAATCTAGATTGAGGAGGCCCGTAAAGAACCACAATCAGATTTACCGTATTACGAATACTTTGGACTCATTTATGAGAATCAATTATTCATCGACTTAGCTAGCTAATGGACTGATCAAATTAAATCTCTCAGAGCTGCATAATAAGCTGCACAAAACTGAGGCAACCGTAAGAGACCTAATTCAAGAGTAAAACTATGAATGTCCGTCGGTTATTGACGAGTGTTGAGACGACGCTGAAGCAAGTATTTGACTTGTTCGGAACAAAGACGGATACCTAAAGGCCTTGGCCGGACAATTTCTCCTAAGTCAAGTTTAATGTGTTTTATTATGTCTAACGTCTTTTATTCATTATTTCCTGTAACACAATACGGGGAGCATGGACCGCGGCCATTACGAAGACTCTCGCGACAATTGATCCAACGACAGAGTCAAACAAGAGAGCCGTAGCTTAATTGAACGTTAATTGGCTCTAATCAAATGCGTTCTATATTTAAATGAACTTTTAACGACTTAAAACACTTGGTCATCGTCGCTGCATCAAATAGAGATATTTTCATAAGATAATATTTAGATTAACGGTCAATTGTGATTTGTGGTTTGACGATTAAGTCGATTACTTTTGTACATCGCTATCTTCGTAAGATGATGCAACTATATTTCAAAATAGGTACCAAACCTGTTTTTGTAAAGGTTCCGCTAATAAGTATGACATATCGATTTTAAGTTTGCTATGAAGGGAAATAGAAAATAATGAATAGGACGGGTCTATAAACATGAAGACTGAGACCAGAAATCTCAAAAGCTCTATGTCCTTTCTGGCAAGTTTATTGACTATTATAGGTACAGCTTCCTCCCTGGAAAAATACTCTATACACATAATATACTCTTTTGAGTCTAGATTTACCTACATATATTAATTATAACGTTTATGGTTTTGGTTAGTTTGGTGAGAAAATTTCAGCCTTAACTAATGATTAAACGATTGCTATTTTTTATTCGAAATGTGTGAAATTGTAAATTGGTTTACCTACAACAAACGCGATTTACGTTTGCTATATTTTTTGTGATAAACTTCAATACAGCCTAACAAGCTTTTGCCTGGTAGGTAATTTATCCACGTAGAGATTTTTAAAATCCGATATAAAAATGCATCCTACGCAACTATCTATATCTTTAACGATAACGATATCCATGCGAGAAAAAAATTGTCGAAGCAGGTTAGTACTACAGGAAATTAATTTAGTAATTTCCTGTACTGACTGAAAAATTTTTATCATGCTATTCTTGAATTTGGTAGCCACTGGCTGTAAGAAATTGGTCCATTTCTCTAAGGACCGGAGGAGGGTCTTTTCGATTGCATCCATCACGTTTATTGGATGATTGCGTGAATATAACCAGCCGAGGTACAGCTGTCCCCTCGCGACGTCTCAACCGATCCACCGACAATAGTCAGTGAGCTGATGGGATTGATTTTCATTTATTTCAACGTCCAACTGAGTTAGTTTATCTCTGGAATACTAGGAAAATTACTTTACCACTTGAAGGAGTCACAGCAAAGTACCATGTTATGTAAGTAGTGTTGCATAAAAAATTTAAGATATTTCTTACACTATAAATTAAAAAACTATCTTGGACCCCTGTGGGTTGAAGCTTACTTGACATGAGCGTCGAGATAATATTTAGCATGACGTCTATTAATTCCATATTTTAGCAGATTAACGTAGGTACTCAACAATAAAACTCTTTGATTCGGTTGTCACGTTGTCATGTATAAGTATAACTTAAAAACTTTCTCTCTGGTGGGAAAGATTTTAATTTTTCTCATCCTTGCGCCTACATTGTTAGGTAGTTAGGTACCATCTCCCTGCTTACAATGGCAATATAATCATTAACCTTTCAAACTGTCGCCCCTTTGTCTCAGACAATGTTTATTTTGATTTGCATAAAAGGGAGGTGGTCGCGAGCTACGATTGACACAGCCAGCTCATGTGCATTGTTTTCCGATTGTAACCTCACATGTTACGGTGCTATTACACACACAATAATATTCACTACGATGCTGTAGTTTATTGAATTCGGATAAGTCAGCTTGCAGACTTTAAACATTTCAATCAAAGTTTACCTTTACCATATTTCACCAATTCAACGACGAATAACGTTTAACCGGCGAATTTTGATGTTTTGGCAGATTTACAATAGAAAAATACAAAAACTGTCAGAAGGTCCAATTTATTCCTCGGTTAAACCACAGAGTAGGTATCGTGTGGTTAAACGCTACTTGGCATTAGTGATTTTGGTAATAAATAATAAAACGCATTCTTGCAACCTTGTCAGTAAGCAGCAAAAATCTCTACAAGAGAAATACATCGCTGTCTAAATGTAGGCATATTATTAATTAAAGACTCTTACATTATAGCATGTTTATGTTTAGCTTTTACAATCACAGCTTATGAAATTATGAATAAGTAGATGATGCCCGCGACTTCGTCCTCACAGATTAAGGGTTTTTGATTCCCGCGGAAATTATTTAATTTTCCGGGACAAAATATAGCCTATGTGATTTATAACACAAAATATAGTATAGTGACAAAATATAGACAGCAAAAAGGATTGGTTTTCAATTCGATCTACATATTATGGAATCAGTACAGATAGATAAAATTATTATTAGTGTCAGATTGTTAAAGTGACGCAAAGTGATAAAATGATAACTAAATTCGTCGTATCTTTGGTGAATTCAAAACTCAAGAGATGGTCAAACATGAAAACAACGATTAAGACTAGTTACTTAATTGAAGGCAAAAAGACTTTCAAGTAGGTATCTAAGTGGATATCACGCGGGCATCATCAGCTAATAAACGCTAATAACTGTATGACAATCATACAATTGTATGGAACATTACTCCCGCAGAGACTAGAAATCGTATAGACGCATAATTGGAACGAGCATTTATTAATTGCGTCGACTGGGGAGTCATCCAAATTAGAATGACCGAAAGTGGAACATGCCTGGTTGTAATATTTTACACGCTATTATTTAGCTCAACAGAAATGGTTTAAATTACGCGTAATAATTACTATGGTTTAAGTTTTGTTTTTTGGCCACTACCAAAATGTGTTTTCATTCCCCTAAGTAGGTTTGTAACAAATACATATTATAATATAAATAATGTGCAATAAATTGATAAATCTTCACTGATATAAAATGCGGATATTATCTATTTAAAGTTTAAACTAACAGACGATAACATAAATTTCCTTCACCGTTAAAACGAGTGATATTTAAGTGCAAAAAATACATAGAACTTCCAAGTCAGAGAGATGTCCTTTTCTGGGGGGTCCTGGCCCCTGGGTTCGTTCCCAGGAAAAGGAGGCGGAAGTCTGAACACCTAGGCTAGCTCAAGATAAATTAAACGATTACAGAGTCATGATATAATCATCATCATGACTATTTCGTCACTCCTCTGTTATTTCGTGTGAACAGGCATCTAGACAAACGCGGTCCAATCATCTGATCACTTCATCAGTGCATTCCATCAATTATTATTGTCGTCAAGCGCAAGCCTATCTCGCAATAAAAAATAATCTTAAAAATAATTTAATATAAATAATTCTTATTAAACAACCGACTTCAAACTCCCGCTTTACTACATTACACACACACTATACAAAGTTTATAATTTATTGTTGATACATATATTTTAAAAACCGCTCGACGGATTTCGATAAAATTTATATGGGTCCACCTGGGGAGTGTACCCTTTCAAACCAAAAAATAATTTCCCAAATCGGTTCAGGCGTCTTCGAGTAATCGGTGGACATACATTAAAAAAAAAAAAGATTCCGACGAATTGATAAACTCCTCCTTTTTTGAAGTCGGTTAATTAATTTGGTAAATATCGAAGAACCCTATCAACAACGCATCGCTGCCCGCATCACGGCCTCGGGCACAAAGGCTCACACAGCTCGCACTGGGCGTCTGGTGGATGAGTAACGCCGGACGCGCGACGAGCGAGCCGCATGCAGATGGGCCCACTCCACGATTGCCATGCGAGACCCACCGCCTATGGTAAAAATTCCATCGCTCACCTCTATTTGAATATCTATTAACCGATTGTTTCTCGTTATTATACGAAACAATGGAAACATATTGTATTTAGGAGTCCCAGGCAAAACGCTGAGCAAACAGGAAATCACGTCGGGCGATGTTTCGAGAATTGTTAAACGTTTGTCATTTAACGACTTCTTGTATTAATGTATTAATGCATTAATGACCACCCTTGCCTAATGCACATGTTAGGTTCGTCGACATTTTTTCCGCTGATAGCAGTGTGTACTGTGTATGCAGTATGTTATATGGATATTGATGTAACAACCTCTGATCAAGTTACAATGGATTTAGTAGTATTAATCCATGTGTAAACATTGTCAGATAGATATAATAACATTTAAGAAGATTTGGAATTTGGACACCTTATTTTAATATGTCAATTGATTGGCTTAATTTTTGTTGGCCTTTGTTTTGCATGTGAAACAAAAAAGCGAAATCATAGTGAAACTGCTTTTCTTTCGCAGATATTAGGAATATACATCAGTAGGACTAGTGTGACTTTAAAGGTTTAATTTGTAACTGTGCGTAAATCTGTCATTTAGTATGGACGGGAAACGGACGGAGTATTTTTCCATACCTTTTCCGTCCATACTAATAATTTACGTATTTACGCACAGTTAACGTAAGCTTGAAAAGACGTACTATAGGGTCTCAGTTCCCCACTTACGCTGCTAGTTTCGCGGCAGAGATGAGGGTAGAGGCTACCGCCCTGTAGAGCTTTAATGAACAGTATGTAAACTTCTATGATTAAGAGTTAGTGACAAAGCTCAAGTCACCAAGCAATGGATAGGGTTCGCGGAAACTGAGGTGAACTGAAGAAAGACGATTTGCAACTTCGCAAGGACCGCTGGATATACGTGTGTATACCAGCGACCAGCATTGGATGTTTAGCAGTGAATGTCTATTGGTTGATAGGAAGAAAAAGGTTCGTATGTTGTATCGTTCACCTCGTCAGAATACGAGCGGACCGTCGCAGACGCGGAGGCAAGCGTCAGGCGTCAGGCAGTTTATTGCGCATGCCATAAAGCCCGCGACGAGGTAGAGCGGCCGTAAAGCCGTAAAGCGAGTGTCAACAAAGGGGCACGTTCACGTCGAGCGTGTTTACCCCTCGGCCGCTCAAAGCGGAGGAAGCACGTCCCCCGGCCGGGCCGCTTTTAGCACCTCCTTATTTATAGATGCAACAACACCACGACGTCCGATGTTGATTTGCAGAAACAAACAAGTAAACGATGTTACTCACGAGTCACGACCTATGTAACCGTCGGCAGGCATAATTAAGAATAACCTCTACCAATAATACATTTCCAAACGTTACTAGACACTTTTATTCTTATAATAGCGAACTTAAGTGGGATGCGGGCGGTCACCTGTTAAGTGATTACCACCGTCATTTGCTGCACCAGAGAAACTGTTTACATGTGTTGCCAGCTCTGCCCTTTGAATAGTCCTAATCCTATATTGCACTTTAGACGGACCACAAGCGTGACAGTTAGCTTTATAGCTTTATGTTTAGTTTTATAATTATTATTGTAGAATTGTAGACTCATTGTCATTCCAAAAAAATTTCAAAAAAATTCAAAATTATTTCAAAATTCAAAATTATTTATTTCATGTAGGCCAACCTGTGGCTCTTATGACACGTCAAGACTCTACCACCGGTTCGGAAAGCGGATTCTGCTGAGAAGAGCCGGCAAGAAACTCAGCAGTTGCTCTTTTCAAAATAATCATTTTACAATATTAATAAGTAGCTATTACATTGTAATAAGTTTTTATACCATCCTGTGGGCAGCTGGATGCCAAGCTGATTTAACCCGTGCATCTTTGTTAGAATAGAATATGACATTTCCACAAAACGTACTACAATTCAATTCATGTCAAAGACGGGCAGACAGAAAGTAGCCCCATTCCCGCCGGCGGCACCCGTTCACGAGCATGACGCATGATCCAGCCATTGCTTCGCTCGACCATATTTGAGGGAACGTAACAACCCGCACCACACGACACCACCACAGAAATGTTTAAAGAGAGCGTGACATACTTAGTCTACCCGTATTAAAGCATCGAATTGAATAATATTATTCAAACACTAATTTTAAGATCCCATGCAACTTTGTCATTAAGAAAGTCATTAACTTTGTAATAAGCGCGACTCAGTAAGTGAGTTTTTACGCATTGTTAAATTTGTGCAGTGGCAAATCTAGCAATTCCTTCGGAATCATATTATATAAGCGTACGCTCAACCCCAAAAAGGATTTTTGCACTTTGCGCAGGCGACATGATGGAATTTCTAGTTTATGACGATTTCTAATGAGTCGATTGTGTGTATTGCCTCTTTGCAGTTTATGCAGATGAATATTTTGTCTCACAAAGACTATATTATTATAAATGTACTGTGAAGCTACCGTAAGAATACCAATCTCTTTAAACTTTTCACGAAGAGATACGCGCGAACCGAGTTTATAGATAAATCGAATGGCTCTTTTCTGTAATATAAAAATAGTTTCAATATGAGCTGCTCCGCCCCACAATAAGATTCCATAGGACATTACACTATGGAAGTAGGCAAAGTAGACCAGCCTAGCCGTTTCTACATCGGTAAACTGTCTGATTTTTCTGACAGCATAGGCAGCTGAGCTGAGTTTACCCGCTAATGTCTCTATGTGAGCGTCCCACTGAAGCTTACTATCCAACGTCACCCCCAGAAAAACTGTGGAGTTCTCAATTATAAGGTTTTCCCCGTTTATTACGTTATTCCGTTTTTTAGAACCTTGCTCATGTTATAAATTAAGAAACTGTGGTTATTTGTTGATTTGTTCTACAATCACGCAACAACGTAGCTATCGACGTACTTCTTGCATGGTTATATGTAGTTGAGTAACACTGTTACTGTAACAGGACTAACAGGCATAAATTAATGGTGACAAGCAAATTTTTATCCCGGTAAAGCAAAAAAGTTCCCGCGGGGTGTTACAAAAGTTAACTCTACGTAAAACATTGTTGACATTATTTTCATGTACATAATATACTTAATTACTTAAAGAAGTTGTTGGTGCAAATAAATGGAAAACCTAATACAAATTTCTTAGTGCCGCAATGATTTCACGTCTATGCCTATGCTCATTAGTGAACTAATCTAAGCCCTCTTGTCATTCGAGTATCTAGTTGCAGCAATTCCTTTGTCCATACAGTTTTTATTGTTGCGTCACAACTGGGCCACTATACGCTTTCCCCGCAAATTGTGCGATGTGACTCACACAGAGATAATCATAATAGGTAAAGCTACAAAGAAAACCTTCCTATGACTAATACACATTTAGCTTTATTGTATTCTCGGTCAGAACAAAAGTATCTTATCGTAATGTAGAAAGTTGTCAGAAGATTAAAAATATTAACATAACCTTTACCTTGTTTAAGTTAAATATACGTCTAGTAGGAACTGCTTTAACAAAATATACTAAAAGTATATTTTTTTAGATTCAAAAGCCAAAGTATTAGTATCAAAGGTTTATCGTACTGATATAATTATTAAATTCAACCAATAGAAACATAACTATTCGAAAAATTGTATTCTAAATGAATCAATAAAAAATATACATTTCAAGATACAATATTGAAATCATTTAACCTAATAACCCTTCCATGGCAGTCGGGTAAAAAGCAAGTGGATCTAAAAGCCAAAGTATTCGCAAAGGTTATCGTGTTGATATTAATATTATATAATAATAAACCTAGAATATGAGAGTTTTTAAAATAATTCTAGATTTAATATTGTATATTGCTATTGAAAGATCTAGATTCAATAATAATAATTATTGATTAATTAATCATAATTATTATTTATGTCCTAGACGTACCTTATACCTATCATTATAACTATTACGTAAGAATATAATTTTAACCTTCATTTTTTAAATAGTGCAATGACTCAAAATGTCCGTAGTGCTATTATGATCAACTTATTACAGTTTTAATTTATGTTCTACGTTTTTTATTAAAAGTACATTAACCTTTTTGCGTCCACTTTATATCACATTACGTTTACTTCACACCCAGCAAAAACCTATATTATTCGAATAAGCTAAATTGAACATTCTTCTATAACCTTGATTATATTTAGCACCTAGCTTTTAATGTCTAATAATTGCTATTTCTTAAAAATATTAACATATTTCTACATAACCTTGCGTATTTGCAGCGTCACATTAATTTCCTGCATTAATTCAAAGATATCTAAATGATTTTTGGATGTTATGTTTTATTAATGTTGGTTTTGTGTGATCTTGATAATTATAATATGTATTGTGTGAAATATTATTTTGATAACACAACACTCGCTTCCAGACTGTATGAGCAGAAGTGAGGTATGAATAAAGTGTATGTTTCTCTCTTTGTTTTCTTTTATTGATTCAAAGTACATAACCGTATCTTATATTAAAACGCATCTTAGCAACTAAGTTCGTCTCACACGTTGAATCCTTACTAATATTATAAATGCGAAAGTTGTTTTTTGGTTTGCCCCTCGATTAGTTATTTATCGACGTGATTTTTTGCATTTGTATATTTAGAGGACTCCAAGAGTGACATAAGCTACCTTTTAACCCGAAAAACAAAGGGATCTTCCCGCGGGATTTTAAATAGAACTACTCCACGCGGATGAAGTTGCGGGCAAAATCTAGTAAATAATACTTACTTAAAAAAATATTGACATTTGTTTTTTCGACAATATGTACAAAATCAGACATTTTTATATTAACGACGCGACGTGGCCGTTGGTGTGTTAGCTGCAAATATAGTATTTGATTTCGATTTGACCTTTGCTGCTGTTGCTATTTAAAAGATGAATGACGAATTATTTACATAAGTAGTCAGCATTATCATCGTTCACTTTGAAAGTATTTTTTCCGGTCATCGTTTTTCTTACTGAGTAAGTAATATTGAATACTCGACTACGATACCGTCGACAGACGCAAGAAGAGTTCATTGCTCCCAGACTCAAGGCTTACCTGAAACAAAAAAAGAAAAATTAAGCAAAAAAAATATAGGCATGTTACTAAAATTAAGTTTTTATGAACTAATTTTAATTTGTGCAAAATTGTTAATACGTATTATTATGGTAGGTATATAAATAATAAACTGTGAAGGAAAGATTGTGGTTCTTATGATAAGACAAGACTAGCACCGCCGCTTCGGAAAGCAGATTTTGCCATGTAAGAATCAACAACGCTTTTCAAAACACAAAACTTCCTTAAGTATCTCAAAAATAAGGAGGTGAGAGGCCAAAGCTTAACTTAACTACGGACTTAGACTTAACAACATAAGCACAACACATAGTTACTACCCGCTCATTTGAAGTTGGCCGTCGTCAAACATTACAAAATGACGTCATACACCAGTATGATAGTAGTATCGTTGACATAAAAATTATCATCATTGTAAGTATCCTTTACTGTAGAGAGACAAGTTTTAGTTTCTTATCTTTCTCCTCTTCGAAGAAAGTCATTAATTAAAGTAATAAATAGTCTGCGCTATGTAAAACTTTTCCTTTCTTACTCATCCTAGAAAACGAAACGTGAACAATAGTAGTCAAACAACATTAAATAACTAATTAAAACTTAACAAAAAATAACAAGAAAAGCTTGAAAAAAATCGGTAGTGACCATAGCGAGTGGTACATTGTTATCTGTGCTAACTGCTAAGCGGGTCTGACTTGAGGTACGGTACGGGGAAGCGCGACGCGAGGTAGTAATATAAACTTATATAAACTTAACTTAGATTCAAAGATCAACAAGCAAACAATCCGACGACGTGTAACTATGATAGTATAAGGCAGAGCTGGCGGATCCACGTAACTATTAGTTCTTGGCTGCCTCAATAAAATTAATAACCGCGGCATAGCGCAGGCTCCCGATGGTCGGTCGACCGGTCTCCGTCGAAAGCGACAGCACTTCCTACAAGAAAGTAAAACCGTACTCAGCTAGCTGGAAAACTCCGACACGGAGACCATAATTAATTTGCCTCGACCAACTAACCATCTCCCTATTTTATAATAATAATAATATAACTGATTCGCCCCGACTTTGCATTGGTGGACTTCTTATATGTATTATAACTTTGGACATAACACTGATATTTAAATGTAGTACCTACAACTCTTTGGACATAACCTTATTTCTTGAATATTTCAATTTTATATTCTAATCGGTAAGACTGCATTAAATACCACTATGAAGTATACTTCATGGTCAGTCTTAACGATAGATATCAAGGTAGTAAATAAATTACTAATTTAAATTTACCTAACACAAAAGTTAAATTGTACATACTTAGTTCAAAATTTCGATTAAGTCGATATAAAATCACAAACTCTGTATACTTATATTTTTCAACCGGTGACAAAAGTTTTTAAGTCATCGCGTATATATTTTCTTCATATTTTTTTATTATAATAATAAATAAAAATGATAATAAATGAAAATCATTGCAATCTATTTCTTTTAATTTTTTTGTGACAAATTGATAACTTTAAAATCCTGTATTAGCAAAGTGAACGCTTCAAATTGATTTAAGTACCTTATTCGGTTATTATCGTAAAACTAGCAATTTGCGACATTTCTATTGGAAACGACTATCGTGTATTTAGTGCCCATTTATCGAGTCGAGCACGTTGAGCAATACACCGATTATGCAATCTGTGTAATTCGATCGCTACCGGTTAGAACATTTGACGTCATATAGGAATGAAATAGTCATTAACTACCTATACACTTAGGATAGGATAGCCTAGTGTATATATAACCCTTCTCTGCGCTCAGTAGTGAGCCGTTGATGGGTTGCTGACTTTGAGTAATAAACCAACACAGGAGAAGAATTGACGCGCGTACCCCTCTGTAAGTTGGGTATGAGCAGTGGTCCTACTCGTTATATAAAACTGTTTGACTCGAGTCACGCGCCTGTCAACTACGTATGGTTAGCGGGGAATGAGCTCCGCTATAAATGCCGAATATGAGAGTATTTTCTTCTAAAAAAATATTTAAAACATCCAGTTTACTAAAGGATAACATTTATTTACTTCTGATGTATTATTTTATCCAAATAATGCAATACTTATGCAGAAAACTTAAGAAAACTGTCGATCTGAAAATGTTGCTACTTAATCGTACATGAAATAATTTGGGGAAAATATTGAAAATTAATCTTCCTACTTACTATTCGTTTAGAGACCTTTATCTTGAACTGCATTATAAATTGATCCCATAGAATTAAAATCACGATAGAATAGGAAGGGGTGAACGACTAATTTATAAGCTTTAAGTAAAATATGACTAGATATATAAATACGAACTTTGATCGTCTGTGGGATTATCAAATACACTAGCGGCACGCTATGATGGCCGGTTTGACGTTTGTCCGCTCATGAAGTTCCGTATTAATTGATAACGACTTTGAAGGAAATAATTGTATTACTTTATTGACGATAGTGATGTGCAGAGATTCATAAATTTTATCGAATGTAGTTTTAGGTTTAGGACTCAAAATTTATTTATTAAATTGATTTCTAAAATGTATACAAGTGTAGAAAAATCAGTTTGCACCATTTAAGGGGTGAATGTACTTGTGAATATGAACAATTTTCACTATGTGGACAAACCTCTGAAATCGCAAAAAAATATCAGCTGTTTCATACAAAAGGTAAAATTTTTATTTTTATATGATATATACCACAACTCGGCATTTGGTTTTCTAAATTGAAAATTTTTAAAAATGGAATCTAATACGATCGTCACATAGGATCGCTGGCTAGCACAACTACTACCTCCGGCAAACTCGCGTCAATGCTCAATGCAAAACAAAGCAGTTTCGAATTGACGTTGCTTCGAAAAGTATAAACTGTCAGTGCAATGCGATTGTGATATAGTTTTGACCTGGCTTTGGATTTCAAATATTGATACTGCATTACTGTTGACCCTTGCTCGTTAATTTGGACTCTGTTCAAGCCCTTTGTTGTGGATTTCGTCGATATGACCGAACGTACGCAGAGAACTGTTCTAAATAGTCAGACACGTGAGTTCGTAATACGCCTTCGTAACTATTTCGATCGTGAAGCTCAAAATGGAGGGCCAATTTTACCTATAACGTCAGTGGTTGAACGCGTAGCTGATGCGCTTAATATTGGACAACGAACTGTTAGACGGATAACTAAAAAAAAATATGGCGAGACTGGCACAGAAGAAAATAAACTTCACACACCAAAAAAGAGAAAACGAGCAAAACCAGTCGTAGGCATCGATAGCTTTGATGCCGATGCTATCCGAAGACATGTTTACGGCTACTATTTACAGAAGGAGTATCCAACAAGAAAAAAGTTGGTGCATTCACTGAAGGAAGCTGGATTATTCTTCGGTGGGGAAAGTTCTTTAACGAAGATTTTGAAGACCATTGGATTTCGATGCAAAAAATGTAACAAACGCAAAATATTGATGGAAAGATTTGATATAGCGATGGCAAGGTATACTTTTTTACGGCAAGTGAAAGAAATCAAAAATTGGCAAAATGTTGTGTTCTTGGATGAAACATGGCTTAATGCTAACCATACTGTAGGCCGTTCTTGGAACGATGACACAGCAGCATCTACTTCCAAAGTTCCTGTAGGAAAAGGATCGCGACTTATAATTTGTCACGCCGGAACCATCAACGGGTTTGTCGAAGGTTCTCTCATGGCTTTTGCGTCAAAAACCACTGGAGACTATCATGAAGACATGAATGGAGAAAAGTTTACTGAATGGTTTACCTCAATGTTGTGTAGCCTCCCTGAACCATCTATTATAATTATGGACAACGCCCCATACCACTCGATGCAAATTGACAAGCCACCTGCCCAATCCCAAAAGAAAGCTGATATCGTCGCATGGCTTCGTAAAAATGGCGTAGATGCAAACATGAATATTTTAAAAGCGGAATTAGTACGTCTTTTAAAAGAAAACAAACCAACCAAGATCCGATACGTCATTGACGAAATAGCATTAGAACATGGGCACAGAGTTATACGGTTACCGCCTTACCATTGTGAGTATAATGCGATTGAGTTGGTGTGGGCTCAAATTAAGGGATATGCTGCAAGACACAATACAGAACCCCCATTTACCACAAAAAAAATGCTAAAATTATTAGAAGAAGCTTGTGAACATGTGACTAAAGGAGACTGGGAAAAGGTTGTGAATAGAACTGTTAAATTAATAAGGGAAGATTATGAAAGAGATGTGAAAATAGATAATATTATAGAAAACGAACATATAATTATTAATGTAGGTGATGATAGCAGTGACGACAGTGAAAATAGTAGTATGGACGAATCTGATTAATTATGGCCTTTTGTGGCACCTTTTTTGGTATCTTTTGTATTCATATGTTTCTTGTGTGCATATAAAGTATGTATATTCATTTTCATTCAAATATTCAGTTCGTTCAAATAAATTAAATAAACATATACATTTTTGTTTTATTAAACCTATTTAATCAGGTACAAAAACAAAACTTAATTGTTTTTTGTTCGAGAATAAATTGACACTCCACATCACTATTGTAATGTGTCAAACCGGCCATCATAGCGTGCCGCTAGTTTAATGATAAAAAATTCTTTCTATAAAACCGACTTTAAACGCCACTACAAAGTATAAAACAATTTTAATTTGTACATGTATGTTGAAGTCGGGCGGGCCTAAATATAAATGATGAAACTAATGCGCGACGCTAGCCCAACTTTGCCCGATCGGCGTATGAAGTCGGTTTTTTAAAGATATTTTTTTTACATTATTATTTTAAGCTTTTTTGTGTATATCTCTGATCGCGAGCAATTTGCTCTTAATCATTGAGTTCCTTCCTCCATCACCGAAGATATGAATCATCTTCTCTTCACCTTTTAAATAGGCCCAACCTTATTATGCTTTCTTTCAAAAAAAATTGAAATCGGTTCAGATTTGACGTAGTTATGGAGTAACATCTAACATTATATCAACAAAAATTTATGTGGGAACCACCTCTGAAGTATGCCCTACTAAACAAAAAAAAATTATCAAATTCCATTCATTATTTGGCGGAATAATTGGGTAACAAATATACAAAAAATTCAAATTGAGAACCTCCTCCTTTTTTGAAGTCGGTTAAAATGATTGCATTATTATAACGATCGCAATGGTGTCTGATTGGCTGGTACTCTCCCACTATTGTTTAAAATGCATTGATGCAGCAGCTATAAACTCAGCGAATTCATAAAATTAGTTTTTTTACTCAATTATTTCAAAATTTATAGGTATATATTTCCATATAGCCAGTATGATATGATTTTCTAAATATATAAAATGAAAAGGTGACTGACTCACTGATTTATCAACGCATATCTACTATGACGTAGGTATCCGCTAAGAAAGGATTTTTACAAATATAATACAAAAAATAATGAAAACGAGACTAAAAAATTGTTTAATAATAATGATAAGTTCTACGTAAGTCTTTCTTACTCGAAAATTAGGACTTTAATTTTATGAAGTCGGCCACACCGCAATAAAATTAGGGCTGGACAGCAAGATTTCATATATGTCGATATTGGTGGGGGGATTGTATAAATTATTTATACCGAGATGTTTTTATCGTCTTACTAATGGTTCATTGACGAAAAAAAATATTTAAATTCTATACATATTTGGTTCATTAAAACTTGGCAATTGAATTAAAGTACCCATACTTCTTATTCATCCCGCTAGGTTTACCGGAAAGCTAAATAGCTTGGCGGTGTTTTATTACAGATGGGGTGGCCACTATAGCCATGGCGGCAGCCTAGCATTACAAACAAATATACACTTCGTTCAGATGAAGTAGATGAAAAAAATAAGCCTTCCAAGTAAAGTATGTAGGTACAAGTTTTAACTTACCAATCATAACTTTAAATAAATTTTTTTTTTAGGGTTCAGTTTTTCCTTTTTATGTTTCCTCCATACTGGACTGAGAGAATATTATTCAACGCTGGAAAACGATCTTGTAAATCGAAAAAGTGAACTTTAAACCAGAGCCAATAACGTTTTAAAAAAATCATAACAGCTCATAATAAGCTATCAGGAGCAGATTTTTTTCAAAAAGCATATTTTTTAATGTAACACATCAGATGATACTAATTATATAATTCTAAAGTAGAATTACTTTAGTTTTATACATTAGTTTTATATCAATTTCGACTAATAGTTTTTCAATTTCAAGAAGCAATGTTGCTGTAACTTGGTATTTGATACATATGAAACCACGAAATAACTCTAAACTCTGAAATGCTAATTATGCTGTATTTATTTTTAAGGAAACATGATGTAGTCCTAACAGTTTGTACTTAATATACTTTTTAGAAATAGATACATCGTAAATTTCGCTTTAAACATAAATAAAACAAATGATGTTTCATTAAAAATGCTGTATGTTTATTTAAACAAGATTACTTAAAAAATCAATGTGTTCAATATTAATACCCACTACGTATTCAAATAAAAATTAAATGTCTCTCAACTTAATAAACAATATTATTAAAAATCTATGACAAAGTACAGCACTCCCTGGTGGCTTATAACCTTAAATCATAACTAAACAGCTGCTCTAAGGTGATATACTGTGGTACCTACAGCATGCTTTCAGCATGAGATTGAGAGTATAGTGACGGAGTAAATACCTTGGTATCTACAAAATCTGTTAATAATCAGATAATCCTAAGTCCTTACAGTAGGTACACCTAAGTGCACTGCACTGCTAAAAAGTATTGATAACTTTTTTGAAGTATCTGTATATATTGAAAAATAGATGGTGTCTTAGTATTTACAGCATTTTTGAGTACGTTGTAAAATATGAATAACAAAAAATATAATATAAACATGTAGAGAAGGTCAACGTATAGTATCTTAGAAAAATAATGTCATAGGAAAACGAAAATCCGACAATCCGACGCAGTATCTTTTTCTTCCAAAAATATATAAAAAAGTAATTTTGTTATTTTTCGAAATAAGCTAGATCGCTTTCCAGCGTCAATATAGTCCAAAGTTTCTAGCTGTATCTTTACGCAAGTACTAAAAGCCTACAAAGAGTCAATCTAATAGCAAAGGCATATTATGACTAAAATAACGGCAAGAACCTCGTTTCCTAGCGCTTCTATATACCTACCATGTTAAAGATCTCGAACAAAAAAATTTACTCTCGAATAAAGTAACTCTGTTGTAAATAATTATTAGAAAAACTTATCGAAAGTCGATAATCGATAGTGTCAAATCCCTAAAATGCTTACACAAATGATGCGATTGTTTCATGTAATGATAGAGCGTCCCTGTGTGTGAATGTGATAGTGTGCATATACTTTAAGGTAGTGTTTGCTAATTATATTGTGTGCGTGCATAGCGACGTGATGGAAAAATGCAACTGTAGTAAGCAAGTTTTCATGTGTGCTACCTCGCCCCCCACCGTAATTGACAGACTTTTTTGCAAATAAATTAGGGGTCAAGTCCTCTCCATTGCTGGTTTATTACTCAAAGGTTGCTGATGATGAATATTCCTATATTATTTAATCAACTATATTGACAGAATACAACTAGTGAGTCAAGTGGTATAAAATAATCTGAAATATTGAGCGTTCCATAGGTATCTACGTATTTAAAAAATTCTTCAATTTATGTATATAACAAATAAGAGTAAGAAAATAGCTGGCAATTAAAGGCATTGGATGATCGAGATAAACACTGAGCACAACGCCATTAAAAACTGGTTTCATATAAATAATTTATAAGCGTTCGTACCATGTATAGCACGGATAAAATAAGGTTTTTTCCTTGCTTTCCTTCCTACAACAAAGTATGTATCAAGTACACGTATGGTTTAATCAGTCTTATTAATCAACGAATTGTTAATATCTTTGTCCCTAGTTAAGCTTGTTAAAAAGTAAGTCTAGCAACACATTTGTGATAATACACATATTTTAATCTTATTTTTTATTTTAGTCAAAAACAGTGTAAGAAAATTGAAAGAAAAAATAAAATTCATAACGTTTGTCATATTGCAGGTGTCTTTTGGATATTGATAAACTAAGGCTAGTTTCCTTGTGTCTGAGTTGATGTCTTTCTGAGAACAATAAATTACCTACCAATATATCTCGAGCTGCAAATCAGCGAAAAAATAAGTACTTTCTCTCTTTTCTTTCTCTTTTCTTTTTCTCTTTCTCTGGGGGATTTCAACGCCCATCATCAAGATTGGCTGTTCCCATACCAGAATACCGACCATGCCGGGAGAGAGGCGCTTAAATTTGCTCTGTCGCTAGATCTCTCCCAGCTGGTCCAAGAAGCAACGCGAATACCTGACGTTGAAGGCCATACACCTAATTGTTTGGACCTTCTGTTGACTACCGACCCAGACCGGTTTTCGGTATCAGTTGCGGCCCCCCTGGGCTCCTCTGATCACTGTGTGGTAAAGTCGGTATCGAACTATCACCCTCTGGATAACGGTCCTACCGGAACCAGACGTGTGTGGCGATATAAGTCGGCAGATTGGGATGAGATGCGACACTTTTTCGCGTCATACCCTTGGCGGCAGAGCTGCTTCTCTTCTAATGATCCGTCGAGTTGTGAGCAAGCCGTATCGGAAGTCATACGTCAAGCAATGGAGTACTTTATTCCATATGCTGACGTATCACTTGATGGCAAGGTTCCTCGGTGGTACAATGCTGAATGTGCTGATGCTGCATCTCGTAAGGACTCAGCGTTTGCAGCGTGGGCTGAAGCCCGTACCCTAAAAAACTCCGGACATCAATATGAAGAAGAGAGCGTTCAACTCTGCTGCCAAGTCCTACAAGAAGGTTCTCAAAAGGGCTCGTTTTAACCGCATGAACCGCATTGGGGCCAAATTAGCTTCCTATCCGCGTGGTAGTAAAGCTTTTTGGTCACTGTCGAAGTCAGTTGAAACGAACTTCTGCCGTCCTTCGCTGCCTCCCCTGCTGAAACCAGATGGATCGCTGGCCTTTACTGCGACAGACAAGGCTAACCTTTTAGCGAATCTGTTTGCGGAAAATTCGCTCCTCGATGCAGGAAGAACCTCACCACCTAGAATACCACCTTGCGAGACTGTTATGTCTGAAATACGCATTCGCCAAATTGAGGTTTTGAAAGTGCTCCGCAACCTGGATGTGAATAAGGCCAGCGGCCCTGACGGGATACCAGCAAGAGTCTTGAAGACCTGTGCTCCTGAGTTGTCGCCTGTCCTGACACGCTTGTACCGCCTCTCTCTAAAATTAGCTCAAGTCCCCAAAGCTTGGAAGATAGCTAACGTACAGCCAGTACCCAAAAAGGGTAGTCGTGCCGACCCGGCCAATTACAGGCCTATCGCAATCACCTCCATACTATGTAAATGTTTGGAGCGTGTATTGAACGACAAGCTCCTGGCATACCTCGAGCTTAATGACCTCCTGTCGGACCAGCAGTACGGTTTTCGCCGTAACAGGTCCACGGGAGATCTTTTAGTGAATGCTACACACATCTGGGGTGAAGCCATCGATAAGCATGGTGAGGCGCTAGCCGTCTCACTTGATGTATCGAAGGCGTTTGACCGGGTCTGGCATGAAAGCAAACCTTCTGCTTATGGGATACCCACTGGACTTTGTAACTGGATATCGGATTTCCTGAGTGGGCGATCATTTCGAGTGGTCATAGATGGCACCTCGTCTGATCTGATGGCGATTAACGCCGGTGTCCCTCAGGGATCAGTTCTCTCCGCAACGCTCTTTTTGCTGCACATTAATGACCTCCTCAGGCCCGGTATCTTTGGGTATGCGGATGACAGCACCGTTACGGAGAGATACATGTCCGGTCCCCGTGCTAGTGGCGCTGAGACTTTCGAGCTTAGAGAGGCTTTGGTAGAACGCATAAATTTGGCTTTGAAAGAGGTATCGGATTGGGGTGATGCCAACCTTGTCAAATTTAATGCTACCAAAACGCAAGCGTGTTTGTTCACCGCCAAACGGAGTCCATTCCCGCTGACTCCGACTTTCCGAAATATATCCGTACCGGTCACTGACAGTATTGATCTTCTTGGCATAAATGTCTCGTCAAATCTTAACTTTGGACGATGCATCGAATCCAAGGCAAAAACTGCTGGCAAGAAACTTGGTATCCTCAATAAAGTCAAGCGCTACTTCACGTCGGAACAGCTTGTTACCTTGTATCAAGCACAAGTTCGATCGTGCATGGAGTACTGCAGCCATTTATGGGACGGCTCTGCCAAGTACCAGCTTGCTGCATTGGATTCGGTGGACAGACGCGCCAGAAGACTTTTGGAGGAGGATGGTTACGATGTAGAAATAAAATAGCGTGTTCGTAACTCAATGAGTGTAGCCGTGAGAATATATTAACAACTTAAAAGGTAAAGTTTATATACAAATTGTACAACAAGATGAGGAGTAGGGAGTGAGACTCCAGGTATGTTTTGACTGTAAAAATAACTAAAAAGTAAACCGTTACGGACTAACAATAAATTGGAAAGCTTATTACCTAGTTCCTACTTACTACAAAATGTTACAATAGAAACCTTAACTAACTTATGTAAACAATGGTGGCAATAATTTGCGCAAGGATCAGGCGTCTAACGAAATGTTTCGTCCTCTAACGGGACCTATTCCCTAACGGTGCGATAATGGTTTCCTGTCTGTACCGTGGGTACGGTACAGGAGTCCCCCTCAAGCGAAGCGTACCGGCAACTTGATGATGCGGCCAGATCGTGTTTGTTTACAAACATCGGGCCGTGATGATATGATGCTTGATGCCTTGTTGGAAGGAGTTTCATGGGTAGCCGTTGTCATAGGTAGATCAGTTGGCTGTTTCTCTATATCTTGTAGAACGTAGGCAGGCTTCAAACGGTCGATTGAGATGTTTGCTTGACGACGGGGTAACTGGATCGTGTAGACCTTGTCTGTGCGTTTTATAATTTTGTAAGGTCCTTCATATGGAGTTTGAAGTTGTTTGCGTATTGCGTCGGTCCTAACAAACACGTGAGTGCATGTGAGCAAATCCTTATGCACGAACATGTGTTTATTATTATAGTACTTGGTCTCTTGACGCGGTCTGAATTCTCTTATTTGTGCGCGTAGTTGTTCGACGTAGGTGGAGTCCATAGTAGGTGAAGAACTTGCTGAACTTTCGGCAAAGAATTCGCCAGGCAACCGTAGGTTGTAACCGTAGGTAAGTTCCGCTGCACTTACGCCTGTATCTGTACGAAGGGCGGCGCGCAGGCCTAACAGTACAGTAGGCAATTCGTCGAACCATGTGCTTGTGTTAGACAGCCTTGTACGTAGAGCAGTTTTCAGTGTACGGTGCATTCTTTCTACCATGCCGTTGCTTTGCGGGTGATAAGGAGTTGTCCGATTTCTCTTGATTCCCATTAGGTGCATTAGATCCTGGAACAGCTGCGACTCAAATTGAGAACCTTGGTCACTTGTCAGGGTCTGGAAAATTCCAAATCGACAAATCCAGTTTTTATAGACGGCATCCGCGATCTTTTCGCTGCAAATGCTATCTATAGGTACAGCTTCGGGCCATTTGGTGAGTCGGTCGATCATTGTTACTAAGTAGCGATGTCCTTGTGGCGTCGTAGGTAGCGGTCCAACAATATCAACGTGTATGTGTTGGAAACGATCTGCTGGCGGGAATGAAGAAATCTTGCTAACTGTGTGGCGTTGCACCTTGCTCTTCTGGCAGCTAATACATGTTTTCGTCCATTTGCCGATATCTGCTTGCATGGACGGCCAAAAAAACTTTCTTGTAATTAGCTTTCTAGTCGTTCGAGTTCCGGGATGGCTGATGTTGTGTATGCTGTCATATACTTCGCGTCGATACTGTTCCGGTATGTACGGTCGTATAAACTGTGTGGACGTCTCGCAGTACAACTCGATATTGGTATTAGGTATATTAATTTTCTTGAATGTGAGGTTGGGTTGTTGCAATAATGTTTCGATGCTGCAGTCCTTTTCTTGAGCGTTTGCAATTACGGTGAAATCAATGTTTGAAGGGCAGGTTATTGTTTCGATGCGACTAAGAGCATCTGCGACGATGTTTTGTTGGCCGGACACGTGGCGAATGTCAGTTGTAAACTCGCTGATGAACAAAAGCTGTCTGGTTCGCCTCGGTGTCTCGGTCGAAGAATGCGCTTTGTTTATTGCGTAGGTAAGTGGCTTATGGTCGGTGTATACAATTAGTTCTCTTCCTTCAAAAACTTTTCTAAAATGCTTCATAGCCATATAAATAGCTAGTAGCTCTCTGTCGTATGTCGAGTAGTTCTTCTGAGCGTTGTTGAATTTCTTTGAGAAATATCCAAGTGGTTGCCATTTTTTATTTACATACTGCTGTAGCACGGCTCCTGCTGATAGGTCTGAAGCGTCGCTGAATATAGCAAGAGAAGCGTTATGAGACGGGTGGGCGAGTAAAGCTGCGTTAGATATGCTAACTTTACATGCTTCGAAAGCGTTTGCCCCTTCGCTGGACCACTCGATTACTGTTTTATCCCGTTTCTTTGTATTGTGCAGGTATGCATTTAACGGTGCTTGAATCAGTGCGGCGTTTGGAATATGATCGCGGTAGAAGTTTAACATTCCCAGGAAGCGTCGTAATTCCTCTATTGTTTTTGGCCTGGGATACTCGGTGATTGTTTTGATTTTTTCTTCGGGCGGCTTTATACCTGCTTCGGACACGAGGTAGCCGAGAAATTTTACTTCCGTTCGGCCGAAAACACATTTGGCAGGGTTTATAGTGATGCCGTTATCTTCCAAGCGTTGCATAACAGTCCTCAAGTGTTCTTTGTGTTCCTTTTCGTTGGTTGATGCGATAAGAACGTCGTCGATGAATGGAAACACGTAATCGAGTCCTCGTAGTACTTCATGTATGAAACGTTGGAATGTTTGTCCGGCGTTTTTCAATCCGGGACACATACGCGGAAATTCAAATAATCCCATTGGCGTTATGATTGCCGATTTTTCGATATCCTCCTCTCTAATACTTATTTGTTGATATGCGCGATTTAGGTCGATGGTTGAGAATATTTTCTTCCCGGACAGCTGGTGTGTGAAATCTTTGACTCGTGGCACGGGGTATCGATCGGGTTTTGTTATAGCGTTCAGTCTTCGATAATCACCACAAACTCTGATATCTCCGTTTTTTTTAGGTACGATATGAAGAGGTGATGACCACGAACTCTTGCTTGGTCGGCATAACCCTTGTTCGATCATATTTTCGAACTCTTTTTTCACTCTTTCGTAGCGATGTGGTGGTATAGGGCGGGCGCGACAATGGACGGGTTGACCTTGGGTTTCAATGTAGTGCTCAACTTTAATCTTGGGAGATAGTTGCATTGATGATAATCTTGTGATTCCGGGGAAATCCGATAGTATTTTGTGGTAATCTTCATTCACATCGATGCTTCGAACTGTTGGAATATTTGTTGCGCGGACGAAAGATTGCATCGTTAAGCTAGTTTTTCCGTCGATGAGTCTTCGATTCTTGATATCAACGATTAGCTGATGATAATCAAGAAAATCTGCTCCGATGATTGGCTTGCTAACTTTTGCGACGATGAATTTCCATTTGAATGGTCGGCGAAGATTAAGGTCGAGTTCCATCGTCTTCTCTCCGTACGTTGGAATGACTGTATTGTTTGCGGCGTAGAGATGAAAATTCAATGGCTCCGGTGTTTGACCTTTTTTGGGTGGCAACACCGATATATTTGCGCCTGTGTCGATCAGGAATGTTGTCTTTGTTTTCTTATCGGTGACGAACAAGCGGTATGAATTCTCAGGTACGCCGGATCCCGCTTCATCCAGCGTAGTCGTTAGTTTTCCGACTTCGTATTTGCGCTTTTGAATGAGCATGGCTGTGCGCATTTCCTTGCATCAATTCCGAAACGACGATGGTAATAACAATAGGGCATCGGAGTTGCACTTCTTGATCTGTTGTTACTGAGGTAGCGACGGCTTGTAGAACGTTCTCTTCGGAAAAATGGTCTGCTATTGTGTTGAGTCTTGAGCGCGGCGATTTCAAGTGTCAATTTGCTGATTGCGTCGATAACAAAATGCATATCACTGCTTGTAGTGTGCGACGTGGTAGCTGCGACGGCTGATATTTGTGAGCTGGAGTTTGACTCCATCATCGAGTCTGCTATAAGCGCAAGCTCGTCGATTGCAGTCTTGGTGATGAAGTGCTGGCTGGCGTTCAGTACGGTTCGAATGTATGGCGGAAGGTGGTTCATCCACATTAGCCGTAGCGTTGAATCGGGAATTTTGTCACCGGCAAGGAATTGCATACGGCGCAGCAGTTGCGAGGGCTTCTGGTTTCCGAGTTCTATCTCTGAAAGTAGCTTCTGTAGCTGGCGACTGTCAGATTCCTCGTATACGGAAATCAGGCGATTCTTCAGAGCTGTGTACAGGTCTGTGGCTGGTGGATTGCACAGTATGTCGGAGATTTGCTCGATGTCCTGTTTTTCGAGCTGAGCGATGACCATCTGTGCTAGTTGCTGTTGTCCTTTCTTGAGTTCGCTCGTTTCTGCTTCGAAACTTATGAACCATAGGCGTGGCTTGTCTCGCCAAAAAGGTGGAACGCGCAGTGAGAGTGATATGGCGGCGATTTCTTCTTGGCCTGCAAGGTGTGCTTGACCGGAGATGAATGACTGCTGTTCTTGGGCCATTTTGTTGATGTTCTTCAGAGGTAGGCTCCGTTGATAAGCTCGTCGGCAGGCTACGTTGGACTTCGATAAACTCAGGCGGTATGCTCGGCGGTAAACTCAGTCGGGGGTCACCACTTTGGAGGAGGATGGTTACGATGTAGAAATAAAATAGCGTGTTCGTAACTCAATGAGTGTAGCCGTGAGAATATATTTACAACTTAAAAGGTAAAGTTTATATACAAATTGTACAACAAGATGAGGAGTAGGGAGTGAGACTCCAGGTATGTTTTGACTGTAAAAATAACTAAAAAGTAAACCGTTACGGACTAACAATAAATTGGAAAGCTTATTACCTAGTTCCTACTTACTACAAAATGTTACAATAGAAACCTTAACTAACTTATGTAAACAATGGTGGCAATAATTTGCGCAAGGATCAGGCGTCTAACGAAATGTTTCGTCCTCTAACGGGACCTATTCCCTAACGGTGCGATAATGGTTTCCTGTCTGTACCGTGGGTACGGTACAGACTCATTGGCGACGAATCGCTAAGTAACTCCAAACTTCAAAGTCTGGAACATCGGCGCAAAGTTGCCTGTCTGTCGGTATTTTACAGGATATATTTCGGAGAGTGTGCTCAAGAACTATTTGAACTAGTTCCTCCATCACCCTTCTACCATCGAACCGCAAGGCATCGCTCGAATCTGCACCGCTACGTGGTCGAAATCCCCCGATCCCGCACTAAGCGTTTTGCTTCCTCGTTCCTAATACGCACCGCTAAAATTTGGAATGCCCTTCCGGCTTCCGTTTTTCCAACTGACTATAACTTGGGTACCTTTAAATCAAGAGTGAATAGGCATCTTCTAGGCAAGCGCGCTCCATCTTAGGCTGCATCTTCACTTACCATCAGGTGAGATTGCAGTCAAGCGCTGGTCTATATATTTAAAAAAAAAAAAAAAACTTGATAAAATACTAGGATTAGGTCACGAAGCATCTTAACGCTTTACTTGCCCATGTCTTTATTAGTAGGCCCAAGCGCCAAAAGACTCAAACGAACTGATATTCCGACGGATTTCGAACTGCAGCTCCCATGTATTCGTCACTCAGTACTCTTCAGACTCTTGTGGTCTAGCAACTGATTGCAGATTCAAGAGAAAAATGTTAAAGACTCATGTAACATGTACATTGTACCTACATACCATACCTACTTATGTGTTGCGCCATACTGCAACACACTAGCAGTATATTAGTGATTGTCAACCGAGTTTCGCGATTGTCGTGAACGATCAACGAAGCAATCGGGGCCACTTGTGCTAATGAAACACTTCAATTGAATTGGGGACGTTAATTCAGCCATATCGCCTCTCGCCACTGTTTACATTGTCACTACATATATCGAGGTACATCCCTACTAATATTTTAAATGCGAATGTATGTTTGCTTGTTGGTTTGTTCTACAATCAGGGAACAACTTTTTGTATGGGAGGATCTGGAGAGTGACAGGATTTTTATCGGATGTTTGATGATAAGATGTTTACGGACTAAGTATGTTACATTTCCTTTTCTTCAATTAGCTTAATTAGCATTATTTCCATACATAAGATTAACAAGAATTTCGATCTTCTTCAATTTATGCACTTTAATGTATTGTATCGTGATTGGTCAAAGTGTAACATTGTTGCTTGACTTTAGTTATTGTTGTTACCATTTTTGTTAAGTTAGAAAGACGGATATTAATATTGAATAAGTATATGAACGCTAAAAAATAGAGAAGTAAATATTAAGTCATCAGAAGAGTGAGGAAATCAGTAATTTGGCTTAACACAAAAAAAACACGAAACCACAATAATAATATGTAGTACAAACTAACTTAAATAACGTATGGACTTGGCAGCCTATCGGTATCGATTCGCAACGTATACAAAAGGTTTTGAAAGAATTTAACGCCTTTTTCCATTGGATAATGTTATTATCGCGGTGGGATATTTAGATTTGCATTTGATTTGGTCATTTTATTTATACATATTTATAAAATCATGCATCATTCATAAACTAAACTGTGGATAATATTATTGCATGCATTACAAAGACTTAAATCCTTGAGCGTGAATTTGAAAATGGTAAAAAGAAGTCGAGTCTACAAAGTTTTTAGGGTTCCATACCCACGGTACGCTATTACTAAGCCTCCGCTGTCGGTTTGTCCGTCCGTCCGTCTGTCATCGGGCTGTATCTCGTAAACCGTAATAGGTATAGACAGTTGAAATTTTCACAGTGTGAAATTGCCGCTTTAAA
Source organism: Oeneis ivallda (assembly GCA_029955525.1). Taxonomy (NCBI): domain Eukaryota; kingdom Metazoa; phylum Arthropoda; class Insecta; order Lepidoptera; family Nymphalidae; genus Oeneis; species Oeneis ivallda. Next base: position 12,480,332 of record JARPMR010000018.1, on the reverse strand, counting down.
GCTTTGTTGTTAACATCAAATAATAAAAATAAAATTAATTTAAAAAAATAAAGGGGGATGGATACATGGAAAAGGAGTCAAAAAAATTTATTTTAGTAAAATTTTATTTATTTATTTATTTATACAACTTTGTTGCATACAAGATCAAAAATATAAAATAAGTAAAGAAACAATTTAATACAAAAGGCGGCCTTATCACTAATAGTGATCTCTTCCAGGCAACCTGTACTAGAGAACATTATGCACTGAGAGACGGGGTATCGCAATAAGTGCATAGGAATACAAAACCATAATAATTATTAAACATACTTACATATACACTAATAGATACAAACTATACCAAATACATTAAAATAAGAATATATTCATATATACAACACATACATAATAATATATAAAGATAAATATATATATAATATATATATACATATATATAAAATATACATACACTATGAATATACTTATCATAAGTATGACACACAAACATGTTATTAGTACCAACTCAATTTTAAAGCTTGGAAAGATAGTGTTGCTTGAGACGGCTTTTAAAAACGGTCAAAGATTGAGCTCGTCTAATTTCAGCTGGGAGTTCATTCCACATCACAGCTGCTTTTTTAGTGAAAGACTCCGAAAAACAACACGTGTTACCTTTGAATATTTTCAGACGATTATCGGAAAGGGAACGCAGGGTGTAGTTATAAAGAAAAGAGTTAAGGAATTTAAAGCGCTCTTTGAGATAGGGTGGTGACCAGGGATGATAGAGAGTAGCATAAAGGAGAGAGAGGACATGAAGATTTCGCCGGTACCTTATAGGAAGCCAATTCAACTTTTTACGATACTCGGAGACGTGATCGTACTTTCTGAGGCCAAATATAAATCGGATGCACAAGTTTTGCAATCGCTCCAATTTATTTAGCAGTTCTTCGGTCAGGTCTAGATAACAGGTATCAGCGTAATCTAGGATGGGAAGAAGGAGGGAATTAGCTAGCATAGTCTTTGTTTTGACCGGTAAGAGATTTTTCCACCTTTTTAGACATCCATAAGCTCCTAAGACTTTTTTGCTAATAGCTGCTACCTGCGGTTTCCAAGATAGATTGCTGTCAATAATGACCCCAAGATTTTTTACGGTTTGACTGTATGGCAGTGCAGAACCATCAAAGATCACTGGTGGCAAAGAGGCATAATCAAGTTTTGAAATTTGCCTGGAGTTACCTATTATTATAACCTGAGATTTGCTTGCGTTGACCAGTAGCCCATGAGATTTACTCCAGTCGCGGACTACATTTAGTTCGCAGTTTATGGTTTTAATAGCGTCACTGATATGTTCAACCGAAGTAGACACGTACAGTTGGAAATCATCGGCATAAAGGTGATAAGGCAAGGAAAGAAAATCAGTGGCAGTGTTTATGAAAATGGAAAAAAATTTATTTTTTTACCCTGGAATGTGGGGTGTCACATTGATTTTTTTTCGTAAATAAAATAATAGCCATGCGGAACTTCACTAATATTCTCTCCTTCAAAGCTTAGGTTAGGAGTGGGTATGACAATAGTGCTATGAAAGGAGATTGAATCGTTGGCCTTTCAGTTTTCAGTCTTCACTTTTCACCACGGCTAGTTTAGTTACAAACTAAGGTTTCAAAATGTAATCTTTTTATGTTACAACGAAAAGTAAAGTAAATTTTCAAGTTCACGATGGTGGACATACAATACTAATAAAACGTAGGTTTTGTTACGAGCGTGTTACGAATATCCAAAATCTACCAAATGTCAAACAAAGATTTCACTATAATAAACGCAACTACACTAGCGGCACGCTATGATGGCCGGTTTGACACATTACAATAGTGATGTGGAATGTCAATTTATTCTCGAACAAAAAACAATTAAGTTTTGTTTTTGTACCTGATTAAATAGGTTTAATAAAACAAAAATGTATATGTTTATTTAATTTATTTGAACGAACTGAATATTTGAATGAAAATGAATATACATACTTTATATGCACACAAGAAACATATGAATACAAAAGATACCAAAAAAGGTGCCACAAAAGGCCATAATTAATCAGATTCGTCCATACTACTATTTTCACTGTCGTCACTGCTATCATCACCTACATTAATAATTATATGTTCGTTTTCTATAATATTATCTATTTTCACATCTCTTTCATAATCTTCCCTTATTAATTTAACAGTTCTATTCACAACCTTTTCCCAGTCTCCTTTAGTCACATGTTCACAAGCTTCTTCTAATAATTTTAGCATTTTTTTTGTGGTAAATGGGGGTTCTGTATTGTGTCTTGCAGCATATCCCTTAATTTGAGCCCACACCAACTCAATCGCATTATACTCACAATGGTAAGGCGGTAACCGTATAACTCTGTGCCCATGTTCTAATGCTATTTCGTCAATGACGTATCGGATCTTGGTTGGTTTGTTTTCTTTTAAAAGACGTACTAATTCCGCTTTTAACATATTCATGTTTGCATCTACGCCATTTTTACGAAGCCATGCGACGATATCAGCTTTCTTTTGGGATTGGGCAGGTGGCTTGTCAATTTGCATCGAGTGGTATGGGGCGTTGTCCATAATTATAATAGATGGTTCAGGGAGGCTACACAACATTGAGGTAAACCATTCAGTAAACTTTTCTCCATTCATGTCTTCATGATAGTCTCCAGTGGTTTTTGACGCAAAAGCCATGAGAGAACCTTCGACAAACCCGTTGATGGTTCCGGCGTGACAAATTATAAGTCGCGATCCTTTTCCTACAGGAACTTTGGAAGTAGATGCTGCTGTGTCATCGTTCCAAGAACGGCCTACAGTATGGTTAGCATTAAGCCATGTTTCATCCAAGAACACAACATTTTGCCAATTTTTGATTTCTTTCACTTGCCGTAAAAAAGTATACCTTGCCATCGCTATATCAAATCTTTCCATCAATATTTTGCGTTTGTTACATTTTTTGTATCGAAATCCAATGGTCTTCAAAATCTTCGTTAAAGAACTTTCCCCACCGAAGAATAATCCAGCTTCCTTCAGTGAATGCACCAACTTTTTTCTTGTTGGATACTCCTTCTGTAAATAGTAGCCGTAAACATGTCTTCGGATAGCATCGGCATCAAAGCTATCGATGCCTACGACTGGTTTTGCTCGTTTTCTCTTTTTTGGTGTGTGAAGTTTATTTTCTTCTGTGCCAGTCTCGCCATATTTTTTTTTAGTTATCCGTCTAACAGTTCGTTGTCCAATATTAAGCGCATCAGCTACGCGTTCAACCACTGACGTTATAGGTAAAATTGGCCCTCCATTTTGAGCTTCACGATCGAAATAGTTACGAAGGCGTATTACGAACTCACGTGTCTGACTATTTAGAACAGTTCTCTGCGTACGTTCGGTCATATCGACGAAATCCACAACAAAGGGCTTGAACAGAGTCCAAATTAACGAGCAAGGGTCAACAGTAATGCAGTATCAATATTTGAAATCCAAAGCCAGGTCAAAACTATATCACAATCGCATTGCACTGACAGTTTATACTTTTCGAAGCAACGTCAATTCGAAACTGCTTTGTTTTGCATTGAGCATTGACGCGAGTTTGCCGGAGGTAGTAGTTGTGCTAGCCAGCGATCCTATGTGACGATCGTATTAGATTCCATTTTTAAAAATTTTCAATTTAGAAAACCAAATGCCGAGTTGTGGTATATATCATATAAAAATAAAAATTTTACCTTTTGTATGAAACAGCTGATATTTTTTTGCGATTTCAGAGGTTTGTCCACATAGTGAAAATTGTTCATATTCACAAGTACATTCACCCCTTAAATGGTGCAAACTGATTTTTCTACACTTGTATACATTTTAGAAATCAATTTAATAAATAAATTTTGAGTCCTAAACCTAAAACTACATTCGATAAAATTTATGAATCTCTGCACATCACTATCGTCAATAAAGTAATACAATTATTTCCTTCAAAGTCGTTATCAATTAATACGGAACTTCATGAGCGGACAAACGTCAAACCGGCCATCATAGCGTGCCGCTAGTTTATGTATTATTTTGAAGTATAAACTTTTGAGCCTAAAATCGAAAGGGTGTTTAGTGTTTACTTATCAATTATATAAAATGTTTAGTGCACTCTACTACAAATAACACGTCATAGAAGCACGCTAAGCGGACTCCATTACACTACTATACTATCGTTATACTATACTATACTATCGTTTTCTAACTTGATCAAACCGGTCACGGAATCCCGGGACTTCTTACGGAACGAATATCACTGCACCAGAGGTTCTCGGTATACAATCCATTAAACATTTCGAACATGTCGACATATTAATTGCAATACTAGCGAAACATCAGTAAACAGTAATCAATATGACATTGTAAATTGAAAATAATGGGGCAACTCAATGAAGTTATTTCAGAGGCCATTATTACTTGAATGCTCTAATACAGACCTACGTTATCTGTTATCCTCGACCATCATATTATACGAGTATGTTGTATAATATTCAAACAAGTCTCAATAAGATTAGCTTTATAGTTAATCATGTTTTGCACCGAATATAAAGACTGTTTTGTAATTCAACGAGTAACACGATAGGGTTGCCAAACCCATTATAATATTATGTACGATCTCTTGCTCCATTTAAGTAATAAGTAAGTAATCAGTAATAAAAAAAATCTTGTATTGAGCAATTCAAACTATGATATAATATTAGCATACTTTAAATACCAAAAATTATATCAAAGCACGACATTTCTCAGTGGTTATTTGTATGGACACATTTATTTAAAAAAAACTATTTATAAATGCATAAAGAGAGATTAATAATAGAATTGCTAACACAAGATTATTCTTTAATTGCTTATTACTAATTTGGAATTCTTGTCAGACTTGAAATAAAAACTTAAGAATATAATCACCAAATTAAAAAATTATGCAAAATTAATACTTAAGTGGCATGTAGGAAAACTTCCAAATTAACATTTCCAAACAGATCTGTTTTATGGCCTTGACGTAATATTATGCAGAGAGGGTCATTCAAATACAGAGTTTATTAATAACCGGTTTGATCGCTTTGCCTTCTGATTCTTTACATAGCATTTGTTGTCTTATACATGGACGTCGTTTTTAGAGTAGTTAATGAACCAAGACGTCACTTATTATATTCCGTGTGATAGGTAATAGGTTATAGTTTTATAAAGGACACATATTATTTACTTACATGTTATTAAACATACTAAAAGGCTTAGCAAAAAGGAACACAGTCCAGGATCTATGTATACCTTAGATAAATAGATAGAAACACTAAATTCACACAAGCAAAGAAAGGAAAACATGAATATGTACATTATTTAAAACCTTAGACATAGTATTTCTAACTTTGGTATCTTTATGTTTAAAACTATGTTTCCTCTACCAGGCAACCTTAGGTGAGAGCAGTGATTGAGTTGTATAGGGACTGCAGGGTGGCTCTTAGTATTACCTGGTTAATTATTAAAAGGACTGGTTTGTATTTTGGATGCTGAAAAGTGAAAACTGTCAAGGTAAACAACTACTATTATATTTATAAGATAATTTTTCGAGAGTTGCATTACCATAGGCATTGGACACTATCCTACCTACTAGCTAATGTTTGACTGTCGGTCGACTGCTCTATTAAAAAAACATTTGTCTATACGCAAGTTCTTTGATGATCACCCCTAACATTAACCGTGTGTACATTAGAAACAGAGGTTTAGCAACATGGAAACGAGGTCGGGCAGGTAAAGTGGTACATAATTGGTATGTCATAGAGACATTAGTGCGGATCCGCGGTACGATTGTCGCGGCGTGATACACGCGACGGCCGAGCGAGGAGTCCTGCGCACGATGATGTCGCAATAAACGAAATACACGAGTTTTTAAATACACATCAAAAATAACGGAGCAGGCGGGGTTCGAACCCACATCTTTCGGGAATCGCGCCTGGGTGTTGACCAGTTTACTCTACGGCTACGTCGAACTACACGTCAGCAACGATTAGTTATATATGTATCTACTTCAAGCAGTTTAAGCAACTGTTTAGCGACATCTATTACTTTTTAGGGTTCCGTACCCAAAGGGTGCCAACGGGACCCTATTACTAAGCCTCCGCTGTCTGTCTGTCCGTCCGACCGTCCGTCCGTCCGTCTGTCAACGGGCTGTATCTCGTAAACCATAATAGGAAGACAGTTGAAATTTTCACAGTGTGTATTTCTATTGCCGCTATAACAACAAATAATAAAAACGGAACCCTAAAAGAGCGACGCCCGACTCACACTTGGCCGATTTTTTGTTTATTGAAGTATTAGCCTAGGTACACTTAAAAGAAATATCCGAATAAACTTTAACGAAATAGGTACATAATTATCTATTTTCCTTAGTCGACTTAAAGGTAAACAAACCGCATGAATCTTGAAACGAAATGAATGAACGCATATTGCATCGTGCAAACTGCAAACACTTTATTGTAATTTGTACACCACATAAATTTTTTTTTATAAATAAACAATCATACAAAAAATACACAATCATCAGGTGCGAAGGTAAAGCTAACGTAAAGTTCATTCACAATGGACATTGAGAATTCGGAAGTAATTATACCTATCTACTCTTTGGGTTTATTATGTAGAGACCTTTAAAATAGCGTTGTGATTCAATAAATAAAATAGAATAGATCTACTTATTTACTTTATAGTAAAATAAACCAATTAAGAGGTATGACAAAAGATACAAAGAAATCGGAAATGACAACAGAACTAGGTACGAGTATGCAATATACATTTAGATAGTAATCTAGCCGATGCTCGCGACTTCGTACACGTGGATTTATTCGTTCAGCGACTCTTAATATTTTCGAGATTAAAATATCCTATGACCTTCTTCAGGAGTCAGGATGCAAACTATGACGATACCAGATCGAAATCTGTTTAGCACTTAGGTTTAGCATGGGAGATGTGAAAATGAAACAGACAGTTAGAGTTACTTTCGCATTTATAGTATGTACCTAAACATGGTTAATTTAGCAGAGAAACATTTTACGCAATGAGATTAATACGAAAAGGCTTGTCGATCGGCGACGACCTGCTTATAAGCGCTCGGCGGTACCGAACTCACCTTAATTGCAGTGAGATATATACCTATTTATAATCACGGTTATTTTGAGACGGTTGAGAATGAATGGATCCCGGAAATGGACGGCGAAGGTCGAAGAGCGACAAGACGGCCTTGCCTGCGGCTGTGCTACTTTCTCCGCTGCCGATTGAGCCCACGTGCGTTACGTAGTAGCTACAGACTCCTCGAAACAATGCTCTGTAAATCTAGTACGAGTTTATAATATCTCGAAAACCTCAATATTTCGTGTATCGAAACAATGTAACGTAAAAGTAAACTGGACTCCTACAGTGGTGTTTTGTCAAAATATCAAAATCCGACAGGAATCTTTGAGATATATTTATATAAATATCACACATGTACACAATAACACAGAATGCTTGACAATAAACAAGCTCCATTTTTAGGTTGTTCACTACCCAGCCAGTGCCCAGTGGCCGCAGCGAGCGTCCAAGTAAAGTACCTTAGCAATCCATATCGTGCATTTGACTGCAACGACGAACGTGCCGAGACAGGTCGTCGCGACTTAACTTTGAGTAGTTAGTTTACTACGAAAATTCATTTTAACGTACGAGCTTCTACGATCACGGCCAGGATCAGTCGGAGTGCGCAAGGCCCCTCTTACTCTGACTTTATTGTGTAAGTATGTCACGATCGAAATCTATCAAAGTAGGCGAGATGTGCAAACTCGCACTAAGCGTACAGTTTCAAATTATCATGATACGCCGACGCACTCTATGGAACAGTTCACATAATCACCGAAATGAAGGCGTTTCTACTCACGAGCGAGGGTAATTTACATTTGCTACAACAGGACTGTACAGTGTCCCCGCTCGGACGCATTGTTTATATAAGAGCCTTGGTTTCGGACTATGATCACGGAACATTCATGCACTTTATAACTGCTCATTGTTATTTTGTTTCGTAATAAGTACTACAGTTTGCATTTTGAAACTGTCTTGCTTTCGACATCCAAACTTTTCACGGACAACTTTATATTTACGGCACTAAATAAATGGAATAATTGCCTATGTTCGACATTGAATCGTTTCTTCAGAAAGCTTTCTGCGAAAAGAGAATCATAATTTGATCTAAATGAAACAGTAATTAGTATTTTGAATGAATGCATGCAAAAGTATTCCAAGCATTTTCAGTCGCAAGTGCGAGACGAGTAACGAAGCAAATATGCATGGAAACTAATAACAATTAAAGCAAGTTATTAATTTTAGCATTTAATAATTCAGAAGTCTAAAGGCACGTTTCTGCACACGCGGCGCGTTGCGCGTCGCTCAAACATATGGCCAAGTAATATGAGAGCGTTCATGCAGAAGCGTTTGCGCGTTGAACGCGGCAGCGCACGCGGCTTGCACCGCGTTGTGCGGCAGAAACGTACCCTAAACACTAAGTTACCACGAGTATACCAAATTTAAGAATCAAAAATGTTTCTGTTGAACTTAGAGGTCTATCAGCACAAATCGGCATAATCGCGCGCCTTGACTTATGAACTGTATAAATTATAATGTTTACTTAAATGCAAAGTAATATTTGCACCGAGCGGAGCGGCAATAGCGATATACGAGTATGTAGGTACGTAGCCTCGTTAGGCTACGTAAAAATTAGTTTCCTTGCGTAACTGAATGTGTTTTAACTGAATTTGACATAGCCATGGTAACTTCGAAGTGTTAAGCGTGAGTAAAATGCGTATGTAGGTATTTGAACATATTTTGTTCGAATTGATTTTGACGAGTAAATGCTAGAATGTCATAACGAGGGAAATCGAAGGTTGTCTCGTAGCGGGGAGAGAAGTTGCAGCTCAGTTGCATCAAGCAACACGCTGAGTTGCGTTGTAAAACGGTTTCGCAACTGCTGAAATAGTTACTGCATTAGCAACATTGACCACGCAGCTGACACGCCCACGCGTTTGTGGATTATATTAACAGGAAAATATAGTAGGTATAAGCGAAACCTAAATACTTGTGCATAATTTACATTCAGTACAATTTACTACAAATAGAAACAACCATAAACAAAGGTACTAAGAACTAGAACAACCAGTTAATTTACAACTAGTTAAGTATAGATGACAACGATGACCTAATACGGAAGTTCCTAATTCTTTATAATTAAGTTATTAAGAAAAACTTCAGTTCCATCACATGTAAAAACACCAGTTAGTAAGACTATCTTTGACGATTAGAATGTTTTTTTTTTTTTTTTTTTTTTTTATTGCAGGATAGGCATGCGCTTGACGACAATCAATGCTGGACAGCACTGATGAGGTCTAGGTTGGAGCGCGCTTGCCTAGAAAATGCCTATTCACTCTTGCCTTGAAGGTACTGAGGTTATACGTGGCCGGAAACACAGAAGTTGGAAGTGCGTTCCACACCTTAGCGGTTCGATTCAGAAACGTTGAACAGAAGCGTTTCGTGCGAGCAGGTTGGATTTCAACCACGTAAGGATGCCAACGCTCACGATTTCTCGAAGTTCTGTGGTAAAACGGTGAAGGGGGCACAAGGTTGTGAAGTTCTTGAGCGCACTCTCCAAAGTATATCCGATAGAAGACCGATAGACAGGCTACATTGCGACGGTGCTGCAGACTGAGCATTTTTGCCTGCGTTAGTGACTGATCACCTATAATTCGGCGGGCACGGCGATCTACCGAGTCTAATGCATCGAGTTGGTACTTGGCAGAGCCATCCCATAGGTGGCAGCAGTACTCCATGGCCGAGCGCACCTGAGCCTGATAGAGAGTCAGGCGCTGCTCAGGCGTGAAGCACCGCTTCACCTTGTTCAGGATACCAAGTTTTTTGGCTGCTGTTTTTGCCTTTGACTCGATGCATTTCCCGAAATTGAGGTTGGGCGAGATGTCTATGCCCAGGAGCTCAATATGGTCACTAATCGGTATGGACACACTTTGGAAAGTTGGAGTCAAGGTAAAGGGACTCCTTTTGGCAGTGAATAAACACGCTTGAGTTTTGGTGGCATTAAACTAAATTGGCGTCGCCCCAATCGGACACCTCCTTCAGAGTTAAGTTAATGCGATTCACCATGGCCTCTCTATACTCATGGATCTCAGTAGCACTGGCTCGAGAGCTGGACATGTATCTGTCCGTAACAGTGCTGTCATCAGCGTACCCAAAGATACCGGGCTTTAGAAGATCGTTGATGTGCAGCAGGAAAAGTGTTGCGGACAGAACAGATCCCTGAGGAACACCGGCGTTGACAGCCATTATGTCAGATGAGCAGCCGTTAACGACAACTCTAAATGACCTCTCACTCAGGAAATCAGATATCCAGCTACATAAGCCAGTGGGTAACCCGTATGACGGAAGCTTACTGAGAAGACTGTCATGCCAAACCCGGTCAAAAGCCTTTGAAATATCAAGAGACACGGCGAGTGCCTCACCCTGTTTCTCAATGGCTTCGCCCCAAGTATGTGTGGCATACACTAGAAGATCACCCGTGGACCGGTTTTTCCGAAAGCCGTACTGGTGGTCAGACAGAAGATCGTTTTCTTCCAGGTATGCCAGGAGCTTATTGTTAAGCACACGTTCCATAGCTTTACAAAGGATGGACGTGATTGCTATCGGTCTATAATTGGCCGGGTCAGCACGACTCCCCTTTTTCGGTACTGGCTGCACGTTTGCAACTTTCCACGACTTGGGGACATGAGCAGTTTCAAGAGAGAGACGAAACAAGCGTGTTAATACAGGAGACAACTCAGGGGCGCAACTCCTCAGGACAACTGCAGGTATACCATCAGGGCCACTGGCCTTGCTCACGTCGAGGTTACGAAGAGTTTTTAGAACCTCTTGCTGGTGTATGCGTATCTCCGGCATAACGGAGATACGCATACACCATGTCCCATGGATTTACCTATTTTCGGAAACATTATAGCCAAACGTGTAATAAATATTTTAATACAATTCGGCGGTGCATGTGGTAAGAAGATGGCAATGTTATTTTTAACGATATATTTTGATCATAAACCTTGTCACTTTCAGCTTTCGTGGAAGCACCTGACCCCTAACAAAAGTAAAAGTCATAGTTATCTCAACAACCAAGAAAGTGGTATAAATCTTGATACAAGAGCTGAAGGAAACACATCAAATAAAACTGTCAATGGCAATAAGAACCAGGATGTGTAATATATACAGAATACATTATTTAAGTCACATAACAAGGAAGCTCAGACTTCGTGAGCAGATAAAGGCAGTTAATGAGCGAGTAAAAAACATACGGGGTATTAAATTGCTGATTGTTTGTACCTACCTGATAATAGACGTGAATTTAAATAATGTGCAGGTAACTACGCACTTACTTCATGATATTGTAATTAGGTCTGTTATGTTCATTAAACATAATGAAACGAAACAAACAAAAAGGAAAGCAAAAACTGCATCTTAAATAAAACAGTAAGTTTGACAGTTTTAACAGACAGTCAGACAGACAGTTGACAGTCTTTTAAAACATCACAGAATTATTTTATTCATATTCTCGAAATGAATCACAAACTCTATTTTACAAGTCTACATGGCATCTGACGGCTCTGTAAGATCAGATCTAATTCGATATAATATGTATAATTATCATATATCATCATTTCGAAACATAAGTTTTATGTTTAGATAAAGGATACACGAATAACGAATGAAGCCTGTCATAACTAATTCAGTTGAATTCAATAATATCATCTGCGGGGTCAAGTGTCAAGACGCATGCCTTATGGACATTATCACGTAACGCCTTGCAAAGTTTGACCTATTCGTTAAGTGTGTAAATGAAATAGGTAAGTTGAATACCTGTTTTAACGTTCTTTTAAAGTGACCATAAACGTGTTCTACAGTTTTACAATATTTGATTTGAGGTTGCCTTTTATAGTTGATGGGTTATTTTTAAATGTTATAAACTTTTTTTACGCTAGATAATAGTGACGTAGCTGTCTTCGTGCGGTCGTCGCAAGTCGCGTAGGTGACCGAGCGAACGAGTGACCTTCAAGAGGCAAATGGGCCCATCAGCAAATGATCCAAGCAGTATTCTATTATAATTTATATGAACAGCTTTAATTATCATTATTTTTATCATTGTCTCACTATAATAGCTCTGTCAAAAATGATCACAAAAAGCTCATGTTTTTACTTGCAAATAGCTTTACACTATTTCATTACGTTATTTTTTTTTATAAAGTTGTTACCAAGATAAAATGAATTCAGTCGACGTTCTTTGAACACTGTACAGTTCAGTCTTACTTTTTTTTACATGTTATCGAAATCTTAATCTGCGTATATGCTTTTAATGATTTTTTCCTTAACCATATCACTCGCGAACAGATATGGGAAGTGATCGTCTTTTGATAAGTGTTTATTTGAATCGACTCGTTGGTACCGTACACCTTACTATTAGATAACCATCAGCATTTTATTGTTTCAATATTTCGTTCACCTTGACATTAAATTTTTAATTAAAATTCTAATGAACCTCTGCCATAGATATCTTCAAGCTTAATTAAGTTTAAAGATATATACTTAAGTATACACAGTAACATGATCTATTTTGTTGAATGGAAATAGCGTTTCTTTGCAGTAATTCACAAAGACAGCTTTTATTATAGATTCTATACCTAAATGTCGATTTAGGGTTAGATTATTTATACTTAGTTGTTAGATATAGACTTTGTATTTCTTGGGCATAGGGCATCTTATTTATTTTAGAATATATCATCTTAGATTATTCTTCTTCATGGTTATGATCAAGTTTTTCCGAGACTAATCTATGGTAGTCTTGACTCGTCATAGGAGCCACAAGTTTGTCTACATGAAATAATAGAATTTGGAATTACATATTTCAAAATATTCAACATGGCGACCGCTCAAAGTGGCAAGTGTCAAAAGTGTAAAATATCCGCGGAAGTGACCGTATAGAATGAATGAGCCGATGCACAAGTGAGCAACACATTGTGCGAACCCGTCTCCCCGCTGGTATACACCCCGCCATCTTCCTTTGCTAATTGCTCGTTATGATGTCTCCAAAGCAACAGATGTGCAACATCCGCTGCTATTTCATCTCTTTTTTTTTTCATCGCAAATTGGAAAAGCTTCCTTTTGGCGCTGACTGGTCTCTATGAAAACGCTATAAACATTCAGTATATTGATCAGAAAGACATTGCAAATATTTGGGTATGAGTGTTAAATCATAGACTTGAGATTGCCTAACTTCAAACATATTAGGCGCGAAGTTGGCCCATAGGCTTAAATCATAATATTTATGACTGTTTCGTCAAAACAGCTCTGTTGCCGCAAATATTACAAAATAGTTATGCTTTTTGTACGATCTTTAAAGTATTAAATAAAATCTTAACAAAGTAAAGTCGGAGAAGAATAAAACTATAGAGTCCTAAATGCCATATCACAAGCTATCATAAGGACGAAACATTATTACATTTCACATTGGAAACAAATTATGCAATAAATCTTAAATTTTAAACTCTATTTTCAACAATACTCAAAATATCAATGGAATTAGAATTTGATAGGAGCTCTCTGAAAAAACAAACCAACCAAAAACCAGACTAGTAACGTTAAACTAAAATAAATCTGGATCAACGACTTGCTCGTGCAACTTTTACCCCAGAAAAGCCAAATAGGATCCAAAATGGAACAAGTACAATAAAAACTGTTATAAACGATTACGATTACAACGTCTGATGTTTATATGAAACGTCAAAATTCATGTGAGTGAAAGATAACTGAAATCGCGAACACCTAAAAAACTGCAGTCGATATATAATAAATTAACATTATATATTTTTAGTGTATAACTTAATAGTAATATAATATAGTTATTATAATAATAAAAGCATTGTAAGATTTTAACGACACAATAATTATAACAACATCCAACATCGCAAAACATTCGCAAAAACGAAAATATCATGTGTGAAATGAAAGATTACGATCATTTTCACTTTCGTTGGGTGACCATAGAAAATACCGTTCGGGTCAAGCGAGTACAACTGCTGCAGTGATAATAATGCATCGTTATTGAAATATCCATGCACTATTATTCTACGCAAACAATCGTTACATATATACATATATTATATACATATATAGTGAAGTGTGCACGAAATAACACAATAGCCTATTTCGGCGATACAATGAGCTATATTTTGTCGAAGGTGATTCTTTGCGTGCCTGTAATGATTTCGTTGTATGTTTACTACATACGGCACGAAAACATCTAAGAATATATTTTTAAAAAACAATTCAGAACAAAATATTACTAAGTAGAATGTTATTTTTGAGGTTTGTAAATCCTTAGCGTCCTGTGTAAACGATCAACAAAGTTCGTAGAAAAATGGTAGGCGGATGCGAGTTTAAAGCGATTATTTTTATCATTCGCCGCCAAGTCTTATAAAACTATACGACATACGACTGTGAGTGTATTTGGTTGGATATCCAAGATAATCTGATTACAGCTTACCGATTTAAGTTATCTAAACAGATAGGTAAACAGTAAGTATATAGTATTTTCAAGTACCAACTCAATATGAACAGAACACAACGTAAGTTACTTAAATATGAATTAAGCTTTCAACGAAGAGTTGCTAAGAAACAAAGATATCTCCGTGCGTAATTTCGACAAGATCGGTCCTCTACCTGTCTGTGAAAATTCATTGACATTTAAAACGTTTTTTGAAATGAGCACCTACAGAGCGTTAAATATCTATTACTTTGAGGACCGGATAAACCTCACAATTAATTAAAAACTTTATTAAACCAGTTAAATAACAACTTTATTTACCAACTTAAGGGCTAGTTTATTGGTGGCGATTTGCAAAGTGATATTTTATCCAAAGAGCCGCGAAGTGTTTTACGATCTCCTATTACACTGGCGAAGTCGAGGGCATCTGCAGCTAGTAGGTAAATAAGGCCATGACGAAACATAAGTTGAACAAACTGCTACATTATGTGCGCTCGAGGAAACTATCAAGTCGGGCCTGCGGGGTCACGCGATAACTTTTGAACTAGCTGTACTACTTTTTGGATAAGTTATCAACACAATTTGCGTCACGGGACAATCATTTTTAATATTATTAACATGGCCTTCATTTCAGTCAAAATATTATATTTACGTATAGTACTTCAGTTCTTATTCAAAAGGCCGAGAATTAATTAGTGTCTGATAATTTCTTTTTTATATAAATAACCCGGATTTTTTGTTTTTCTCATTGTAATTTATCAAGAGTACATTAGGTATTTAAAAATTCTACATAAAATTTGTGACAAACAAAATGTTGATGTTATATTAATTAAGTATTATGTAAAGGTTCGAATCGTACGAGTTCGTAGCCGACTACAGACAGCAGCTGCAGGCGACACTACTGCTTTATATGTATTAGTATTTGTATGAAACGAAAAGATGAGACGGTTTTACGCCATAGTACATTAGGTACTAGAGAAGCAGTGATAGCCTAGTGGTTAGGACTGTGGTCTCCTATTCAGGGGCCGCAGGTTCGATCCCGGGTATGCACCTCTGACTTTTCGGAGTCAAGTGCATTAAGGCAATTAACTATCACTTGCTTCAACGGTGAAGGAAAACATCGTAAGGAAACCTGCACATCTGAGAGTTCTTCATAATGTTCTCGAAGGTGTGTGAAGTCCACCTATTCGCATTGGGCCAGCGTGGTGGACTATGGCCTATAACCCTACTCTGATAGGAGACCTGCGCTCAGTAGTGAGCCGTTGATGGGTTGCTAATGATGATGACATTAGGTACTCTGGCCAAGTGCGGATTGGTAGACTTAACACATCTTCGAGAACATTGTGGAGAACTCTCAGACCTACAACTTTCCTCACGATGTTTTCCTTCTCCGTTACAGCAATTGAATATAAATGCTTGACATCTAGGTACAAGGGAACTTTTTCTTTACGCGATCGTTAGATTAATATTACCTAAATTACATTATGAAGTAACACTAATTGCCTCTATATATTTTTTACTATCTGATTAAGTAACACTAATTGCCTCTATACATTTTTTACTATCTGAACTTTTCCTTTTCTTCAACAAAAATTATCATTAAGTCCGTTGAATTTTTCCGCGGCCACCGTGGTTAAGCAACCAAGCATGGCTTTTCACAAGCCATAGACCACCCCACTTGTCACGGTGATGACTCCTCACCTCACCGCGAAGGGTACACATAACCTACTCGTATAACATTACGAAATGCCACGATTGCCTCGAGCGTTTACTTACAATCTATAAAACGCCTCGTCATGACACTTGTGTTCGCTTCGACTGTTTGGACGTAGATAAAAATATACAGAGTAAAATAAATACACGATTGTTATTAGAATATCGCAGAAGAGTACCGGCAGGCCTACGAAGACCAACTTATATTTTATTAAAAATTCTGTTGGAACTTACTGATTTCCTGGAATAAAATGCTTCCTAGATCAGTCTCCAAAATGGAAGCTGTCTTTGTCTTCATGTAGATAATAAAATTGAGGATTCTGTACCATCACCGCTACCAGCTATCTAATTAGACTTTTAGTTTTTAAAACCAAACAAATACGGACCCCGTGACTTGTGTGATATCGTAGGTCTACCTAAATTGGGCTAAAACTGAAGCTGAATTGGAAATGAGCGGGGCACATAGTTCGAAGAGCTGATGGTCGTTGGGGTCTCAACTCCCAAGGTGCTGGAGTGGTGACCCTGGACCGGGAAACGCCGTGCTGGCAGACTCTCAACCAGTTGGAGCGATGACATGGAACGAGCCGCAGGAAGCCGCTGGATGCAGGCGGCGCAAGACCAAGTCTTGTGGAAGTCCATACAAGAGTCCAGCATTGGACGTCTATCGGTTGATGAACAAGAAGAAGAAGACCTAATGGGGGTTTGCTAAAACTGCCACATTCATCAGTTACACCACCAGTGTGAGAAAGATCGTCTACGATGGAGAAAGGTTTTCAATTACATTCAATAAAGGGATTGCGAAGTAATAATTCACGCATGTTGCATGCATTTCACGGGTCCTTGGACGCGTAGGTCGGGTCCACTCGTGCGCATCGGTGCGCTGGACCGCGATTTCAGAATGAATTTATTACTTTTTTTTTAAGTAAGCTCGCTTGTTTTGTGGAAATTAAATGTAAAGCAGCCGATAAAATTTCATAACTGCGTGTATTTCTTTTGCCTAAAATAACAATTTTAAATGAAGGTTATAAATTAAATTCCCCTTTAAAATTAAAAACCCTCAAGTATCTATAGCTACTTATACTCCTGGATTCATACATTGTTCAGATATTTTACTTGAAAAAAATGTGTGTTGGTTTACGTGGGAATTTTAAATTTGAACATTTTACCCACAATTCTTAAATAATACAACTTTTCTTTTAAAAATAAACGTTTGATCCATCAAAAACTTGTTTTTATTTACAGGCAACAAAAACATTTTAAATGTTTAAAAAATACCTACTAGAGATTGATTAGAACTAAAACACCAATCACGATTAGTTTTATACATTGATTGATTGCTATTTGCTACTCGGCCATTCAACAAAATAACTAATGTTACATTATGTCTGCCTTATGTCCATCACTTATGTTGCATCTACAGTCTACACGTACACTTCGGTAATGAGATGCGAATAATAAAAAATAATTGCCTCTACACAATGTTCATATTATGATTCGCTCCCGTATTTTAAATGCAAAAGTTTGTCCGTCTGTCGCTTATCTTTCCACAGCGCAACTGTTGAATTGATCGTAACGAAGTTTGGCACAAAGATTGCTTGCATCTTGGGGTACGGCTTAGCATATTTTTTAGCCAGGAAAAGGCGTTACCACGGAATTTTTAAATCCACTACCAACTGCACGCAAACAAAGTCGAGGGCATCAGATAAACTAAATAATTAGAGTTAATAGGTTTTTCGAGCCTATTACAAACTAGCTGATGCCCGCGACTTCGTACGCGTGGGCAGAACCCCTGCAGTATCAGAATTGGTACCTACAACAACTATTCATAATCGACAGTTAATAAATCACCCTAGTTTAGTTGGCAGAACAGGATTGAGGAGTTTTTATAGGACCATATCGCAAAGTTTCCAAAGACCTGTAGCTCTTATAAAACTTCTAGATTCTACCACCGCAGCGGTTCGGAATACAGATTCTGCTGAGAAGAGAAACTTTACAAATAAACTGAGTGTGTTTGCAAACAAAAGAGGTTCAGTTAAATTCAGAACAGTCGAAATCAAATTCAACCAATATTGTTACTTTTCCTTCCATTGCATAGATCAGTCGCAAGATTCAACCAATATTGTTACTTTTCCTTCCATTTCATAGTATCAGTCGCAAGAGTCTACGAGTATTTCAAATTACGCATTTAAAAAAACTTAAGATACGACGCCCAAAGCCATTAAGATAAAAACTTATAACAATCTCGTTACCACGTACCTCCTACCTACGCGACAAAGCATAGGGAAGCGATGTCGTGGTTTTGCCTGGTAGGAAGTGCGCGCAAGACCTTGCCGAGTTCAACGCCACTGATGACAGAGAATCCGTGTTTGGTTAGGAAATATATTAGTGCGAATAATAAAACACTTTAGCAACATAGGAAGCAGTGTGCAAACTAGAATATTTTAATTAAATGTCTAGGAAGACAGTCTGCCCTACGTTTGAGGAAGTGTTCTGGAGACCTTGCTCAGTTCAACGGCTTTGAGAACAGACCCACGCCTCGACGTCTTCCTACACGAGTTCTCTTTACACTTCTATTGTCGGGAGACAACAGACTCTGAGTTTGAATAATAACCATGGACTGTGACGTAACTGTTGTAGTTCCGTACCGTAGACCGTAGATTCAGAATATTTTAATTAAATATCTAGGAAGACAGTCTGCCCTACGTTTGAGGAAGTGTTCTGGAGACCTTGCTCAGTTCAACGGCTTTGAGAACAGACCCACGCCTCGACGTCTTCCTACACGAGTTCTCTTTACACTTCTATTGTCGGGAGACAACAGACTCTGAGTTTGAATAATAACCATGGACTGTGACGTAACTGTTGTAGTTCCGTACCGTAGACCGTAGATTCGTAGACCGTAAATCTAGACAATTTTGTTCCTACTTACGTCAATTTACGGTTGCACAAAGCAGAATTTAATTTTTTTTTAATAATTAAATTAAATTACTAAATCGAAAGTAATTAGCCGTTACATATTTTTATCGCTGAAGCTAAAGTTATTTAAATAATTAAATAAACATTTATTCAGCTTTTAACATAATAAAGAGAGAAAAAAAATACAAAAGATGACAAAAATTTAATTAACACAATACATAATTGATCTTATATATTACAAAAAGTTTGTATTATTAATTTACGAATAATTATTATGTAATTTATTTTCATAAGGATCCCTTAAATTGGGTATTATAGGCCTCCCCCAGTTTGTGCCATTTAGGTATATCGGTCGCAATATACTCGTGAATAATCCCAAAGCACTTCAAACATGCAGACTTTCATTTGTACTTACAATTATAACACAATGTCTGAAGTAGCTTCTACCAACATGATACGTCGTATATTTATTTCAGTTAAATGACAACTTCGACAGCCATAGATTCTCATGTGGGGGTGTTTTAAATTTTCAATTTACACTTATTAAATTGTGTAATTGTGTGTGTCTTCTTGGTTAGAGTTTCAATTAAGTAATGTAGTTACTTAAATGAAAAAATTATATTTTTAAAACGTATGGGATTAATTTTGAAAAATGAAGTAAATATTTTCTTTTCTTAATTTCTGTGTTTGTCAAATTACACTAGGTTAATAATAAAAAAGGCTATTTAATTGTTGATAATAAAATAGGAAGTATACGAGTAGACAAAATTTTCTCTGAAATCTTGTATGTGGCACGTTTGTCTAGTGTTGTGTGACAGGTTGACTGACAGCAGTTATGCAACTCAACACTGACCTATCGGCCGGAGTGCCACTTTCATTGTTGACACACTATCTAGTTATAAACGGAGTCATGGTGCAAAGTTTATCCTAATTTCATTAAAAGAAGTTTATCAACCCTAGTAGACGGTAAGCCAAGGTGTGAACAAGGTGTTGACTTGTTGATATCAAGTGTGCACTAACTACTAAATAGGAAGTGCAGACACGGTAATATTTGGTGCAGATAAAGCGCGTGCCGAAATTGGCACGTTGCGTTGTTGTTGTGTGACAGCGGTTATGCAACACGACACTGACCTACCGGCCGGCGTGCCACTTTCCTTTCATTATTGACACACTATCTATAAACGGAGAGACTATCACTCAGCTAAGCTACGTGATCGCCGATCAAAACAACTGAGAGAAATAATATCAAATGCAATGCAATCCTTATCCATAATTAATCACACTTTACACTATATAGGTAATATTATAAAGGCGAAATTTTGTATGTGTGTGTGTGTATGTTTGTTACTCTTTCACGCAAAAACTACTGGACGGATTTGGCTGAATTTTGGAACGGAGCTAGATTATATAAACCCTGGATTAACACATGGGATAAAGCTAACACATTTTATCCCGGAAAATTAAAGAGTTTCCGCGGGAATCCAAAAACCTTAATCCACGCGGACGAAGTCGCGGGCATCACCTAGTTAATATTATAATCTAGCTTTTGTTCAAGACTTCAACCGCATATAGGTTAGGTTTTTTAAAAATCCCGCGGGAACCCTTTGTTTTTTCCTTTGAACTATACTAATACAAAAATCACGTTGATCTGTTGCTCTGTTACTGCGTGAATGAAGGAGAAGCCGATTATAGCTATATCTATATATATAAAAGAAAGTGGTGTTAGTTACACTATTTATAACTCAAGAACGGATGAACCGATTTGGCTGAAAATTGGTGGAGAGGTCGCTTAGAACCAGGAGACGGACATAGGATACTTTTTATCCCGTTCGAACGCGTTTCCGTCAAGTCACTATAAAACGTGGTATAACAAAAACGCATCTGACATGGGATAACAAAACGCAAATGACAGTGGAATAACAAAACGTAAATGACAGCTAAACGTAATTTTGTCTTTGGTTAAGTATGGTAAAAAATTTGACAATTATAAAAATGGTAATATGTTTTCTCTTTGAATCATCATTAACAATGCCGCGAGCAAGACAATCAAATGTTTCCTGCTTCAAAGCTACGGATTGACGTGATTTATTGGATAGGTATAGGTGAGAACCTGGAGGGTGACAAAGATTTCCCGCGGGATATTATGAACTAAATCCACGCAGACGAAGTCGCGGGCATCAGCTAGTAGTTAGTTAAAACGTTGTTAATGTGGTAAGTGTGTCTAAGGAATAGATACTAAAACTTTATAATTAAGTATTTTTAAAACTTCAAGCTAACTTTAGAATCGTTAGCAGCAATGATGCTAACTAAGAACTTTGAAACCCGCATTTCGTCACACAACATGCGGGTTTGACAGTTATCAGTTAGCATTTAGCAACTTTCGATGAGAATAGCCCTACAAGTTATCTCGCACGGGTAGTTGCAAAATATAACAGTAGGTAGGTACATTAATTTATATGGCGTGACGTAGATCGACAATGAGGATTGCTGCGACCGATAAGTGCAGAGTTAAGTGGTAATTGTAACAAACAACGTGATACACGTAAATGCAACTACGACCAATTAATTGTCACTTCAGTTATTTAAACAATGAGAGACTCGTCGACCATTTTAAACGTTTCCTATCTGTCAGTGGATGTTTCAGTGAGGCAGATCAATAGACAGAGTTGTGATGACTTCACTATAGCCGCGGCCTTTCAGTCTGTTTATCAAGTGTTTATCCCAGAAGGACTATATCACATGAATACAGAAATTGAGTTCTCGAACAAGAGAGTCCGTGGTGACCGTAAACGTCGACCTCATCATCGCAGTGGCAACGATGAAGCTGGGTTATTTTAGCGCGTCAAGTCTGAGCGACCAGCAGCGAAAGATTGGTTTGGTCTAACAATGTGCCCACTGCCCAGGTCAGTAGACGGGAGAGCATAGAGACAGAGATTGGAACTTTCGCAGATACAACGTTGACCAGCAGGGTTATTTTATGAATATTCAATGTTTTTTTACATACAGTGGTCTATGGAAAGAAAGAGAAGCCGGCAGTTGATTCGAACAAAATTCAAGGCTGTGAATGTTAAGGATACTTTGTTCCGAAAGATATTGACGATAATTTTATTCCGCATAACTGTTTAATGCCACCACTATTCCTGGATTTACTATTATTTCAGGCTTTGTCTTAACTTTCTCTGACAATGTAGGTACGCGTGGCCTTCAGAACGTTGCCTCAAAGATCTTTTGATTCAACTTTTAATCGTTTCAAAATACTATGTAAATTTATAAAAAGTATAATTACAACGACATTAAGATTTAAATAAAATAGACAAAACAATAAACAAGGCAACCTGATAGGCGGCGAGAGCGACAAACTATTTAATGCCAGATTTACACGCGCTTGCGAAAATATGACCATGGTGGTAATTCTGCGTGTCACAATCTCTGAACTTTAGTGTACAACATAATTTGTATCATTATCATAGTCATCATCCTCATCATCAGTAATGCATCATTCTATCAACGGCTCACTACTGAGCGCAGCTCACCTCTCAGACGGATCATGCCTACTTCAACCCAACCACGTTGGCCCAATGCAGATTGGCAGACTTTACAGACCTTTGAGAACATTATGGAAAACTTTCAGGTGTGTCCGCTATTCCTCACGATGAAAATAATCATAGTCTTTTGACATTATACGTTATATACGTATGTATTAAATATATAAACGTCGTCGTAATGAATAAGGTCAGTGGAACCCGGATCCATAAATAAATAATAATTTTATACGTTAGTTATAATACAATGTGCCAGGTCGTATGACACATCCGACGATCGCGAGGTCGTCCTTACAAGTTACAGCTTACAGGTGCCCAATTGCGCAGTGCGCCTCAAAATTGGGGTAACTCCGCATTTGCATAAACACACATTATACAAGGGGTAACTTAATGAGTAACTTGTTCGAATTAATTATTATTTATTATTCACGTAAATACCTCCACACATGTAGAACGTGTCGCGGCTGGCAACGCGAACTGTCTAATAATAAAGACAGGTATAGTTGAATTTGTTCTAACAATGCAATTGCAGCTAGACACACACAATAGCATTTTTTCCTGCTCGAACCAGGTTGAGATAGTAACTAGATTAACGGCGGGATCTTCGACATCGACCTATTTTTGATTGAATCGTAAACAATGAAATATTCTTTGTTTTGATCGGTTAAAAATATATGTTGTAGTTTAATGTATGTTCTTAATTCTTTTGTGATTCAAAACTCTATATTTACAACTTCACCCGATCAAAAATAATTTCGAAAACAGTGTAATTTTTATCGTTTTTCAGGTCGTGTTCATAGAATATTAAAGTTAGACTAAAAAAAGAAATTTCATAAAATAGGCAAACACTTTTAGAAGATTCTTTTGTGATTAATTTTTCTCTAAAAAATTTGTATTTTTTTAATCACGACGTTTTTACTTTTTATATAACAAAGTGGCTCGTGCGCTTCACTTCAGTAGCCCGCAAAGTATCATCGAGGTAGGACGTATCGCTTTCGCTGGCTCGCTGCGATCCCCGCTGATCAAGCGATCTATTGCATAGATACCTATTATTTTCATTCCGTATTCATTTATCATAGATTAAATCAAATCAGAGGGTTAATATTGTTGTAATTTTTAGTATTTATTAATAAATCTGTAAATATTAGTATTATAGGTTTTAGGTTTAGAGTCTTATTGTATAGATAGTGTTAAACTATAATATAAGAATAATATAATAAAGTAAATATGGGGAATAAAAATGGAAGAAAGAACAAAATATCTTGATTTAAATTACGAAAACTTTCGAAATTGATATCTGGGGTTCCAATGCTAATAAAAGAGGTAACCATCGTCTTAATAAGAAAAAAATGCGGCCATTTTCTTTTTTTTTGTTATTGGACCGATTTCTTTCAAAATTGATATCTGGGGTTCCCAGTGCTAATAAAAGAGGAAACCATCATCAAAATAAGAAAAAAAGGCGGCCATTTTCTTTTTCTTTGTTATTGGATCGATTTCTTTCAAAATTGATATCTGGGATTCCCAGCGCTAATAAAAGAGGTATCCATCGTCAAATTAAGAAAAAGTGGCGGCCATTTTTATTTTTGTTATTGGACCAATTTCATTCAGAATTGATATCTGGGGTTCCCAGTGCTAATAAAAGAGGTATCCATCGTCAAAATAAGAAAAAGTGGCGGCCATTTTTATTTTTGTTATTGGACCAATTTCATTCAGAATTGATATCTGGGGTTCCCAGTGCTAATAAAAGAGGTATCCATCGTCAAAATAAGAAAAAGTGGCGGCCATTTTTATTTTTGTTATTGGACCGATTTCTTTCAAAATTGATATCTGGGGTTCCCAGTGCTAATAAAAGAGGAAACCATCATCAAAATAAGAAAAAAAGGCGGCCATTTTCTTTTTCTTTGTTATTGGATCGATTTCTTTCAAAATTGATATCTGGGATTCCCAGCGCTAATAAAAGAGGTATCCATCGTCAAATTAAGAAAAAGTGGCGGCCATTTTTATTTTTGTTATTGGACCGATTTCTTTCAAAATTGATATCTGGGGTTTCCAGTGCTAATAAAAGAGGTATCCATCGTCAAAATAAGAAAAAGTGGCGGCCATTTTTATTTTTGTTATTGTACCAATTTCATTCAGAATTGATATCTGGGGTTCCCAGTACTAATAAAAGAGGTAACCATCATCAAAATAAGAAAAAAAAGCGGCCATTTTCTTTTTCTTTGTTATTAGACCGATTTCTTTCAAAATTGATATCTGGGGTTCCCAGTGCTAATAAAAGAGGTATCCATCGTCAAAATAAGAAAAAGTGGCGGTTAATTTTTTTTTGTTATTGGAACAATTTCTTTCAAAATTGATATCTGGGGTTCCCAGTGCTAATAAAAGAGATATCCATCGTCAAAATAAGAAAAAGTGGCGGTCATTTTTATGTTTGTTATTGGACCAATTTCTTTCAGAATTGATATCTGGGGTTCCCAGTACTAATAAAAGAGGTAACGATCATCAAAATAAGAAAAAAAAGGCGGACATTTTCTTTTTCTTTGTTATTGGACCAATTTCTTTCAAAATTGATATCTGGGGTTCCCAGTGCTATTAAAAGAGGTAACCATCGTCAAAATAAGAAAAAAGGCGGCCATTTTCTTCTTCTTTGTTATAGTACCGATTTCTTTCAAAATTGATATTCGGGGTTCGTTCCCAATGCTAATAAAATAGGTATCCATCGTCAAAATAAGAAAAAGTGGCGGCCATTTTATTTATTTTTGTTATTGGACCGATTTCTTTCAAAATCAATATCAGAGATTCATCATACTCATGAAAGAGGTCGCCGTCGTCAAAATTAGAAAAAGTGTCGGCAATTTTTTTTTATACTATAAACATTTGTCAAATATTAAATAGGTGTTTTTATTATTCTTTGCTATTCCGATAAGGAATTTCATCCCAAATAGGTTGGGGGAAAAACTTTTCCATTTTTTTGTTCGGGCAACGGTTACCACTGTGACATAACAGGTAAATGTTGCCAAAACTTGCCCAGGGGTCTTCAGATATTGATTTTGAAAGAAATCAGTCCCATAACAAGAAAAAATAAAATGGCCGCCACTTTTTCTAGTTTTGACAATGGTTACCACTGTTATGAGCACAGAGATCCTCAGATATCGATTTAGAAAGAAATCGGCCCCATATTAAGAACAAAAATGGCCGCCACTTTTTCTTGGACAATTGTTACCGCTTTTATGAGAACAAGGATCCCCAGATACGGATTTTGAAAGAAATCGGTCCAATAACAAAAAAAAGAAAATGGCTGACATTTTGGCAACGGTTACTATTTTATAAGCACAGGGAACCCCAGATATCGAGTTTGAAAAAAATCCGTCCAATAACAAAAAAAATGGCCAAGGAACTTCTTCCCAAACAGATTAAGGAAAAACTATTCTAATTTTCTAATTTTGACATCGTTTACCACTGCTATGAGCACGGGGATCCTCAGATATCAATTTTGAAAGAAATCGGTCCCATAACAAGAAAAAAAATGGCCACCACTTTTTATTATTTTGACGATGGTTAACTATTTAATAAGCACAGGGAACCCCAGATATAGAGGTAGAAATAAATCGGTCCAATAACAAAAAAATGGCTAAGGAACTTCGTTCCAAATAGGTTGGGGAAAAGCTTTTCCATTTTTCCAATTTTGACATCGGTTACCACTGCTATGAGCACAGGGATCCTCAGATATCGATTTTGAATGAAATCGGTCCCATAACAAGAAAAAGAATATGGCCACCACTTTTTCAAATTTTGACGATGGTTACCGCTTTTATGAGTACAAGGATCCCCAGATATGGATTTTGAAAGAAATCGGTCCGATAACAAAAAAAGAGAAAATGGCCGACATTTTGGCAACGGTTAACTATTTTATGAGTACAGGGAACCCCAGATATCGAGTTTGAAAGAAATCGGTCCAATAACAAAAAAAATGGCTAAGGAACTTTGTCCAAAATAGGCTGGGGAAAAAAATTCCATTTTTCTTATTTTGACATCGGTTACCATTACTATGAGCACGGAGATCCTCAGATATCAATTTTGAAAGAAATCGGTCCCATAACAAGAAAAAAAATGGCCACCACTTTTTCTTATTTTGACGATGGTTACCTTTTTATTAGCACTGGGAATCCCAGATATCAATTTTGAAAGAAATCGGTCCAATGACAAAAAAAGAAAATGGCCGACATTTTGGCAACGGTTATCTATTTTATAAGTACAGGGAACCCCAGATATCGAGTTTGAAAGAAATCGGTCCAATAACAAAAAAATGTCTAAGGAACTTCGTCCCAAATAGGTTAGGGAAAAACTTTTCCATTTTTCTAATTTTGACATTGGTTACCACTGCTATGAGCACGGGGATCCTCAGATATCGATTTTGAAAGAAATCGGTCCTATAACAAGAAAAAAGAATATGGCCACCACTTTTTCTAATTTTGACGATGGTTACCGCTTTTATTAGTACAAGGATCCCCAGATATGGATTTTGAAAGAAATCGGCCCAATAACAAAAAAAGAGAAAATGGCCGACACTTTGGCAACGGTTACGTATTTTATAAGTACAGGGAACCCCAGATATCGAGTTCGAAAGAAATAACAAAAAAAAAACAAAAAAAAATAAGTAAGTAAATGTACCTATGTACGTAATATGCAAAATAACAATCACACTTATATAATATAAATGTATAAATAAAAAATAAAATAAATGTTTCTAAAACTTACAAGTGTCCCTGTACTGCAGTTAGGTACAATAAAGTTATTTAATCTATGATGTAAAATTTGGGGTGAGTGAGTTCATTTGAAAAGCGCCTACGCGCACCTCACCGCGCGGGGACTGAGGTTGCTCTAAATGCCTACTGCGCCCGGAGATCCTGCCCTTAACTATCTATGAATAGAAATCTACCTAGAGAAGCGTAGCAACCTTTTTTTTAGGTTACGAGGGGAAAACACCTGACTATGACACCTGAGATAGGGGAGGAACTAAAGCGAAATGAATAAAAACATAATTTGGGGTTCGAATAATATTGCGGGAAGTACATACCTAACCAAATTATTTATTTTAGTTATCAAATTATAAAAATAATGAATAACTACCCTAGTATTCATTATTTTAATAATTTGGTAACCATACTCCCCTTAGAATAGATTTTATTATGAACTATTTTTATTGTATCGTTATAACTCAAAATTACCCTTAGGGCCGATTTCACCAACGTAAAATAAGTCTTATCCGAGCGAAAAGATATTTTGACGGTTTTTGTATTAAAAATCTGCCAAAATACCAAAACGCTCGGATAAAACATTTTACGTTGGTGAAATCGGCCCTCAATATATTAAACTCAATAGATACCATTTCTGCGACAAGTGAAGGATCGGATCAAATCTAAAATATTACCTATTACATATAATTCTGCCCTCATAATTGAAAACACAGTAACTTATATAGGTTTCCATTGAAGTTACTGTGTTTTCAATTACGAGGGCAGAATTATACTTGTATGTATGTACACAAGCTTTCTTGCAAGATTTGCGGAACAGTGAGGTAACAGGTCAGGCCACAGTCAGTTCACTCCGGAAGGCGGCGTCTGACATGGCAACAAAGTACGAGGTAACAAGCGGAGGAGTTCGAAAGTTTGCAGGAAGCAGCACGAGCGCATAAGATATCACAGCACGCGCGGATTATAATCCATGTAATGACTTCACGTTGCAACACTCATGACTGCAATCCAGCGGATCGCGCAATATGTGACGTTGCATGGGCCGCGGGCGTCTTGCGTCAACGGATAACTTAATCTAAGCACAGCAACTAAAACGTTTATTTTATGTACAGTTTATCACAGTTGGGGAAAAATTTCAAGACTTTAGAATCACTCTCATATCAACTAGGCGCTTCAGAATGCTTAACAATATGAAAGAGTTCGTTTCGATCTTTATTTTTTAGCTTTTTACTGATATGTCAGAGAACAAAATTAAATACGGTACGGTCGGTTACAATAACATAAATAATAATATCTCCAAAATCTGAAAATTTAAAGTAAATAAAAAAATCTATGTATTAAGATTGCATTCTGTTTTACTAAATGGTAAACTCTTTACTACTAAAATAATAGATATTAGTGCCAACTGTCAAGCCTATTTGGATTAAAACCGGTCGTCGAGGAGTCGTTAAAAATCGCGTAAGTAGGACAGATTTTTATAATTTTTAGGGTTCCGTACCCAAAGGGTACCAACGGGACCCTATTACTAAGCCTACGCTGTCCGTCCGTCCGTCCGTCCGTCTGTCAGCGGGCTGTATCTCGTAAACCGTAATAGATAGACAGATGAAATTTTCACATATTATGTATTTCTATTGCCGCTATAACAACAAATAATAAAAATTAAATTAAATTAAAAAAATTAAATTAAAATATTTCCATGGGTACATGAAAATATTTTAATTTAATTATTTTTAACGGAACCCTAAAAGAGCGAGGCCCGACTCGCACTTGGCCGATTTTTTAACCATCGTTCTTCTAAGAGGTCGTTGAAGGTTACATCACAACTTTTTGACTGGATTTTTGGCTATTAAATTCTAGGTCAATAATCTAATCTAATTCAGTAATTCTGAAGAAAAGTGTTACTGTGTTATCATAGATAGACACAATAGCATGAATGACGCACTGGGTAAATGCATCGATTTTTCAATTTAACACTATAAAAAATCAATAAACTATTATGAAACGGCGCCGGCACTGAATCTGACGCTCGTCTCCGTTCGGCCGTGTCATTACGAAACAAGAAAAGAAAGTTAAGACCGTTTCAGCTGAGAGAATGTCGCTCTAGTCAACAGCTTGCGACCGCGTTGCCGAACGGCGTGCTGCAATTGTAATACATCCCGCCCCCGTCCTACTAACCAGCCGCTTGGCATGTGACGCAATTGATTTGATTTACTTGCACTTTTGCACGCTTTAAAGCTAGGTTTAGATAACGACACTTTAGTGTGTACTGTACCATACACTCGATGCATCGAGGGTAACTGTGTGGACTTGTAACCTTTATAGCAACACCTCGTTCAGTGGCGACGGTCCTCGTATCTGAGATCGTTAGTGTCAGACATTTGATGTGGACCTAACCACCAAAGCTAACTAGTACAGACGTACACAAGACGGCAGCCGATTGTGTACTCTGTAAATAAATAGTAATACCTCAGTCCAATGGTTGTTTTGCTCAAGCACCTAACACAGTAAAGCTACGAACTTGCTCGGTTTGACCTAGATCACAAAATAATCGTCGTTTATCGAAAAGACAACAGAACAGATTTGTAGATTTAATTTTTAAAACATTAGTTAAACTCACCAGCTTTCATGGCCGAAAATATTTAAACAATAATTAATTAATTACTAAATATAGATTAGATAGAATTATAAATTATAGCTAAAAATATGGTTATAAACAAGAAAGAACTAAGTACTTTCAAATTATATAATAATTAAGTAAAACCAAAGCATTTGTTAAAAATGTCTAATAAAATTACGTCAAGTGCGATCGGTGTAAGAGATAAGCGATATGAATATTATAATATATATATATGTATATAATACATTTTTATCGCGGTAACACACTATACATTTAATAAACATATTAAGTGGACCAGTCACGAAATAGTGACCCTCTTTGGCAGCCAACTTGAATATCAAATGATGTTTTGGTGTTGCATAAGAACTGTGGGCCGAAATGATGTTTACGAGCAATTATGTAAAACCAAAGCATAGTACACACCTGCGCTATCAGCTGTTGCGTTAACTAGTCGAATCGCTCGCGGAAATTTCACAATGAGGAGTTTAGTAAGTAACCGAATGATTAAAATTTTAAAAGGTGTTAAGTTTTACCCAATATTTTATTTAAAAGTGAGTCATGTCTGTACGATTTTTCAAATGCAAAAAAAAACTATTTGTTAAGCAATTCATTAATGGTTAAACGGTGCGATGGATCAACCAATTACTTACGAGTAATTGGTATGAGTATTGCAGAACCGGAGTGCATCTCGATAGATTCACTTTCGTAACTTAAATAACTAATTTAAGTACTTTTTTACTTCTTGAATAGATAAGTAGTTTTTTTTTCAGAAATTAAGATTGCGTCTCACTTATTTACAGCTGCAATTTAAAGGTAGATAATAGAATTAAGTTAAGTGCTAATTTAAATTGAATGTTATCTAAGAAAAAGACGAAAACACAGACACAATAAACGTTTGATGAACAACTAGTTCTTCCAGACTAACTTAAAAGCTTTCATTTAAAGATTAAAGGGCTTTTTGATTCCTTTTGGATTTATCGTAAAACATATTAAAGACGTGTGACATTGTAATCCGAATATGAAATTAATAATTATTATTTGATTTTTTAAACTAATGTGAATACACAATTTTTTGACACATTCTAGATATTATTGATGTTTAAAAAAATTTTCATGCTCCTCTGTGGCAGATTGGAGTACCGTCGCTCGATCTTATTAACCCAATCTTTGCTAATAAATGAACTAAATTAAAACCAAAAACAAACGCTATCTCCTTACTGATAACTGATAGAGCAAATATGATTACATTAGGTATAGGTGATGATTAGATTAGATATTGCTAAGATAAGAAATAGTGTTATCTTTTGTGTCCACATCTGTTCCCTAGCTCGCGATAACTTGGTAAGTGTGCTCCTAGCTTAGTGGCAACAGGTAGAGAGGCGGCCACTGCGTTCGCGGTTATGGTAAAAGTGTTACACGACTCGGTCTCAAGTCTCGGCCTGCGCTCAATTCTCTGTGACGCAACAGCTGAGCGAATGTGTGCCAAAACTGCAGTCAGAACCTCCGACACCGATGCTGCGCAGGTTAAGTGTTACGTCCGAGTTTACCCAAGTTGTTTATTATGCAATAAATGCCAACTATATTTGGTTTTGTTTTGAATCAAAATATCATAATTTACTATACATATACCATTGAGGTATTGTACTTTTTTTTGGAATTCAGGCCTAAGAGCGATGGGCAATAGATGGACAATATCGTACTAAGTATATAAATGTACATAGGTAAATGTCACTATTGACACCGTCAGCGTCATCTGAAACCGAAAAATCAGGAAAAGAGAGCACTCCACTTAAGACGCTCCAGAGTCTAGAAGTTTGATTGGTAAATACTAAAATAAGAATCCAACTTCGTTTCGAAACAAACTTCTGTTAGTAACTAGGTACCTTAACTATTTTCGGACCGTATTTTCTCAGATTCAGTTAGACGGTTCAGTTCAGCTTGATATTGCACAAGAGCTCATAGATAGCATATTAATTTAATAGTTTCTTAACAAAATTTTATTTTTTGGTAACGGAAGTCGTGGGAAGTGACTGGAAGAGGAGGTTTGTGGAGGAACGGCCTTGAAAATGTCTATAGATATAGATATATCTATGTCTAGTAGTGGACGGAATAAGCTGATGATGTTAATGATGATGACATCTTTATCTAAAAGAAAAAGAAAGTGCAGCGATGGCGTGTGTTGTTTTGAATAACACCACTAATAATGCCGACGTATCAGAAGCCGATAAGATACATAAGGTACCTACGTACTCTTTGTTTATACATTACACTCTATACAGGACCTCAGTCTGATATGCATTATCTGTAGGTAGGTACTTAGTACTTATAGTGTTTAGTTACCTCAGACGATGCGTATGCGTAGGACAAGCCAATAAACATGACATTAGTAACTGTGTATTTGGTATCTAAGAATATAAATAAACAAATAAAACGATTAGTCTTTGGTGATAATAATATGTTTATTTATAAGTAGTAAAGTAGTACTTAATCAGTTATTTACTTGTCGAGAATTTATATTTAAAGCTTGTCACTAATTTCACTTTTCTAGAACTAAATATACTTGTGCTTATATTAATGTTTATATTATTATGATCCGGTGGAATAATAAAATTATACACAGTAAAATCCATGTACCTAAGTACCTTTAGTGGGAATTTAGTGAATTACTTAGTAAGTAGGTATATCTTTTTTATCTTAATGAATGAGTACTGCATAAGTAAGTTTAAGAACATAACGATCGACGGATTACAACAGGTTTATAATAATTTATATTAATAAAATAACTATTGAATGGACGAGAACGCGTCAAGCATCGTGACAACTGGCAAATTAACAATATATTTTTTATTACCTATTTTATGATTGTCGTAAATATAATAAGTCTATGTGTGTCTATTTCAAAATTGCTTGATATTTCCCTTTGGTATGACAAAATAATTGTATGAAGGTAGGTACACATATTATACCAAATGAAAACATCACGCAATTTTATCAGAAATTTAAATTAAAAACGAAAGCATATTTTGTATTAAGAAATTACTGAATCATAACAAAATAGGTCTTCCAAATGCATGGGCTTCCGAAGCAGTACCAAGTCACCGTATGAGTGATTGTACAAGCGTCTACTCGGCAATGAACCCTAGCATTTGTTCTGTTGAAACAATTAGCGACGCGTCGCGAAACAAGCCTTATTCGAACATCTAATCACTACTAGCGGCACGCTATGATGGCCGGTTTGACACATTACAATAGTGATGTGGAATGTCAATTTATTCTCGAACAAAAAACAATTAAGTTTTGTTTTTGTACCTGATTAAATAGGTTTAATAAAACAAAAATGTATATGTTTATTTAATTTATTTGAACGAACTGAATATTTGAATGAAAATGAATATACATACTTTATATGCACACAAGAAACATATGAATACAAAAGATACCAAAAAAGGTGCCACAAAAGGCCATAATTAATCAGATTCGTCCATACTACTATTTTCACTGTCGTCACTGCTATCATCACCTACATTAATAATTATATGTTCGTTTTCTATAATATTATCTATTTTCACATCTCTTTCATAATCTTCCCTTATTAATTTAACAGTTCTATTCACAACCTTTTCCCAGTCTCCTTTAGTCACATGTTCACAAGCTTCTTCTAATAATTTTAGCATTTTTTTTTGTGGTAAATGGGGGTTCTGTATTGTGTCTTGCAGCATATCCCTTAATTTGAGCCCACACCAACTCAATCGCATTATACTCACAATGGTAAGGCGGTAACCGTATAACTCTGTGCCCATGTTCTAATGCTATTTCGTCAATGACGTATCGGATCTTGGTTGGTTTGTTTTCTTTTAAAAGACGTACTAATTCCGCTTTTAACATATTCATGTTTGCATCTACGCCATTTTTACGAAGCCATGCGACGATATCAGCTTTCTTTTGGGATTGGGCAGGTGGCTTGTCAATTTGCATCGAGTGGTATGGGGCGTTGTCCATAATTATAATAGATGGTTCAGGGAGGCTACACAACATTGAGGTAAACCATTCAGTAAACTTTTCTCCATTCATGTCTTCATGAAAGTCTCCAGTGGTTTTTGACGCAAAAGCCATGAGAGAACCTTCGACAAACCCGTTGATGGTTCCGGCGTGACAAATTATAAGTCGCGATCCTTTTCCTACAGGAACTTTGGAAGTAGATGCTGCTGTGTCATCGTTCCAAGAACGGCCTACAGTATGGTTAGCATTAAGCCATGTTTCATCCAAGAACACAACATTTTGCCAATTTTTGATTTCTTTCACTTGCCGTAAAAAAGTATACCTTGCCATCGCTATATCAAATCTTTCCATCAATATTTTGCGTTTTTTACATTTTTTGTATCGAAATCCAATGGTCTTCAAAATCTTCGTTAAAGAACTTTCCCCACCGAAGAATAATCCAGCTTCCTTCAGTGAATGCACCAACTTTTTTCTTGTTGGATACTCCTTCTGTAAATAGTAGCCGTAAACATGTCTTCGGATAGCATCGGCATCAAAGCTATCGATGCCTACGACTGGTTTTGCTCGTTTTCTCTTTTTTGGTGTGTGAAGTTTATTTTCTTCTGTGCCAGTCTCGCCATATTTTTTTTTAGTTATCCGTCTAACAGT
The DNA here is from genome assembly GCA_029955525.1 of Oeneis ivallda. Classification (NCBI taxonomy): domain Eukaryota; kingdom Metazoa; phylum Arthropoda; class Insecta; order Lepidoptera; family Nymphalidae; genus Oeneis; species Oeneis ivallda. Next base: position 12,445,521 of record JARPMR010000018.1, on the reverse strand, counting down.
TCGTTGTCCAATATTAAGCGCATCAGCTACGCGTTCAACCACTGACGTTATAGGTAAAATTGGCCCTCCATTTTGAGCTTCACGATCGAAATAGTTACGAAGGCGTATTACGAACTCACGTGTCTGACTATTTAGAACAGTTCTCTGCGTACGTTCGGTCATATCGACGAAATCCACAACAAAGGGCTTGAACAGAGTCCAAATTAACGAGCAAGGGTCAACAGTAATGCAGTATCAATATTTGAAATCCAAAGCCAGGTCAAAACTATATCACAATCGCATTGCACTGACAGTTTATACTTTTCGAAGCAACGTCAATTCGAAACTGCTTTGTTTTGCATTGAGCATTGACGCGAGTTTGCCGGAGGTAGTAGTTGTGCTAGCCAGCGATCCTATGTGACGATCGTATTAGATTCCATTTTTAAAAATTTTCAATTTAGAAAACCAAATGCCGAGTTGTGGTATATATCATATAAAAATAAAAATTTTACCTTTTGTATGAAACAGCTGATATTTTTTTGCGATTTCAGAGGTTTGTCCACATAGTGAAAATTGTTCATATTCACAAGTACATTCACCCCTTAAATGGTGCAAACTGATTTTTCTACACTTGTATACATTTTAGAAATCAATTTAATAAATAAATTTTGAGTCCTAAACCTAAAACTACATTCGATAAAATTTATGAATCTCTGCACATCACTATCGTCAATAAAGTAATACAATTATTTCCTTCAAAGTCGTTATCAATTAATACGGAACTTCATGAGCGGACAAACGTCAAACCGGCCATCATAGCGTGCCGCTAGTTTAATGAATAATGCAGTCGCTTCAATTAGAAATGGCAATGCCATCAACCTAATGTTGCCCTTCTCAATATTGTTGGGTAATCTTGTGCTTTACAAGTGGACCTGTTAAGTCTATAAGTTAACCTATAATAACGTATACATATATATCTTGTATAAAATCTAGCTGTTGTTAAGTTGCCAACTAGATAAACTATTATAATATTTCGCAATATAAGTAGGTATATTTATATAAAAATAAAAGGTGGTTAACTGACTAACATTTTGCATAGATAGCTAGCTAGTATGTGACGTAGGCATCCGCTAAGAAAGGATTCTTGAAAAATCAACCCCAAAGGGGGTAAAATAGGGGGTTTAAAAAAAGGCAGTCATAGGGACTGCCGATAGAAGTGAAAACTAGATTTGCAAATAATTAAAAACAAATAAGAAAAGCGCCCTGTCACGATTTCGTGAGTGAGATTCGAACCTGCGACATCATACATTAAACGGTAAGGAAGGCGGCTGTTTGCTCGATGCGCTGTACAAGGTTGCTTAGGAACTTGGACGTGAGTTACTCACAAATAAGTCGATATTCTGACTAATTTCTTAAACTGGACACTTTCAAGTAAAGATTTTTATATAAACCCGTGAAGATGATACTGCCATTGTTGGCGCAATTAGAATGCCATAACTTCATAAGCCTACTTTGTCGTATTAGTTTACAAATTGCGAAAAACCAAAATAAATTTGAATTTCGCGGCCAGGCTATCTTAATATATATAAATTACGTGTCACGTTGTTTGTCCGCGATGGACTCCTAAACTACTGAACCGATTTTTATCAAACTTCGTAACTATCTGTAATTTGGTCCAACTTAAAAGATAGGATAGTTTTTTTGGATTGGAATAGTTTGTTTTATTTATATAGATAAGTTGGCGGTACGAAGTTCGCTGGGTCAGCTAGTATATATATATACTTACATAAATTGGGTTAGCAATAAACTCGAATAACCTACTTATGATGTAAATACAATTTAAATTCTTTTCTCAGTGCAGCCTGACTAATTTCTTATTCTTTTTTGTAATTTCATTAGGTGTAATGCTGATTGTATAGTAAACTTTATTTGTATTCCCTTTTATATAGAGAGGCATATTTGAATTAATCTCTATAGTAAAGAGTGCGATCAACAATTATTATTATATCATTTATACTTGTTGATCGCAGAAAGAAGACTATATACAGACTATATTATATTTAAAATTATACGGTTTCAAATCAGGTAAGTAAATGAAACATGCGTGCCCAAAGCGAATGAGTTCACGCTAAGAATCAAGGCCCATAACCTGCAGTAACAATTTAAGGTCAGCTGTATTTATGTACAAATTACTCACATTGAATTCGGAGTTCAAAATGTTAATTAAAGGATGTTGGTATTGAGAACTGTATGCCGGAAAAGCATTGTTTGCTGTCCTTAGGAAATTCTCTACGCCGAAAAGGGGATATAACCTGGCTATCTTAAATACCTAATATTGTAGGATAGGCTTACATTGGCATAAATAACTACAGAGCAGGATTGCGAGCTTTTTGTTTGGCTTGTATTGTCTGCCGCGCGCTTGTGGATTGCCCACGCAGTAATTTTTCATGATAATAGGCTGGCAGCAGGCACAGTAGGTACGTTACAAATGTAAAAAAAACGAGAATAGTGTTTCGTATTATCAATATGTAGTCTTGGGTAGTTCGCGAACGACCTAGGTGGGAAGAGCGCTCCTTTAGGTGAACTATGCCACGGTAATATTATCTGTATACAGTATTGTAACTTCATACAAACGGACGAAGCGTGAGCTATGCCTACGCGCCTCGATCTCGGTAAGCGCTCGGTACGCAGACAGTCGCGACTGTGCCGCAGTGACGAACGGACGGTGTTATGTTTTTTAACAATAACTGCGCAATTTTTTTACTAAAAATAAGTTCAAGTAAATATTTAATATGACGAGGAGGATATATTGTGCTGTTTTTGGTTGCATGAATTCGTCAATAACGCATCCAGAGATAACTTTTTTTAAATTACCTGGAAACTCTGAAAGGTAAGACTCTAAAATAATTTTACTTACTAGTAGGTAGGTACAAAATGTGTGTATTTTTAATGGATAAGGTATTTCCTTTTATCTCCCGAAGAAAAGATGTCTGGATTAATAAATAAATCAAAAATCAAAAATTCTTTTTAGTTTAATTAAAAAAGAGGAAAAATCGGGAGTTTGAAATTTCAAAGTAAGATAACTATACCGAGTGGGGTATCATATGAAAGGGCTTTACCTGTACATTCTAAAACAAATTTTTATTTATTTTTAAATATAATAGTTTTTGAATAATCGGGCAAAATGTCGAAAAATATACCGTTCCCCCCCCCCCCCTTATCTCCGAAGTTTACCAATCGAAAAATCAGAAATAATTATGGTCAATAGAGGTTTATGTATATTTTAAAGAAAAAATAAAACCAACGCTCTAACTAGCATAGTTTTTTTTTATATTAACAATAGACCTCCACAAACAAAGTTAACGATTAATAAGCAAATTTATATAATATTATCGTTTTACTTTTACTTCTAGAGTACGGAATCCTCGGTGTGCGAGTCCGACTTGCACTTGGCCGGTTTTTTTTAATTAAATCTACCAATCAAAAAACAACACGCATTTTTATTGAACACTTCCTATTTAATTCACAAAGTATTTTATTTGTTTATATAAAAAAAAGTATATTTACAATCACAAAACTAAATGGAAACACAAAGTAGGCAAATGTAATTAAAATGCTGGAGGCGGGCAGCCCTATCGCATGTTTACGTACCGCGCGGCTGTAGGCATTTATGTCAAAGATACGGCCGAGTTACAATACTGTATACAGATAATATTACCGTGACTATGCGAACTAGTTCATTGAAAATCCCGCTCTTAGTTCTTTTTATATATTTTCTGTTAGCGTCCACTTTACTAGACAGTGGCGCGATGTGACCAACCGAGTTATTTACTTTTACTGTGCGCGCCTTGATATTTCGATAAATCATTAATATAAATTATTTTATTTTTCATTATTTAAATAAAAAATCTCATATTACATTAATGGACGTGTAAAATTTTCATATAATACTTTGTATTTTTCAAATAACAATAAACAAAACTTACAATAATCATAACTATATTTTTTTCTTTATTTATTGTTCTTACTAAATTATTTCAAAAAAAGAACTAATGAACTAATAGAGCGAACTAGTTCATCCTTGGATTATGAACTAAATTGAGCGCTCTCTGTAGTGACCGGTTAGGCCCAAGCCTATCAATACGGTGAAAAATGTTCGCCCTGGTTCAAATGTGCTTGTTTTTTAAAGGTCTTACATAAGATGCCGGATTGCTGAAATCTTTTCTTCATTTAAATTTTAATGGAATTAACCAAGACCCACCGGCCAAGCCAACGTTGCACGAATGGGGTGGAAGACCAATCATAATACCGACAAATGAGTAATGACGTCACACAGTCTACTATAACACTACGGCGAAACTTGTCTTCAAGTTATTTAGGCCACCTCCATCGATGTAAGCTACCTCTATTTTGTATGTGGGAATCAACAGAGCCTATATTTGGAACTATACTAGTTACTAATTAGGTGTTCAGAGTCTCTAACGTCAGTGTCGAATGATAATGCCATCTTCACATTGGGTAACGCAGTCAAGGCGAGCCAGATATTAAAAACTAAACAATATTCAAAGCGTCAGTAAAGCGCGATGCCTTGACTTGTATTGACCATACAGTAGGTATAGGTCGGATCGTGTCCTCACAGCGAGGCCATTAGGTTCGGAGGGAATAAAGGGTTGAGTCACATCCGCGCTCGCTCGCTGGAGAAAGGGACTACACTTAAAAATAGAATAATGCCGTTGAAGTTCTTGCTCGCTGTGAGTCAACGTAGAGTAGGATCGATATCTACAAATGTCCCGAACCAGGACACGAGTTCGCAAAATCCTTACTTAATATTATAAATGCGAAAGTGTGTTTGTTTGTCCTTCAATCACGCAGCAACGGAGCAACAGATTGAAGTCATTTTTTGCATGGGTATAGTTGAAAACTTGGTGAGCGAATTGGGCTACCTTTTACCCCGGAAACAAATGGAAACGGGTTCCCATTCGGGTTCGAGACATTTAAAAATGTAACTCCACGAACATTCCAGGTACCTATTAAGAATTCCTCACTATTACCTAAACTCCTCCTCCTCCTCCTCCTCCTCCTATATCCCTCCTCTATCCCAAAACTTACTTCTTTGACATGTATATTAATTTAAATGATCAATCAAGGCCTTCCAAATCTGAATCTTAAATACTGGGTCATCTCATCTCTTAAAGAACTTTCAACGTGGATATTTTACAATTCAATAAACTGGTTGCGTACCCTGCTTAGCTGATCAGTAATCCTGCAGTAATCACTAATCAACAAATAGCGTAAAACACGCTCCGTGTGTGTATACAGGCGTTGATCAAGTAATCAAGCAACGTCGACCGCTCGTAATCAGACAACGTATTTCCACTTCAGTGGCTTCATTTCGTAACTTGAAAGAGGTTAACGCAATGCTGTATGTGATAACCTAAGTAACTTACATTACAGTTATATGGTAGGAAACCTTCAAAAAGATTACTTAGTTATGTATTTTTAGACGGCTTTATGTTTCCTTTATAATTTGTAACAGTTACTTTTAAGTAATATAACTAAGTGTATACAATTGTCACCACCCCTCCTCTTCCCGCAGGTGTCGTACGAGGCGACTAAGGGAATATAACGGAGAACGGGCAGCAGCGTCCTCTGTGCTGCTACTACCATCTACTGCGATCACCAACCCGTCTGCCCAGCGTGGTGATTATGGGCAAACCATCCCGTTGGGAGAGGCCTTTAGTGCCGCAGTGGACTGTTATAGGCTATTGAGAATAGGAAAAATCTTAAAAGACCTGAATATAATATTACTTAGTACAATCAGTTGGACCTCATACTTAATAACCTATGTTAAATATATAATAGGTAGGATTTTTTAAACAAATCAACCTCTACCATTTAACAGATTACTATCAATTAATTGTAGCCACGGATAGGAATAAAAAGGGTCGTAATGTACCAATAAAAACGTAAGTCTTGCTGAATGCTGTAAAAAGAGGCACGAAATGCTTGGCAAAATGGCGCCCTAGTCCCACGCGGAATCACATTTCGCTAACACATCATACGAGGAAATAATCTGAGTAGTTATTGTAATATAAGCAACGCTAACTGCCACCTCAGCTCCCACGATCGGCACATTGTTTGCGCAGCACTCGAAGGTTTCTGCAATGCCTAGGTGTTGGGAAACGTAGGCAACTGAGGCCAGAAACCGGCTATTTGAGAAACCTTTCAAGATACAATTGCGAAAAGAGTGGAAAGCTTGTGTTTGCCTGCACGCAGATAATATAGTCAAGTAACGCATGTAAACCTATGTAAACACTCGAATGCGTACCTACGCTAACTGAACTACTCGAACAGTAATCAGAAGTCAAAAATAGCAAACTGAATGACAACTGCATCTTTATCTGCCCTCTAAACCTAACTATAAGTTTTAGATAAGTAAGTAGGTATTCATTGTAAAAAAGGTCATTCTACAGTAAGAAACCCTATAGGTTATTGGCATCTGTCTTAGAAAAGAAAAAATCAGCGACGATATGGCATATCAATTTCATACACATTTGCCTCCATCTATGATCTATGCTGTGCCTGCCTACTATGTAATGAAATTGTATGTTTGGGGCAAATTTTTCACAATAACGCCGAAGTGGCTGTATCCAATGCCTTATCAGGACACGTGGAGAGCTAATCGCGTCGCGTGACCACTACAACCAACGACGCCTATGCAATTAACTTGCGGATAAAATTATAGCTAAGCATATTTACTCTCAAAGGCACTCAAACCGGAGATACCTACTTACTTCCTTTTCCTTATTATTTTAAAGGAGTGAGCTATTGAATAATAACTCGGAGCGCAGTTGTAAATAAGTGACTGCAATAAAGTCCTTATCAACTATGAAACATTGTAAAAATATGTATATGTATAATATATATATGTATAATTATCTCAGCGAAAACGATGATAAGCATTTGACTTCCTCTAATTGGTTGTATGATCATGGTTTTCCGTTTTTTATCTGCTATGTTAATTTTTATGTACATTGGGACTTATTACAGGCTCGCACTCGCACCTGCTGCATGTTATGTAGCTTGAGTTTTAATAAAACCGGCCAAGTGCGATTCAGACTCCGATTTTATTCGACATCTACTATAATAATATTATAATCCCTTTTGTTTGAGATCTCATAAATAAAATAAAAAGATTTTTTAGAATGCGTAAATGAAGCCCTTACATTCGATATCGCGTTTGATATTTAAAAAGTGACACTTTATAGAACTCCTCAGGCTGAGATTAGTTAAAAGTTTAAATTTGTGAAACCCAAACAAAGCACAGATAGCTGATGCTATCGACTTCTTCCGCTTGAAATTGCCTTTTTTGATTGGGTTCTTAAAAATCTGAGGGATTTCTTTTAATTTCCCAGGAAAAAAGGTTAAGGACCTGTTTCACCACTTGCTGATAAAGTGCCTGATAGCCTATCCACAACTTGTTTGACAGATGGCATTAAAATTTCTGTTTCACAAGTGTCCGTTAAGACAATTTAGCAGATAAATCCTATAAAATTTCAAACAGATTTATTTGACAGCGATTTCATCTGTTAGATATATTATATCAGACACTTTAACGGATAGTTGTGAAACAGGCTCGAACACTTAGAAACAGGCCCTAACACTTAGATATTGTTTATTGTCTGTCAAAGTCTGTTCAAAGATCAGCCCGGACAAACACACATACAAAGAAAAATTGGTTGACACCGACCAAAAAAGTGGAGTGTTATAAGTTTGACGAGTGTATCTGTACGTCTGTCTGTCTATTCCCTCGTAGCACCTTCCCCAATGGTCCGATTTTGATGCGGTTTTTTCTATTTGAAATTGCTAATGTAATCGAGGTGGATCTTAGCTATAATTTATGAAGATCTACTTGCAGGCGTTTGAAGATCATCAGCTCATTTCCTACTTGATTAAAGGGTCTTACAAGCTTTTACTGGTGCGATTGATTTGAAAGGTGTTAATGTTACTGCGGATTATTTCCAAGGTGTGGCAACTTTGAGCTGATGCTGAACCATCAAGTAGTCTGCGGGATACCCAACTCCTCAGCAATTTACAGCAGATATGGTGTGTATATTAGAATGGTCTCAATGAGTAGGTAGATCTCGATCGAGGATCGAGGATGGAGAAGGAGGAGGATCTGATGATGGAGCAAAAAACTGGGCAACAGAATGTCAAGTATATCGTACATAGTCCCGAGTCCGGCCATAGATACACATGTCGGGGGTGCTTTAAATTTTCAATTTACACTTGTTAAGTAAACAACTGTTACCTAGCCTAGTGGTTACGACTGTGGTCTCCTATTCGGGGGGTCGCAGGTTCGATCCCGGGTACGCACCTCTGACTTTTCGAAGTTAAGTGCGTTTAAGAAATTAAATATCACATGCTTCAACGGTGAAGGAAAACATCGTGAGGAAACCTGCACACCTAAGAGTTCTCCATAATGTTCTCGAAGGTGTGTGAAGTCCGCCAATTCGCATTGGGCCAGCGTGGTGGACTATGGCCTATAACCCTTCTCTAAGAGGAGACCTCGCTCAGTAGTGAGCCGATGATGGCTTGATAATGATGATGATGATGATGATGAAGTAAACAACTGTTACAATTCAAAAAAATAATGTGAGCTTAATGAAAGCCAGTTATTTCGAAAACAGACAGATACATCAACTTATATACTTATCTAGATTACAATCGAGTCTACAGAGTATAGGACGCACATAAGACCACAAAATGTGTTTCGCGTGCTGGCATCGCGCAATCGCACGCTTCGACGCCCGTCGTGATTACATGCCTTACTGACCAACTAACAACAAAAGAAATAAGATTAATTCCATTATATACGAAACTGAAATTGTTTTTAGACGCGTTGACACCTAAATAGCTTTTAACTTTAACCAATTGATTTTAATAACGCGATTCTACCATTTATAACATAGGCTTGACTTAGTTATTTGGCTTAGGTAATTATTTAAAAGTTAAAAACACGTGTATTTATTTATTTTAAACTAGATGTTCCTGTGGCTTCGCTCCCGCGATTTATTTTCTTCTAGCTGATGCTACTTCGTCCGCGTGGATTAAGCTTTAAAATCCTTCGGGAACTCTTTGATTTAATATAAAAAGTAGCCTATGTCACTCTCCAGGTCCTAAATTATATCTACCCATGCAAAAAATCACGTCAATCCGTAGATCCGTTGCAGCGTGATTGAAAGACAAGCCAACTAACACACTTTCACATTTATTAATTGTATTATATTATTCAAATCGGTCAAGCCGTTTTTGAGATTTTAATGAACAGAAATTGATTTGTTATAATAAGAGAAGAAGAAAGAAGATTGGACAGACGTACTTGGACATAGTCTATACAAATCTGTCAAAAATCAATTATTTCATTAATCCATCAAATTCTCAATTTTTATTATTATTAATGTTATTTCAGTCTGTACCTAACGATTTTATCATATCCTTGCAATATAACGAGTTATTTAGAAAGAAGAGTGAGAAAAGTTATTTTACATAATAATATTATTGTTGACTGAATGTAATTATAGTAACTTTAAAGGCTACCCAATTAGTAATTAATATAACTTAGTAAATAGAACGCAAGCAATTACCATCATTTCCTGTCATAGCTAATTACATGTTCTATCTTTTACATGGCAGATTTTTATAGGGGCACTGTTTGTACGACCTAAAGAAATAAAGTAAACAAAGAGGAAATCTCCATAATAGCATAAAAACATCCCACTTGCCAACGACTTTCCAGTTGTTCCCCTCTAAATTTTGGAAGTTGCCAACAATGGTTGATCGAACAAAGGGGAATTGTAGGACAAAAGCCTTTTTATCTTGTGCCAAAATGTAAAAAAATGGTTATAGTGAGCGGTTGTATTTGTAAATAGGCAGCAGGTAGAAGGTTGTAGGTGTATTTATGGAGCCCAACGGTTTAAAGGATCTTTTTTGTGCGATTCACGATAAAAATAAAAGAAATACGATGCACCTTTCAAAATTCCCACTGAGATTTTTTGAATTGTCATGAAAACGTAGCAAAGTGTCTGCGAAAATTGAAATTTTACGAGAAACTTGAAAATCGCAGCTTATAGAAAAGTGGCATTTTTACTTTCTGATTTATTTCACTGTCATCTTTAGTTCTTAGTTTACTGTCTGAGATTGGCTTCATCTTCAGGATAACAGTTCTTTTTTCACAAACTGCAGCACACTATCCTAATCCTACGTTTACTTATAAGCAATAAGCCGTATTACAGCCCATTTTACCATCGCCAAGTTAATTTTAAACGACGAATAAAGATATTTTGAAATTTTTTATATTGGCAAATTGTCAGAAACTGAAAAGTCAAACATCGGCGTCTACGTCGCGTCGGTTAAAGTTTACTCGGGGGTGGTGAAATAATATTACTATTGTTACTCAAAATAAAATAAAATGTACTATGTAACAGTCAAAGAATCTCACGTTTAAAAACTTGTTTATGAATATTCAAAACATGCGCTTATATTTTATACATAAGCCGCTCCGCATCTCTACCCCTTGCGTTATGTGCTCTACGGAATACAAAACAGGGCAGCCCGAAGCAACAAGTGGCTTATATGCAATATAAAGAAACCACAAAAACCGTGAGCAGGTAGCGTATAAAAGAGCAAACGATTTATAACCATGTGAATTAGCTAATAGAACCGGTTTTACTTCGCCATTACAAATAGGGTCTAAAACGTGCTTGTCAAGCGATAGTGATCTTAATTACATAGACTGCAGAGTCATTTCTAGGTATAACGTGAATTATAATGGCAGCTACACCAGTCACACCACTTAACCGCGTCTGCTCTTACCCCTGCTGAGATTTCAAAGGGATTTGTCAAGGAATAACAAAAAATGAGTACGATAGGTTAAAACTCAAATATAGGAAGATTACCAATTTACCATAGGCTATAGATAGACAAAAATGACATTCCTAATCTGTTACCCGGGAAAAAATTAATATATAATATAATATCTAAATAGTATATACTTAACATATAATCTACCTATCTCAAGATCTTTCGCAGAAAAAAGGGGAGACTTAAATGAGACTTAGAAGATCATAATTAATATACCTACTTATCAGTCACAAGCAGCCCAATCTTAAAATTTTAAGCAACTTTTAAAGGTTCCTAATCTGTTACCCGGGAAAAAATTAATATATAATATAATATCTAAATAGTATATACTTAACATATAATCTACCTGTCTCAAGATCTTTCGCAGGAAAAAGGGGAGACTTAAATGAGACTTAGAAGATCATAATTAATATACTTATCAGTCACAATCAGCCCAATCTTAAAATTTTAAGCAACTTTTAAAGGATATCGCTTATCGTAAACGTAAATACATAATAAAGATAGGTATGAGTGAATAAAGTTTTTAGCAAGTCTTTATGTACCGAGTGACCTGCCTAGATAGTTAAAAGGTTGGAACTGAAGTCTGGAAGTATTGAAGCTAAATGATCTGATTTTTATAATTTTGCATGTTTTACTGCAACCTACTTACTCATAAATATAATTTTATCTCAGAGCCTTAAGAATGTAATTAATCCGCCTTTTTCAAAATATATTAACAGCCACCAGGCTAAAATTCCTATAATTAAGGAAGCACTAGCAGGCAGTACCTTTTCCCATAACTTAACTTAACATGCCTGAAATTACTTAATTTAATACTTTTTGAAAATAAACATGAATAGATTGTATTTTAGAGAGAGAGATCAGACTGGCTACTCTTAGCGGCAGCGGTCAGCGTTTTTTTGGCTTTTAGTGTTTTTTGCCCTCTCCCTTAATATTAACATATAATGTTCGTTGGTAACCTAACCTAACTAGATCCTTAAATATTTCCTTTTGTCTTTTACTAACACCTTAGGTAGGTACCTATTCATACGTAACTATAATTTCCACTACTTAGGATCCATTCTCAGAATACGTCTTGTTCTGTATTCTCAGGATCCATTACAGAACAATCTAAAAAGTCTTGTCGTAGTTAGTTATATTTATTGCAGTAGGCTTATGCTACAATATGACAAACAGTATAAAAGCAAGGCAGTTCGATTAAGAATCCGATCTGACTCGCAGTGGATTAATTTCCTTTAAAAAAGTAAAATTTGAACATAAATTTATTAAATAGCGAAGGCGATAAGCGCGACTCGTTACTTTTGAGCTAAGCTTTCGACGTAACTATTGGCCAAGAAGTTCGAGCTTGCTTAATTTATTGATGGAGTAGCTTAAATATTGCCTACACTAGCGGCACGCTATGATGGCCGGTTTGACACATTACAATAGTGATGTGGAATGTCAATTTATTCTCGAACAAAAACAATTAAGTTTTGTTTTTGTACCTGATTAAATAGGTTTAATAAAACAAAAATGTATATGTTTATTTAATTTATTTGAACGAACTGAATATTTGAATGAAAATGAATATACATACTTTATATGCACACAAGAAACATATGAATACAAAAGATACCAAAAAAGGTGCCACAAAAGGCCATAATTAATCAGATTCGTCCATACTACTATTTTCACTGTCGTCACTGCTATCATCACCTACATTAATAATTATATGTTCGTTTTCTATAATATTATCTATTTTCACATCTCTTTCATAATCTTCCCTTATTAATTTAACAGTTCTATTCACAACCTTTTCCCAGTCTCCTTTAGTCACATGTTCACAAGCTTCTTCTAATAATTTTAGCATTTTTTTTGTGGTAAATGGGGGTTCTGTATTGTGTCTTGCAGCATATCCCTTAATTTGAGCCCACACCAACTCAATCGCATTATACTCACAATGGTAAGGCGGTAACCGTATAACTCTGTGCCCATGTTCTAATGCTATTTCGTCAATGACGTATCGGATCTTGGTTGGTTTGTTTTCTTTTAAAAGATGTACTAATTCCGCTTTTAACATATTCATGTTTGCATCTACGCCATTTTTACGAAGCCATGCGACGATATCAGCTTTCTTTTGGGATTGGGCAGGTGGCTTGTCAATTTGCATCGAGTGGTATGGGGCGTTGTCCATAATTATAATAGATGGTTCAGGGAGGCTACACAACATTGAGGTAAACCATTCAGTAAACTTTTCTCCATTCATGTCTTCATGATAGTCTCCAGTGGTTTTTGACGCAAAAGCCATGAGAGAACCTTCGACAAACCCGTTGATGGTTCCGGCGTGACAAATTATAAGTCGCGATCCTTTTCCTACAGGAACTTTGGAAGTAGATGCTGCTGTGTCATCGTTCCAAGAACGGCCTACAGTATGGTTAGCATTAAGCCATGTTTCATCCAAGAACACAACATTTTGCCAATTTTTGATTTCTTTCACTTGCCGTAAAAAAGTATACCTTGCCATCGCTATATCAAATCTTTCCATCAATATTTTGCGTTTGTTACATTTTTTGTATCGAAATCCAATGGTCTTCAAAATCTTCGTTAAAGAACTTTCCCCACCGAAGAATAATCCAGCTTCCTTCAGTGAATGCACCAACTTTTTTCTTGTTGGATACTCCTTCTGTAAATAGTAGCCGTAAACATGTCTTCGGATAGCATCGGCATCAAAGCTATCGATGCCTACGACTGGTTTTGCTCGTTTTCTCTTTTTTGGTGTGTGAAGTTTATTTTCTTCTGTGCCAGTCTCGCCATATTTTTTTTTAGTTATCCGTCTAACAGTTCGTTGTCCAATATTAAGCGCATCAGCTACGCGTTCAACCACTGACGTTATAGGTAAAATTGGCCCTCCATTTTGAGCTTCACGATCGAAATAGTTACGAAGGCGTATTACGAACTCACGTGTCTGACTATTTAGAACAGTTCTCTGCGTACGTTCGGTCATATCGACGAAATCCACAACAAAGGGCTTGAACAGAGTCCAAATTAACGAGCAAGGGTCAACAGTAATGCAGTATCAATATTTGAAATCCAAAGCCAGGTCAAAACTATATCACAATCGCATTGCACTGACAGTTTATACTTTTCGAAGCAACGTCAATTCGAAACTGCTTTGTTTTGCATTGAGCATTGACGCGAGTTTGCCGGAGGTAGTAGTTGTGCTAGCCAGCGATCCTATGTGACGATCGTATTAGATTCCATTTTTAAAAATTTTCAATTTAGAAAACCAAATGCCGAGTTGTGGTATATATCATATAAAAATAAAAATTTTACCTTTTGTATGAAACAGCTGATATTTTTTTGCGATTTCAGAGGTTTGTCCACATAGTGAAAATTGTTCATATTCACAAGTACATTCACCCCTTAAATGGTGCAAACTGATTTTTCTACACTTGTATACATTTTAGAAATCAATTTAATAAATAAATTTTGAGTCCTAAACCTAAAACTACATTCGATAAAATTTATGAATCTCTGCACATCACTATCGTCAATAAAGTAATACAATTATTTCCTTCAAAGTCGTTATCAATTAATACGGAACTTCATGAGCGGACAAACGTCAAACCGGCCATCATAGCGTGCCGCTAGTGTAGCTAGATAATTGAGGGAGAGGGCAGACTGGCTACTTTTAGCGGCAGCGATCGGCGTTTTTATGGCTTTTAGGGTCGCCACACACGACAGCCACAAACACCGCCACGAGAAGCTAGAACGGTGATTCGCATTTTTCAGGCAAATTCGACGAAATTTCTAAATTTCAAATTATTGCCGAATAATTCGTTTTATTTTTCTAATATCATTAATACTAGCTGATGCCCGCGACTTCGTCCGCATGGATTTAGTTTTTAAAAATCCCGCGGGAACTCTTTCATTATCCGAGATAAAAAGTAGCTCTCCCGGTCTGAGGAACCACTACTACATCCATTATAGTCAATGTGGGTAAACAGAGGTAAATGGAGACACGCCCGATAACTTCGTCAATTTTGCTCACAAAAAAATGTGCGCATAACGAAACGCAATTATTATTTATGTCTGACAGTGACATTTCAAAACAATAAACAATAGTTGCGTTTCGTTATGCGCACATTTTTTTGTGAGCAAAATTGACGAAGTTATCGGGCGTGTCTCCATTTACCTCTGTTTACATTTACCCACATTGACCCTACTATACCCATGCAAAAAATCGCATCAATCCGCTGTTCTGTTGCGACGTGATTGAAGGACAAACCAACAAACAAACACACTTTCGCATTTATAATATCAGTAATGCTTTATTATAACACTTTTTATAATTGTCAAATTTTTTACGATACTTAGATAACCAAAGACAAAATTACGTTTAGCTGTCATTTACGTTTTGTTATTCCACTGTCATTTGCGTTTTGTTATTCCATGTCAGATGCGTTTTTCTTATACCACGTTTTATAGTGACATGACGGAAACGCGGTCGAATGGGATAAAAAGTATCCTCCGTCCGTCTCCTGGTTCTAAGCTACCTTTCCACCAATTTTCAGCCAAATCGGTTCATCCGTTCTTGAGTTATAAATAGTGTAACTAACACCACTTTCTTTTACATATATAGATGATTTAAATAATCCTTCAACTTTTTATGAATAATAATAAAATTAATAAATTTACATAGAAATTATGAACCGAAATCCTATTTAACTAACTTTACAGTACAGCCATTTGAAATAATTTCCGAAGTTTTTTTTTCACTTTCTAAATAAAAAATCTGTATTGCTACAGAGTTTTTATTATTTAAATCATTTCAAATTAGGAGCGGGTACGACAATAGTGCAGGGTGGGGAATGGATTGATCCGTCGACCTACTAAAGGGTTTTCAGTCCGCGCCAGTTGCACTATTTCTCAAATAAAGTTTGATAAAGGTATAGTTTGATAGGTACTATGTACTGGGTAGGTATAGTGATAAGGACAGAACGTGAACGACACGCGGTGTTACTTTTTAGGTTATGTTACGTTATTTTAAATGTGAATGTGAAACCAAGTTATTACCTATTACTTCAATTTGATAAAAAGGTTATTAGGTAAGTAGGAATGACATTATTCTATCGTATTGTAATACCTATTGCTTTGTTTACTGTCTATCGAGTTTCCAAAATCCTGATCAAAGCGTAATAACAAGTGTAAATTAAAAATTTTATTTTTAAAAATCAAGATTTGATGACAAACATCGGGAAAGGTGAAACTATAATAAAAGCTTGTAAATAGGTAGGTGGGAAAGTCTCACCAAGGTCTCACCTCTTCAGTTTACTTATTTAAATTGTTCTTAAAGAAGTTTACCAGAAAAGTAACTACCTACTTCAATAATTTTATAATCGGCGAATAAACTAGGTAGGTTTATATATGTTACCGGCTAAACCCGATTTCAGGACAAACTAGTTTTGCCTAGGCTAAACTAGTTCTTCCTATACGCGATAGGATTCCAATGACGAATGTCTGCACCAGCAACTTGTTTGAAAACCTTTTATTATTATTTTAATTCGAAGATCAGATGCAGTAAATGATCACCGAAACTTGCCTAACAAGTACTACGTTTGCCAAAATCTAAAGTTCTATTTGGTCTATTTGGTCCTATATATATACCTAAGTTAAGTATCAAAAGGAAAAAAATCGTGTGATTAAATTAATAATTTTTAATTATTAAGTATATAATATTATGTTACCGGCCAAACCCGAATCCTATTGCGTATAGGAAGAACTAGTTTAGACTAGGGTCTAGGCGTGGACTAAGCAAAACTAGTTTGTCCTGAAAGCGAGTTTGGCCGGTTACATATATACCTACTTAATTAAGTTGAAATTTCATATTTAATTAAGTAGGTAGGCAAGTTATTATAATATATTTTTTTTTATTTGAAAGTAACTAAGCAAATGAGTAACCGTATTTTCTACCTATGTAACGAGGGTTCAATTAAATACCAAAATCAATTGGATCTCAAAACTGACACAAATTCTGAGGCTATCGTTCTGAGATCTATCGTTCGTTTCGTACTCTGGCTCTCCTCGAGACTTGAGATATAGTTAAAATGAGACACAAATATGTTCCGACATAAATCTGTCTCGTTTAAACTCAGTCTTGAGTCTGAGCTGAGTGTGAGAGCCGTCTATAGATCTTACCCTGAGTGGTCGAAAACCGATCGATGACCCCTATTTTTTATCCGATTACCGCAAAGACAAAAGGAAGGGTTTTATATTAGCAGTCTATACAGTATGTACAGTACCCGGCGATATATATTGCACATCGGCCTTTGGAATAAAAGGCTATTTCTATTCTATTGCAAGGAAAGCTAGCCAGAAATTCACGTAGTAATTACTGAAATCTCTTCACAATTGGCGAGCACATCACGTAACATACCTATATTATATATAAAAAAATGCAGTCGAACTGTGAATAGAATAGAATAGCGTTTTATTCTAAAGGCCGATGTGCAATATATATCGCCGGGTACTGTATGTATTGACTGTTTACGTATATTTGCACCGTAGCGAATAAATTACTGAGCCGATTTTGACGAATGAGGTGTCAATCGATTCGTTATAATGGGCCGGATAACATACGCTACGATTTTTTAACAAATTTTCCTTATACAGTTTCTAAAGTTTTATTTCGAATTGATTTTTGACAAGAGCCACATAAAAGCACTTCGGCATTTTGGTTAATAAAGTAACTACCTACTTACCTATGTATGGACTTTATTTTGTAACATTTTAAGTTTTTTTGCAGAAAAATTTATCCGATGTTCCTGACTCCACCAAGGTTCCTACTTTCGAAAGTAGATAGGTATGTAGCTACCTACCTACTTACGCAAACGCAGAACTTCATTTAGTTATTCTTTGAGGTTATTTTTTGTGTAAAATTAAATTATCCGATGTCCCCGATTTGATGAAGCGGTAGCTATTCTACCTGCCTACTTATTTTGTTGGTATCATATACCTACCTACCCACACAAGGGAAATAGGTATGATGATTTTTAAAGTTGTTACTTGCAAGTTTACTGTAGTCTGTAAGTGTACTGTAGTCCTTACTAATATTATAAATGCGAGTGTGTTTGTTTGTTGGTTTGTCGTTCAATCACGCCGCAACAGGGCTACGGATCGACGTGATTTTTTTGAGGACTGGAGAGTGACATAGGCTACTTTTTATCCCGGACAATCAAAGAGTTCCCGAAGGATTTTAAAAACTAAATTTACCGGGACAAAGTCGCGGGCGTCAGCTAGTAATACATAATGTAATGCTCTAAAATACCTATTTACCTACCTATAAAAAACAATATAAAATTCATAATATAATATATGACTTAAACCTATTTGCAGTAATCATAGCATTCATAATTCATAGGCAAACATCGCAGGCGTTCGCGTAATTTCAGAATCAAAATGCCTGCCTGCAGTGTTGCAGTCTTTGCAGTTTAAAAAAAATAATGGTTTAAAATTCAAGAGAACATAATACATATTATTATTATAATTGTAGAAAACATGATGAACTGGTTCCTTCACGATATAGCAATAACTTGTACAGGTAACTACTTACCTAATTAAAAATGTAGGTATCTACACTATCTACCAAGATTATGTTAGGGGTATTTAATAATAAAACCTAATAGAACTGGTTATTTGTAGAACTGATTTATTTATGCTTTAAGGTAGGTAACACAGTACACAAATAATTTAATTTGTTAAAAGTTCATAACCACTGAGTGAATCATAACTTTTTTATTTATACGTGTAGGTACTCTTTTTTTAAGAATATTGCTGTCTGAACATTATTTAAATATGCCCGTTTCCCTTCCCAGTTCCCACTAAGCTATAGGAATAGGACCCATGGACCTACTCCTACGACAATGTGGGTGGGGTTTTAAAAGGGTTTGAACTGTCGAACTTTAGGTATTCGGTCCACGCCTTGTAGCGTTGCGCTATCGGGGCTTCAATTCGAAACATCAACATGAAAAATATGTAAACTTGAAAGTTAAAAGGGAAATAAACTTCGCTTACCTTCAAGAACAGATCACCAATGTCATACAGAGCAGACTGATGCATTATGGCGGTAGACATCGTGTAAAACCAGCTCGACACTAATTATTATTACGATCCAGGTTTTCAGTGCTTGTTTTAAAAATGTGCAACTTGACAGATCACTGAGGCACGAATTTTGAGGTTAACTCACTGTAATTTAGCAAGATTTTAAAAAGTTCACGATATTTTTCAACGAGAATTTCTTGAAACCTAATGTAATGTAAGTTTGTGAAATAATTAGTGAAATGATAGGTTTTTGTTTTTACGGTCGGTGACCACAGATTGAGTCCAAACTAGTTGGCTGAGGGCAATGTTTTTTTACTTTGCCTTCCACGATTGAGCCAGTTTTATAATTTTTGAACACAATTTCGCAAGCGTTGCGAAAATGTACAAAACAGTCCTTTGTTTCGAAATGTCTTCTTCACTTTTTTCGCGTCTATACGGAAATTCACAAATACTGGTCAAAACTCTGCGCGAACTGCAACGAAGTAAACTTTAGACAATAAAAACTTTTTATTTGTCCAACTTTATACTCCAAAACGTTATTGATACTGGCTGGCGGCTGCGTAAGTCGCAAGTAAAAAGAAATAATCCCAGTGTCAACGTCCGCGCAAAACGCACCACACGTTCATTCCGTATCACGCTTGCTCGCGCACTGAGACTTCAGACTGCAATTTGGTTCGCCCGTGACTTGTGAGCCGGCAGCGGGCGGGTGGATTTTGTTTTCAAATCAAACAGCACGATCACGTTTTGAAGCGAGATTCGTTTTCCGATCGGGTGTGCTCGGGCACAGTAGAATTATAACCTTTACTCTGGCTCGGGTGATGTCGGCGATATTCGGCGGTTTGTTTTGTTGTTGATTGCCAGCCACAATAAAAATGATAAAAGCCCATCCTATGGCCCAAACGGTTAAACTCTCAACTCTTTCACTTATCTATACTGACAATAATATTATTTTTCTTTCACAAAAAATATTATGTAGGTTTATAATTGGCAAAGTGAACCGCACCCTCTGGGAAAAATAATAATTGTTTTATATTGAATTGAAGCTGATATTACGATCTTTGAATAATGCGTATGGCTGCTGATTCATTTTATTTTCGCCTAGTTTTTCTAGTGGCTAGCTAGCTGGACAGCGGACTGCGAATCATGAAGTTCGGATTCCGGGTCGGGTCAAAAGTATTCGTAATTTCAGTCAAAAAATTAAGATTAGTTCTAAATAGCAGCCCGGAGTTGGGAAAATGGCAATTTGACCTTCGTGCCTCGGAGAGCACGTACCTACCTACTTAAACTGGGTAAAATATACTTTGCTCTAGAGATCTCCAACGCACCTACTTCACTTGGCAGACAAGACAACAAGGTAAGTATAGATTGGTCTAGAGAAAGAGGTCATCTATCAAATGACAAATCTAACCCGGCTGGATACGGGAATAACTACTGGACAGATAGATCTTTTGCGAGTATAATTTTAAAGTTTAATATAAGTAGGTACCTACTGTTGGAATGAATGTTTACAATTATTAATAGGTATTTATTACTATTTGATACGTGTAGGTAGGTACCTAGGTACATGCATACCTACAAGTTTACCGGCTATTTTATACTTGCATAGGTAAGAGAATTTTATACATTTTGGTGAGGAAGTGCTAAAAAATAAACGGCCAGAACGGTGAAAATACGCAAAAACTTGTAATTTTAGAGCTGGTTCGACCAATCGAGCTATTCACCGCCCGCACTTGTTACAAAGGCTATGGTTTTGTTCATAAACTGAGCGATTATAACTTGCACTTATCTCAACTTTTTCCATATTATATTAGGTAGTATTTAATAAGCTATCTACTTGTTCCAATAATATTATGTTTATTTATTCAGACGGCAAACTCTGGGGTAAACCGTTGTGCAATTGTAAAAGTATTTTCAGCTGTTCCCAGTCATCGATGGTTTTGTTTTAAAAGCCTTATGGCTTATAACTAACGTACTTACTCATAACAAAAGATAAAATCCACAAAAGAAGTAGAATAAAATATAGATCTTAAATATTTAAATAACTCCATAAACTTAGTAGGTAGTAGGTACCTACCTACTAAATAACTTAAGCACAAGCCACTCATTTGCCGCAACAATATTTATTTCGAAAAAGAAGTATTTTTACGTTAGACGCTAACACATTTTTTGAAAAAATCTGGATAAGTAGGTATTTGAGATTAAACTGTGTTGCAACGTGCAGCAAATGAGCGAAATAGCGTTTTCCATAATAATCGCTACACGCTCGGCGTATCACAATGAGTGCAAAGAGTGCCCGCCGCGTCCCTCCAGCAACTTTTTATTATGGCATTCGTTGGTTGCAAACCCGTTTGACGCTTTTAGTGTTTATATGCTCTATGTTGCACCAAGCTTACGGGAACTGGAGTCTTGAGTCTTGACTCAGGTTCACTATTCAAGTGAATGCAACTTAATCTTAAATTATCACCAGCTTGCAAATATAGGTACAATATTGCGTGGACCAAAGTTATCTCAAAATTTTGTTGAAACCTATTATGTACTAGCTTACGTCCGCTTGGATTTAGGTTTTCTTTAAATCCAGAACTCGTTCTTTTACCGTGATAAGAAGATGTTGTTCGGTTTTCCTTGTTTTCTTGGATAATTACATCTTCGAATGCACTGCATCTGAGCTCATGTCTGATTTTATTTTACATTGTGATTTGTGACTAGCTACTCGATCACCTGAGCGTCTTTCGTCAGAATTTCCCGTAATAAATTAAGAAAAAATGCCACTTAGTATAGTGGTGACTAATTTTCATAGACTTATTATATTTACTACGTCAAAGATAATTTTCTAGGTAAGTAACTGTTTCCTGAACCGAGAAAAACTCGGAAGAAAAATAAATTTCATGTTATCAGTCACGTAGATACCTATTTAGTTTTATATTTGCATCATTTAATGATTATTATAGTATGTAATTAAAAATTCACACTTTAAAGCGTAGTTATATCTCCTCAACAAGAACCTGTTTGGATTTATTATAATAATAATTAACCTGTTCCACAGCCATCAAAATAATTTAGTCTAGTTCATCAAGTGGTGATACCTATTACCTTCTTTTCACATTCTGAGCCGGGAACTTGGGAACGATGAAGGGTTACCGCAATTATTTGAATTAGCCAAACCCACAATTATCTCGTTCACAGTAAAAAAGTATGACGCGCGCCTAAAAAGCGCCCGTGCGAAGCGAACATGAGCTCAAGTTTGACGTTACCGATGAACGTTGCCTTTTTAAGTTTTTTTATTGTAACGTCTTCTTAAGAGCGCGTGTAACCCCATAAAAAAATCAGATTTCGCGATGAGATAAAACATAGCCACAACCTCATGTGAGGCGCGACAAAAGAAAGCGTTTTGCGCGGAATAGGAGTGTAGTAAGCGCCAAAATACTTTGTAACTCGTAAAATATTCATTTTCTTTTTAATTCGCTAGGCTACTCTCTTGATAATATCAATCGGAATTTAATGTAAAAATTTTGGCTCTGTAATATGCAACACATTGAAAATAAATGAATATTGGTTAAAAATTAGACCTAACTTCGCGATTTTTTATTATCGAACAAATTTCATCATTTTATGTTTTTGCCCAAACACGTCCCTTGGCAGTATGATGTAATTCTTGCGTGTTTTTTTTCGGATAATTGAAACTTGATCTACTACTGTAAAAATCAAATCTGTTTACTGTTAACGAGCGCACACCCCCTCTTAAGGGCGCCTCCTGTGAGGCTCGGACCTCGGTTTAGGATGATGTTGGGACGAATAGGAGGAGTAGCTGGACTAGGTTATTTCGTACGTCCCCGTGATCGTGGTAAGGATCCACGCCCAGGTGACGTTATAAATCGGGGGCCTCGTCTTCGCCGGCGAAGACGCTGTGTTGAGGTTGACGGTGTGTGTGGCCCTACCTGATAGTGTGCGTTGTCTGTCGTAATCTGGTCGTCGGGGTCGTTAAGGACGTGCTTAGGGCGCCTTTTATCTGGACGGTAGAAAAACTGTCAGAACGCCCAATTTATACCTCGGTGAAATGTCACTCGACGTTGGTGAAATCGGCCATTAGTAGTATAGTAGATATTTGTTTTGACTTTCAAAGATATAGTATTTTTTTTTCATGTTTATGTGAGTTCTCTTCTAAAGCTCATTGATCCCTTTCCCATCGGAACAAGCTAAGAAATAACGATGCATTAATTTTATTAGATAGTGAATTTTATCACTTTCCATAGCCTCAAATATCCCAAGTATAAGAAGACAACCTCAGGTAAAACTTTTAATAGGAACAAACGCGTCCCTATAGTTCTGTAATATGTTGATAGTATTTTCAGAGAAAATTGACGAACTCCTTTGAAAAAGTAGATTTACGTAATAGAAAATATAGTATTTCTCATACTTAAGCTAATTTCGTGGCGTCTCCAATGTCCTCTCATGGGAAATATTTCGAAATGTGAGTCGTAATATAAACTGAAGCGCGTTTAGAGATCCCTGATTGACAGAAAAATACGAATGGGTACCACGAGGCAAGCCTCGTTTTCGTAAGAAAAACATCACATTGGTATGAGTGATTCTGATAATATTTACTGCCTCTGTACGGGTTTTTGACCATCCCATAGCCATATCCCATATCCCATCCCATATCATTAGTCGCGAAGCTAAAGTAGTACTTAGGTAATGCGCGGGGCACATGGTTCGACGAGCCGATTGTCGTTGGTGTCCCAAGGTGCTGGAGTGGTGACCTCATATCGGAAAGCGCAGTGTGAACGACATCAGACGAGTTGCAGGGAGTCGCGATACAGGCGAAACAATACCAAGGCACGTGGAAGGTTGTGCATTCAAGAACATTTGCCCGCAATTTCGTCCGCGTGGAGTTAGGTTTTTGCAAATTCCGGACAGTGGGCCTTTCTTTTCCGGGGATAAAAAGTATCCTATGTCATACTCTAGGTGGTATCTGCTGCGACGTGATCAAATGACGAATAAACACATTTTTGCATTTATTATATTAGTAGGAACTAGGGATATTCGTAATTATCTCAATCGATACACATAACACATTCACGGCTGGACAAACGTCTTTTATAACTTGTCCCACATAATGTCCAACGGATTCACATGACTAGGTATGTTTATTGTTTATATCGTCCGTCGCCCAACAATCCCTATGCTAGATTAATGGTCTGACGATTTTTAATTGACGTGCAGAACCATTTGACTTGTAAAAAGTTTACGCATCGGTCGACTCGACTGTGTGTTTAGTGTCAAATGTCGGTCACGTAGTGCTTACTCCTAAACTTATGGCGCTTGGTAATATTGCAACGCATTGTGCGCGAAATACTGATTACAGATAAAAAAGGAAACCTATATCCAATTCTGCGTAATTAGGTCATATGTATTCGTATATTGTACGTACTCTAACAAAGTTGCATAGGTTAAATCGGCTTGGCATCCAGCTGCCCACAAGATAGTATAAAAAACTTATTACAATGTAATAGCTTCATAATAATATTGTTAAATGATTATTTTGAAAAGAGCAACTACTGAGTTTCTTGCCGGCTCTTCTCAGCAGAATCCGCTTTCCGAACCGGTGGTAGAATCATGACTTGTCATAAGAGCCACAGGTTGGCCTACGTGAAATAAATAATTTTGAATTTTGAATTGACTCAGTACTCAGAAACCTCTGAGTCTATTGCAAAGGAGCTTAACTGCAACTCCAAGTTTGGTCTAATCCACAAACATATAACGAGATAGAATAGAAATGTGCTGCTTGTTCGAAGGAAGAACCAAATAAAATGAACATACTAAGAACGCGTATAACGCCAAAAAAAATCAGATTTCGCGATGAGATAAAACAGCCGCAACCTCATGTGAGGCGCGACAAAAGAAAGCGTTTTGCGTGGAATGGGAGTGTAGTAAGCGCCAAATACTGTAACTCGTAAAATATTCATTTTCTTTTCAATTCACTAGGCTACTCTCTTGATAATATCAATCGGAATTTAATGTAAAAATTTTGGCTCTGTAATATGCAACACATTGAAAATAAAGATCCCCATACACTAGGAGGTAAAACTGAACAGACAAAACTGCGTCAGTTCGGACTGAACGGATTGGTGCACAACTGCACATACACGGCGTAATCCCATCAGTTGAGTTCACTCCGGTTCGCTGCAAGGACTGGTCGTGAATAATGGACGAAAGTGAGTTATTATGTTACGCTGCCTTAGCACTAGTATATTCAAAAAAAAAGGAAAAAAAGAACACTGTGGGCTAAACCTTGGCTACGACAAAGGGAGCAGTATTCCCACACAAATCTTTTACTAGAACTAAAGCTTTGCCCAAAGCACTCATTTCGCTTATTTTTATTATAATAATCTTTACTGTTTATTAACCAAAGCGGCTCTAACGTTTTGAATAACTCAATAAAGTCCAAAAGAAATTCTTTTGACCACGATGCCATTTCTAATTCACAATTTCAAAACGTTCCACGTCCTCACAGCTAGAGCTCAGTTGCAAACTGAACTGACTTGTCCATACATGATCCGTTCAGTCCTTCCGGTCAGGCCGATGTGAACGAATTGCTTCAGTCGCTCCGGCCGACTGACGCGAGCTTACCTTAAGGCGAAATTACACACACACGATACGGATTTGCATCCGGTCAGTTAGATCTGAAGGCAAAACTGTCCGTATATGGGACCCTTTAATGTTTACTGTTAACGAGCGCACACCCACTCTTATTGCAATCTAATGTAAGGGTCTATTCACTTTTTCGCTCATATCTCTGAAACTGCTTTCAAGTTTCAAAATTTCTCGCCACTTTAGTAGATATTATTAGTGCCTATGAGCAATTTAAGAAAGCGAAATGATGGTTGTCAGATTTTGAGGATTACACTCAAACACACTTTAAGGATTATAATAATGGGCTGAAACTTTGTTTTTATTGACGAATCAAAATATGTTATTACTCTTTGAAATCTGTGGCTCCTAATGACCCTACTTCATGACCTAAGGTTCGAAAACCTGGACATCAACAAAACTACAAGGGCACATGGAGCAATGGAGCGAACCATGCTCGGTATATCGCTCATTGACGCGTCCCTAATACCACGATTTGGTACGTGAAACCCACTGGTACGTGTACAATACCCACTGATATTGTTTTGAAAGTGTCCAGTATAAATTGGCGATGGGCGGAGCATGTTACTGGGACGAGAGCCGTCCGATGGATTCGCTTGTTGCTTGAGTGGAGATCACATACCAGCCAGAGAAATGTGGGGAGGCAACCATCGCGCTATTCACTTACATCATAGGTTAATATGAGACGTGATTTCCATAAAAAAAAAATAAAGAAATGAAAGCTCCGTAGTCAGTACTTCTTCAATACCAACATTATAACACTGGCTAAATTATAAATTACTATGAATACTTTAAGGTGGAGGACACGTCTCTACCCGCGAAATTCAAATTTAATTTGGTTTTTCGCAATTTGTAAACTAATACGACAAAGTAGGCTTATGGCCTTCTAATTGCGCCAGTGGAATTATCATCTTCACAGGTTTACATAAAAAGTTGAAATACTGACATACTTGAAAGTGACCAGTTTAAGAAATTCATCAAAATATCAAAATATCGACTAATTTGTGAGTAACTCACGTCCAACTCAGTATTTTGATTAATTTTGATTAACTGGTCAATTCAAAATAAATATTTTTATGTAAACCTGTGAAGATGATAATTCCACTGGCGCAATTAGAAGGCCATAAGCCTACTTTGTCGTATTAGTTTACAAATTGCGAAAAACCAAATTAAATTTGAATTTCGCGGGCAGACCCATGTCTTCCACCTTAATGCACAAGAGCATGAAAATCTTACAAAACAGCTTACATGAGTACATATATATTAAACCGTTTCATTTTAGCATTAAAACATAATATATATTTCCTGATTGCATTCGGAAGTTAATTTATGTACTAATAATATGTATATCCCATACCTACGTACCTACGTTAGGAACATAAAATGTCAGCACACAAATTGAAAGGCATATTAATTGACTCGCAGTAACCGAAGTCAATGTTTCGGCTTTCGAGACTCAAACAGCTTGAATTAATCAAGGTCTGCCTAGTGTCTCGAAACACAGTTATTTAACAGAATAAAGCGCTAGAATTATTTACAAACCTACATGTACCTACAAAGTCGAGTTCCTATATTGGTATTTGGTAGTGGTTTATCATTATTTGGTAGTGCAGTAATATTATTAGCTTCTTTGCGGGTTTGCGAGCCTTTTTATTTCGTCCATCGTTGGCTAGCCTAGTGGGTAGGACTGTGAATCCTATTCGGGGGGTCGCAGGTTCGATCCCGGGTATGCCTGAGTACCTCTGACTTTCGAAGTTATCTGCGTTTACGAAATTAAATATCACATGCTTTAACGGTGAAGGAAAACATCGTGAGGAAACCTGCATACCTAAGAGTTTTCCATAATGTTCTCGAAGATGTGTAAAGTCCGCCAATTCGCATTGGGCCAGCGTGCAGCGTGGTGGACTATATGGCCTATAACCCTTCTCTGAGAGGAGATCTGCGCTCAGAAGTGAACCATTGATGGGTTGATGATGATGATGATGATCGTTGGACATTGGCCTCTTCATGAGCACGCCATTCCCTTCGATGTTGTGCCCGTTTCATCCAAGTTTTTCCCACAAGCTTGATTATGCCGTCGGGATAGTACTCTTTGGGTAACTAAACCAGGATCAGATAAATTTACTTTCAATATCACTGTTTTATTTCCTGGGAATCTATTTTTATTATTGAAAAGCAAAGTGTGATAAACCCCATTCTATCCTCGACTTAAATATTTAGAATTAGTTAAACGCCTCGGATAAAATGGCTCGTTTTAAATGCAATTGTTCTATTCTACTATTATACATGGCACCCGCCAAGTCGCCCGCCGCGGGCGCCGCCGGCCGCGTTCAACGCAAACGCTTCTGCATGAACGCTCTCATACTTGGCCATAATATTTTTGAGTTTACCGCGCGACTCGACGCACCACGCGCCGCGCAATGCCCCCGCGTGTGCAAAAACGTACTCTAACTGTCTGTTCTATCACTATCAACACAGATGGAACACCGGGCTGTTTGGAATACCTACAGATAGTTATTATGACGTAGACATCTGTCAATGGTAAAATGGGAGTGAGTAGGTAATTAATCAAAGAATGGGGGTTTGAAAAATTTAACTTTACGTGAGCGAAGCCGCGGACAAAAGCTAGTAGGTAGGTAAAATTTATTATAAAGAATAGGCTCAAATAATAATAATCATTATTACTTAGTTAAAACAAATGGGTTTTAAAACTGTTCAGTTCAGGTAGAAGAAAGCCCAACATATCCCTTACTTTAATGTGCCGATAAACTTAAACTATATGCTATAGACCGGCTTAATAGACCGTGCTTTTCCGTATTGTTAAAAGCTTCTTTGTTTTATTTGACTAGCAAACAATAATGAAAGTAGGAACCATTTTAACTATAATCTAGTAACAAAAGTTGTTTTAAAAATAATACTTTTATTGATGTATTTTATAGAACTAACGAACTATGTTGGGAACTGTAATTATTTTATTTATTTATTTAGTATCAGAGAACAAAACAATGAAACATAAACAGTATATAAAGGACGTGCACAAGGGCAGCTTATCTCTAAAGAAGAGATTTCTTCCAGAAACCCTCGAATGTGAGAATAGTGAGAACAGCATAGATGCAGACGCAGAGGTAGGGTAAGTATGTTGTTGGGAACCTTTTGCGAATAGGTATCCGCAAATTTAGGTTCATCAAAGGTTCTAGTACTTCTCTTCTATGAATATTATAATATTATATTATAGAAATTACTAGCGGTCGCCCGCGACTTCGTCCACGTAGAATTTCTGATTTTCTATGAGATTATGAAAAGATAAATTGTCGCTGTCGCTGCAAAAAGCCTATCGAAAAAAGTCCTACGGCTAGAAAAAACCGCGACTTCGCACCCAAGGATATCGCAATTTCAATGTATTTTTATCTATTTCACCACACTCAAGAGGTTTATTTTCTAAAATAGCATAAAGAGTATAAATTTTTATTATTTAATTCTACTAACCAAGTTTCCGAAAGTTCACGAACAACCGTTTTTCATGTCTTTCAACTTCAAAAACATAGGATTTTCATATTCCCCACTTTCAACCCTTTAGGATGGATTTTCTCAAACCTTTTCTTTACTGATGTCTAGACCCTAGAAAGAACCTACCTACCTACCAAATTTTAAATAATAATTTAATATAAGAATTCTTTATAAAAAACCGACTTCCAACACCCGCGCCTCTACAAAGTATATAATTTATTGTTGATTTTTAAAAACATCTCGACCGATTTCGAAAAGAATTCATTGGGACCAAAAAAGAATTTTCCAATTCGGTTCAGGCGTCTTCGAGTAATCGGTGAACATACATTAAAAAAAAGATTCCGACAAATTGAGAACCTCCTCCTTTTTTGAAGTCGGTTAAAAATAAAAATCGGTAAAATAATTTAATATAAAAAAATCTTTTTAAAAAACCGACTTCAAACACCCGCGCTACTACAAAGTGTATATAGTTTATTGTTGTTTAGTATTGTTTAAACCGCTTGACCGATTTCGATAAAAATTTTTTGGGACCAAATGGGAAGTATACCCTTTCTAACAAAAAAGAACTTTCCTAATCGGTTCAGGCGTTTTCGAGTAATCGGTGAACATACATAAAAAGAAAAAGATTCCGACGAATTGATAAGCTCCTCCTTTTTTGAATTTATAGTCATATTTAAGAGCTAAATATTACATAAGCAAGACTTCAATTTTGCAACAAAGTTCTTAATGTACTATGCTGATGAGATGACTGATGAGACACGTCCATTCATTTTACGATCCTGCGTCCTACCACAATATTGACCCCTTTAAGAATCCACAACACAAGGTTACATGGTAACAGCACGTCTGTCTCTTTAAAAACTTTAATATTATGAAGTAAGACCGTCTGTCTGCTAGCTACAAGCAGGTCAACCGCTGAACCGATTTTCATGGGCAATGAGATGCAACTTGGAGACTTGTTGGAGACGGATATAAATAGGTACGAGTAGTATTCCGGGTTTTAACTAGTTAAAGATGCTTGAGTGGCAAACATTCCATAGGTACCGGAAGGTGCAGTGTTGGCAGATAGCCAATGACATCAAACGATACGCAGGGAATCACTGGATACATGCGGCGTATAACCGAGGCCAGTGGAAGCCCATGCAAGAGACCATTGTCTAGCACTTAGCAGTGAACGTCTATCACTTGATAAAGATGAAGAACATAAACTTTAAGTGACAACATAGTCTCCTGCTTATAAACAAGCGATTGTTTGTTCTAGCTATTTCAATTTGAGAATCTAATCATGAAAAGATAACTTAGCTTGCGACTCGCCACCGCAGTTTTCATCAGAGTGTTTATAGTTATCTATACCTAGTCAAGCGTATACACTCCAATAGGCACCTACTAAGGAGTATGCTAGTATTTTTAAGTAAACCAGCTGTGTAATATGTGTAATACATAAAATAATATTTTTATCTTATGGAGGGAGTGTGATGTCACACGAGACATAAATTGTGCAGAAGGACATCAAAGGTGACATTGCAATTCACGTTTGCGCATGTATACGACCTACGTTAATGTGCACTAAAATTTTATATCCAATTTTAGAGATAGTATGCCTACATTTTGTTACGCAACACAGAACTTTGTATAAGTGCATCCAGTATAATACTTCTGTACCTACTTGAGGAAGGTACATTGAAATGATTCAAAGTTATAGCGGCTCTTTCATACATCACATTTATTGGATGCTGATTTAAATAAAAATTCAAATTAAAATCATGATCCACAAAACGTCGATGATTTCTGCCACTGGATTGTCTTCTTTTTATTTAGGTATTCCGTGTGTAGGTACCAAAAGACTTCTATGTATACTACGTGTGTACCTATACCTACTCTAACAGAACTCTGACGTCAAAATGGGTTTGTATTATCTATACTTTGAGTCCTGATCTGAACCATCTTGAGTATCTTATCATCATCATCATCATCAGCAACCCATCAACGGCTCACTACTGAGCGCAGGGTCAGAGAAGGGTTATAGGCCATAGCCCACCACGCAAGCCCAATGCGAATTGGCAGACTTCACACACCTTCGAGAAAATTATAGAGAACGCTCAGATGTGCAGGTATCCTCACGATGTTTTCCTCCACCGTTGAAGCAAGCAATTTAATTGCTTAAACGCACATGACTCCGAAAAGTCAGAGGTGCGTGCCTGCGACCGCCCGAATAGGAGACCACTGCCCTAACCACTAGGCTATCCCTGCTTGACTATCTAATATCATTTTATTACCAGTTACCACTAACCAAATAGCCATATTAGTACGGTGGTGCGTAACTAAAACGAAGATAGAAGCTCTTTTATTTACTTTAGTATCACGCCTAAAACCTCAGTAACGGCTTCTTAAAAGACAGTTAGTCGAGGTTAATGTCCTGAATATAAAGTGTCATTCTTTCAGACCGTTAAATCTTTCAGTTCATTAAGGATGCGTAAAAATTTCATCGGGACGTTCACTAACTTGTAAAACACGTTAATTATCTGATTTAATTGTGAAATCCATCCGTAAGTTGCGATTTTTCTTAATATTCTTGTTTCCCCGCCAAATTGTTACTGGTTACTCTGGTATTTATTTGTGTGGAAAATATATAATACAAATTATTCTCATATTTACTTTAAGTGTAGGTTAACACTTTAATAAAAGATAGAAATTTTTATTATTTAAATCTACTAACCAAGTTTCCGAAAGAAAAACCGTTTTTCATGTCTTTGACTTCAAAAACATAGGATTTTCATATCCCCCATTGCAACCCTTTTAGGATGGATTTTCTCAAACCTTTTTTTTACTGATTTCTAGACCCTAGAAAGAACCTACCTACCAAATTTTAAATAAAAATAAAAATCATTAAAGCTTTCCCATTCAAATTTTGTCCCCTATTTTACCACCTATAAGGGGGGATTTTTAAAAATCATTTATACAGGTTTTTATCATTTAAACCTAGTTACCTAAATCCCGATTTTCAAACCTCAAACTAAAAACATAGGACTTTCATATAACCTTCCAACCCCCATTTCACCCCCTTAGGAGGGGATTTTTGTAAAAAAATTCTAAGGCGCGTCGCTCACTGCTAAGTCGAAGCGGCGTCGCGGCAGAGTAATTAAAACTTTCCAATAAAAACTTTCATCCCCTAGTTTACCACCCTTAAGGGGAGATTTACCAAAATGAGTTATACAGATCTTTATTTATTAAAGTTAATAATCTAAATGCCGATTTTCATATGTCTAACTTCAAAAACCTACCTTCCAATTATTAAGTTTGTAGGTTTTATAGTTCCTGAGATCTCGTGATGAATCAGTGAGTGAGTGACCTTTCGCTTTTATAATAATACTAGCTGTTGCCCTCGCGACTTCGTCCGCGTGGAATTAGGTTCTTTGAAAATCCCGTGGGAACGGCTGGTTTTATCGGGATAATAAAACAAACATTCAACCTGTATTTAAAACTTTTAGGGGTAGAACTTTCAAATAATGTGAAATGCGTACTTTTTTGTTTTTAATCAAGAGCCAAAATACCAAGTTTCATGGATATAACTTGAAAAATACGGACCCTTTCCATCCCCTATTTCCCCTATTTCTTTCCATCCCTTTGATGGTAGAATTAAAAAAAAATATTAAATATGTACTTTATATTTAATCAAAAATTCCAACTTTCATAAACATTACTTGAAAAATAACTTGAAAAATGAAGGACTATCATACAAATATTCAACCCCTATTTAACCCCTTTGGGGGTAGATTTTCCACAAACTGTGAAAGACATACTTCTTTGTTTTTAATATAAAGCCTAATTACAAAGTTTCATAGATAAAACTTTAAGAAATGACGGACTTTCATACAAACTATCAACCCCTATTTTACCCCTGGGGGGTAGAATTATCAAAAAAGGTAAAAAAGCTCTTCTTTATTTTTAATCAAGAGCAATAATACCAAGTTTCATAAACATTACTTGATAAACAACTTGGAAAATGAAGGACTATCCTACAAACATTCAACCCCTATGTACCCCTTCGGGGGTAGAATTTTCAAAAATGTAAAATATGTACTTCTTTATTTTTCATCATGAGCCCAAATTCCAACTTTCATAAACATAACTTGAAAAATGGCGGACTTTCATACAAACTATCAACCCCTATTTTACCCCTTAAAGGGTAGAATTTTCAAAAAATGTAAAATACGTACTTCTTTATTTTTAATCTTCAGCCAAAATACCAAGTTTCATAAACATAAATTGAAAAATGGCGGACTTTCATACAAACTATCAACCCCTATTTTTTACCCCTTCGGGGGTAGAATTTTCAAAAACTGTAAAATACGTACTTCTTTATTTTTAATCAAAAAACAAAATACCAAGTTTCATAAACATAACTTGAAAAATAACTTGAAAAATGAAAAACTACCATACAAATATTCAACCCCTATTTAACCCCCAAAGAGGTAGAATTTTCAAAAACTGTGAAACACGTAACTCTTTATTTTTAATTTAAAGCCCTAATACCAAGTTTCATGGGTATAACTTTAAAAATGACGGACTTTCATACAAACTTTAACCCCCTATTTAACCCCCTTGGGGGTGGAATTTCAAAAAATCCTTTCTTAGTGCTCCCCTACGTCATAGAAGGAACCTACTGTCAAAATTTCAAGTTTCTAACTTCAGTGGTTTAGGCTGTGCGTTGATAGATCAGTCAGTCAGTCAGTCAGGACAAGTCTTTTTATAAGTATAGATAATTATATAGATTTCGAAATATCCAATAGGAGAGCCAGTTAACCGGACCGCATTCATATCTACATTCCGAATAAACAAAACAGCTAAAATGCGTATTACTCGTATTTGGCAACATATATCCATAGCTATTAAAATGATTAGCCAGCCATGTTCGGCGTATATGCGGGCGCGGACGTTTCTTATCGCGTACGCTCTGTAGCATGATAATGTTGTGTTACCACACGCAGCGTTTTGCATCAATAACACTGTATAACATAGTATTACACTGTCAATATTTTTATATATTACCCACGACTTCGTCCGCGTGGCACTAGGTTTTTGAAAATCTCGCTAGTACCGTTAGCCATGTTACTCTCCTACCTAGTTAGTAGTTACCTACCCATTGTAAAATATCACGGTGATTCGAAGTTTTCGATCTGATCTGTTGCGACGTGATTGAAGAATAAACCAACCAACCAACAAACAAACAAACAAACAAACAAACAAGCATACATATTAGTATAATTAATATTTTTTTTTTTTTTATTTTTTTTTTTTTTTATTTTTTTTATTTTTTTTTTTTCTTTTTTTAGCAAATTATTTACAGTTTTATTATATTATAGATAGAAAATTTCATATATACAATACTATAAACCTAAATTTAATTCTAAAATTAAAACTAAAATAAAAACTAATTAAAATCTAAAACCCCATCCAAGCCACCGCAGTGTGGCATAGTACCCAAGATGCTGGCAGCATTACCTCTTTGGATGGCCAGGCTAATCCTTTGGCCAAGGTAGCTGCCAGCTCTTGGATCCCCGGTAGACTCGATCACCTTTTTTGATATCTCTAAAAAAAGTGCGCGAGCCTCCGGGCCCCACGGCCCCAGGGTCTCTACACCAAAAGGCGCAAATATGAAACCACTGTCAAGTTTCTCATATTTGCGCCTCTTAGCCTGTTCGGCGCTAGTAGCCGCTGCACCCGCCACAGAGGAGGTCGCATGGATGTGGGAAGCAGCTAGA
This sequence comes from Oeneis ivallda, assembly GCA_029955525.1. Classification (NCBI taxonomy): domain Eukaryota; kingdom Metazoa; phylum Arthropoda; class Insecta; order Lepidoptera; family Nymphalidae; genus Oeneis; species Oeneis ivallda. The sequence continues at coordinate 12,410,623 of JARPMR010000018.1, read as the reverse complement.
GTATCTACACAGGTGGCATCCCACACAAGCGACCTCCCTGTCCTCCAAGTCTTATTTCATTTCAAATTAATTTATACTAGATGATACCCGCGACTTCGTCCGCGTGAATTAAGAATTTTTAATTTCCGCGGGAACTCTGTGATTTTCCGGAATAAAAAGTAGCCTATGTGCTATTCCTGGGTATAAGCTATCTGATATCTCCATTCCAAATTTCAGCCAAACCGATTAATTAGTTGTCGCGTTAAAGAGTATCCATCCGTCCATACATCCGTCCTCACAAACTTTCGCATTTATAATATTAGTAGGACCGTTCAAGTTTGCATGACGCTTGAAGCTTGATGAAGTCGGCAGAATGGAAATTCGATTTTTGCTTCAACTGGCTTCAAGTAGACTTGTCATGCACAATTGTCATGCTTGACAGCCATACACCGTCAAGTTTACTGGATGCAGCATCAAGTCCGCTGCAAACTTGACGGTAAACTTGATCGTGTATGGCCTGCATAATACTAAGCTTATGCTGTACAGTGTACATGCTATTTGTTACTTTTCACGCCACAACGAATGAACCGATTTGGCTGAAATTTGGAATGGAGATAGCTCATACCCAGGATTAACACAGGCTACATTTTATACCAGAAAATCTAAGAGTTCCCACGGGAATTAAAAAACCTTAATTCACGCGGATGAAGTCGCGGGCATCATCTAGTATTATAATTATTGTGGGTGGATTACACAGTTAGAGGATCGTAAATATACTATAAAATTCAACAAGTTTTTATCACAAGGTAGATACTTTACTAGAAATTCTTGTTTAGGAATGCTGACTCAACTCTAGAGTCTAGACACAAAGGCCTTTATTTATAAAAAACTTACTTTTGTAGAATAAACTTAATTAGGTATTATTCTTTTGTTGTAATGTGTATTAAACGAATATTATAAATGCGAGTGTGTTGGTTTGTCCTTCTATCACGCAACAACGGAGCAACGGATCGCGCGGCGTGTGCATCTGGGAGTGACTTTTAAAAGAATTTTAAAAAAATTGGTTGTCTGTAAAGTCGGTTTACGGACGATAGTTTTACGTGATAACGTCATAAAAAAACATTGTTGAATAAATGTGTCACAAGCCAACCTCTCTATCGCTTGTTCCGTGCTCTCGCTTGCACGCGCAGGCTCAGGCGGAACGTGACACTTTTTCGTGCGTGCAGCCGGTGTTCATCGATTTATAAGACGTTATCACGCCAAAATCTAACTCCACGCGAATGATATTACGGGAAAAAGCTAGTAATGGATATACTCATCATAATATCATAATCGTAATGCATACGCAGTGCGTAGTAACAGTACCTAGTGTTAGCCTAGACACAAAGGACTAAATACATTGCAAAAATTACTCATCAGTTTGACTAAGACTGAACCGATACTAAGGTAGCAAACCCTTATCTTTAGAATTATACGCGTAACGTATCTAACGGCCGTAGTAACACTTAAAGCCGTGAACACTGTACATGTTACGCGATAAACAATTTTTATTTTTTACTGCTCCAAATACTTATGCAATGAAGCTTACAGTTTAAACCAGGGATTCCCAAAGTGGTCGATATCGACCCCTTGGGGTCGGGAATGGTGTCCCAGGGGTCGATATAGACGAAAACTGATTTTGGGGATCGACGAGGTCTAATAATCGACCCCTATTAACTAACACAAGTACTTATTTGACACTTTCAAGATAGGTACTACTACTATATAAGTTGTGTTACGTGTAGAAACTTGTTATAAGAATGACTAATATTTTAGTAGGAATTATCATTGTTGTACTTTTTACGTAATTTGTATTCATTCATCATTAGCAACCCATCAACGGCTCACTACTGAGCGCAGGTCTCCTCTCAGAGAAGGGTTATAGGCCATAGTCCACCACGCTGGCCCAATGCGAATTGGTGGACTTCACACACCTTCGAGAACATTATGAAGAACTCTGAGATGTGCAGGTTTCCTCACGATGTTTTCCTTCACCGTTGAAGCAAGTGATAGTTAATTGCTTAAGCGCACTTGACTGCGAAAAGTCAGAGGTGCGTACCCGGGATCGAACCTGCGACCCCCCGAATAGGAGACCACAGTCCTAACCACTAGGCTACCACTGCTGCGTAATAATTATTAATTAGACTTTATTTTACAATTTATTTACTGAATTATATGTAAGTAGGTGTATTTATTTAATTTTGATGAGAAAATTATGTCATGTTTACTCACTTAACCAACCGCAAAGTTTTTAAATTGGTAAGTTTGTTTTGTTTGTTTTTAAAATGTCTTTATTATTATCAAAATTTTACAATATATGTAAGTACACAGTTTATGCCCTAACCTGGGTGGAAACAAAATATATAACTTTAGACAGTTTAACAGGCTAGACACCTCTTTTAAACTTACCAACATAAATTTCACATTTTTATACACCTTCATTAATTACACACACACACACACACACACACACACACACACACACACACACACACACACACACACACACACACACACACACACACACACACACACACACACACACACACATAATATAATAAAAACGACTTAATATGCTAACCTTAGTTACGGTTCACATTTATGACAAAGTTGGTAAGTATTTTGTATCAATAGGAAAAAAAACTAGAGATAGGATTTTAAAATAATTTGGCTATGGGGGTCTGAGGTATCAGTTCATTTTGTAAAAGGGGTCTCTTGCTCAAAGTAGTTTGGGAAACACTGGTTTAAACTGTCGTGACGCCATACACCGTGGTGAAAACATGGCAATAGTGGCAATAGTGTGGGTAATTTCCTTTACCATATTCTATACCCGTTACAATTTGCACTATTGGGTATGCATTTTAGTTTATTGTTGATTAAGTATAGCTATTATCTGTATAATTTGTCAAAAATACTTAACTTTTGATGTGAACGATTGTTGTATTTTCGGGTGATCTATGTACAACAACCTTAACTTTTTGTTATTTTGAAGTCTGTTTATAATAGGTATGTTAGTAGGTACATATACATTCATATACATCTTTCCCATAAAAATAATATTACACATACCCTACGTATGTGTAATATTATTTTTATGGGAAAGAGGATGGATTGGATATTAAATGGATCTTAATAGCTCGCAAACTTAATATATTATGATTAGTACATTGCACCCGTGTGAAACCGGGGTGGGTTTTCTAATTATTAGATTTATACATTTACATAATTCACGATGTCATAGATAAATGTTAGTTGCGTACACGAGTAACTATTTTCCGTCGTACGGTAAATCATACGATGGAAAATAAAAATACCATTCTTGTTTACTACATGTTTTAATACGTCTCGGAAAGGTACGTAATTTTAAAATTCTATTCATATCTCACCATACTTGTCCATTTTCCTTATAGCGCGGAGTCCGGATATAACTCACCAAACATGTGCGAAAACCGCTTAGACTGGCTTGTTTCTTCAAATCTAGTAGAAGTTTCAATCTAGATTCAATAATTTACTATAAAAATTCTTTTTAAAAACCGGCCAAGTGCGTGTCGGGCAACGCGCAGTGTAGGGTTCCGTAGTTGAAAGTCTCAAATATTATTGCTGACCTAGGACAGTGCTTTTATTTTATTTCTGAATTTTGAATACATTTTGAGTTCCATGGTTCAAATACTATAATATACTACAAAATATGCAACTTACACTTCGTGTAATACCTAACTTAGATAAAACAGATATAACTCCTTAGGGCACTTGACTCTAATAAAATTTAGCACTTTAAAATAGCATATTTCACAAACGGATCCCTAAATTGAAAAATGGTATTCCCATACCCACAATATTTTTGAAAGACCTATTGAACGAAACCTCACACTATGGGATAGTCGAGAGAAAAAAAATTCATCCCCGCTTTACATGTAGGGGAGGTACCCCAAAAAGAATTTTTATAGTAAATTATTGAATCTAGATTGAAACTTCTACTAGATTTGAAGAAACAAGCCAGTCTAAGCGGTTTTCGCACATGTTTGGTGAGTTATATCCGGACTCCGCGCTATAAGGAAAATGGACAAGTATGGTGAGATATGAATAGAATTTTAAAATTACGTACCTTTCCGAGACGTATTAAAACATGTAGTAAACAAGAATGGTATTTTTATTTTCCATCGTATGATTTACCGTACGACGGAAAATAGTTACTCGTGTACGCAACTAACATTTATCTATGACATCGTGAATTATGTAAATGTATAAATCTAATAATTAGAAAACCCACCCCGGTTTCACACGGGTGCAATGTACTAATCATAATATATTAAGTTTGCGAAAAATTATTTTTCAAAATTTTATTTCACCACTTTGTCGGCGTGATTGATATTTATACCCTTGTCAAATTACAGATTTCTAGTACCAATAGTCTCTGAGCTAAACCGCGGACGGACGGACGGACAGACGGACGGACATGGCGAAACTATAAGGGTTCCTTGTTTACTACGTAACCCTAAAAATAAAAAAAAAAAATTTCGACGAATTGAGAACCTCCTCCTTTTTTAAGTCTTGCCGTGACTAAGTAAGACTTGCCGTGACAAAAAAAATACAATCAAACTATACACAAGGAATAATATGCATATTATGTAGGTACCTAATCTTCTTCTTATTCATTATCAACCAACTGCCCACAACTTCGTCTGCATGGATGTATAGTTTTTAAAATCCTGGGAACTCTTTGATTTTTCGGGATAAAAAGTAGCCGATGTCACTCTCCAGTCTCCAGGTCCTCATCTATACTCATGCAAAAATCATGTCGATCCGTAGCTCTGTTGCAGCGTGATTGAAGGACAAACCAACGAACCGATAAACAAACAAACTTTAGCATATAATCAACCAACAGACGTGCTACTGACTCATAGCATGAGAGGTATCTAGCATGGATTTCAATATGCCACGGAGATGCGTCATCTATATGTTCGGTGTTCGGCCGCGAACACTGCGCTTTTCGGTGCGATATCGCCACTCCAGTATATTAGGACCCCAAAAAAGTTGCATGTTACTGAACCCATAGTTTTCAAACTATGCATGCAATAAAAAACATACAACAATAAATATATCGTAATACCAAAAATATATCAGCTTAAGTCTAAGAACCTGCTTTGAGGTAATACCTGACCTGTAATATGTAATTTTGTAGGCTAAAATATCAATCATTTCAAGTTTTTTCCACGGAGTAATTGTTAACACATTCTTCGTTATGATTAATGTATATTATTATAGATGTATTGAACAATCGTCTTAATGCAAAAATTGCATCAAATTCCGCTGATCCGGTACCTACTTAGTTTCTACTTAGCAGGAAAATATTAATATAAGTAATAAGATTGCAGCGCAACCTTGTAACCTGAAGCCGAAAAATATGTCCAAGAACCTATCCAAAGTATTGCAAAAAAAATCAGCCCAGTAGTTTGAGGTTCGGTAGGTATGTGTACTAGTGTAGGTAGATAACTTAACCCTTTCCCTGTCCCATGAAATGCCCATGAATCACATGTGAGCATAGTCATTGCCTTATTTAACTATTGAATCAACTGTCTGGAACAGAAACCTGTTAAAACGCACATATCGTCGGCTTACTGGTGAAACCGTATATAAATGCACTTTTTGGCTGATTTGAATACAAATGCAGTTGTACTTATTTTTTTCCACTCTTTTTCCACTCTATCGACTGGTAAACACGGAAAAACGCTACGACCTATGGCTGCAGATAGCCAGTTTGAATAAGTTATAAATACACTAAAAAAATTAAAATTATACTGGTGATAAAGCATAAATCATCCATAATGCATGAACCCAGTTTTACAGGTAAATGAGGTAAAGTAGTAAGTGTAAATATTATGATTGATGTTCAATAACTCATAATTCGTATAATTTATTAATAGTTACATGGATTACACCAAAATAAACTTTATTTTAATTCATTTATAATTTTGCGTAATAAATGTCATACATTTTCAGAAAAGCCTACCTACAAACCTAGCTAAAACCAGGCCTAGTTAAAACCAGGTAAATAAAATAGGGTTTTTTGAAGTCAGTTTTCAAAAAATTATAATTTCCGATACTGACGTTGACTGGAATCTTTGAGTATATAGTGTTGGTTATATACTCAAAGACTGGAATACATAAAAAATTATGTGCGTGCTAAAATCAGATTTGTAGAGTGGGTAAAACAGAAAATAGAAAATGTAACCCATTTTCTAATTAAGTACAGGTAAAAACCAATTAAATGCATGACCCAATGAATATTATTTTAAATTTTATAGGTTTTCTTTAACAACCCATAACATATGAACATATATCTAATAAGATGGAGTGTTATTGGTATATGCATCATTTTGCATAACTTATTTCTAAGTTATTAAGTTTTAAGTACTTAAGTCAAATCTTACCTCAAACTTTAAAATGCGATTTACTCGAAATTACATAAATATTGCATTTAATCGCTTTTCGCATAAACCGACGTTATGCAACCTGTTACGCCAAACGTATATATACCTATTAGTCCTTATATTTTTTTATTCTTTTATATCACCGTATCGCGCTCAGCGAGTCGCGATACTGAAGTGGAAATGGGCGGGGCACATAGTTCGAAGAGCTGATGGTCGTTGGGGTCCCAAGGTGCCGGAGTGGCGACCCCGCACCGGGAAGCGCAGTGTTGGCAGACCCCCCACCAGGTGGACCGACGACATCAAGCGAGTCGCAGGGAGCCGCTGGATTCAGGCGGCGCAAGACCGAGGCCTGTGGAAGTCCATGCAAGAGACCTTTGTCCAGCAGTGGACGTCTATCGGTTGATAAAGAAGAAGAAGAAGAAGATATCACCGTAGCTTGGCTTACCCCCATATGCGGGAGCGCTTGACCTCGTCCATCAATAAAAAATCTATTTTATAAAAAAATATAATAAGGTATAGGTAATTAAATGGTTCTATAATCGTTTTGTTAATGAATACCGTACCAGTTTCGCTACATGCGCCACTGGTTTCGAGTGCCCAGGAAAATTGTACCAGTCGGCAGTCAGTAGCAGTACCATAAATAACTTGTTGAAGGGCAGACGCTCTTAAAAGCACTTTTAATTCCGCATCGGTCCTTCCCTTTACGGTGTATTCACATTTTAAAAGGGCAGACCTCGAATTGACTGCCGGGTTCTAGCGAGACACGTCACACGTGAATGTATCGTAACATGAGAGAATGAAAGGCCAATATGTGAAACCACTTTATCAATACATTCATATTATATCAATTGTCCAAAACACCCAATTGGCTCTTATTGCACTGTTTTCAAAAGTGTAAAAAACGCACTGAATTATTGAAAATTTATGGGATTCGGACTTTTACCGCACGATTTAAATAGGTATTAGGTACCAGTACCACACATTTGACCACTTTGTTCATAAGTGATGCGGTAAAAAATTATTAATCGCACAGGCTCAGTAAAGTTACCCTTATCAAATGCTTCCATTCTGCAAACTTCCCTCAATAATCAGATTGATACTGTTCGACGGCGACGACGCTTCCGTCGATTCAAAATATCGACATTATTTGCTGCAAAACATTTATCGTAGACGTATGTTCCCGTTTAGCACATTGTATTTATGTGGATAAACCACGAAATCAGTTTAAATTCTTTAGTGTACTAAGGCACTGCACTCGCGTGCCCTTAGAAGATTTTGTACGGTCGAGTCGCGTTATGTACGTTCAGTACTTCACCTTGGATGACAAATAATGAACCCTAAGCGTGAGTTCTAATTACGCAAAAAACACACAAGCTTACGTGTCGGATCACAATTAACAAACACGCACAGACACAGTCGTAATCGTTTCGTCATAGTTTAACTAAATCAACAGTCGTAATCTATATATACTTATAATAAAACTGTAACTGGACGATTTCGTGTCTGTTTGTTTGTCCTTCTTTCACGTAAAAACTACCGCACAGATTTCTACAAAATTTTATACCGTGGTAGCTTATTACTCGGGTCAACATCTAGGCTACTTTTTATCCCGGAAAATCAAGGAGTTCCCGAGGGACTTTAAAAACTAAATCCACGCGGACAAAGTCGCGGGCATCAGCTAGTCTATACATATAATAAAACTGTAACTGGAAGATTTCTGTACATTTAATATATTTTGAAAATTTTCATTGGGGGATGCTTTACTATCAATACTGAGCCCAAAACAGATTTTTATTTAATTTTTGTCTGTTTGTTTGTCCTTCTTTCACGTAAAAAGTACCGTACAGATTTCTACAAAATTTTATACCGTGGTAGCTTATTACTCGGGTCAACATCTAGGCTACTTTTTATCCCGGAAAATCAAGGAGTTCCCGAGGGACTTTAAAAACTAAATCCACGCGGACAAAGTCGCGGGCATCAGCTAGTGTCTAATAATTGAATTGCGTCTTAAACAGTTTCTGTCTGACACGCTATATATACACCGATAGCTAGTTTTTTTTAATATCTTTTTCGCCTGGCTGGTGGTCGTACCTACGTTATCTTTATCTTTAAAATAACTCCACGTCCTTTATAAATATTGTGCACAGACGTTATTAATAATTGTAAGAAGACTTAATTTATTTGATCATACCTATACAGCAACCTAAGCAAACCTGCTTTTCAGCAAAAATGTGATTTATTATTTATATACGTTTTTCAGAACAAAGTATAATAATGAAATATAACAAAATATCATGACGTTTTTGAAAACTGTTAATTTACTTTATTAACTTCACAAATTTTTCGAAAAAAATATTAAACAAAAAATGACCGGTTCCGATTAAAACTACATACAAATATCAATTTTTTCCAAATTAAGGTCTCATCAGTCTCTTCTTTAGGGTCAGGAATCTTTATCCCAATTTTTTTTCAATTTCAAAGCGAATTTAGATCTAAGATCCAAAAGTAATCTTTCAAGTTTTCCTACTACGACGCGGTAACAAAAATCGCATTAGGTACATATAGATACTTACCTACTCAATAATATGTAATAAGTTCCTTTAAATTGCTGATAAAAATGCAATTTTTTGGTATTATGAGGATGCCAACCTCTTGAATATTGAAATATCTCACAGTAAACAGCACATTGTGAAAATTTAAATAAATGTAATATTTACATTAGTGCTCAAATTAATGTTCCATTCATCACTGTCAAAATTATCAAAGACCGAGAGGAAATGACGTTATTGTACAAATAGCTACCTACTTCCGTTTTAGAAGCTTACTAGAATTAACGAACTTACTTACTTGAGCTTACTTTTAGTACCCACCTACCTACTTATCTATCTATACATACATATTATTATCCTTATATAAAAATCAATTGCTGTTCGTTAATCTGGCTAACCTCAAAAACTGCTTGATTTTTTTTTGTTTTGTTCGCTAGTTCTTCGAAATTTCATTCTTCGACTGATTCATATGGGCAAAATTTAATTTCACTTTCATCTCTGTAACACATTTTCATATAAAAATAGGTATACCAAATAACACATATTAGAATGAAGGTCTTTTTTATTAAGTAGTTTTCAAGATATCGACGTTCAAATATTTTGTGCCCATATGAATCAGAATTTGTTACAGATGAATCAGAAATAAAAATAAAAAACTTTATGTGGCTGGACTCTGTATTAAAAAAATAATCATATTTTAACAACAACAATAAGTAATCTGTTTTTATGAACAATAACAGTGATCATATCAGGAAGATATGATGCATTTATCTTCGGTGATGGAGGATTGGACCTTCTCATTTTTCGTTGATGTTACTCCATAACTTCATTACATATCAGGTCAGGTTGGTCCCATCTAAATTTGTTGAAGATCTGAGTCGGTGATGGAGGACGGAACTCCTCAATTTTTGTTTATGTTACCATGAACTGAAGTTCGTCAAATCTGAACCGTTTTCAATCATATGAAATTACGTCATACCGTCAGGTTAGTCCCATTTTGCTGAAGATCTGATGAATATCTTCGGTGATGGAGGATGGAACTCCTAAATTTTTGTTCAAGGTTTTGATCCTATGAAGCTACCACTAAAAGGCTTAAAATAATAATATATAGAAATTCTTAAAAAAAAAAACTATTTCAAACGCCATTACAAAGTATAAAATAATTTTAGTTTGTACAGACATGTTGAAGTGGGCTAACGTTGTGCATCGATTTCATCGTTTATATTTAGGCCCATCTTCATGATTTATATGAGGTTTTGACCAGAGGAAGCAGGCACAGATGAATCAGGATTTTGCCTACAATCATGCATAATTCATCATACATACAGACTTCAGTATTTGCATTTTTCTACACGAATCTATAGCCCAAAAGCATCACATGAAACTCAGATTAAACTTTTAATAAAACAATAAAAAAAATTAAAGTAGACATTGTAATCAGAATGCCACCTGAACCAAGCACAGATGAATCAGATATTTACCTTCGTAACTCCGGGATCTAAGCCAACCGGCCTCTCATTCGTCTTTTAGAAAGAAAGAAAGAAAGAAAGGATTTATTTGCATAGCTCGTTTTTAGCTCGTCCGTTGCACGTCTGGCTTAGCCCGGCACGGGAAGCCAAACTCTCATTATTATTACATGACCAAGTACGGTCAATGACAGCTTACGCCACATTAATCAGTATTATACGCCGGACACTCTTATTTACTCATATATAAACACACTAACGTAATTAAAACTAAAACACTTTTTTTTTAAGAGGACAATTCATTTCCTTTCGATTAAATTATAATAACTAGTGGTTCGCCCCGAACTGAGACCTCGCGGTAACGGTATCCCATGATTATTCATTCAATCGATACATGATAACCAAAACTGACATTATTATTATGCCCGTTTTCACCAAACATACCTAAATCATCCCCTAAGTAGGAGTCTCTTAACGTAGGTAGCTCCTAAATACAATCCTAAGTCCTAACATCCGTCCCAATATCCTTTTAGGTGTCCCGTACAGAATCGTGATAAATAAGTTGACAGAAAACATCAATCACCTAACTTATAGGTAGCCCGTAAAGGTTAGGGAACGTTAGTGAAAACATTGAATTATTTATCAAACATTGAATTTAACTCGTAGTTCCATGGGAATAGTTACTGACTGCGCCATCTATTAGCATTATTGTGAAGCTATGTTGATGCTATATGAATTACTGACGCCCATTAAAAATTAAATAATCTCGTTTCTTTATAATATTCATATAATTTTAGTATTTGTTGTTCAAGTACAGGATATAAGTGACCTAAAAACATAAAATCAGTTTGAAAATCCATAGCGGATTTTTCTAGAGAGCGTCTTCAAGCGAGCGTATAAAATCGCCACTTTGAAAGCCCCCCATTTCGTCAATTTTAAGGGAAAAATTAAAAAAAATATATTTTTGTACTCAGTTCAAAATTATCTTTAAAATGATACGTAACAATTTTATGTAACGCGATTTTTTTTTTTTTACTTCGCATTCGCTTCTATGAGAGCCCCCCTGAAATAAAGATTTTTATAACTTTTTAAGCCATTTTCGGCTGGAGGCCATCGGTTTACATATTATATCTAAATTTGAAGTAATTACGTTCAGTAATTCAAAAGTTATAAGGCTCTGACAGACGGACGGACGGACGGACGGACGGACGGACGGACAAGTGCAAATCGCCCTAGTTAACTCAAAGACCTTCGCTTCGCTCGGTCGATTAATATTCTATCTCAAAACTAAACTACTCGGGAATTTAAAATTTCTGTATATTATGTACTACATTATAGTGTATTTAAACAACAAATACTGAAAACACCGATTTATGATGCGGTTTATAAGTAATTGTGGCCAAAACAAACGAGCATTTTTCCCATTATGCTAATTTAGTGCTATCTAAGAACTAAAATTTTTAAATATCTTGTTAAACTAGAAAAGTGATTTGGTTATATGTACGGAACCCTAAAAGAGCGAGGCCCGACTCGCACTTGCCAGATTTTTTTTGTAAGATGTTTTTACTCCAAGCCTTATCGCGAACTTAATTAACGAAACAAAATAAAGTAACATAATATTTAATACAAAATAAAAGTTACGCGTACCTTAAACAGGATAAAATATTTTTTTATTAAAACTTGGCGGTTTTCCTTTGTAAACAACTGATTAGGGTATGAGTAAAACTCATAATAATTATTTTATTAGGAGGGTTGGCAAAGTTTTTCGGGAAAATGAAATATGAAGCAAGGAGGAATTATTATTACTTTTTATTAGGGTTCCGTACCCAAAGGGTACCAACGGGACCCTATTACTAAGCCTACGCTGTCCGTCCGTCCGTCCGTCCGTCCGTCCGTCCGTCCGTCTGTCAGCGGGCTGTATCTCGTAAACCGTAATAGATAGACAGATGAAATTTTCACATATTATGTATTTCTATTGCCGCTATAACAACAAATAATAAAAATTAAATTAAATTAAAAAAATTAAATTAAAATATTTCCATGGGTACATGGAAATATTTTTATTTAATTTTTTTTTAACGGAACCCTAAAAGAGCGAGGCCCGACTCGCACTTGGCCGATTTTTTGAATAAGAAAGTTATGAGGTAAATTTTTACAACTAGCTTTTGCCCGCGACTTTGTCCGCGTGGAGTTAGGTTTTTGAAAATCCCGCGGAAACCTTTTTTTCGGTTTAAAAGATAGCCCATATCACTCTTCAAGTCGACGTTTTTGTATGGGTATATTAAAATATACCCATGCAAAAACGTGCACGTCGACTCGTTGCTCTGTTGCTGTGTGATTGAAGGACTAACCAACAAACACGCTTTCGCATTAATAATATTATAAGGATTAAATGAATAGTGCTATATGGGTTCTACTTTCTCTAATCTTCATGAACATAATATGATGAACTAGTTTTTAATTTCTAAAACACGCAACCCTATTTTTATATTATAAGCTACGATATTGCCGCAAACATGTTCGTGACAACCCTAGCCATAATGTCTAGTCTGCTCAATAACCTATTTGTACTATCGACTACCCACATTCAATAATAAATACATATTTCTAATAAATTATATCCTGGAGCGGAAGTGTATATTATTAATATTATATAACTCCGATAAAGCCCTTCAATCAATATCCGTTCAGGAACTGCGACGAATAAATTTAACTGTTTCTTTTCGATAACAAGTTAACGATACCTTCCTATAACTTTATCTTATTTATTACTTGTACTACCTAAGTTGTTATTATTATGTACTAGCTGCCCTGACAGACTTCGTTCTGTCAAAAGTTAAAAGTGAATTAAATTTTTTTTGTTCTTTTTTTTTATAAAAACCTTCCGTGGACCTTAAGGAACATACAAAAAAATAAATAAACCGAATTGGTCCATCCATTCTTGAGTTATGCGCTTACCAACATTCATTTTTATTTATATAGATTTCATTGTATAAACTACAACCTCATGCTAAAATATGAGTCATAACCTCTGATTAATGAAAATATTAACGCCGAAATGTCTACAAAAAAAATGAAACCTACACGAACTAAGTCGTGAGCAGTTGTTAGTTTATTGCTATAACCATTTTATATAGCTCTTAGGTATAAAAAGCTCATAATTTTATGCATTGAAGATTATTATCTCTCTTTTATCACACACTCGCTGCTAAGTTGGGAATATTCGATAATATTGAAATTGGGGAACATTAGGCTGTCATTTCTACCAGTTGGGTTAGTACGAGTTTATATAGACAACACACTGTTACTCCAAGGTCCAAAGTAAAGAAGACTTTAACTGTCTTTTTCAGACAATAGAACCAACACCTTTTTTTTCGAGACAGACAACCAGACTGCGCAAAATGTAATGTTGAGCTTGTAGTTGACTCAAAACTTGACTCAAAGCTTTGAATTCCTTTATTGTTACCGGATTTAGGCTGTAGCGAGAATGTAATGACTATCTGAAACAAACCTTGAATTCTCACAATGCTAGTAAATATTATTTAAATAAATATGGAATTTTCCACTACAAATAATGGTCTACATGCAAAATGTTCAATAGGAAAAGTTCATTAATTTCGGAAAAATTTTGCTACAGTCAGTGTGACGATCGCAATCCAATTCTTTCGCTATTGGCTAAAATGCATTATAGCAGCAAGAATGCCAAAATTTGGCTGCAGTCAGTGTGACGATCGCAATCCAATTCTTTCGCTATTGGCTAACATGCATTATAGCAGCAAGAATGCCATAAATTCACACAATCACCACAATCATTGAGACTGCAGCAATGATTGAACAGCATGGGTCGTCTCTCTGGCCGAGGCCAGCAGAGGGCACGGGCTTCGAGGCGGGGCCTCATTACCCGGGCGGGGCGCGGGGAAGTACGCTTCCCCGGTGACCGTTTTTCAGCCGTCTGTAGAAGGCGGCTAAGGCTCCTGTTCCGTTAGGGCAGGGGCCTTGCGGCTGAATGGCAATGGTTGATGTAGCTTTGGTTATGGGTTTATAAGTACCTATTATACTGTATGTAGGTATAGTTGGGCCACCAAAACTGTTGATTTTTGGTTATTACTTACGTGATAAATTGGGACTTCATTTGGAGCCTTTACATCACAAAAACCAGCCCACAAATATCAAGAAGCAAAAAGAAATGTAGTATGTGACCCGTTATGGCTTAATTATACGTTCTATATAAAGATATACCTACCTACCTTTTAGAATAAAAATCTTGTTGCCGTAAGAAATATACTGCGTACATTTTACTGTACCGAGTAGTAATTATACAGAATTTTCCACTTGAAGCAGCTGTCCATACTCATAATATGCATATCCCACATCTATTAGCTCGTTGGGACGGAGAGACGGTCTATCGACTTATAGTTCCAATAACGTCGATTATTATCGGCTACAGACGTGCCAACTCTCAACACTATTTTAGTCATGGTTATAGGCACGGTTAGTAGTTCACCGGCAAGTGTCAGGGACATGGTATGCAATGAATACTTGTATATCTTCTTCTGCTGGAGTGGCGACTGGCGACCCCGCACCGGGAAGCGCAGTGTTGGCAGATCCCCTACTAGGTGGACCGACGACATCAAACGAGTCGCAAGGAACCGCTGGATTCAGGCGGCGCAAGACCGAGACCTGTGGATTGTGGAAATCCATGCAAGAGACCTTTGTCCAGCAGTGGACGTCTATCGGTTGACAAAGAATAACTTCTTCGGACTAGGAATTCATGCGTTCCTATGTCTCTATGAAACCACGTCGTCCGTGTAGTTGGAAAGTAATGTTTTTCCTGAAAATAAACACTGTTTTGTGAAAGGAATTGAAAATTGTTGACCATTTTGCAAATTGATTGCGTCTCCCGCCCACTCTCCTGAACAACTAGTGTAACTTTTCAAGTTATTGTTAACTATACGTAAATAATTATGTTATTTAGTATTTGACGGGAAAGAGACGGACGTATTTCCGTTCCTTCCTCGTCCATATAAAAAAATGACTGTTTTACCGTTCATGCATAGTTTGCGTTAACTTCAATTGAGCTTCTGTTCTATCTTGCGATTCGAAGTGGCTATAGATGAAATTATTTCACTTGAATATCTTCGGACTAGTGTTGTCGGTCCTTAAATAAAACTATACAATACTATACACATCTGGCTTTAATTTGACTAAGTTGGATCATGTCAGTAGCCGACTTGTTGGCACATCTATTGAATCTTATCATCATATTATGAGGAAACCAGGGACCGGTTTCTTCACGAACGACGTCGGATCGCGAAACGTTTGTACGTAGACATACATGCCATTCATTATAATATTATGTACTACTGTAATATTTGGATATTTTTATATAATTTTGTAGCTGAATGTACATTTTAAGATACGTGAGTAATAAGATGTTTTTGTAACCGATTGTACTTTAATGAGATGTTTAACATTTAGAATCGTTTGGAAATTACCAATAATTATTAACGAGTGCAGAGTCCACGGATCTGTTGTTTACCATTCCCAGCAATTGTGTTTACTTTGTATTAGTTTATAATGTCCTCCACTCGAAATAATAGGCAGTTCTCAGTTCTAAGTTGTCAGCTCCAAGTCGCAGTAGTAGTTCAGAAGCTACAGTAAAGTGTTACATCGCAAGTAAGAACTTTATAATTTAATACATTTATTGTGTATAAATAAAACGTCTACAACGTCACGTTGCTGCTGTTTTCTCTTCAAGACCCCTTCTGACCGCCGAACATTACATTTTGGTGTCAGAAGTGTGGGATATTAAGAAGGCTCTTGAAATATTAGAGTCCTTTGTTCCTGACAAGTAGTTGAGCGGCGGATCTCCAGTTTTAAGACGTTTAAAAAAAAACGTACTGGGGAAACAAACAACCTTAAGGAGTCTAAAGAAACACCGAGGCATCGCAAACAGTCGGCAATCCTCGGCAGCGACGAAGTTGAAGACAATAATCGGCGAGCACATCAGCTGAGCACGACGTGGTTGTGGTTCTTCACTGGTGCAGGCCAGTACTCCAGCTTCGAGCCAGTTGACCTTCGGCAGCGTTCGCGCTACCACGTGCACCGCTACGCGACGACGGACGAGCAGACCGGACCAGGAACTCCGCAGTATACCAATTACTAACTCAAGTGAGTAGTATAATTGTTGTTATATTGTGTAAAATTTATTTATTGTGTGTTATATGGAATAATAGAATTTTATGGATATTTTATAGGAATTTATAAAGAGATTTTAGAAAATTGAGAAATTATAGGATTTTATACGATTATTACAGATTATTATTAATTATTTTTTTTATTTTATCGGAATATCAAGTAAATAATTATTTAAAATGTAATAGTTCAGAGGATAAAGTTTCTGGTGGATTTATAGATATCAACCTAGCTGAAAGAATGATTAATAAATATGATGGCGATAAGGCAAACTTACACGTGTTCATAGATAATTGCAATAATGCATACGCTCTATTAAATCCAGTTTATAAATTAGCATTCGTGTCAGTAGTTTTATCAAAAATTGAAGGA
Organism: Oeneis ivallda; assembly: GCA_029955525.1. Lineage (NCBI taxonomy): Eukaryota > Metazoa > Arthropoda > Insecta > Lepidoptera > Nymphalidae > Oeneis > Oeneis ivallda. The sequence goes on along the minus strand of JARPMR010000018.1, from coordinate 12,393,592 downwards.
AATATTAGGTCAACATTATTGAATAGGTCATTTTCATCATGGGAAAGTTTAAAAGCACATTTATTAGAAAATTATTCGGAAAAACGAACATTTGCACAATGGCAACTTGAATTAAATTCTTGTAGACAGGGTCAAAATGAATCTATTTCAAAATACTCTAGTAGGGTTGAAAATTGCTATATTAAATTAATTAAATCTTTGGATCCAAAATTATCAAAAGAAGCTCGCGAAGCGAACATAGAGTTATTAAAAAATCAGGCTTTAAACATTTTTATTAGTGGTCTTCTACCACAACTCCATATTTTGTTAAAATCACAGAAACCGTCAACCTTTGAGGATGCGGTATCTATAGCAATTTCGGAAGAACAAGAAATAAAATCTAGACAGGAAATGAATGCAAAACAAAATTTCAATTCAGGTATTAAAAGATGTACAAATTGTAACAAATTAAATCATTTAGCTCATCAGTGTAGATATCCACCGATGATTAGGCATATACAACCAAATCAATCAAATAATAATATACCTACTTGTTTTTTTTGTCATAAACGAGGACATCTAGCCAAAGAATGTTGGAATAATCCAAACAAAAATAATCATAATAATAATCGTAACCGTAACAACAACCAACCTCATCAAAATAAAAATAACCATTTCAATCATCCAAATAATAATTGGAATAATCATAATAACAGGCAAACGAACAATAGGAGCAATGAAAACAAGCATTTAAACTCCAACGGTCCGAGGCCCGCGGCCAACCCAAGGACCACCAATTTGATCCAGGCCGAATAAGATTTATAGACACGCGTATTTCGTCCTATGTATATTTAGAATCAGATAACATATTAGAGAACAAAAATAAGTTTTTAATCGATACAGGGGCAGAGGTCACATTAATAAAAATAACTTCGTTGGAAGGAGAAACGTTAATATACGAGGATAAAAAGATAAAACTAAAAGGAATCGATAAGGACGCTAGTCCAACCGAAACGTTCGGTTGTACCTATTTAACATTCAATATAGGAGACAAAAGAGTTTATCAAACACTTCACGTGGTACCTGATAGCTTTCCTATAAAATGTAATGGAGTGATAGGTAGCGATTTCTTGTCGAAAACTGACTCAATAATAAGTTATAAGGAGAATAAAATTAAAATATGTGGTACAGAGTTTAAAATTGAGCATGATGAAATAAAAATTTCTAGTGAAAAAATGAACGAAAGTAAGTTGAAAAATGACATGTGTGATGAGAAAAATGAAAGTGGTATGTGTTATGATGATTTGGAAAGTAATATGTTTGAGAGCGACTGTGAGGTTTATCCACAAAATATGTTGAAATAAGAGATGAGTAATGAAAGAAATATGTATGAAAGAAGCTGTGAAGTTCATCCACAGGAATTCAAAAGTAATAAAAGTTGTGAAAATAATTGTTCTCAAAGAAGTTGTGAAGTTAATCCACAAAAACTGAATAAAAGTATGAATAATGAAAGGGAAATTTGTGTGATAGAACCAAGATGTGAAAAGGCTATTTCTATTTGTATAGAGAACCCTAATTTGAAAGAAGGAATAATATCGGAACCAATTAAGATATCAGAAGCTGTTTATTTATGTCCGAGTATAGTTAAAGTTCATGAAAACAAAGCATTAACAATGTGTTTGAATACGACAGATAAGGAAGTCAAAATAAATAAGTTGTTTGTGAAGTTAGAACCGTTTACTAACGAGCTTCGAGAAACAAACGAGATAATTAGCGTAAACAAATTTAATAATGACACAGCGTACCCAGGAAATCGTTTGAGTAGATTAGAACAAACTTTAAGAACCGATCATTTAAACAAAGAAGAAAAAGAGTCGTTAGTAGATTTGTGTAAACAATATAATCATATATTTCATTTAGAGGGCGATACATTAACGTCAACAAATACGGTGATGCACGAGATACCAACAAATAATAACGTTCCGATCAACACAAAGTCGTATAGGTATCCAGAAGCTCTAAAGGAAGAAGTTAACGAACAAATAGGGAAATTATTAGGGGATGGAATTATTCAACCATCGAATAGTCCTTGGAACTCACCCGTATGGGTGGTACCAAAAAAATTGGACGCGTCTGGTAAAAAGAAATGGCGACTTGTAATCGATTTTAGGAAATTGAACGAAATAAGTATAGGAGATGTCTATCCCCTACCTCAAATAAATGATATACTGGATCAGTTAGGTCATAGTAAGTATTTCACGACCTTAGACTTAGCGTCAGGTTTTCATCAAATAAAAATGAGTCCAAAGGATCAAGCCAAAACAGCTTTTAGTGTACCGTTAGGACATTACGAATATACTAGGATGCCTTTTGGATTAAAAAACGCTCCAGCAACCTTTCAAAGACTGATGAATAACGTTTTAGTCGGATTACAAGGAATTAAATGTTTTGTTTATCTTGATGACATTGTAATATATGGTAATTCGTTACAAGACCATAATATAAAATTAAAAGAAGTTTTTGATAGATTGTCACAACATAACTTGAAACTCCAACCAGACAAATGTGAATTTTTAAAAACCGAAGTTATGTATTTAGGACATTTAATCACTCAGGACGGTGTCAAGCCAGATCCAAAAAAGATAGAAGCTGTAAAAAATTATCCGATACCAAAAACTCCAAAAGATATTAAAGCGTTCTTAGGTCTAGCCGGTTACTACCGAAGATTTATTGAGAATTTTAGCAAACTTAGTCAACCTTTAACTAAACTTTTGAAGAAAGATGAACCTTTTATTTGGACAAGTTTACAACAAGATTCATTTGAAACATTAAAAACAAAATTATGTGAAGAACCTATTTTACAATATCCAAATTTATCCGAAACTTTTAATTTAACAACGGACGCTAGTAATTACGCAATAGGAAGCGTTTTATCTCAAGTTTCAAAATCTGAAGATCTACCTATAGCTTATGCAAGTAGAATCTTGAATAAGAGTGAAATTAATTATTCTACTACTGAAAAAGAATTATTGGCGATAGTATGGTCTGTAAAACATTTTAGACTATACCTGTATGGACGTAAATTTAGAATAATAAGAGATCACAAACCTTTAACTTGGCTAATGAATGTTAAAGATCCTGGATCTAGGTTAGTTAGATGGAGACTTTTATTAGAGGAATACGATTATGAAATAGTTTATAAACAAGGAAGGTTAAACCAAAATGCAGATGCTTTAAGTAGAATAAAACCAGAAACTACAGAAACAGGCGAAATTATTAAAATTAACAGTGAGAAAGTTATTCGTCATTTTTAAAAGAAATGGAAAGGAAGCCTATTTTATATAATAAACTCGAAGAATACAATGATAAACTTCCAAATAACAGAAATAAGGTTATCTTTACGTCAACCGACTTAGACATTGAGAATGATAAGAAGTTGTTAGAATATGAATCTTATGTTAATGAATTAAAGTCAAAGAAACCAGTTCAATATGAAGTTTTAAGTATACAAGATAATGGTAGTAAAGTGTATTTTACTTTCCCAAAACTAAACTATTGGGATAGCGTAACATATGAAGACATATTTGAATGCTTCAAAAATTTAAAACAAGCATTACTACAAGAAAATATAAAAGAAATAAATTTAACTAGTTTTTGTCACTTTCATCTTAAATGGCATAAAGTCAGAACTATAATTAGATACATATTTAAAGATACAGAAATATCAATCAATGTTTTTCACGACAGAGTTCAAACGCCAAAAAGGGAGGATATACCGTCTATTTTAGAAGAAAATCATTCAAATGTTGTGTCAGGTCATACAGGATTTCATAAAACTTATAAGAAAATTAAAGCTAACTATAAATGGGACACTATGAAAAAAGATATTAAAGAATACATTAAAAAGTGCGAATCTTGTCAGAAGAATAAAATAAATAGAAAAAAAAATAAAAAACCTATGGAAATTACTTCAACATCTACAGAGGCATTCCAAAAATCGGCCAAGTGCGAGTCGGCCCTCGCTCTTTTAGGGTTCCGTTAAAAAAAAATTAAATAAAAATATTTCTATGTACCCATGGAAGTATTTTTATTTATTTTTTTTAATTAAATTTAATTTTTATTATTTGTTGTTATAGCGGCAATAGAAATACATAATATGTGAAAATTTTATCTGTCTATCTATTACGGTTTACGAGATACAGCCCGCTGACAGACGGACGGACGGACGGACGGACGGACGGACGGACGGACGGACGGACAGCGTAGGCTTAGTAATAGGGTCCCGTTAGTACCCTTTGGGTACGGAACCCTAAAAAGTAGTTCTTGATGTTGTAGGTCCATTGCCTGTATCCGAAAATGGTAATAAATATATTTTAACATTGCAAGATGACTTAACAAAATACTCTCAAGCATATCCACTACCTAAACATGATGCTGAAACAATTGCAGATTGTTTTGTTCGTAATTTTATATGTAAATTTGTAATACCTAAAATATTATTAACTGATCAAGGTGCAGATTTTACTTCTAATTTAATAAAAGAAATTTCTAAATTATTCAAAATAAAAAAGATAAATACTAGTGCTTATCATCCACAATCCAATGGTGCATTAGAACGTAGTCATTCGAAATTAGCAGATTACTTGAAACATTACGTTAACGAAGATCAAACTTATAGGGACAAATGGATTGATTTCGCTATGTTTTCATATAATACAAGTGTTCACACATCAACACAGTTCACACCATTCGAACTAATATTTGGCTTTAAGGCTAATTTACCAAGTTCTATAGTTAAAGAACCAGAGTTCAAATATTATTATGATAATTACTTAGACGAACTTATTTTAAAATTACAAAAATCAAGAGAAATAGCTAGAAAGAAATTGATTGATTCAAAAGAATATAATAAACAAATATATGATAAGAAATGTAAGGACATAGAATTTAAAGTAGGAGATTCAGTTTATTTAAGCAATGAGGCAATTAAGCCAGGAAAGTCTCGTAAGTTATCACCTAGGTCCTAACCAATAGACCTTATAAAATAATTAAAATAAATTCTTCAACTAACGTTAAAATTTAAATTAAAAATAAGAAACTTAAAGTACATACTAATAGGTTGAAACATGCGTTTGTTTCAGAATGAACCTGATTTTTGTTACGATATTCCTGACATGGATACCGTATGTAATAAGTAGCGATAAGTTATATAATATAAGTGTGATAGATAAAGGAGGTATTTACTTTGAAAACTTAGGAAAAGTTAATCATTTTGATAGTGAATGGAATTTAATAACAAATTTAGATATAGCTGATATACATAGAAAAATTAATTTAATTCATGATACCTATATTAAAACGAAAGATCTTTGTAATCATGAAACTTTCACAAAGTTTTCACTTTGCCAAACATCACTTCTAATTTTAGAACAAATAATTCCTCAATTGAATATTCAAGAAAACATTCTTAGAGAATTAACAGGTTTTCATAGTCATAGAGTAAAACGGTCTTATATTGATGGAGTCGGAAGTATTTTTAAAGTTCTCTTCGGTACTCTAGATGCCGATGACGCAAAAAGATATAACGATGTAATTGAACATCTAGATAAAAATGAACATGAAGTTTTAAGCTTACTTAAAACTCAATCAAACATTGTTAAATCGACGATTTCTAATTTCAATACAACCATTACAGATTTAAATAATAACGAAAAAATATTTAATGAAAACTTAAATTTATTATCAAACTATACTAAAGATATAGGAGATAAAATATTTAGCATTAAAATGAAGCAAGATATTGATGAACATATGTCTTTATTAACTTTAATTACTACCGAAGTAAACAATGAAATTTCTACTATTATTAATGCAATTTTATTCGCGAAGAATAATGCCATTCATCCAGTTATCATTACTCCAGAACAATACGGAGTAGAGTTAAAGAAAACATTATCATATTTGCCATCACAAACGAAATATCCTCTAGAACTGAACGAGAAAGATATTCCAGAATTGTTATCGTTAGCAACCTTAGTGTCATATGTAACAAATGAAAAACTTGTATTTGTAATTAAGACGCCTTTAATCACTCAAGTCAGTTATGATTTATATCATGTTCTTCCAGTACCTATCAAAAGTAACGATAATACATTTATATTTGTTTTACCTAATTTCAAATATTTTTTAATATCAAATAATAAGATTCATTATACTAGTTTAGATAATCTAAACCAATGTAAAATTCTTAAGAATAATCAAAGATACATATGTAAGTTAGAAACCGCCTTATATTCAGTACATACAAGCAAAACATGTGAAACTGAATTGATGTACAGCAATACAAAATTGCCTGCTGAATGTGATACAAGAGTAGGCTATATACAATCCGAACAATGGTATAAATTACACCATAATAATAATTGGTTATTTGTAATGCCTAGAAAAACTATAGGTACGTTGAATTGTAAAAATAAAGAACCTATTGACATTGAATTAATTAATACTGGTATAATTAAAATTTCAGATAGTTGTAAATTGTATACCACTAATATTATGTTACAAACTCAAACATTAAGTTTAGAAAGTCATTATAATTCAATTTTACCTCAAATAGATATTGTATCAGATGAATGTTGTAAAAAGTTGAAAAATAAGAATATTACTAAAATTAATTTTGTACCAATGAAAATTCATGAGAAATTAGATTTAGAAAGTTTGAATTTAGCAAGTCACAAAATAGATAAGATTAATGATATAATTGATCAAACGGAAAATGAAACAATATTTGATAAAGTGGTTAATAATGTTTATTTTGCATATATATTCTTTTCTATTTTAAAAATGATTTCAATTTATGTACTTTATCGTCTGGCTAAATATTTATGGAGAAGACATTTCTTTTGCAATAGAAATGATAGATTATTAGCATTAGAAGATACTAGAACTTGTTGTGCAAGAATTACAAATTGTATAACTTTCAAGGTTAACAATGATAATAGAGACAGAGACATTGAACTTGAAGAAATGCCTTCTGCATCAGAAAACTCTGAAATACCTTTAAGACGTAGTGCGCGAATTGCACAATTAAAAGTAAATTAATTAAGTTTAAGATTTTGTATACTTTAAAATATATAATCATTATTATTTAGTTAAGAAAATATTATTCTTTTGATTATACTATGATTTGTATCGAAATATTTTAGAATAACTTTGTTTAATATTGTTTTAAAATAAACTGTGTTTATTTTCTTAAAGGGGGAGGATTGTAATATTTGGATATTTTTATATAATTTTGTAGCTGAATGTACATTTTAAGATACGTGAGTAATAAGATGTTTTTGTAACCGATTGTACTTTAATGAGATGTTTAACATTTAGAATCGTTTGGAAATTACCAATAATTATTAACGAGTGCAGAGTCCACGGATCTGTTGTTTACCATTCCCAGCAATTGTGTTTACTTTGTATTAGTTTATAATGTCCTCCACTCGAAATAATAGTCAGTTCTCAGTTCTCAGTTCTAAGTTGTCAGCTCCAAGTCGCAGTAGTAGTTCAGAAGCTACAGTAAAGTGTTACATCGCAAGTAAGAACTTTATAATTTAATACATTTATTGTGTATAAATAAAACGTCTACAACGTCACGTTGCTGCTGTTTTCTCTTCAAGACCCCTTCTGACCGCCGAACATTACACTACCTTCTCTGGCCTACAATGTAGCTGTGATATAAGTTTGCTACAATACAACTAATCGATCGGGAAGTTGAATTTTTTAGGCGCCATACAGAGTTGTAGATTTTATAAAGAATATCAGCCAAGTTGAAGTTGACTAATATTCTCCTCTCCCCTCCAAATTTAAGCGGAAAGCTTGTGTTCGGAGTGGGTACGACAATAGTGCAACGGGTGGGATTCGAACCTGCGACCTTTCAGTTTTCAGTCCGTATCTCTAACCGTTGGGCTATTGAGGCTTTGAATTAGGTTCTTTGAAAATCCCCCGCGAATTCCAGGTTTTATCGGGATAATAGTTACCTGTAACACTGGTCTACAACCATACCCATCAAAGAATAATGTAGATCCCATGCCATACAGAGTTGTAGGCTGTATCCACTGTAGTAGGTAATTAATTTATGAGTAGTTTCGAATATGACGTGCGAGAGAGGTGACATGAACTCTGCATTCATTCAAAGGTGCTATTGGGACTCTATAACTAGTACTTCGTCTCCGTCGTCCGGCCGTCTGTCTGTCCGTGTACTTATCTGGGTTCTTTATTATATCTACCTATGTTTGCTATACCAAAAGAGGCTATACCTCTGGCTGGCTGTAGTGCCAGCATTCAAGGTGGATCCATTTAATAAAGAGGAGATTATTTCTAATTAATATGTTATTAGGTTATTAAGCAATGAAAGATCAATCTTTATATATAGGTACCTTACCTACCTATATCACACCTCCTTATACTTTGTGCCTAAGTATATTGTGCGCGCTCGTGAGCTCTTGAGGGTGATGTCTCTTTAGTGAGAAGTTGAGAACTACCTAAAACTCATTAGTCATAATAGGGTTTCTGATGTTTAACTAACTAAAGGTCAAACATTAGAAACTAATAAATAGTCAATACCTCTACCTACTCACAATCAGTTTGCTTTATAACACAAACTCAAGTCTAAACACGGAACACCCACGCTTGAACACCTTGTCAAGTATTACTATGCAATTCTTATGAACCTTAAAGTAATGTAGGTAATTGGGAATGCAATAACAGAGGCAGAATAAAGCCCCGGATACACTTGCATCACATCAGCTTGAACCTCGTAAGTCGTACCACGTGACGAGTGTTGACGCAAATCAAAACTTAGATTTTTGGTACGCTCAGCTACCAATAACCGAAGTAAAATGTGCTCCTGTTGAACATTATTATTTAATAAAAATATTTTTAATACTCTCTCGACTGAAACGTCCATTGGTGGACTACGGACGTATATTGTATTCTAAAAGAAAAGGTAAACCCTGAAAAAACCTCTATCGCTCTGAAATCAACAACACCACATAAATAAAGATAATCGGTTACTGGAATAATTCCATCATAATCAGTCTACTATGAGATGACTACTAGTTGATGACGTATCGTCGTCTTCACCCGATAAACGTCGTCTTAATATTATGTATATGGGTATGTCATAATATAATCTCTTAGAGGATTTTGCTCACCTCGGTCTGCAAGATATACACAGTAAATACTTTAAAATGAGCATAAAGCTTGTGCTAGGAGTAGGACGTAGGTACCACAATAAGTGTACGATAATAGTGCGACAATAGTACGACAATAGTGCAATGGATGAGGATCGAACGTTCCCTCAAATATGGTTGTGTCCAACGTTGGTACCAACGTATCGTAACGTTCAGTCTGCCCATCATAACATGTATTGAATTAGAAGTACGGATTTTTGGAACTTCTCCACATTGTCTAAATATTCTATTCTAACATGTTGCATGGGATAAATCGGCTTGGCATCCAGCTGCCCACAGATCAGATCAGCTCCATGTCATAATAATATTGCAATGTCATCCGATTTACACATAAATGCAAAATTTCAGCTCGTTCAGAAACTGGGAAGTGGGTCTAATTCATCTTGCAAGATTTGACCCAAACAAACAAATAAAAAATAAATAAACTGGTCAAGCTAAATAAAAGCTTGTAAAAACTTATTATATTAATGTATTATGCTACATAATAATATTGTAAAATGTTTATTTTGAAAAGAGCAACTTCTGAGTTTCTTGCCGGCTCTTCTCAGCAGAATCCGCGTTCCACACCAGTGCAGTGGTAGAGTCATGACGTGTTATAAGAGCCACAGGTTTGCCTACGTGAAATAAATAATTTTGAATTTTTTGAATTTTTGAACCTTCGACCTTTCCGTTTTAAATTCGCACCGCTATCGCTAACCGTTCAACTAGGAGCTAAGCGAGCTAGCTACCCTCTGTGCGGTGTAGCATGATTGGTGTGGCATAGACAATGATGGTGAAGGTAAATATATATCTATGCCGCACCATGCAACACCGCCCAGAATGTAGGAGAACTCTCTATTTGACTCGCGAGTGGCGTCAGTTAGGGTGGGAAGTTGCAAATGTGTTCTCGCCATTATACAAACTGCCTACGGGTTGTCCCGGCGGCCGACTATACAATATCGAAGGTACGCCGAAGGTCTAATAGCGGGGCAAGGCACAAGGCATCGAATTATAACAGCACGCACTAATTTGAATAATGAATAAAGTGCCTTCACAACCGGTTGGGATATGCACAATTCAGCCGAGCAATACGAAAGTGGCATAACCTGTAGAATATTAATATTAAGTATTTTCATAAAGACCTGATTTTTTATCTATATGAGCTATGTATAAAAATGTATAAGCAAAAGGAAACTGAATGAGTAAGCATAAGTGTATCAATCATCTGATTCATTTAAAAAAACATCAAGCATATTATATATTATATGTAATTATTTAAAAACAAACGATTTTCGAAATTTTCAATATGAAACGGTAACTTCGCACTTTAACGTTATACATCGATGACGTTATATTAATACTATTATTTTAACTAAATTTAATTGTTGTGGTTATGCCAATTTTGCGTCGATTAATGGACGATATACTTAAAATCTGAAGAATCGGGCCTTTAGTCCGGGAGGAATCGGCGCATGCGTACCGAAAACTATTCCACCTCAATTTTTTTATGCGATCCTCTTCCAATGGCCCTCCTAATTATATAAATGCATGTTGCCAGGGCGCCACCTGGTGCCATATTATTTAAACCGAAATTGTTTATTCAATTGCAAGGAATTATTATTTTTCAACCGGACAATTTTTTTTTATATTCTTTATTAAAATACCAATAAAAAAGGTCCTATGACTTTTCACGATAAAGTTAATATTTTTAAAGATATGAATTTTTAAAGGTTCGAAAAATCTCAAATTTGGGTACTTTCGACCTATGAAAAATATATTAAAAAAAAAACATAATGTTTTAGTAATATTTTTTTTAAATTCTCTATACGATAGTTAATAATATTGTTAATAGAGATTTAAAAAAATTTCATTGTTTACATTTTTTTTTTAATTGTTAATTTCGCGCGCTCACAAGTATGCGTCGCTTATAGTCTAGATTTCCTTACTTGAGTATTCGGGTAAACAAACACCTCTTGATATAAATATCACTTATTTACACACCAACCACACATTTTGAACTATGTTTAATTGTCTAGATCTGGTCATTAAACACATTCGTTACGATTTACACTTGAATGTTTAGAAAAAACATTCAAATGAATTGAATAATAGTTATTTATGCAACTGTTGTATAATAAGGGGTATTATAGAATAGAATAGAATAGAATAGAATAGAATAGAATAGAATAGAATAGAATAGAATAGAATAGAATAGAATAGAATAGAATAGAATAGAATAGAATAGAATAGAATAGAATAGAATAGAATAGAATAGAATAGAATAGAATAGAAATATTTTTATTCAAATAAACTTTTACAAGTGCTTTTGAATAGTCAAGGAATCTACCACTGGTTCGGAATGCCTTTCCTGCCGAGAAGAACCAGCAAGAAACTCGGCGGTTGCTCTTTTCAACTTTTCAAAACAAATTTACAATACAGTAAATACTATTAAAACACGAATGTGGGTTTATCACACGAGGCGTAGCCGAGTGTGATAATAGTATCACACTCATGTGATACTATGACTCACATATGATTCACATGTGTGATAAACCCACATTCGTGTTTTAATACCCCTTATTATACAACAGTTGCATAAATAACTATTATTCAATTCATTTGAATGTTTTTTCTAAACATTCAAGTGTAAATCGTAACGAATGTGTTTAATGAACAGATCTAGACAGTTAAACATAGTTCAAAATGTGTGGTTGGTGTGTAAATATGTGATATTTATATCAAGAGGTGTTTGTTTACCCGAATACTCAAGTAAGGAAATCTAGACTATAAGCGACGCATACTTGTGAGCGCGCGAAATTAACAATTAAAAAAAAGATATAAACAATGAAATTTTTTTAAATCTCTATTAACAATATTATTAACTATTGTATAGAGAATTAAAAAAAAATATTACTAAAGCATTATGTTTTTTTTAAATATATTTTTCATAGGTCGAAAGTACCCAAATTTGAGATTTTTCGAACCTTTAAAAATTCATATCTTTAAAAATATTAACTTTATCGTGAAAAGTCATAGGACCTTTTTTATTGGTATTTCAATAAAGAATATAAAAAAAAAATTGTCCGGTTGAAAAATAACAATTCCTTGCAATTGCTTAAACAATTTCGGTTTAAACAATATGGCACCAGGTGGCGCCCTGGCAACATGCATTTATATAATTAGGAGGGCCATTTGAAGAGGATCGCATAAAAAAATTGAGGTGGAATAGTTTTCGATACGCATGCGCCGATTCCTCCCGGACTACTTAGAGATTGAGCTCATTGTACGTCAAAGCCTCAAGCGTGCCTCAAAGGTGATATTGATAAACGCTTTAGTGGCTGCATAGTACGTAAGTAATCGATGTGACGAGTGACGAGTGACGACACAAGGAAGAGAACAGGTAAGATTTTTGAAAAAAAACGTAGATACCTACTTACATAAAAAGAGAGCACTTTAGAGCTTTTCAAGAGGGCCGATTTTGGATACGAACCTTTCAAAAATTTTTGAATACTGCTTCGAACTTTATAAAACATGTTATTGTAAACATATTGCAAAATGGCGAAACCATCAGCCAAAGTACAATCAGGGCTATAACTCTATTTTGTGGTGACTCATGTCACACTTATTGTGCTCGGGCAGATGCTGGTATGAAAGTACATATATTTAATATTAATTTTACTTAAAAAATTGCCTTTATCGTAATTAAAACTCGCTCATCCGAATTAGCGTTAAATACTCATGAGAATGAAAGCCTAAAACAAAACCGAAGAGATATTTCAACGGAAGACTGAAACATTGTTGCCTACCTACTACAAGTGAAGTTAGATGCAACTTCCAGCCCCTTAGAAATGTCTTAACTTTGTCCCCGAGAAACAAAACAAACTATCAATCATCGGCGAAATTTATTTTTTGTCAACTCGCACGAAATTCGAAGTTACATAATTTAGAAACAAAAGGGTCCCTCAAAAAAGTGTGCCCACAGGAATGGGTCTAAAATAAAACGTCTGCCAAGTTATGTTCGTAGAGTTAAGCTTATGATCCAAGAGCTGGTTACGGCTGGAATAATACCTAATAAGTGTATTACATAATAAAAATTTTATTAATTTTTCCTTTATAATATTATCTGATGCACCTTTGTCCGCGTGGATTTAGTTTTGAAAAATCCCGTAGAATTTCTTTGGTATATAAAAGCGCCTATTTCACTCTCGGGAGTCTTCAACTCTTTGATTTTCCAGGATAAAAAGGAACCTATGTCACTCTCCAGGTCCTCAACTGTATCCGTGCAAAAATCACGTCCATCCATTGAATTATTATGTACTGAATGCGTCCATCCGTAGATCTGTTGCGGCGTGATTGAAGAATAAACCAACAAATAAACACACTCTCATTTATAATATTAGTAAGGATATAATATCAAAATTAAAACTTACAGTCCGGTTTGAAAAAGGTGCAGTTTTGTGTACTTGTGAGTTGTGACCGGATGCTGTTGATGAATTAAATAAAAACTAGATGATGCCCGCGACTTCGTCTTCGTGGATTAAGGTTTTTGGATTTCCGCGGGAACCCTTTAATTTTCCGGGATAAAATGTAGCGTATGTGTTAATCTAGGGTATAATCTATCTCCATTCCAAATCTCAGCCAAATCCGTCCAGTAGTTTTTGCGTGAAAGAGTAACAAACATACAAACACACATACATACAAACTTTCGCCTTTATAATATTAGTGTGATTATTGCAATTGTGCGAGATCTCAATCACCATTGATTGGCTCGTACTCTCTCGCTATTGGTTAAAACATACTTAATGATGCAGCAAGAACGCCATAAACTCAGCTACCTTCGCAGTACGCAGATAGACAACTGAAAATAAGATAATATTAACCAGATTTTGTATAGGACTGCATAAATCTTGTTCATTATTGATCAAAGTAAGACTATAATATAAAAAGTAACAAAATTTTGTTGGTGTTTTCGTTGTCAGATTTCTTGTTGTTAACATCATAATATTTTATTAATTAGCGTTCAACATCTCTTGGCCTATAAGGCTATTCAGACCGCCTCATAAATCGCACGCGGGAAACAATAAGATCAGCCGAAATGTGTTTTTAATTTTTTTTTCGGCGAAATAGGCGGCCATTGGGCTATTGCATAATCGGTAGGAGGCCCAAACATTCTATTCAATCGTCGTGGATGGAACTCTAACAATTACTTAACCAAGAAATTATGTTTCCCAACGCGCATTAATATTATGGTGTATTTTATCTTGTATAAAGATATATTGGAACGAAATTCCTTATGGCGCGTTGCGAAAGGGGTCTAGACCGAAATTAAGACCAAAAGTTGGACCGACACTTTCGACACTTTTTGATGGCCTAAAAAATATCTTATATAATAATTTCAAGAAGTTGTGCATCGCTCCCGTGGCTCAAATTGGCCCGCGCGCGGCCGCCAACCGAAAGACTGGTGGTTCGAGCCCACCCGGGGGCGCGCAATCCTATTTTCATTTTTTATTTTATAAAATTATTTTTTTAATTTTAATATTTTATAAAATCGATATTTAGGCTTCCCTGGGGTCATTTTGATTTTTATCGATAAAAAAATCATGATAAAAATGTAAACCCGAATAATTATTTTCTTTATACCTCGAATAGAACTTGAAATTAATATTTTTATAATAATAACTTCGTTCCTATCTGGTGTCCCACGATGGTGTCTGGTGTGCTATTTATCTGCTGAGTTTTCTTGCCAGTGCGCTTAGTACTAGATTTGATAGTTGACTATAAATAGTAAACTATGACATTACAATCAAATTAAAATACCATAACAGTATTGAGTAAGAGCTCAATTTCGTGTATGAATTCTTATACGTTTACGTAACGAAAACGATAATCGCTGTATTGAATTTGTGACTTTAAATTATAATATTATGGTTCATTTCACTTTGATGCTAATGTCATAGTTTACTATTACGATCAAACGAATTAAAACTCGGACTAACTACACATCTCTTTAGCAAATCTGCTTTCCGAACCGGTGGTTGTAGTCTCAAGATGTCATAAGAGCTACAGATTGGCCCACACTTCACCCACAATCATTTTGATTTTCAATTTGAAATAGGGCTACAGGGAATAGGGTAAAACGTCGATTTAGGAAAACCTACAGGAGTGACTATAATTATACTCGTAAGTTGCAATTTGTATCTAAAACACAACAAATCTTCCATGGATTTCAACTTCGTATTTTCATATTTACAGTTTTAATTTAAAACTTCAAATGAAATTACGAAACATTAAAACTTTTAAAATTCCGTGATTTGATTTGATATTAATTTTAATTACTACTTATTAATTAACTAGATGATGTCCGCGCTTGTGTTATGCCTTGTGCCTATGTGTTAATCATGGCTATGAGATGTCTTCATTCCGAATTTCAGCCAAATCGGTTCATTCGTTATGGCGTGAAAGAATAACAAACATTCATCCATCCATACATCCAGTCTCACAAGCTTTCACCTTTATAATATTAGTAGGAAGTAGGATAGGATTAATTAGTACCTATATCTAACCTAGTAACCTCATACTAAAACACTATACCACCGAAAGTACCGTAGTAGTAGTAGTACCTACAGGTAGTAGTAGTGGTTTTTCTTTACTGGAAAGACTAAAAACAATTCTGTACCTTAGCCATTCCTTGTACTATTTGTGTTATTAATTTTAGTTTTCTATTGTCTAAACTCTAAGCCCTCGGCGCAAATAAAACTCTTTTTTTTCAATAGAGCTTAGGTACCATTTAATAAAGGTAAATAAATGCTCTTTTGTTTATTTTACAGGCCGAACAGCTGATAAGGAACTCTACGGAATTTTTGTATTTCTAAGAAAATACATTATTGACTCTTCCAGTTATCTCTGTTTTTACTTTCGAAGAGATAAATAGTATTATGAGGGATAAATGGAGTTTATCACCGACACCATTCATTAATTACGCTTATCACCAAAAAGTAGGTTGGCTGCTTCGATAGCGTTTTCATTACTTATTATAATATCCAATAGCTTAACGCGGATGTATATTGATTGAGTACGTACCCCCTAATATTTTCAAAACTAATATAAAGATTCAATCGGAAATGACTTATATACCTACCTAATGATTGTGATAAGGAAATCCAATCCCGCAACTGCAGAGTCCCGCTTTAGCAGGATCTCCATGAGTTTTTCTGGATCAGTGATGCGGGATCCTCGCGGGATCCGCGGGACTAGCGGGACTAAAAAATTGCGGCTACTGACCGCCAATCTCTTGCGCAACTTTCACCGACGCTTAACACCTGAAAAGTGTCATCTAAAACCAAATGTCGTCGCGACCGTTCACGATGGACAGCCCTTGGGGAACATATTTTGCGCATCCAATTGCTTAGTTTCATTGTTCGTGTTCCTTTTTAGGCAAGTTAGGAGTGCGAATGGTACGAGGCAAGTTAGTTTTTATAAGTTATTTTTTAACGGTAAAATGTATTCGTACATGAAGACTATTACTCTGATTTTGAGTGACACAAACGATTGCTTACTTCTAGGAATTTTATTTACTTTTATTTTAGTAAGTGACGTTTATCCGAGGGAGAAATTGGGCGTTCTGACAATTAATGTATTGAAATTTGGAAATACTGTCTATAAATTATAAAAACGCTCGGATAAGGTTTTTTTACGTTGGTAAAATCGGCCCTTAATGTAACAAAAACCAAGTAATTTTAAAAGATAATAAAAGTTTTAGTGTTTGCGGTCCCGCAAGTCTCGCGGATCCGCGGGGTTAATAATCACAGTCCCGCGGGTCTGCGGGGTTGTGGTTTCAATGCGGGATTGGATTCCCTAATTGTGATCAAACTTGGCATAGAGATAATTTACAGCTGTGGGATTGTCTGAAAATGATTGCTACATTGTGAAGATCCCAATCATATATCATCAGTCAGCACTATATTACTCAGCAGTAAAGGACAGCAAATTTTTGAGTCGGGACCTTGAGGAATTTTCGAGGTGATTGGAAATTCCGAATTTTCGAAAACCATTATAAATATTATGTCAGTAGGATGTCATGTCATCGAGCCGATCCGGCTCGGAGACGTGGACGTCGGAGTGGTAGAGAGCACCGCCCCGAGCCGTCCGTCTAATAGCCCCTGGGAAAGGGACCACAGGGTACCACGTACGGTTAGAGTGGGGGCTCTAGTCGTGCACTTGACAATCTGACCCTGGGAAAGTGGCGGCTTGATGTGGCCAACAAGCAGCCATACCTTGTTAGAGGTTTGAGTAAAGAGGGGACTTCTCCAGTTGTCCGAGATGAGCCCAATTGGCGTCGCAAAAGGGGGGCACCGATGCGTTCGTAAGAGATCTCGGAGCCTTCCCAACATGTGCTAGGTCGGCCACCGGGGGGGTTATAGTAGGTAAAAATCCTACATAACCCGATTTTATCTCAAGGAGATTTCCCCCCGTCAACAAAAAAAAAAAAGGATGTTAAGGGACTGAAAAGTGACAAAGGCTGCTTTTTATTCCGGGAAAACAAACAGTTCCCGCGGGATATTCATATGCTACTTTTCACATATTTATCCTCAAATTATGCACCAATATGCATGCATGTATACATGTATGTATGTATGTATGTATGTATGTATGTATGTATGCATGCATGTATGTATGTATGCGTGTATGTATGTATGTATGCACACATACATATAAACATACATGCATTCATGCATGTATGTTTATATGTATGAGTGTATGCATGTATTTATATATGTTTGTATATATAATATATCTATAATAGATGTAGTATACGGATGGAGGGATGTATGTTCTCTGAGATAGGGGTTGAACTATTTTTAACCGACTTCCAAAAAGGAGGAGGTTCTCAATTCGGCCGGTATCTTTTTTTTTTTTTTTTTTCTATGTATGTCCACCGATTTCTCCGGGATTACTGGACCGATTCGCGTGATTTTTTTTAATTGACAGAGGATGTTTGCGAAATGGTCCCATAAAAATTTTAACCTTCAACTCCTCAAGCCTGATGCTGCAGGGATATTGCTCACCTAAAATATGTCATAATATACATAGCATAGTATATCTATTGAATTGAAGACTTGTTTTGAAAAGAGCAACCGCCGCCGCAAAAAACATTTCTATTCTATTCTATAACCAATATCAGTTATCATGATGCAGATACCGAGAAAGAACCTTTCATACCTTAAAGGTATAACGAAAGACCGTTACCGGTTTTTGAAGACTGAAGTTACGAAACGTTGATCTAAAATAGTCTATTTGAAAGTGAGAGTGAAATGCAATGTTATAGCACTAAAGGTTGGAGCACGTGCACAAAGTACCGCAGTACAAAACTTAAACTGAATAGCTTCTCAGACCAAAAGAAATATTATTTAAATTTAGTCTGAGGTGTTGTTATGTAGTTGGCCGAAATTCAAATTTATCATGAGACAGATTCTGGGCATTTCCTCCCAGAATCCAGAGTGTTCCGTAGTCCGTGCCCAGAAACGAAAAAACCTGGACGTTGTATCTACTATGGAGACAGTTTATGACTTTAGACTGCAGTAGATAAAGATAGAAGAAAGAATAAATCGTACTCTTACTCTGCTCGGACTCAAAATAGAGCAGATTGTCAAGATCTATGGATGGACCTTAGAGAATAACTATATGCATTGATTTGAATCAAGATGCGTAGCGTGGCGTATGTGTTGACAAGTTACCGGCAATAAGTTATCCCTATTTAAAGCAAGAAAAATATATCACAGCAACTCTCCCTAAATCACTTGGGCAGCTTTTTTCTAAAAACGCATTTTCTTCAGTGAGCTCCTGAGCAAAGCTGCATCAGTTGCAAAACTGCAAGCGGGTATATACACCCAGGAAGGAATAAAGAAGTAGGCAATATTACGAAATAGCCCTCCATGCACGCTGAACTTTACAACAGAGGAATTATTGCGAACTAAAACGAAGCGAGGTCCCGTCGATAGCTTCTTATCTCTTGACCCCACTGTCGAGCGATAACGCGGCCTCATGGGCTTAAATTACTGCCAACCGGACCGATTAGAATATTTTTTATAATATAGCTTTTATATTTTGTTTTGCGAACAACATTTGGGTTAAAAGATAACAGTGATAGGTACATACCTACGACGATGTTCGATGTTGTACTTTGTCCATTTGGGTGCGAAATAAGGGCAGATTTCTATTGCGCTTATTAAAAAGTTTGGTGTGTATAATTCTGGACATAAAAAAATTAAGTACTATGTATTTGATTGGACCAGGCAGCGTGTTGCTTACTGCCATTATTCTTCTTCTTATTAATCAAAATTATTTATTTCTTGTAAGCCTACGAATGCCAACTTCTCTGGCTCTTAGAAGTCAAGAGACTACCATTGTTAACCACCGTACAACACCACCGTACACCGTTCTTTATAGACACCTTATTTTAGTTATTGTCCGCTAGTGGAGCTAGATTTTATTTTAGTTAAATGACTTTATTATTTTAGGTAATTTAAATTAGTTGAAATTAGCTAAGCGAAAATTAATTAAAACCTACCACTTTTCACGAAATTTAAAAAAAGAAAACAAAAAATAATAATAATAAAATAAATTGAATTTACTTTCTAAGGGTCACATCTACTTAGGAGTTAATCTACGAACTGACTATTCAGTAATAACCGCGGCTCGAATAGATTCTGTTGTGACCTACCAAGCTTTTTGAATACTTACCCGCTTATTTAAATTATCTTTATTTCTTTGTACGCTCCGTAATGCAATTATTTTTGTAAAACCTGTTATATTAGCCTAAGGGCCATTTTCACCACCTTATGATATGTGTCGGATAGCTTATTCGCATATTTTGTCTTTGTCACTTGACATAAAGTAAGAAAGTGACAAATTTTTTTTAAATGAAGGTGATAATACAGGCCCTAAGTCTTGTTTAAGTGAATATGAATAATATTCTTTTTGTATTGACAGTAAATATCTTTAAACCGAATATACTTTACTCAATACGCACTTAGATACCTATTTAACGCGTGCGTAAATAAACTTTTGCTATACCTACTTAGTTATTTTATAAGACAATATTCATTTATGTTGGTACGTATTAGTTTTATTTAACCTTTTATAATTATATTCTATGGGTGGTTGGCACAGTTCATAAAATGTTAATATCTACCCATATTAAAATTTAATCAACTCTATAAACAAGTTGATGTTTAATTATTATATTATCGACCAAAATTCTATCTTGTTTTTCTTTTTACATAATTCCAACCGGACAGTGATTCGGTCGTTTTTAATTGAATCCGTCACTTATACCAACTTAATAGCTATAGGCAGGTAATAATTAAAGAGTAGGTATTTTTACCGCATTATTGCCACATGCTTTGGGTACCTTGACCCGTTATTCTCAATCTAACTGGTCCAATGAAATTGTTATATCTTTCAACACGCATTTTCGATACGATAAAAAGAAATTGAACTAAGTACTTAATTTGTTCAATGAATGAAATAGAAATTTCTCAACTCTTACTTAATTACACTAATGTTGTGAAAGCGGAAAATGAATTAATAGTTAAATAGAAAACAAACTTTTAAATAAATCAAGTCGGTAGTTTATTATTTGACTTGAAATCAAAATTGTTAAAAATAAATGTCTACCAAAACCACGTAAATATACTTCTTATTGTGCCACGCGTGAACAGTGCTTAAGTTTTTACATTCTATACAATAGGTATTATAATATCAAAAGCTTTAAGGTATAACTTAATATGTATCTACTTATGTAAATTTCAGTCATATCCTTTAGCTAAACAACAAATATCAGTCAGTTAATCAAGTTGACAGTGAAAATAATAAAATTTTACTTAATTCATTTAAGTATTTAATTAGTATTTAATCCATTCTTAATTTTGGTCTTACAAAACAGTATTCAAGAGCTAGTCTTAATTATTATTAATTATAGCATTAACGCAATCGCGCTTGTGAGATCAAGATTTGGGTTAAGAATAGCACGTGCGCAAAATGACAGTCATGTTATATTTTTATATTGTATCTACCTACTTTTAGCAGAATAACAGTTCAATAAATTGCAATCAATTTAAGTCTGTCCTTAATCTGCACGACTGCAGTTATAAATAGGCAACTAAAAATACGCAGGGCCACTGACACAGTACGGCTAACAACGAGAGTTCATAAATTAGCCGTCAATTGACCCCTGGGACCCTGGCCCAGCTTGGCGCCATCTAACGTCACGTGGCCGAAGTGCCATAGTCGCGACCTTGAGAGTTGAGACTCTGGTCACTGCTTTGAATCGTGATTGGGAAGATGCAGCTGCTCTTGATCTGATGGCAATTATGATTCTTTGTGATTCATGTATGCAGAATGAATTCGCAGGTTCCGTACGCGTCTCGTCTACAATCTAGCTGATTGAATCTACATCATCACTTTCTAATCTCCATCAGTTTAGACAGCGAACAAACAAAGAATACTTAGTACAAATTGAATCGAAAGCTAGATCTTTAAGCAAACAATAAATCATCAAAGCAAACAATAAAATATGATCTCGAAAGAGAATAAAATGTTTAAATTCTTATTATAATATTATGTTAACGTTGCGTTGTCTCCAAACAGTAGGTTCGATTCCGAATAGTGTTGAATGAGAAATGTCCAGTTCAGTGGTATGCTGTAAATAATAATTGACCTACAAATAGTCGTAGTGAACCTATTCGGGAACAATGTCCCGGGCTGTCTTCGTCTTCAATCAATATTATGAATAGGCTATTTTAACAAATGGCAATTGAGAATGATTGATCCTTTATTTCGGGATTGGGAACAACACATTGTATACTAGTCGTTCCTCGAACATTGCGTGCTCTCATTACATCTACATCTTCATGAACGTAATGTATGTGTAACTGTAATATAGTATCAGCAATACCATGAAGATCTATTTTCAAGGCCTCCTTAATTTTTCTAAATTGTTATTAAAGGCGTAATGTTTCATCTTCTACATACATACTTTTATACTTTTATTACTGATGCTTCTTAGTAAAGGTCAGCAATTTCAACCGTTTGAAATAATGCGAAAATAAGATAGAGTGTTTGACCTACGTTTTTAACAGTCAACTCATTTCCACTTCGACACAATTCCCATTTGCTTTCATTTTCGTAATTCCATGTTCTCTATATTGTGACTGAATGAAATGTTATGATGAATCTAGAATAACAATCAAGAA
This sequence comes from Oeneis ivallda, assembly GCA_029955525.1. Classification (NCBI taxonomy): domain Eukaryota; kingdom Metazoa; phylum Arthropoda; class Insecta; order Lepidoptera; family Nymphalidae; genus Oeneis; species Oeneis ivallda. The sequence goes on along the minus strand of JARPMR010000018.1, from coordinate 12,371,139 downwards.
TAGTGTAATTGTTCAAATTATGGTATATCTTCTTAATGTATATAAATTACTTGTCACGTTGTTTGTCCGCGATGGACTCCTAAACTACTTAACCGATTTTGATGAAACTTCGTAACTATCTGTAATTTGGTCCAACTTGAAAGATAGGATAGTTTTTTTTGGATTAGGATAGTTTATTTGTTTTATTTATATAGATAAGTTGGCGGAACGAAGTTTGCTGGGTCAGCTAGTTTTATATATATTATCGTGTTACGTGATAGTAATTTATAGCAGAAGCTATATTTTTCCTTGCGTGGTAGACTCATCGACGGTTCAAAAGCACTTGTAAAAAAGTTTATTTGAATAAAAAACATTTCTATTTTATTCTATTCTATTCTTGATTCCCGACGTTTTTCCTCATATCTAATATTTCTGATTATCGTTTGGTTAGCGGTTACGAATATAGGTAAGTGCACAGTGCCCGGGTCATTCATCAATCGGTGCATTATGTCTGCTACAACGATGCATGTAATCACGTGTTACGTGATTGCTCTCTTCGTTACGTAGTACCTAGCTATTGATGTAAAAAGTCTTTACGGTATAAAACTTAATAATTTTAAACCCGGTTCACTTTATTTTTATCAATTCTTTGTCAGCATTTTTTAGAGATCGTGATAGTTTGTTTGGGATAAAATTAGATGCATGACTTGAATTTTTGACTGAGTCTACAATACAATCAAAATTATGTTTGGTAGATTTTTGCTAAAATTTGTTTTTATGCCATTTAAGAATTCCAAATTATTAGTAGAACAGAGCTAGATTGTACTCTAAAGACAGTATTTTTCCATATGGACTTAGGATTAGGAGTAAAACGTTTGTTTTAGATTCCAGCTAGAAATCGAAATGAAAAAGTTTGATGAATAATGAGAAAAACTATTATAAAGCGGATGTCAAAAAGTTACAATCTCTCTTTATTTGCACACAATGACGAAGACAGGTCCAAGATGATTATTACTACAGAGACTTATAACTATGTTAGTTTACAATAGTTAATAGACTTCCTAACCTCTAGCTGACTAACAGTGCTATTCTGTCTATCACTTTCAAAATAATAATATTGAAACTGCTCTCCACTCTACTCTTAATTAACTCTATTAAGAAGTTTTCAACACAGTTCACCCCAAACATATCAGACTATAGCGTATCGGGTCAGTACCAACATTGTTCTGAATATGTAATTTAAATTATATTATATTCTTCAACTAGCTGATGCCCGCGATTTCGTCCGCATGGATTTAGTTTTTTAAAATCCCGCGGGAACTCTTTCATTATCCGAGATAAAAAGTAGCTCTCCCGGTCTGAGGAACCACTACTACATCCATTACTATACCCATGCAAAAAATCCCATCAATCCGCTGTTCTGTTGCGACGTGATTGAAGGACAAATCAACAAACAAACACACTTTCGCATTTATAATATCAGTAATGCTTTATTATAACATTTTTTCTTCTTCTTCCTTTATTTTTTGGCTTTTTTTAGTGCCAAGCCAGCACAATGCACTTCGCCAATGTCAAGTAGCTTGAAAAAGGCACAAAGGAGATTGGCCGGTAAAAATATTACTGATTTAAGATTTCTAGCTCTGTAATAGAAGGGGTTAGAATAGTATTAAAATTATTACTAGACAAAACTACACTACAATAAACAACAAGACAGGGAATATGAAAACAAAAGGAATCTAATACCTACAAATATAAAAATTATAGTTTAAGTTTGTTAATTTTAAAAAACTTACATAAATACTTAACATAAGGAGTATAGACTAACATTAAGACACATGCAACATTTAAGGGGCGGGGAACTTTAGGAGGAAGGACATCATAAATTTTAAAGGGAAGTTTGGGGCAGGAGAAGAGTATGTGGGAGGTAGATCCTTCGTCCAGACCACACTCACACAGGCAATGATCACGCACTCTTAATTTGGACAAGTGAACGGGGGTGCAGGCATGACCAATTCAAAGACGACTGATAGTAGAGGTTATCCAGCGAACCGATTTTTTATGAAAGAAGAACCAAGGTCGTCGAGGAATATTAGGTTGGACAGAAGCATAGTGCTTGCCCTTTGTAGAAATCGATTCAGTATAAAATGAATTCCAAGAGCTCTCCATATCTGTTTTTGCCAGTGAGCGGAGGTCTTGAGGGTGGTTTATATAGTGAGACATGGTACCCGTTTCAATAGCAAGTTTGGCACAAGCGTCGGCAGTCTCGTTCCCGCTGATACCAGAGTGACCTGGGATCCAGGCTAAGACAACGTTTAGACCTTTCTGCTGGCATGAATACAACACCTCCCTGATCCTGAACATAACAGGAATTCTCAACTTACTACGGAAAGGGCTATCCTTAAGAGCTTGTAAGCAACTTAAAGAGTCGGTCAGTAATAAAGCATGTTTTATGTTATGGGCTTCAACAAAAAGAGCAGCTTCTAAAATTCCAATGGACTCTCCTGTGAATACAGATGTTTCTGGGGGGCACTTGAATTGTAAGCTAATTTTGTATTTAGGGATCCAGCATGCTACTCCAACGCAACCATTATGGGATAATTTTGAAGCATCAGTATATAGTGTGAGATAATCAGGCCAGTTGTTTTGAATTATTTCAATAAACTTACGATTGGCTTCAATTGTATCTTTATGAACACCTAAAGATACAATATGGGGGTTACAGACCAGACTTTTATAGGAGGTAGAAAAAAGAGGAAGGCTGGGTGATGAACTAAGAGGGTGAGGAAGGGACGTAAATTTCAGAAAACTTTTTAAGAGATAGGGTTTTTCTTGGGAGGCTCTGATGACAGAAGACAGCTGTCGAAGGCTGTCCAGTAATGGATGTGAGGAGGATTGTAAAACCTTGCAGATAAAGCGGTCACATAAATACTGACTTCTTATTTTAATTGGAGGATCAACGCATTCCACTTGTAATGTGTTTGTAGGTGAAGACTTCATTGCACCAAGAATGATTCTTAAGCTTTTGAACTGAACTTTATTTAACTTTTCTAAAGCTGTTTTGTTAATGGGGTCCAGAACAAATAAACCATAATCAATGTGACTGCGAACTATGGCATTATACAAAAGTTTCTGGGAATAGGGATGTGAACCCCACCACACCCCTGATAGTGCACGTAAAATATTAATGTTGCTCTCACATTTTCGACTCACATGTTGAGCATGAGCTGCACCACTGAGTCTTGAATCAAGAATAACTCCTAAGAATCTAGCCTTATTTTCAAGGGAAATGTGTTGATCATTATAAACAATATTGGGGTCTGGGATGATTCTTTTCCTTGTGAAAATAACAGCCTTGCATTTTTCGATAGACAAGGACAAACCATGATCAGATAACCACTGGCCTAGATAGTGCAAAGCAGAGTTTAGACGATTTGAAATATTCTCCATGGAGCTTGAGCTAACATATAGGGCAATGTCATCTGCATATTGGAGGATGTTACAGAAGCTTACAACAGACAATTCGAGATCTTGAGTGTAAATGCTATAAAGCAGTGGACTTAGGACAGAGCCCTGAGGGAGACCTTTCCAGATGGTTCTGGGGGGAAGAGAAAAGGAGGGAGTTCTCACCAGAATGTTTCTGTCTGAGAGAAGGCTGCAAATGACATGTGTTAATCTCGGCGGAATATTCAGCTGGTGCAATTTATGCCTGAGTATTGGGAGAAGAACATTGTCATATGCCGACGCTATGTCCAGGAAAATACCCACAAGGTACTCTCCTTTAGCCAGGGCTGTTCGAATGTCTGTCGCAAGGACTCCAACGCTGTCCATTGTACCAAGGCCCTTTCTGAAACCAAATTGGGACTTGGCCAATAGATTTCTACTTTCCACTATCCATTCCAGTCTGTTTTTTATCAAATGCTCCATAACTTTGGCCAAAGTAGAAGACAGGGCTATGGGGCGGTATGAATTTGCATCGAGGGGGTTTTTGCCAGGTTTCAGTATTGGTATTATAACCTGAGTCCTCCAAGGTTCCGGGATGAATCCTGTTAATAGAAACCTGTTAATCATATCAAGATAGCAGTATTTCGCTTTATCATTTAAGTTTATCAGAAATGAGTATGGAATGCCATCATTTCCTGGGGCAGAGTCCTTCAGTCCAGAGAAAACTCCCTGAAGTTCTTCGAAGGAGAATGGGGCATCCATTTCATCATATGAGGTTGGAAGTAGGGAAGTAGAGAAGCTACTTCCACAAGGAACGTATGGAGGTGCTAGTTTATCCGCAAAAGCATCCAGCCAAGAACTTGAATCATTGGATGAAGGGACACTAACAGACTGCGAATTTCGGAATCTCTTTATTTTATTCCAGACAGCAGACGAAGGAGAACAAGGATCTAAAGTTTCACAGTAAGATAGCCAACCAGTTTTTTTCTTTTTAGACATTAGTCTCTTTGTTTTCGCAGCAACCCGCTCGTATTCTAAAAAATTGTTACGAGACATATCCATCGTGTAAGAAATTTCTGCTTGCTTGCGTTGGTTTATCATATCAGTACACTCATCATCCCACCAGGGGGGTGATGAGTAAAAATCACGTTCAGTTTTTTTGATAGAAAAATGGAGGTCAGCTGATGATTTTAAAATGTTTACGAATTTCTCATAGTAAATTTGACAATCACCATCATCCCCCAAGCCCGGGAGAGATTCAATTAATCTGTCAACAGTATCAGCAAACGCAGGCCATCGTGATTTATTGAGCTTGTACTTAAGGAGTGGGTTATGGATTATGAAAGGGATAGACCTTCGAGCCAAAGAGAGAAGGATGGGAAAATGATCACTACCATGACTGCTTGAGAGAGTTTGCCAGGAAAGAAGAGAGGCTAAGGTGGGAGAGCAAAGAGATATGTCTATAGCAGATTTTGGATTTTGATCCGGGTAAACTCTCCTTGTTGGGGATCCATTGTTCAAGATGCACACATTAAGCTCATCGAAAAGTTCCAGTAAGAGAATAGCAAACCCATCACATGAATGTGAGCCCCAAGCTGTATGATGAGAGTTAAAATCTCCCATCACTACAACTGGGGAGGGTAGAGATGAGATGATAGATTTTAGTTCTGGGATGAGAGATGAATGAGGATGTGGGATATAGACAGAAAGAAAGGAGATGTCAAGGATTCTCACAGCTACGGCATTAACCTGTTGACTGTGAGTAGGGAGGGGAATAGAAGAATAGACGAGAGAGCGCCGGACAAGAATGGCACTTCCCGCATACCCGTCATCCCTGTCATCCCTGAGACAAGCAAAGCCTGGAACCCTGAAATGGGAACCTGGCTTGAGCCAAGACTCAGAGATGGCAAGAACGATGGGTCTGTATTCATTTATTAAAAGGACTAATTCATGTTTACTACTGCGCAGGCTTTTACAGTTCCATTGTAGTATCTGGACTAAGTCCATTTTGGATGAGAGAAACGATTTTCATGAAAATTTGAGCAGCGTTGGACGGTAATGTTTGATTATTAAACTTTTCTAAAATATTTATTAAGGATTTCGTTAAAAGAGGAATTAAATTATTATCATTGTCATTAGGGGTAGAGGAGTATGTGTGGTCACTATTTGTAGCACAACCATTACCAAGGGAGGAGGGACAGTTACCAATGATATTTTGAAGGGCTTGCCTATCATATCCCTTTGTTAGAGGGGCTCTGGGACGTGGGCTACGGAAAATTCTTTCTCTGTAGGACCTAGTAGGGACAGGATTACGTTGAGATTAGGTTTTGGGAGTTGGGCTAGGGGAAAATGTAGGAGGGGTAAACATTTCTTTGGCCATTTCTGCATAGGATGGGCGACTAGGTGGGAAACGGGAGGAGGCTTCCATGTATGAGATGTTATCTTGAGACATGGCTTGCTTGATCGCTTGTTGGCGTGAATGTTCAGGGCAGCTTTTGTCCGTAGCCAAATGCCTACCTGAACAGAGCACACAAGTTGTTCTGTCTGGGGTGATGTTACAAGAGTCACCAGAATGATCCTGTGAGCATTTAAAGCACCTGGGCTTTGAGCGACACTGAGTTTTTATATGTCCGAAGCGACAGCAATTTAGGCACTGGACTGTGGGGAAAAGGTATGTTTGAACCGGGAGAGAAGTATGGTAAGAATAGATTTTCGAAGGAAGCACTTGCCCTCTAAATGTCACAACGACCGACTGAGTCGGGATCCAGGTCACTACACCATCAGTTATTTGCTTTCTGTTTAATCTCCTAACCTTGAGAACTTCCCCACATCCAGAAGGGAGTTCGAGTGAGTCTACAAATTCATCAAGGTGCCAGTCAATAGGGACTCCTCTTACCATACCCATTCGAGTAACATTAAAAGATGGGATATATGCTTTATAATCTGCTGCTGCAAGAATTGGGTTATTTAAAAAGCTATTTGCCGCTTCCCCACAAGTAAATTCAACAGCGACTTTATTTCTGCCGACGCTTTTAACTCCATCGTTAATAATATTCTGAATTTTATTTTTATGTAGAAATTGACCAAATTTAATGGCCCTGATTGTTGCGCCTGCCGAAGGATCTGACACTTCTCTAGATATGTATACGATATAAGGACCAGAGTCTGCATCTAGGTACTTATTGGGGACATCAGAGAGGGAAGGACTGGTATATATGGATTGGATGGAGGGGTTGGAACGCTCAGCATCTGATGACTTTTTTGTAGACGAGGGAGTTTTTTCGTCAGAAGGGCGTTTACGGCCAGGTTGGGAGGCCGAAGGAGGGGACAGAGGGGTACCCGGGATTTCGACGTATTCCCCCGGGTCAGGGGGAACTCGTGGCGGGTCGATCTCCATGACCAAACAGCCTGTGAGCTGTGCGGGACAAACACAAGATAAAAACACTCACCAACACCAACTATTACACACAAAAAAAACACAAAAACTATGCCAAAACTCTCACTAACACGTGCGTCAATCAAAGTTACAAGGCGAAGTCATAACATTTTTTATGATTGTCAAATTTTTTACCATACTTAACCAAAGACAAAATTACGTTTAGCTGTCATTTACGTTTTGTTATTCCACTGTCATTTGCGTTTTGTTATTCCATGTCAGATGCGTTTTTCTTATACCAGGTTTTATAGTGACATGACGGAAACGCGGTCGAACGGGATAAAAAGTATCCTATGTCCGTCTCCTGGTTCTAAGCTACCTCTCCACCAATTTTCAGCCAAATCGGTTTATCCGTTCTTGAGTTATAAAATAGTGTAACTAACACCACTTTCTTTTATATACAGGGTGGAAAAAAATTATGGGCCCTGGAGGGGAACAACCTTAAATCCTTAAGTTAGATCATTTTACTTTTTTAATTTTAATTTACATTTTAATTTCTCCAAGAAATATTACGTCTTACACTCGTCTGTCGTACAAGATATCCATAACATCGAATTTCTCTAATCAACATTCCCTACTAGAACTATTCACCTTCAAAAAGTAAAAGACACGTTATAATTTTCTTATAAGTCTAACATCCAAAGACATTAAGTATGAAAAAGGTGCAGTTTTGTGTACTTGTGAGTTGTGACCGGATGCTGTTGATGAATTAAATAAAAACTAGATGATGCCCGCGACTTCGTCTTCGTGGATTAAGGTTTTTGGATTTCCGCGGGAACCCTTTAATTTTCCGGGATAAAATGTAGCGTATGTGTTAATCTAGGGTATAATCTATCTCCATTCCAAATCTCAGCCAAATCCGTCCAGTAGTTTTTGCGTGAAAGAGTAACAAACATACAAACACACATACATACAAACTTTCGCCTTTATAATATTAGTGTGATTATTGCAATTGTGCGAGATCTCAATCACCATTGATTGGCTCGTACTCTCTCGCTATTGGTTAAAATATACTTAATGATGCAGCAAGAACGCCATAAACTCAGCTACCTTCGCAGTACGCAGATAGACAACTGAAAATAAGATAATATTAACCAGATTTTGTATAGGACTGCATAAATCTTGTTCATTATTGATCAAAGTAAGACTATAATATAAAAAGTAACAAAATTTTGTTGGTGTTTTCGTTGTCAGATTTCTTGTTGTTAACATCATAATATTTTATTAATTAGCGTTCAACATCTCTTGGCCTATAAGGCTATTCAGACCGCCTCATAAATCGCACGCGGGAAACAATAAGATCAGCCGAAATGTGTTTTTAATTTTTTTTTCGGCGAAATAGGCGGCCATTGGGCTATTGCATAATCGGTAGGAGGCCCAAACATTCTATTCAATCGTCGTGGATGGATTTCTAACAATTACTTAACCAAAAAATTATGTTTGTCAAACGCGCATTAATATTAAGGTGTATTTTCTCTTGTATAAAAATATATTATTATGCAGATTGTAGTTTAATCTACTGTGCTGTATAACTGCTGAGGTTCTTGCCAGATGCCAGTACGCTTAGTACAAGATTTGATAGTTAACTAAAAATAGTAAACTATTACATTACCATCAAATTAAAATACCATAACAGTATTGAGTAAGAGCTCAATTTCGTGTATGAATTCTTATACGTTTACGTAACGAAAACGCTCCAAATTAAAATCGCTGTGTTATTGAATTTGTGGCTTTAAATTTATAACTTTAAGGTTCATTTTACTTTGATGCTAATGTCATAGTTTACTATTAAGATCAAACGAATTAAAACTCGGACTAACCACACATCTCATAAGCAAAATCTGCTTTCCGAACCGGTGTAGTCTCAAGACGTCATAAGAGCCACAGATTGGCCCACATGAAATAAATCATTTTGATTTTGAATTTGAAATAGGGCTATAGGGCCTATAGGGAATAGGGTGTAACTTCGATTTAGGAAAACTTACAGGAGTGGCTATATATAAGTTGCAATTTGTATCTAAAGCACAACAAATCATCCATGGATTTCAACTTCGGATTTTCATATTTACAGGCAACAGTTTTAATTTAAAACTTCAAATCAAATTACGAAACGTTAAAACTTTTAAAATTCCGTGATTTGATTTGAAATTAATTTTAATTACTACTTATTAATTAACTAGACGATGCCCGCGACTTCGTCCGCGTAGATTAAGGTTTTGATTTCCGTGGAAACTCTTTGCTTTTGCGGGAAAAAATGTAGCTTATGTGTTAATCGTGGCTACGAGATATCTCCGTTCCAAATTTCAGCCAAATCGGTTCATTCGTTGTGGCGTGAAAGAATAACAAACATCCATCCATCCATACATCCAGTCTCACAAGCTTTCACATTTATAATATTAGTAGGAAGTAGGATTAATTAGTACCTACCTAACCTAGTAACCTCATACTAAAACACCATACCACCGAAAGTACCGTAGTAGTAGTAGTAGTACCTAGAGTTACTAGTAGTGGTTTTTCTTTACTGGAAAGACTAAAAACAAGTCTGTACCTTAGCCATTCCTTGTACTATTTGTGTTATTAATTTAGTTTTCTATTGTCTAAACTATAAGCCCTTGGCCCAAATAAAGCTTTTTTTTTTCAATAGAGCTTAGGTACCATTTAATAAAGGTAAATTGCTCTTTTGTTTATTTTACAGGCCGAACAGCTGTTAAGTAACTCTACGGAATTTTCGTATTTCTAAGAAAATACATTATTGACTCTTCCAGTTATCTCTGTTTTTACTTTCGAAGAGATAAATAGTATTATGAGGGATAAATGGAGTTTATCACCGACACCATTCATTAATTACGCTTATCACCAAAAAGTAGGTTGGCTGCTTCGATAGCGTTTTCATTATTTATTATAATATCCGATAGCTTAACGCGGATGTATCGATGGGTCCTATGTATAAGGGCCAAAGTAACAATTTGGCCATTTTCACTTTTTGGTGTTAAATGCTTCCTTTTACTATAATTAATAACATGCACTAAAAAAAAACTCATATTTATTGGTAGAAGTACTATTTTTTCTTGCAGTAAAAGGGCTCAAGTAGCACACTTTTAAACGTACAAGGGCCAAATGGTTGTTTGAGACTTATTCGTGGTGATATCCCGCCTGTTTGCCATTTTACCAACCTAAAAAAGGCCAATGTTATGTTTGTCATTCTTATAAATACGGTCCTATAACGCCGAAAATTAAAAAAACTTTGATAATCATGTCTGATTGATGTAATATATTAAAATTTGGTACCATGTAATGATAATATTTCAAAGATTGCGCAGTAATAATGATGACGATGAGTAAATGTTTATTTTTTGATATTATTTTTGATTTATATGAATATTTTTTACTTTGATTGCAAATAGTCTTGGTACAATAAAAAATATTTGATGTTAAGTACTTACGTTGACATTCAATATATATAAGATTTGAGAAAGGATCATTATTGATTATTTATTGATCTATACTAATATTACAAAGAGGAAAGATTTTTTGTTTGTTTGTACCGAATAGGCTCTGTAACTACTAGACCGATTTTAACCATTTTTTCACCAATAGAAAGCTAAGTTATCACGAAGTAACATAGGCTACAATTTATTTTCAAAAAATTAGAAATCCTTAAGAAAATTGCAATAATGTAACCCAAAGTAGCAAAATTTTGCCTATAAATTGCGTTATTTGGCGTGTGCTGAGAAAACTATTGATGATACATAAAAATTATGTACTACATAATTAAAGTACTCATTATTCTCTACAAAAAGTCTCCGAAGGAATATATCCAACTATCATATTTAAGTCTTATTATTATTTAAGTCAATAGTAGCTTTTGTGTTCTAAATTTAATTAGATCGCCTTTACTATCGTAGTATTAATTCTTCTTTACAAATATATATTATAAATGCGAAATTGTGTTTGTTTGTTGGTTTGTCCGTCAATCACGCTGCAACAAAGCTACGGATTAACGTGATTTTTTTTATAGGTATAGTTGAGAACCTGGAGGGTGACTTAGGCATCCCGAAAAATCAAAGAGTTCCCGCGGAATTTTAAAAACTAAATCCACGCGGACGAAGTCGCGGTCATCAGCTAGTCTTCAATAATATAAGTTTTGATTATTTTTCAGTAAAAAAATCTAAAAAATAGTCAAATAATTTTAATAGTTTTATTATTTTTAGGGTCTAACTGAGAGTTCAGAACATTATCTTACCAAGTAAGATAACCTATAAGTAACAATGTGACTTATTACCAAAACAGTCACATAATTTGTGTTCTTTTTGATGATTTATTTATTTTAATCCATCAATATAAAATTGGGGCTATAAAAACCTAGAAAATAATCAATTTTTAAATGTAAGCGTGTACCCAGTAAATGGCACTTTGGCCTTTTTACTAGTTTTTTTGGCAGAGTAAAAATACTAAAAATTTGACGAATATGGGCATATGTGCAATAATTAAAAAACTGAAATATATATTTAAAAAATATTATAGCTCAAATAACGGCCATAGGTGTAATAGCAAATATGCAAAGTTTCATAAAATTCAGTTGTAGCATGTAAAAAATATATCAAATTGAAACTTTGAGAGCCTCTACTGAAAAGTTACGATTTTGCACTTTGGCCCTTATACTTAGGACCCATCGGTATATTGATTGAGTACGTACCCCCTTATATTTTCAAAACTAATATAAAGATTCAATCGGAAATGACTTATATAATGATTTCGATTAGGAAATCCAATCCCGCAACTGCAGAGTCCCGCTTTAGCAGGATCTCACATGAGTTTTACTGGATCAGTGATGCGGGATCCTCGCGGGATCCGCGGGACTACGGGGCCAAAAAATTGCGGCTACTGACCGCCAATCTCTTGCGCAACTTTCACCGAATGAAGTGTCATATATAACCAAACGTCGTCGCCGCGACCGTTCACGATGGACAGCCCTTGGGGAACATATTTTGCGCATCCAATTGCTTAGTTTCATTGTTCGTGTTCCTTTTTAGGCAAGTTAGGATTTCATTGCGAATGGTACGAGTCAAGTTAGTTTTTATAAGTTATTTTTTATTGGTAAAATGTATTCGTACATAAAGAGTATTACTATGTTTTTGAGTGATACAAACGATTGCTTACTTCTTAAAGAATTTTATTAACTTTTATTTTAGTAAGTGACGTATATCCGAGGGATAAATTGGGCGATCTGACAGTAAATATTATATTGAAATTTGAAAATACTGTCTATAAATTATAAAATTTACGCTCGAATAAGGCTTTTTTTACGTTGGTGAAATCGGCCCTTAAGGTAACAAAAACCATGTAATTTTAAAAGACAATAAAAGTTTTAGTGTTTCCGGTCCCGCAAGGCTCGCGGATCCGCGGGGTTAATGATCACAGTCCCGCGGGTCTGCGGGGTTGTGGTTTCAATGCGGGATTGGATTCCCTAATTGTGATCAAACTTGGCACAGAGATAATTTACAGCTGTGGGATTGTCTGAAAATGATTGCTACATTGTGACGATCCCAATTACATATCAGCAGTCAGCACTATATTGCTCAGCAGAAAATTTTTGAGTCGGGACCTTGGGAATTTTTGAGGTGATTGTATATTCCGAATTTCCGAAGACCATTATAATTATTATATTTGTAGGATGTCATGTCATAACATACATAGCAAAGTATCTATTGAATTGTAGACTTGTTTTGAAAAGAGCAACCGCCGATTCTTGCTGGTTCTTCTCGGCAGGAAGGGCATTCCGAACCAGTGGTAGACTCATCGACGATTCAAAAGCACTTGTTAAAGTTAATTTGAATAAAAAACATTTTTATTCTCTTCTATTATATTCTATAACCAATATCAATTATCATGATGCAGATACCGAGAAAGAACCTTTCATACCTTAATGGTATAACGAAAGACCGTTACCGGTTTTTGAAGACTGAAGTTACGAAACGTTGATCTAAAATAGTCTATTTGAAAGTGAGAGTGAAATGCAATGTTATAGCACTAAAGGTTGGAGCACATGCACAAAGTACCGCAGTACAAAAGTTAAACTGAATAGCTTCTCAGACCAAAAGAAATATTATTTAAATTTAGTCTGAGGTGTTGTTGTGTAGTATCATGAGACAGATTCTGGGCATTTCCTCCCAGAATCCAGAGTGCTCCGTAGTCCGTACCCAGAAACGAAAAAAACGTGACGTTGTATCTACTAAGGAGGCAGTTTATGACTTTAGACTGCAGTAGATAAAGATAAAGATAGAAGAAAGAATAAATCGTACTCTTACTCTGCTCGGACTGAAAATAGAGTAGATTATCAGGATCTATGGATGGACCTTAGAGAATTACTATGCATTGATTTGAATCAAGATGGGTAGCGTGGCGTATGTGTTGACTAGTTACCGGCAACAAGTTATCCCTATTTAAAGCGAGAAAAATATATCACAGCAACTCTTCCTAAATAACTTGGGCCGCAGCTTTTTTCTAAAAAGTCATTTTCTTCAGTGAGCTCCTGAGCAAAGCTGCATCAGTTGCAAAACTGCAAGCGGGTATATACACCCTGGAAGGAATAAAGAAGTAGGCAATATTATGAAATAGCCCTCCATGCACGCTGAACTTTACAACAGAGGAATTATTGCGAACTAAAACGAAGCGAGGTCCCGTCGATAGCTTCTTATCTCTTGACCCCACTGTCGAGCGATAACGCGGCCTCATGGGCTTAAATTACTGCCAACCGGACCGATTAGAATATTTTTTATAATATGGCTTTTATATTTTGTTTTGCAAACAACATTTGGGTTAAAAAAGATAACAGTAATAGGTACATACCTACGACGATGTTCGATGTTGTACTTTGTCCATTTGGGTGCGAAATAAGGGCAGATTTCTATTGCGCTTATTAAAAATTTTGGTGTGCATAATTCTGGACATAAAAAATTAAGTAGGTACTATGTATTTGATTGGATCAGGCAGCGTGTTGCTTACTGCCATTATTCTTCTTATTAATCAAAATTATTTATTTTATGTAAGCCTATATGAAAGCCTGTATGTAAGAAACTTCTCTGGCTCTTATGACAAGTCAAGACTACCATTGTTAACCACCGTAGACACCTTATTTTAGTTATTGTTCGCTAGTGGAGCTAGATTTTATTTTAGTTAAATGACTATATTATTTTAGTTATTGTTCGCTAGTGGAGCTAGATTTTATTTTAGTTAAATGACTATATTATTTTAGGTAATTTACTTTACTCAATACCTACTTAGATACCTATTTAACGCGTAGGTAAGTAAACTTTTGCTATACTTAGTTATTTTATATGACAATATTCATTTATGTAGGTACGTATTAGTTTTATTTTATTTAACCTTTTATAATTATATTCTATGGGTGATTGGCACATTTCATAAAATGTTAATATCTACCCATATTAAAATTTAATCAACTCTATAAACAAGTTGATGTTTAATTATTATATTATCGACCAAAATTCTATCATGTTTTTTTCTTTTTACATAATTCCAACCGGACAGTGATTCGGTCGTTTTTAATTGAATCAGTCACTTATACCAACTTAATAGCTATAGGCAGGTAATAATTAAAGAGTAGGTATTTTTACCGCATTATTGCCACTTGCTTTGGGTACCTTGACCCGTTATTGTCAATCTAACTGGTCCAATGAAATTGTTATATCTTTCAACACGCATTTTCGATACGATAAAAAGAAATTGAACTAAGTACTTAATTTGTTCAATGAATGAAATAGAAATTTCTCAACTCTTACTTAATTAAACTAATGTTGTGAAAGCGGAAAATGAATTATTAGTTAAATAGAAAACAAACTTTTAAATAAATCAAGTCGGTAGTTTATTATTTGACTTGAAATCAAAATTGTAAAAATAGATGTCTACCAAAACCACGTAAATAGGTACTTACTTCTTATTGTGCCACGCGTGAACAGTGCTTAAGTTTTTACATTTTACACAATAGGTATTTTACTTAATATCAAAAGCTTTAAGCTATAACTTAATATGTATCTACTTATGTATAATTTCAGTCATATCCTTTAACTAAACAACAAATATCAGTCAGTTAATCAAGTTGACAGTGAAAATAATAAAATTTTACTTAATTCATTTAAGTATTTAATTAGTATTTAATCCATTCTTAATTTTGGTCTTACAAAACAGTATTCAAGAGCTAGTCTTAATTATTATTAATTATAGCATTAACGCAATCGCGCTTGTGAGATCAAGATTTGGGTTAAGAGTTAGCACGTGCGCAAAATGACAGTCATGTTATATTTTTATATTGTATCTACCTACTTTTAGCAGAATAACAGTTCAATAAATTGCAATCAATTTAAATCTGTCCTTAATCTGCACGACTGCAGTTATAAATAGGCAACTAAAAATACGCAGGGCCACTGACACAGTACGGCTAACAACGAGAGTTCATAATTACACTAGCGGCACGCTATGATGGCCGGTTTGACGTTTGTCCGCTCATGAAGTTCCGTATTAATTGATAACGACTTTGAAGGAAATAATTGTATTACTTTATTGACGATAGTGATGTGCAGAGATTCATAAATTTTATCGAATGTAGTTTTAGGTTTAGGACTCAAAATTTATTTATTAAATTGATTTCTAAAATGTATACAAGTGTAGAAAAATCAGTTTGCACCATTTAAGGGGTGAATGTACTTGTGAATATGAACAATTTTCACTATGTGGACAAACCTCTGAAATCGCAAAAAAATATCAGCTGTTTCATACAAAAGGTAAAATTTTTATTTTTATATGATATATACCACAACTCGGCATTTGGTTTTCTAAATTGAAAATTTTTAAAAATGGAATCTAATACGATCGTCACATAGGATCGCTGGCTAGCACAACTACTACCTCCGGCAAACTCGCGTCAATGCTCAATGCAAAACAAAGCAGTTTCGAATTGACGTTGCTTCGAAAAGTATAAACTGTCAGTGCAATGCGATTGTGATATAGTTTTGACCTGGCTTTGGATTTCAAATATTGATACTGCATTACTGTTGACCCTTGCTCGTTAATTTGGACTCTGTTCAAGCCCTTTGTTGTGGATTTCGTCGATATGACCGAACGTACGCAGAGAACTGTTCTAAATAGTCAGACACGTGAGTTCGTAATACGCCTTCGTAACTATTTCGATCGTGAAGCTCAAAATGGAGGGCCAATTTTACCTATAACGTCAGTGGTTGAACGCGTAGCTGATGCGCTTAATATTGGACAACGAACTGTTAGACGGATAACTAAAAAAAAAATATGGCGAGACTGGCACAGAAGAAAATAAACTTCACACACCAAAAAAGAGAAAACGAGCAAAACCAGTCGTAGGCATCGATAGCTTTGATGCCGATGCTATCTGAAGACATGTTTGTTTGTTTGTTTTTTTTTCTTGTGTGCATATAAAGTATGTATATTCATTTTCATTCAAATATTCAGTTCGTTCAAATAAATTAAATAAACATATACATTTTTGTTTTATTAAACCTATTTAATCAGGTACAAAAACAAAACTTAATTGTTTTTTGTTCGAGAATAAATTGACATTCCACATCACTATTGTAATGTGTCAAACCGGCCATCATAGCGTGCCGCTAGTTTAGTCGTCAATTGACCCCTGGGGCCCTGGCCCAGCTTGGCGCCATCTAACGTCACGTGGCCGAAGTGCCATAGTCGCGACCTTGAGAGTTGAGACTCTGGTCACTTCTTTGAATCGTGATTGGGAAGATGCAGCTGCTCTTGATCTGATTGCAATTATGATTCTTTGTGATTCATGTATGCAGAATGAATTGGCAGGTTCCGTACGCGTCTCGTCTGCAATCTAGCTGATTGAATCTACATCATCAGTTTCTAATCTCCATCAGTTTGGACAGCGAAAAAACAAAGAATACTTAGTACAAATTGAATCGAAAGCTAGATCTTTAAGCAAACAATAAATCATCAAAGCAAACAATAAAATATGATCTCGAAAGAGAATAAAATGTTTAAATTCTTATTATAATATTATGTTAACGTTGCGTTGTCTCCAAACAGTAGGTTCGATTCCGAATAGTGTTGAATGAGAAATGTCCAGTTCAGTGGTATGCTGTAAATAATAATTGACCTACAAATAGTCGTAGTGAACCTATTCGGGAACAATGTCCCGGGCTGTCTTCGTCTTCAATCAATATTATGAATAGGCTATTTTAACAAATGGCAATTGAGAATGATTGATCCTTTATTTCGGGATTGGGAACAACACATTGTATACTAGTCGTTCCTCGAACATTGCGTGCTCTCATTACATCTACATCTTCATGAACGTAATGTATGTGTAACTGTAATATAGTATCAGCAATACCATGAAGATCTATTTTCAAGGCCTCCTTAATTTTTCTAAATTATTATTAAAGGCGTAATGTTTCATCTTCTACATACATACTTTTATACTTTTATTACTGATGCTTCTTAGTAAAGGTCAGCAATTTCAACCGTTTGAAATAATGCGAAAATAAGATAGAGTGTTTGACCTACGTTTTTAACAGTCAACTCATTTCCACTTCGACACAATTCCCATTTGCTTTCATTTTCGTAATTCCATGTTCTCTATATTGTGACTGAATGAAATGTTATGATGAATCTAGAAACAATCAAGAATAGTGTAATTGTTCAAATTATGGTATATCTTCTTAATGTATATAAATTACGTGTCACATTGTTTGTCCGCGATGGACTCCTAGACTACTTAACCGATTTTGATGAAACTTCGTAACTATCTGTAATTTGGTCCAACTTGAAAGATAGGATAGTTTTTTTTGGATTAGGATAGTTTATTTGTTTTATTTATATAGATAAGTTGGCGGAACGAAGTTTGCTGGGTCAGCTAGTTTTATATATATTATCGTGTTACGTGATAGTAATTTATAGCAGAAGCTATATTTTTCCTTGCGTGGTAGACTCATCGACGGTTCAAAAGCAAAAAAGTTTATTTGAATAAAAAACATTTCTATTTTATTCTATTCTATTCTTGATTCCCAACGTTTTTCCTCATATCTAATATTTCTGATTATCGTTTGGTTAGGTGTTACGAATATAGGTAAGTGCACAGTGCCCGGGTCATTCATCAATCGGTGTATTATGTCTGCTACAACGATGCATGTAATCACGTGTTACGTGATTGCTCTCTTCGTTACGTAGTACCTAGCTATTGATGTAAAAAGTCTTTACGGTATAAAACTTGAACTTTATTTTAAACCTGGTTCACTTTATTTTTATCAATTCTTTGTCGGCATTTTTATTTTGGGATAAAATTAGATGCATGACTTGAATTTTTGACTGAGTCTACAATACAATCAAAATTATGTTTGGTAGATTTTTGCTAAAATTTGTTTTATGCCATTTAAGAATTCCAAATTATTAGTAGAACAGAGCTAGATTGTACTGTAAAGACAGTATTTTTCCATATGGACCTACGAGTAAAACGTTTGTTTTTGAACTCAGCTAGAATCACTTTCAAAATAATAATATTGAAACTGCTCTCCACTCCACTCTTAATTAACTCTATGAAGAAGTCTTCAACACAGTTTACCCCAAACATATCATATACTACACTATAGAGATATTTTTGTATCTTTATAGTCCACGCCACACCGCGCGATTTGATTGATTGAATACTTAATTGTTCTAGGGCGCTCACAATATCTTTATTGTGAATCAAAGTTTTATTTCATTCAACCATAATATTGTATCAGCAATCTATTGGTAAACGTGAAACGTGCAAAACTAGCCGTGGTATATTGGTTCGTAAATGTGCCGAAAGTGGCAAAGAAACAAAAAACAATGACCGAATTACGTTCCAAAATGTTGAGTAACGTTGCTATTGAGATCATTATAAAAAAAAAGTGAATTACAGCTCGTAGTCATGAGCGTGCTTTTTGTTACGAATACGGAAGTGCTAAATTGCTTTGACCAGCGTATCGTATAAATATACGAGTACGTACTCGTAACAGCGTATCTCATTAGGTTGTTAAGCAAATGAACACTAGAAAGAGAACTATGTAAAGTTCAACCCACGAGGACGTGACTATTTTTCGTGAGTTAAATCCACGGGGTGCAGGCCAGGGGTGTCCACTTGTCCATCCATCTCAATCTATGCCCACAACTCGGCACAGGACTTCTGGTGAATAAAAAATAAAACAATGTCCTCCCGACTGAATCCGATCACGGCGACCAACTTCCTTAGAGGTAAGCAATCTGCGCCGGAGATATTATAGTGCACAAGTGTGTGCACAAACACAGGTGTGTGTGCACTCTCTATTCCCTCACTCTCATAGTCCGATGGGACGGAAATCCGACACGACCGGAGAGAGATCAGGCGCAGGACCGACGGCTTTACGTGCTCTCCGAGGCACGGGGGTGACTAACCGCCAACTTCCTAACTCCAGGCTAGTACTGAGAATTTCTTTGGCAGAAAAACCCAATAAGTACATTTTTTTAACGGCCCAAACCGGGAATCGAACCCGAGACCTCGTCATCCGTAGTCGAACAAGCTAACCACTAGACCAACGAGGCAGTTATCTGGTGAATACGAAAAGTTTAGGCCAAGGCCCAGTGCAGATGGCAAATTCCACACACTCTTGAGATCATTATGGAGAGTTATCATGCATGAACGTTTCCTCACGATGTTCCTTAACCGTTACAGTATATTCTAGTTTAACTTTATAATGAACTAGATGATGCCCGCGACTTCGTCCGCGTGGATTAAGGTTTTCATTCCCCCGGGGACTTTGTAATTTTTCGAGATAAAAGTAGTCTATGGGCTATTCCAGACTATAATCTATATCTGTAATTTCAGCTAAATCGGTTCATTCGTTGTGACTTGTGACGTTAAATAGAGTAACAAACATCTATCCATCCATCCTCACAAACTTTCGCTTTTATAATATTAGTAGGAAGTAACTATAAGTTTTAGTTACCTAAGTCTGTAAAAATTGCTATTAAAAAGATTGGTTGTCTGTAAAGTCGGTTTACGGACGATAGTTTTACGTGATAACATCATAATGAAACATTGACGATGACTGGCGGGCGGCACAAGCCAACGCTTGGGCCGATCGTGCCTCTCTATCGCTTGTTCCGCGCTCTCGCTTGCACCCTCAGGCTCAGGCGGAACGTGACACTTTTTCGTGCGTGCAGCCGGTGTTCATCGATTTATAGACGTTAACACGTCAAAAAGCCAACGTTTGGGCCGATCGTAGCTCTCTATCCCTTGTTCCGCGCTCTCACTTGCACGCACAGGCTTAGGTGGAACGTGACACTTTTTCGTGCGTGCAGCCGGTGTTTATCGATTTATAAGACGTTATCTCGTCAATAAATAAAAATACTTAATTTAAATAGTTAATTGTTTAAAAGGCGCATAATAATATTGTTCATGAGACTTTGCTAGATAGTAGGGTGTCGTAACCAGATAGGTCTTTACTTTCGTAAATCAATGGTAGGTACTATAATAATATCATAGTAAAATATAAGCTGGTTACATTACAATACAACTTACCTACAATGCAGGCCATAGTAGCTGTGGGTAAATACGTAAGTCACCGTAACAAGCTAGCCACGTCCCATTATGTGGGTAGGAACCATATAGATATAGTAAAAGTTGTCTCAAAACTAGTTTCAGCACCGCCAACAAATCACAATATACGAGTAAGTAATACTAAGTTGCATTGATACATATTTCCAGCCTAGATAGAGCTAGTTTGGTGTTTTACAGTTGTACAGTCCACTTTCCGCGTTATTCTGATTGTTATAAAATCGACCAAGTGCGTCAGGCCTCGCTCTTTTAGTGTTCCATACACATGACCAAATCATTTTTTTAAAACTAGATACATATTTAGATATCTTAGTTCTTAGATAGTGTTAAATTAGCATATATGGGGAAAAAATGCTCGTTTGCTTTGGTCACAACTTTGATGACCCCCCATTTCTTCATTTTTAAGCTAAAAATATATTTGAACTCCACAATAATGAGTTCTAGACAATGACACCCCACGTGTCATGGTAAACAAATAACATTTTATAATGACTTCTTTTTGTATGTCCCCTTTATTTTTTAATTTCATTTAATTTTTATTATTTGTTGTTATAGCGGCAAAAGAAAAAATACATACTCAGTGAAAATTTCATTTTTTTTAAAGAATATCAGCCAAGTAGAAGTTGACTAATATTCCCCTATCCCCTCCAAATAAGCGGAAACCTTGTGTTAGGAGTGGGTACGACAATAGTGCAACGGGTGGGAATCGAACCTGCCACCTTTCAGTTTTCAGTCCGCACCTTTAACCGTTGACCTATTGAGGCTTCAAATTGTCTACCTAATACGGTTAACGAGTTACAGCCCGCTGACAGACGGACGGACGGACAGACGGACAGTGGAGGCTTAGTAATATGGTCTCGTCGGCACCCTTTGGATACGGAACCCTAAAAAATGAAACTGCGAAATAAAATACGAAATAGGTATGTTGTCGCAGTACTTATACATACCTATTGTGCAAATACTTTCCATGACGATGAGTTTATTTAGGTAAACAGAACTGCTGCGAAATTAGGTAGATAATTATATTATATTGTATCTTTACCCAACTGCCGAAAGAGGCTATTGTTTTTCGAGTATATTATGTATCTATAATCCTGTCTGT
This sequence comes from Oeneis ivallda, assembly GCA_029955525.1. NCBI lineage: Eukaryota > Metazoa > Arthropoda > Insecta > Lepidoptera > Nymphalidae > Oeneis > Oeneis ivallda. The sequence continues at coordinate 12,349,554 of JARPMR010000018.1, read as the reverse complement.
ATGTCTATTTCTTTGATTCGCTCTACAGTCTGCGGCTTATCGAATTTAAAGATATTATGAGTTGTCTTTAAATTCGTCTTAATATTGGGAATGATACCAAAATCAAATTGATAATGATGACTAAAAATTTATAATGATGACTAAAGTTTGATGTTATATCCTAAAATTCTATGACTCATAATTCAGGGAAAAATTCCTGAAAGAAGGCTACAGCTGGCCGGAGAAAATTATCTTGGCTTGAATTGGCGCTAAAGGACCGTTCCTTTAGCGAAGTTTTACAGAAATGTAGATCCCTATTGTGTCTAAAGACCTAATAGTGCGTCCAAAGTGCAGGTCTAATGATTGCCAACCTCCGCTAGGAGAAGGCACTGCAAGATGTAATAGAATATTACTTTACCAAACTCTAAGTAATAATTATCTACTTTTATGAATGCTATTACGAAAAATAAAAATAAAGTAACTTCCAGGAATTGTAAAATTAAATTATGGTTACTCAATTAATTACGAAATCCTATAGTCAGTAGTACTCAGTAGTCATAGTCTAGTTTATTGCTATAATTTGCTTCGGTATACAATTTTAGCAATAGGCGTAATAGATATCATTAATTTGTGATACTAAATAAGCTTAGCGTTATACAATTATTTTGTGTTAAATAATGCAAACACCGATAACAAAGCTTTTAGTACGGCTAAATAATACTTACTTTGTCACCGCAACTTCTAACCTCAAGGATAATACAAAGTTACATAGGTACATATAAGTTCATTGCGTCGATTCCGTAAAAGCTACATCACTGCTGCAGTCTGAATTGTGGTGATTGGCTGAATTTAACACGTTCTTGGTGTATCAATGCATTTTAACCAATAACGGGAGAGTACCAGCCAATCAGAAGTCATTGTGATCGTTACATTGACGCAATCAATTTGGAGAATACCACCGCACTTAGTGTTTTTTTTGTCACTCACTTTTGAGTAAATTGGCACTGGATCTATTTTTACCTTGTTTTTGTTGTTGCTATCGTCGGTTTTTATGACGTAACTCATGCTAATTTAACAAGAGCAAAATAAATATAATTATGTACTTACTTATTATTTTATGTTCATTTACTAAGCACGGTGTATACCTAGACCTACCTACGTCATAAAATCATCGTCCGAAGTTCATAAAAACTGATAGACGTTGTGTTCTCAAGGTGCTTGAATGTCGATCGCGCGGGAAACTCATCTTGTTGGAAAAGCGTTGGACGCATTATCTTCTTATACGAGTCGCTGGAAGTCGTTCAAGTCGGATGAGATTCGCTTATATATCTCTGTTGCACGAGTGATCTTTGTGCAGCCATGGACGTCTAGAGATTGAGACAACGACGATGGCGACGACATGTTTACTTAAAAATCTTTATTTAATCTTAAGTCCAAACATAGGTACCTCTTTGTAAGTTTGTAGTGTTTGGAGTGTAGATGCTTTTTTGAAGCCCAAATCATGAGCTTTACTACTATGGAGTAGTAAACCATAGTCTAACTCAATGAAAGTTAACGAAATCATAACTTTCTACTTAGGTAATCCGCAAAGGCTACATACTCATTACAATATTTAGTAAAAGGTCAGATAGATTTGCTAAGCTATAAATAACGACCTGATTTGTATAAAAACTGATCCAATAATAAATCCCGGAACAACAAAAGCAATAAGAATAAAAGCCAAAGATTCGATAAAGCTTTTGTAAAATAAATTTTACTGAAGCATTACATTTTAACTTTTGTTCGCTTGAAAATTGTTGTTAAAAAAGTTGTGGTGAAGCGATTGTCAAGAATGATATATCTTTTCTAAATGCATGTTATTTTCAAGCGTTCAAGAAAGAGTTATAGGTAAATATGTTGTTTATTACTTATACACTTTTAAAACCATATTGTTCAAGCATGTAAATTATTAAATCAGTAATAAGTAATGTATTAATATACCTACCTACGTATGGTATTGAAATCATTTATGTCGCTTCATAGCATGTATCATTTCCAATACGAATGTGTCACTTTCAGAAAAACCCGTAACAGTTAACCCAATTTTGCGTTACGTGATATAATATTTTCCGACCAAATTCAACAAAATACGACATTGATATTGACATCTCGAGCTGTGAAATACGAGTGCGCAAGATCCCCAGGTAAAGTAAAGGTGATTGCATACTGCCGCTACAGCCGCAACAGGTACGAGAGCCGAAAGATAGGCAATGCATATTTTATATCAAACTTTAGTTATTTTAGTTAGGGTTTTTTATTCGATGACAAGATAGTCCTTGACTGCGATCTCACCTGATGGTAAGTGACGGTGCAGTCTAAGATAGTAGCGGACTAACTTGGAAGAGGTATGGCAGTGAAAATTTAACCCATACCCCTGATCAGTTTCTACACGTCATCGTGCCGGAACGCTAAATCGCTTGGCGGCACGTCTTTGGCGGTAGGGTGGTAACTAGCCACGGCCAACGAAAGCCTCCCACCAGACCAGACCAGAGACAATTTAGAAATTATAAATTCCCAAATTGACCCCGCCGGGAATCGAACCCGAGACCTCCCAGTAATAAGACCACAGCGCTCACCACTGCGCCAGGGAGGTCGTCAAAATAGGGTATAGGGTTTAATAAAAAATGCCAACCCCTATTTCAAGTTAACTTACTTCAGTCTTAGATTGGATCACCACTAACCACCAGACAGGGGAGATCGTACTCGAGGATAATCTTATCATTGAACAACTTTGTATTATTTTAAAACAATAAAAAATTATATTATACTTTTGCATCATTTGACCTCGTTCATAGTTCATGTCCGATGCAGCCGGCTTTTGTTGTTGACGTCATTTGTGTATTGTAATCGCATTTTCCATATAGCAACAGCCACTTTCAGTGCTGAAAAAGCGTTGTTACGGCTGTTTGTGATTGTGTTTTAGCTGGTAGTTAGTGTGACGAATTGTACAGAATTTCTAAACTAAATTGACAGGTCCAAATCTCCCTTTAATAATGCTCCCTGCAGATTAAGATATCACTAGACTTAGGCTGAGATCTATAGATCGTACTCTGGCTCTGCTCAAGACTCAAGATAGAGTTAAAATGAGACACAAATATGTCCTGACATAAATCTGTCTCTTTTTAACTCAGTCTTGGGTCTGAGCTGAGGTGTCGAGGTGCTATCTATAGATCTCACCCTTAGGACTTAGGGCAATTTAGATCAGGGATTTTGTACAACAGAATTAGCCGAATTGTCTTGCGGCATTTGCTGTATGCGCTCAGCTGAAGTCTTCGGTAGAAATGTCCGCGTGTTGCCTTTAGCGCCTTTCACTAAGCGAACGGCGGAAGAGAAGTTATGTCACCGACAGTGGGCCATCGTCGGCTGACCGTAATGGCCGACATACTTACCACGACCCACCAAAACAAGAATTACGTCAACGATAGCATGACAACATTTATTTATTACTTGTATCATTGCATAACTTTATCTCAGACATATTATATTATCGATGGCGCTACACCGCGTCGGCGCCATGGTTATATACGAAATATAATTATACAATATGTAAATATATATTTTTGACGACCTCCCTGGTTCAATGGTGAGCGGTCTTATAAGGGGGAGGTCTTGGATTTGATTCCCGGCGGTGCTAGTTTAATATACCTAGGTACCTATTAATTCATTACAAGCCATCACCGGCACAGGTCTCCTATCAACTAGTGACGGTTTAACCCATAGTCACCACACGCCCAGTGTGGATCAGCAGACTCCATACCTACACCTTTGAGAACATTTAGAGCTCTCTGGCAAGCTGATTTCCTCACGATGTTTTGCTACCCCGTTGAAGCAAGTGATATTTAATTGCTTAAAATGCACTTAACTCCTTAAATTCAAAGATACGTGCCGATCGAATCTCGAAACCCCAAAACGGAGGCCCATGTCTTCTACCAGTCGTCGCGCCGGTTTAATATTATATTAATGTAAATTGATTTTTTCCCCATATTCTAGCGATAGTTATATGACCTAGTTATCAGATGACCCCTAAAAGTGCCGTGTTACTGTCAGTATGATAAACTCGGTTATCAATGCGACAACAAAATGTTTTAGAGTTTCGAATATACAAAATCTATACATATAATAAAACTGTAACTGGAAGATTTCTGTACATTTAATATATTTTGAAAATTTTAATTGGGGGATGCTTTACTATCGATACTGAGCCCAAAACAGATTTTTTTTAAATTTTTGTCTGTTTGTTTGTCCTTCTTTCACGTAAAAACTACCGCACAGATTTCTACAAAATTTTATACCGTGGTAGCTTATTACTCGGGTCAACATCAAGGCTACTTTGTATCCCGGAAAATCAAGGAGTTCCCGAGGGACTTAAAACTAAATCCACGCGAACAAAGTCGCGGGCATCAGCTAGTATTAAATAAATAAAAAATTTAATATTAAAAATGTAATCAAATTTTGTAAGCTTTAACTTAAAGTACCTACCTACTTACTTCATGGAGTTAGTATTGTGACTTGTGAGACGATGATAAAATTTGACCACTGAATTTGATTTAAAGTATAAGTATCTTGACCACATGACAATGTACTAAACTAAAAGAATCAACAGAGAATTTGATTTCAACTCCTAAGTACTATTAGCAGATCACTCTCGATCATGTACAACTTCTGCGAGTACGTGCGTTTGAAGCTGGGGCTTGTCAAATTTTAGTGATAAGGTAAATAAGATTTTTATAAATAAACCATGTTCATACATATATCTTCATTTTCAAATTCGAATAATTCTTATGTCGGTTTCAGAACGCAGTGAACGTTGTAGACTAAAATATACCTAACAATAGTTCTACGCATTTGTCCAATGTTTGTTCCAAATAAATTTTTGTTTACTTCCTAATGGTATACCTAACACTTACGAGACGCGAAATTACGACTTGCCCCCAAGATACGCAATTTGATAAAGATTATCAAATCTTTATGTAATCCATGTTTCCCCTTTTATTGATTTATTAACTGACGCGCTCCGATTGTTTTCTTAAAGACTTCCAGTCGTGTAATCGAAAACGGTAATAGGTTTTTTAATTTGGAATATAGCGCAACAACTTTCATTCCAAATAAAACCCGTAGAATACACTATTCCTAGTAAAAGAAATAAAAAAAATCAATGAAAAAGCAAATAGAATTTGCTTTGTTTTACCGTTCAAAATGAAGCACTGTACACTTGCAATATTTCCAGAAGTTAGTTTTGGCAATTTTCTTGCACTGTCACACTTGCAAGCAGTCAATTTCGGCAACTTTCAGCTCTAGTCTGGTCTTCTGCAAGAACTTGAGAAAGCTACTTCCAATGTAAACATTTATATATGTATTTGTGTTAAATTATAGGCATTGAGCATTTTGTAAATTATTGATTTTGAATGTTATTAAATTATACCATAATAATAATGTTAATTTAGTTTAGATTTTTACTGTAACAAATTATTACTGTCTTTTTTAGGTCACATTTATAGAAAGATGGATGTACATTCGTACATAATATTATTATTATGTATTATACCCAAGCGAAAGTTTGTCGGAATGGAATAACAATGCACAGTCTGTAAGGTTGGGTGGGTATTATGCCAAAAGATAATAACCGGTTCGGGGTTATCTATTGTGATGTAAGATGACATCAAACTCTTCATTAAAAATGGATTAGCTAATGTAAATAAACGTTTGAGAGATATGGAAACACCTTTGTCGTCAAATTAGAAACGTAAAGTAACTACAGGCACCTACACGCTTTGCTTTCGAGATTCGTTGCTGGAGAGGAATGTCATAAAATTGTTGGAACATGGTTTAGAAGAATATTTCATATTCTCGAAGATCTCGGCATCAAGCAGCGGCTAAGTGGCTATCAACTTGTTGGATCATGAAGTGTTCCTAGAACTATTGGATAAATGAAAGTCAGCCCCCGATTGTCTAAAAGTTATTCCATTGTTCGTATTCGTATTCGATGACGTTAGCGTCAAAGTAAAATAATCCTTGACTATATTAAATCTGTAATTTGTGACTTTAAATCAATATAGAATTAGAATCACAAATTCTGTAGGTGCAATCGATTTTAATATGGAGCGTTATGGAGCGTATCGTACATACGTAAACGTATAAGAATGCATATATACGAAATTGAGCTCTAATTCCATGCCGTTATAGTTTATTTTACTTTGACGCGAATGTCATCGAATACGATAACGTTCAATGGAATAACTTTAGGGCTATATCTAAGTGTTAATAGCTCAATGGCAAGGCGTGAACTGAAAACCTCACGGTCCACGACACAACACCACACCAGCTTCACGTTTACTTAGATGGGAAAGGCGAATATCGATATAAATATTATAAATTAATATTATATAAAATATTATAAACTATACTACGTCCGTTCAGAGAATGCGTTCCTGACACGTCGCGATTGAACTGACGACGTAACTTTGTAATGGCTTTGCAGTTACGATAAAAATATTATTGCTGGTTGTTTACCGTTTTAACAATTGATGAGCATTAAAACAACATTATTATATCAATAATCAATTAATGTTATAATTTTGTGACAGTTGTCGTGACTAACTGACAGGTGTCAGGAACGCATACTCTGAACGGCCGAACTTTAATAGGTATTATAAATGCGAAAATATGTTTGATTGTTGGTTTGTTCTTCAATCACACTGCAACAGAGCTACAAATCTACGTGATTTTTGCATAGGTATAGTCGAGGACCTGAGAGTGACATAGGCTAAGCATAGGCTACTTTTATCCAGGAAAATTAGAGTATTCCCGCAGGATTTTAAAAACTAAATGAACGCGGATAGTCGCGGGCATCAGCTAGTTCATATTCAGCATGGTTTGCATTCTTTAAAAAAAAGAGGGCACGTGACAGATTGCCAGTGGCTACCCATGGACCAAAGAAAGGCTACCATATACAATACCTATCTTAACTCATATATAGGTACGATGAAGATGACGGATTGTCCAAGAAGCTTCTGTTAACTTGTTAACTTGTTTCAATTGAACCTGGAAGAAAATTACCAACTTTATTTGCAGTTCAAAAACACGCCATTCCATAGATTGCGAAAGTTCGCTGTAGCAGGTCAGAAATTAGGCACTTTTTCCACGTTTTTTAAAATGAGGTAGGAACCTATACAATCAGAAGGGTTATTCTCTATCTCAGAGGCTACGGAAAACGATGAGAAGGTTCTAGAACGTCAAACCCTCATTTCGTAATACAAAATGCGGGCTTGACAGTTTTTAGCGTATTTTGAGAGAATAGCCCTACCGATAACAACCAAGACCAGGCTGCCAAGGTACTGCAATACCTAATATATTAATAAATAAAGTTTAATTAGGTCAGTGTGTCAGTTATAATAATATATTAGTCACCCTCTGTATTGGTACTTGACTATCTATATCTATACTAATATTATAAAGAGGAAAGATTATTTTGTTTGTTTGTTTGTTTGTTTGTACCGAATAGGCTCTGAAACAACTGGACCGATTTTAACCATTTTTTCAACAATAGAAAGCTAAATTATCAGGAAGTAACATAGGCTATAATTTATTTTCAATAAAATTAAAGATCCTAGAAAATTGCAATAATGTAACCCAAAGTAGCAAAATTTTGCCTATAAAATTCACTATTTGGCGTGTGCTGAGAAAACTATTTATGATACATAAAAATTATTTACCACATGATTAAAGTACTCATTATTCTCTACAAATAAGTCCGCAAAGGTATTTAACTAACTATCATACTTAAGTCACAATAGTGGCTTTTGTATTCTAAAAGTTAATTAGATCGCCGTCGGGAAAATCAAATATTTCCCGCGGGATTTTAAAAACTAAATCCATGCGGACGAAGTCGTGGACATCAGCTAGTAGGAAATATACAGTTCAACTCAACATATTATAATGGTTAGTTTGTACATGTGTTTAATGTTTACGTACTCTACTTTTCTGTGTTCAAATTGTGACGCATTTTTCATCGTCGTTCAAAGCGTGGAAAATTATAACTTAAATAACGTAGACTCCGTAGTTTTCAGATGAGATTGTTTAAACTTAAATAAGGTCAATTACGAAACTATTTTATTACTTTTGTTAGTGGCCTTATATAAGTGTAAACAGAAGACGGTATAGGTATTAGGTGTATTTATTAATCTGTACATATAATAAAACAGAAACGAAACCAATTCTGTACATGAAATAGATTCAAAAAAGGGTTTTTGCTTCTAATTGTGTTCAAGATACAGATATCAAAACAGAAGCTAAATTTTTTTTGTCTGTTTGTCTGTTTGTTTGTCCTTCTTTCACGTAAAAACTACCGCACAGATTTCTACAAAATTTTATACCGTGGTAGCTTATTACTCGGGTCAACATCTAGGCTACTTTTTATCCCGGAAAATCAAGGAGTTCCCGAGAGACTTTAAAAACTTAATCCACGCAGACAAAGTCGCGGGCATCAGCTAGTATGAAATATTTTCTGTCCAAGAAAATATAGTTTACTTTAGCAACTTTTATTTTAGGAAAAAGTATGAATACGAACTTTATTTTTAAGTTGTAATGAAAACCTCAGGTTGATTGGCTAAGAACGTTGTAAGTTGATCTGATAATGCTAATAGTTAAGACGCTAAACGGAAAATAAATTGTTTCGAATTTGGAGAGTACTTTATAAAAATAGGCGGGGCCAAAACCCATCCGCGGGGCGCACTCCCTTCACGTACTAAGAGGTCACGTAGATAAAATAGATGGCGCTGGTAAAAATAAATAACTTTCATTTTTATGTTTAATAATATTTGATATAGAAAAGCACTATTTTGTTTAAAAATATTTTTAATACATACCTACAAAATATATAAATATTATAACTATTTAAAAATACTCAATTTTTATCGTATACAGGAGACGGTTTATTAAAGGTAGGTATAATATTATTCTATTAGAAAATTTAAAGGTATCAGCTTAATACACAATCTGGAAGATGAGAAATCCAAAGAATAACATAAGGTCACAAGTAAATTGGTTAACAATTACTATACCTACTTAATAAAATGAAGAGATCCGTAGGAGAACCAAAGTCACAGACATAGCTCAGCGAGTCACGAAACCATGCGAAACTGAAGTGGAAATGGGCAGGGCACATAGTTCGAAGAGCTGTTAGTCGTTGGGGTCCCAAGGTGCTGGAGTGGGGTGGAAACTCAGTGTTGGTCAGCCAACAACAACAAACAACAACCCCACTAGGTGGACCGACGCGTCAAGCGAGTCACAGGGAGCCGCTGGATTCAAGCGGCGCAATACCTAAGACTTATTTGGGTATCATTAAAGCAAGAGGGAATAGGCATCTTCTAGGCAAACGCGTTCCACCTTAGGCCACATCATCACTTTCCATCAGGTGTGATAGTGGTCAAGCGTGTGCCTATAATAATGTATAAAAAAAAAATAAAAAAAAAGCCATACTGAAATTCTTTTTTATTGCATCGATGTAATTCAAAATCGATATTTAGGGTCCCCTAGCGTCAAAAAAGACGAAGTGGTTGCCAAAATTTTAATCGTTCGTTTTTTACGATATCGACGGCAGAAAGCGGAACTGGCGTATCTCAAAAAATCCAGTTTTACACCAGAGCCAAAAAACTATTTGAAAAAATCATAACTCGTAAATTAATAAAGATAGAATGTTTAAATTTGCAAGAAATTTCTATGAATCTAAACGATATTTGATACAGTTATTAGGAATGTCCTAAAGTTACTGCTTCATTGATTTTTTACGAGTTACAGCAGTTGATATTTATATATCGAGCAGCGGAAAAGCTGTAACTGTAAGGTGAAATGTATGACCAATTAAAATAAGTAGATACAAGTTTTCGTGCTACGATCTGCTGTATCTCAAATATTCTGCTATTCGAAACATGGCCATTTTGATGTATGTGATTTTAATTAAATAAGTTTATAAAAATAAAATGTTTGATTTACATTCTGAATTATCTATAAGTACATGATATATTATAATAAAACTGTAACTGATCGTTGTCTGTACAGTGAAGATATATGAGAAAAACTTATTAGGGGCCTTTATCAACAGAATAGAACCCAAAACAATGATTGTTAGAATTTTTGTCTGTATGTCTTTGCGTTAGTGCGCACTAATCTCAGAAATGGCTACGGTGTTGTGGTAAGCTTCACTTCAAACTCAGTGTTTGTTTTACTTCAATATAGTTCATAAATAAAAAAGTTATGTCAATTTAAAGAATCACGTCGAACATTTAACTGTTCAGTTAAAGAATCACGTTGAACATTTGTCATCATTTGTTGAACGTTGACGCTTTTTTGGCTCTTAACATTATTAAAATTAATATCTACGTGTTTCAGTGTTTAAGATAATTCTATCCTTATGGGGGTGAAAAGAGTAATGAAAGTTTGTAAGTGAGTTCGGTAATTTATGGAGTATGATGCGTGAATCTTTATTAACGGGTGTCTATTTGGTAATAATAAAGCACTCATCTATAATAATAAATAAGTAATAATTTTGCTTTTAAGGGGATGAAAAGGGGGATGAAACATTTATGTGAGTTTGGTCATTTTTTAAACGAAATGCATAAACTTAAAAAGCCATCAAGCGATTTCAAATATTCTACCTTTACGGGTGAAAAAGGGGATTAATTTGGTATGTAATGATGATGAAGTTTCGAAGTGAAATGCATGATACTATATTTTTAGGCGTCTTAAGAAAATGATGGAAAAGGGGATGAAAGTTTGCATTGAAATCCATAATTTTTGAAGTGAAAAAATATTTATATAAAACATCACTCACTTTCTTTACTGTGTACCTACCTAATGTTTCTTAACAATCAAGATAGGTACGTAAAATATAAGCAGGTAAGGTTGTAAACTTTACTTGCTTATTAGCATAGCTGGGCACCGTTAATCAAATAGTTAACTTCGTTAATCGTTAATCCGCTACAAAAAAAGTTAGCTTCGTTAAACGTTAAAGCGTTACATTTCAGAAGAATTAACGCAAGTTAACGTTAATCGTTAATCCGTTAATATGTGTAAAATTGCATCTTTATATCGTTGCGTTAGTGAACTTATAAAACCTGGTTTAGGTTCTGAAAGTTAACAGGTTAGGAACAAAACTAAATACTTTTTATATATACAGGGTGTCCCAAAAGGTAACGTAACTGGGAAGTCTGTACTCCAATCTTGAGAATTAGTATAACGGGCAGTAAAATCAAAGGAACAGAATAGACATTTAAAAATGTATTTGCGTACGAATTTGAGACTATTGCTTTATTGATATGTTTTGTTTTGCAGGGGTATTGTTCCCGAAAATAATTTTTAAATGTCCTAGTATGAATTTTTCAAATAAGTGTTATACCATTTTGGAAAGGCAATAAAATTACCTATCTTTTTAAGTTACTCGGCGGAGTTGCATAGTACTTTTTTTTTCAGTACACTTGGAGGAAGTTGAGTGAAATATTAATTACTAAGTCCTTGACTGGACAAGAACTTAATTTTCTTTAAAATCTTTGTTAGATATGTATTGTTTTTTTTATTTCAATTTGATAAAGGGTTATTGACGATTACATAACATCTTTTTTTTTTAAATACAGCAATATTTGTAGGTACAGTTAGCAAAATAGCCCCACAAGGTGGAAATTTTTTAGTTTTTTTTAAAAATGCCCTTTATTTTTTTAAATACCCAGAGGGGACTTTTTTATTATTTTTCTGGTGACCCTTGTGACCACCCCTATCACCCCCCTCCCCAGCTACGTTAACTTTTGGGACACCCTGTATAATTCAAATGTGTAATTTAATTGTCGGGCATAAGGTGCATATTCCCCTTCATTAACATTAACATGTTTTTTTTTTTAGTTTCTGTCTTACTCTCGTTGATCAATATTAATTTTAACTTCCGATCAAGAAATCCAAATACTTTTGCTCTTAGTGTCCACAATCGTCGTCTGAAAGCGAGACTCTCATTCTAAGCACCGGCGCTAGGTAATGAAATGAACAAACGAAACAAATCTCTTCGCAGTTTTCTTTCTCACTCGCACGCGCCGCAAAATATATCTAGTTTTGTTTTTGTTTCACTCGCTGCCACGCGCCGCCCGGCACTTGTCGTTTAATACTTGTCTGAACCTGTTTTGCGCGCCACGCCGCGATGCCGTGCTGTAACTATTAGGCATTGGATTAACGATTAACGGACTTTCTGCATATTAACGGAAGTTAACGTGTCCGCTAACATTTTTAAAAGTTAACTTAAAAGTTAATCCGTTAATCAAAATGTTAACTTCGTTAATTAACGATTAACGGATTAACGAGTTAATGCCCAGCTATGCTTATTAGATATAGTAGGTATGGTAAATATACAGACTTCCAATTAACTAAAAAATAACATTTAACTAAAAATAGGTTAAATTTTAATATTCTTTTACCTACCCGAACTCCTGAAGTATAATAATTAACAAGAAAAGGTTAGAATTATTTTGCTAGACAATGCATCGTTGTAGAGTCAACATCTCCTGAGGATGCTCCGGTGTCGGGGCGAAACGTGCGTCGAAAGTAGTGTAAAAATTATACAGATTTTTTCTGTTGGCGGATTATAGCAAAATAATTCTAACCTTTTCTTGCTAATCATGGACTTCCGCAAAGTAACGCCTGCTTCTATCCAATATAATAATTAATTTTAAACACGTAAATAAAACGTAAACGATAAGTTAACAATCTTTTAAAATAATATTTTTGTTAACAACAAATACGCTTTCTCACTATTGGCGCTTACGCATCAGATGCCGCGCGATCAGAATGGCGTATATAGCAAACACCTCGGGATTGGAGGGGTGCGGGTCTATCTAGAGTGGCGTATTGATTACTCATCACAAAACAATACTCTAATATTATGGTGTAAGTAAGATATTTGCTCTTAAATTAAATGTTTGAAATGTAGTAACTGTTTGATAAACACTCACCACTTCAAAGCATATTGCTGTATCCTTGTCAACGTAAAATTTTGGGGCGGCTGAAATGCTGTATCTCTTTTGAAATCAATGTCCGTCAGGGTAAAATAATGGTGTAACTGTTATTTATGTTGGACGTGTTGTCGTATCTATTTTATTTTCAAAAATAGCGATTTTTCCTCTATTTACAGCAATTTGTCATGTAAGCAGTACCAAAACTAGAAAAAATTCAATGGCGTATCATTAAATTTTTTCATCGTAGAAAGACGAGACATATACCATTCGACGCGGCTTTTTTGCTTATCAACAATATAGTAAAAAAAGTCATTTAGCCCAAATTTTGAGATACGACATTTCCGCTTTCTGCCGTCGATATATAAAAGAAAGTGGTGTTAGTTACACTATTTATAACTCAAGAACGGATGAACCGATTTGGCTGAAAATTGGTGGAGACGTAGCTTAGAACCAGGAGACGGACATAGGATACTTTTTATCCCGTTCGACCGCGTTTCCGTCATGTCACTATAAAACGTGGTATAACAAAAACGCATCTGACAAAACGCAAATGACAGTGGAATAACAAAACGTAAATTGCAGCTAAACGTAATTTTGTCTTTGGTTAGGTATGGTAAAAATGACAATTATAAAAATGATAGCTAAACGTAATTGATCATCAGTAATATGTTTTCTCTTTTAATCATCATTAACAATGCTGCGAGTGATATTATAAATGCGAAAGTGTGTTTGTTTGTTTGTTTGTCCGTCAATCACGCTGCAACGCTTTGTTGCATTACGGATTGATGTGATTTTTTGGATAGGTATAGTTGAGAATGGAGGGTGACAGGCATCCCGGAAAATCAAAGAGTTCCTGCCTGATTTTAAAAACTAAATCCACGCGAACGAAGTCGCGGGCATCAGCTACTAGCTGATGCCCGCGACTTAATAAATTCAATATGGTGCTGATTTTTTAAAATTTTGGAAACCTAATACAAAACCCTAATTACCTTATACAAAATATTATATACTATGAGTCATTAGAGTTAATATTATTAATAAAATTATTGTTTTATGATAATAAATCATCATCATCATCATTATCAACCTTTAAATGTCCACTGCTGGACATAGGTCTCCTGCATGGACCTCCACAGGCCTCGGTCTTGCGCCGCCTGAATCCAGCGGCTCCCTGCGACTCGTTTGATGTCGTCGGTCCACCTAGTGGGGGGTCTGCCAACACTGCGTTTACCGGTGCGGGGTCGCCACTCCAACACCTTGGGACCCCAACGACCATCAGCTCTTCGAACTATGTGCCCCGCCCATTTCCACTTCAGTTTCGCGACTCGCTGAGCTATGTCGGTGACTTTAGTTCTCCTGCGGATCTCTTCATTTCTGATTTGATCTCGCAGGGATACCCCAAGCATAGCTCTCTCCATCGCTCGCTGAGTGACTCTGAGCCTTCTTATGAGGCCCACAGTTAGCGACCATGTCTCGGATCCATAAGTCATCACTGGCAACACGCACTGTTCGAAGACTTTAGTCTTCAGGCACTGAGGTATTTTGGACGAGAAGACATCTCGGAGCTTCCCGAACGCTGCCCAGCCGAGTTGGATTCGGCGGTTGATCTCTTTCTCGAAATTGGACCTACCTAGCTGGACTGTGTGTCCCAGGTATATATACTCGTCCACAATTTCGAGCGCAGAGTTCTCAACGATTACTGGGTGGAGCGGAGCATGAGCATTGGACATGATTTTCGTCTTGCTCATGTTCATTTTCAGGCCCACCTGTTGAGAAACCCTGCTGAGATCATTGAGCATTGTATTGAGGTCTCTCAGAGTCTCTGCCATGACTACTATGTCATCGGCAAACCGCAGGTGAGTGATGTACTCGCCGTTTATGTTGATGCCAAGTCCGTTCCAATCCAGAAGCTTAAAGACGTCCTCCAACGCAGCGGTAAATAGCTTCGGGGAGATTACATCTCCCTGTCGCACTCCACGCTGCAAGTGGATTGGTCTCGTAGTCTGGTCCTGTATACGTACTGACATAGTGGCGTTTTCGTACAAGCACTTCAACACTTGGATATACCGGTAGTCAATCCGGCATCTCTGCAGCGACCTCAATACAGCCCAAGTTTCCACTGAATCAAAGGCTTTCTCATAGTCCACAAACGCTAAGCAAATAATAAATAAAAAAGTATTAATTTTATTTTTATATAACATTTAAAAAAAAATTAATGACATAATTGTCCCCATTTTATTGGAACTACTTGTACCTGGTATTATTACGCCCGCTCAGTAATCCACGCCGCGCATGCGCGGCACTCATGTCAAGCACACTGGCATATTTTCATTGGCCTGTTTTTAGGGTTCCGTACCCAAAGGGTGCCAACGGGACCCTATTACTAAGCCTCTGCTGTCCCTCCGTCTCACAGTGGGTCGAAACGGCTATATGAGGGACATAGGATTTTTCGTTACAAATTCCATTAAAAAAATATCTATCGAAAGATCTTGTCATTTTGATGAATAATTGTTATTAAACGTTTTTCTCTAAAACTGATAGTTTGCCCGGAAAAAAATATTTTCAGTTTTTGTTGTATGGAATGAAACAGAAACTGCTAAAATTTGGCCAAGTCTTGAGAGGTCTTGCTTTAAAACTACTTTATTCTTATTCTTTAGCTTGTTGGCTATAACTCTATGCTATCAGCTCGCACCCAAACTTGCCCGTTCAAGAGTTATAAGAATCCGAAATTTTTAAAAAAATATGATTTTTATTGATTTTATAATGTCGTGGATTATCAAATATTTGAACAAAATAATGTGCTACATGAAAATTCTATGAATAAATATTGAAATTAACTTTAAAGCACTAGTTCACCAAAGAGAAACTTATAAGTTAAGCACTTAAAAAAGGATATTTCATAGATTAAAACTGTAAATTTTATTAAAATAACGTAAATTCAAACAAAGGATCTACAAAAATAAAACTTTCATAATATAGCTTTCTTTATTTCTTTTTAACAATTCATTTTATTACGTATTTGATGTATATCCTTAGCTAAACTGTCTTTGTTGCTGGAAACTAATTACAAACAGCGAAAAATTAGCTACTCATCAGATAATTATAATATTTCATTCGCTGTTCTATTCATTACGAATTATCTCCTCTGCAAATTATCTTTTCAATTTGCTAATTACTATATTAGTAATGTAATTACATTGAATGACTCCACTTCCCTAATAATATACCTTAATGATAGGGATAGGAAGGAGTAATTCCGACCTACCTATATAAATAGGGGTTTCATTTAAATAAAATCATTCAGAGATACGCATTTTGACTACCAAGACAACTTGCAGTGTACCTACATATTTTTGTGACAAATATGGAAGTTCTAGTGAATAATTTGGATTTGTTCATAGTGTTACGAGAACAGGTTGGATCTTTGGCGGATAGTAAAATTCTTTTTTTTTAATGGAATATTTGCTAAACCATCCTGAAGATACTGATAAGATGAAAACTTGCATAAGTCAGAAAAAAAGAAAAGTTTATATATATATATATATATATATATATATATATATATATATATATATATATATATATATATATATATATACACCTGAAAAAGCGCTAGGCTCTCTCGATATCGCTTAACTAATCAAAATTAATTAATTAATTAATCTATGGGATTCTGCAATTGAACAAGGTGCAGCATCTATGTATCACACCTACTACAAAATATAGCAAGCATAAAGCAAAAGAAATTGAATTGTTGCCCTGTAAACCAGGACATCACCATAACCGAAGTTTTCTCGGCGTATATTGTGACGATGACATTGAAGCTTTTGGTGCAGATGGTGCCAAAGTTTCTGCATCTTTACTGACATCGTCGGGTTGGAGATTTTCTGTTTGGGAGATAAGGTCTTTAGGCCATATTATGGCAGATTCTAGCCAATCTCCATTTCTCTTCAAAAAATACTAAGAGTTCTATTTGATCTTTCCCATTTACCACAAACATTTGAACAAAACTTCTGACAAAACTTCAGGAGATTTTTACTTGTTTCTTAAGTCCAGTTTACAGCAAATAGAAAAGATAATTTGCAGAGGAGATAATTCGTAATGAATAGAACAGCAAATGAAATATTATAAGTATCTGATGACTAGCTGATGCCCGCGACTTCGTCCGTGTGGGTTTAGTTTTTAAAGTATCTCGGGAACTCTTTGATTTTCCAGGATAAAAAGTCACTCTCAGGTCCTCAACTATACCCATGCAAAAAATCACGTCGATCCGTAGCTCTGTTGCGGCGTGATTGAAGGACAACAACCCAACAAACACACTTTCGCATTTATAATATTAAGTATGATTAGCTAATATTCCACTGTAATTAGTTTCCAACAACAAAGACAGTTTAGTTAAGGAGATACATTAAATACATAGTAAAATGAATTGTTAAAAAGAAATAAAGAAAGCTATATTATGAAAGTTTTATTTTTGAGATCCTTTGTTTGAATTTACGTTATTTTAATAAAATTTACAGTTTTAATTTATGAAATATCCTTTTTTAAGTGCTTAACTTATAAGTTTCTCTTTGGTGAACTAGTGCTTTAAAGTTAATTTCAATATTTATTCATAGAATTTTCATGTAGCACATTATTTTGGTCAAATATTGATAATCCACGACATTATAAAATCAATAAAAATCATATTTTTTTAAAAATTTCGGATTTTTATAACTCTTGAACAGGCAAGTTTGGGTGCGAGCTGATAGCATAGAGTTATAGCCAACAAGCTAAAGAATAAGAATAAAGTAGTTTTAAAGCAAGACCTCTCAAGACTTGGCCAAATTTTAGCAGTTTCTGTTTCATTCCATACAACAAAAACTGAAAATATTTTTTTCCGGGCAAACTATCAGTTTTAGAGATAAACGTTTAATAACAATTATATTTCTTTGCTTCATCCTCAATATAATTAATTACAAAGGTAGTCACGTTATTCACTCGAGATAACTCCGCGAATTTCACAGATATATACCCTATTTTAAAAATAAATCACCTTGGCAGCACCGTCTTAAGTTTGCTCATTACTTTTTCGCGCGATATAACGACCGCACCGCACTTAATAGTTTAACCAGAAGTGCAGAAGATCGAGTGTTATTGTAGGATAGTGTGATTGCAGTATTGTTCATCGGCTGAAATCATCGTCATCATCATCGAAGGAAAAAGGTACGAGTTCTTTTCTGTTTTCAAACGATCTCTTGTTTGCGCTTACGCACCGCTACATAGCCTACTATATTATTGTTTAGGCATGTACATAAAAACGGTACACTTTTCGTATCGAGGTTTACTGCGAGTCTTCATCGATTACGAGGTATCAGAGAAAACGTAAATATTCTGAATTAAATATTACGTTAATTGTTTTTATTATGAAAATTAATAAAAATTAAAACACAACTATAACGATTATTATGGTAACACTATTGTTACAACTTGTCATCAATCACGATTAAATTAAATTAGTACCTACCCCCCAAGTGTCTCGGATTTATCTAGGTTAGGAGACATTTATCATTATTATTTCTACATATCATATTATACATTCGAAAAATGTAATAAAATTCACGAATTCACTCAACTATGCTCGTAAAATTCGCTCAACGGGGCTTTAGTAGCTTGCCCAGCCGTTAACTATATTAGAGTACCTACTTGTAAACAAAAATATAATATTATTTATCTGGAGTGACGGTAGTGTCCCTGCCACGACGAGCCAAGCGAAGCGTAAGGGAACTAACTACCCACCTTCGATTTGTCTGAAAACACTAATTGTTACGAAACACTTAAAATTAAAAGCAATGGTAGATGAACAAGCAGAGCAAGTAGCATATTATTAGATATTATAGAAGATATTAAATATTTGGAAGAAATAATGGCCATTTTCCTCGGTTTTAAAGTCTTGCTCGTAATTTAAACAACTGTGCAATGTTCATGTCGACACTACGACGGTAAGAAGTTATATTAATTGAAAGAGAGGCATTCAATACCCTCACTTAAATAAGTTAACTAGAACCAGTTGACATTGGTGAGAACAATGTGAGCTTTGTTTTTTTATGCGTCATACGTAAACACCAAAGAAAATCAAGCCGACGCCGAGTCTAGTACAGTTAATCCAGATACTGAATGGTCATTTCCTGACAAAGGGTTCAAAATTACTTTATTAAAGGTCGGTCAACTCGAAATCGACTCAGAATTACACTCGGCGCTTGGGAAATCGACGCATGATTCCCCGAAGTATGGGGAAAATATTCATGCCAACCATATGGCTCTTTATATTAAAAAAGGGGATGCGACAAAGACTACTGGTCCTGCGTATCACGGCCGTTAGTAACGGGATGGGCCTACTATTAAAAGAGAGTGAAAACAGGGTGCAGGCCATGAAACACCTAAGCAATGGCTGCAGGATCCTATGTGATTCAAACTTCGTAATCACTCAAAGCAGCATTAAACTCTTAATGCCTCAACTCAACAAGAAGTGCTATAAGATTCGGAAAGAGACAAAACTTTATTTGGATCGGCTTTATCCGAGAAACTAAAAAACAACAAACAGGGATTGACTGCGAACCAATTGCAATAACATGATTAACTGCGAGCTAATCATGAGTCATATACTAAAGCTGTGACTCCACAAACAAATCGGGATTGACTGCGAGTCAATTGCGATAACATAACTAGCTGCGACCTACTTATGGTTCATATCCTAAAGATGTGACTTCCTAGCTGCGAGCTACTCATGAGTCAAATCCTACAGCTGTGACTCCACAAACAAATCGGGATTGACTGCGAGTCAATTGCGATAACATAACTAGCTGCGAGCTACTGATGGTTCATATCCTAAAGATGTGACTTCCTAGCTGCGAGCTACTCATGAGTCAAATCCTACAGCTGTGACTCCACAAACAAATCGGGATTGACTGCGAGTCAATTGCGATAACATAACTAGCTGCGAGCTACTTATGGTTCATACCCTAAAGATGTGACTTCTTAGCTGCGAGCTACTCACGAGTCAAATCCTAAAGCTGTAACTCCACAATAGAAAGGGATTAACTGCGAATCAATTGCGATAACATAACTTGCTGCGAGCTACTCATAAATCACATACTAAAGCTGTGATTCCTTAAACATATCGGTATTGACTGCGAGTCGATTGCGATTACATAACTAGCTGCGAGCTACTCATGAGCTTTATCCTAAAGCTGCTAAAGCTGTCACTCCACAAAAGGAAATTAGTACTAGTAGTATTGTGATAACCTAACTAGCTGCGAGCTAGTTATGAGCCATATCCTTATGACAATTGTGTAGAAAATGTGTAATCGTGAATATATATGTACATTAACTACAAATTATTGTCTGCGAGACAATATACGTTATGTTCTTACCTAACTATATACGGGTACTCGACCAGCCGGCAACCAGGAAAACTGGCGAGCGCCTCTTCGGTACTCGTCATGAACTGGAGGGGGGGGGGGGCGTAACACTGCGGCGCAGGATAACAGCTTACCAACTTAATATGTGCGTTGCTATTAAAAAGAATTTATTACAAAATATAGGAGCTATTAGTTCCGAGTTCAATTTTCTTGATGCCTAAACCTAATGTTAGGCTGTTCGGCTTATCAGTGACTCCAGGTGTTTTAATCAAGGTCATAAAAGAAGTTATAACCTATTTGAGATACCTAGGCTTTAAGTCCGTTTTGCTTGAATAACAATACTAAATTTAAAAAATCCGTGCCTTGACAACAAGATCCGGACGCCTTAGCCGTCGATGCATTTACGCTTTGTGGGGCTTTTATGTTTTTCTATGATTTTTGTTTCCTCCTTTTTCTTTAATTTTAAAGTGTCTGAGGAAAATCATTGATAACGAGGCAAACGGAATCCTAGTTTTTTCAAATTGGTTATCACAAGCGTGGTAATCTCTCCTACAAAGCTTGGTAGTTTCGGATATTACTTAATGTTAATCCTCATTAATACTTATTGCAATCTCATTTCACCATTCCTTGCACAAGAAACTTACCCTGGGTGTCGCGAGACTCTCCGGACTCTCTCTCTCTCTCCCTTAAAACCAGGCGCCGACCCAGACTCAGCGTCACTAATGTTAACATTATTCTCTGACAGTATTTTAAAACAATATAATACCACACTCAAGCTTCGGTGGCAGTTTTGTAAATTAAATAATAAAAATGTATTTAAACCGTCAAATACCAGTATTAGGTATCTTCTCTTACAGCGTTTGTTACGGAGTTTGAACCCTTATCGAATTGCAATATTATTTATGCTAAGAAACAGCATTGTTTCTGGAGCGAGCGTAAAACGTCTCCTCAAAGGTGTCTATAAGTTAAGATCAACCAAACCCTATTACTCCCGTACTTGGGTCCCTCAACTTTTTTTAAACTATATTAAAAATTGGTTCCCTTATAGTCACTCATCTTTAGAAAAAATCACTAAGAAACTTTTCATTATACTAGCAATTTGCACTGCTCATAAACTACAAACTCTTCCGTCAATTAAATTGGAAAGCAATATTACTTTTGAAATCGGGGTTTAAATTAGAATAACGGTAGGTAAATTATTAAAAAAAAAAAAAAAAAAAAACATGCTGCGGGCAGATACCACGCCTATTCTCTTTCTCTCTTCCTACCTTACTTTCAAGAAAATCTGAGCATCTGCCCTGCTACACCCCTCCACACACTATATTTCCAGAACTAAAAATATAAGATCTGAGGGGACAAATAACCTGCTATTTACGTACAAGAAGCCTTACAAAAAGGCCGCACCTCAATCGATCAGCAGGTGGATCAAGTTAACGCTATCAGGGAGCAGCGTTGACACAAGCACACAGCACCTCACGCTCAGGCGAGCTTTGAGACAATTAGAAAAACGGCAGGCTCGACTAACACATCGAACTCATTCTTTCGCTGCTTAAATGTTAGATCCATGGCGGATGAGGGAGATTATGCCAGACCCTGCCAAGACAGGTCTTAATAATAATTGCGTTAACACATCTAATAGTGAATCAATTTATGAATTATACCTAATCATAAAAATAAATATATTCTAATTTATAGTATTAAATAATATTATAATAATAATATCATAAATAAATATTAATATTGTTAAAGTGTACGCAAGCAAGAGAGTGATTAAAAATACACCATTTACAAAATCTGTATTGCGTACATGTTTATCAAAACTTTTTACTCTAAACAACTACCTTTGTAATTAATTATATTGAGGATGAAGCAAAGAAATATAATAAGTGATCAAACGAACTTACCTGAAGTGAAGTTCGATCATTATTATATGAGTTGCTTCATCCGAAGATATAATTACCCACCCTCCCTGACTGCCCAAATAAAAAAGTTTTGAACCGTATACATCTCTAAAAAGAATGAGCAAACTTAAGACGGTGCTGCGAAGGTGATTTATTTTTAAAATAGGGTATATATCTGTGAAATTCGCGGAGTTATCTCGAGTGAATAACGTGACTACCTTTGTAATTAATTATATCTTCGGATGAAGCAACTCATATAATAATGATCGAACTTCACTTCAGGTAAGTTCGTTTGATCACTTATTATTCATCAGAATGACAAGGTCTTTCGATAGGTATTTTTTTAAATGGAATTTGTAACAAAAAATCCTATGTCCCTCATATAGCCGTTTCGACCCACTGTGCGCGTCTGTCAGCGGAATGTATTTCGTAAACCGTAATAGATAGACAGTTGAAATTTTCACATATTTTGTATTTCTATTGCCGCTATAACAACAAATAATAAAAATTAAATTAAATTAAAAAAAATAAATTAAAATATTTCCATCATGGAAATATTTTAATTTATTTTTTTTAACGGAACCCTAAAAGAGCGAGGCCCGACTCGCACTTGGCCGATTCTTTTCGTTCTTTAGTAGCGCGACACACCTTCTAGACTAAGTATTCACATAGAGTACCATATTTACTTTCATAATATGCATTTAGTTATATAAACCTGTTATCTTGACATCACAAGCAGAAACTTCAATTTTATTTTATTATGGTAAATAAAAAAAAACAAACAAAGACATAATCTGAAGTCAGAATTCGAGCCCTGAACAATTGGATTCACTCCGTCACCCTCGCCACCACACTAGACACTCTACGGAGAAGTCTGTGAAATAATCGAAGGCATCACGCAAATCATATTTCCGTCGAACTTTTTAACAAACCAATTTTATATCATGTTGCTTAGTCGTTTAGTCAATGACCAATAGATGGCGTTGCTCTTCAACGTAAAGTTTTACGATAAAAGCTTCGTATTTTATTTTTTGGTCGCCGAGTAGTTACAACCTGCTATTTTCAAGCGCCATCAAGGCATTTTTAATTTTTTCCTAACCGAAAAAAAATACATATTATCCTGGCGGATCCGGACACACGTCCAACGCTGGCAATAGCCATCAGTTAACTGGTTAAAAATGGGCGGGTTGTACGATAGTGATGGGACTATATACTTTGCAGTGCTAGGAAAGAGATGGAAGTTATAGATTCAGGGGGCGGGAATTGAAAAAATCTTTAATAAGTGTTAAATTGATTAAAAAAAATTATGAATGCTAATTATCAAAGAATAGTTCAAACCGCTTTTAGTAAATATTTATATCAACACAAATAAAAAAAATAGCAGGAAAAAAACCTACCGTTTCCGATTAAAACGAAAAAAAAGGAGATTATTGGAGCAAAGTTTGGGAAAACTTTCTATCGAGAATTTTTTTTCCAATCGTGTTTCTACCTCAAAGTAAATTTAGATAAGAGACCCAGATTACATATTACTTTGAAATTATTCAAATTGAACTTATAGTTTTCCTCACAAAGCTCACCAAAAATCGCCTGTCGCATGCTTTTACCACCTTAACAATGAATACCGAAATATGTCATAAAACTGTGTCAAGGTTTTGGTTTCGAAAATTAATTAAATGTTATTATCAATCAATCCCAAATCCCAATACTATTAAACTACTACTGCTTTCTGTTTGCATATATGTTCACTTTAGAGCTCTGGGATCCAGAAACAACATCGAATTACCTATCTCCATTATCATAAAATTTTAATTGTTACATATAATTTTATGGTTTTTTTACCGCATCACGAAAATACCATTTTACCGTGACATGTCATTTTACCAAAATTGTCGTAGGAAGAGCATGGGATTAAATCTTACACTATATTCTTATATGCATCAGCCTTAGTAAGGCAAAAACTAAAAATCGGCCAAGTGCGAGTCGGGCCTCGCTCTTTTAGGGTTCCGTTAAAAAAAATATTTCCATGTACCCTTGGAAAATTTTTATTTAATTTTTTTAATTTAATTTAATTTTTATTATTTGTTGTTATAGCGGCAATAGAAATACATAATATGTGAAAATTTCATCTCTCTATCTATTACGGTTTACGAGATACAGCCCACTGACAGACGGACGGACGGACGGACGGACGGACGGACAGCGTAGGCTTAGTAATAGGGTCCCGTTGGTACCCTTTGGGTACGGAACCCTAAAAAGTAAAAATAGCTTGACTCAGTGAGGCGTGACGGTTCAAATCACTGAACAGGAGTTCGCCGAGTCACTGCATCCCTCCGAACCCATCTCAGATCAATCGAGATGTGATGTCACGCAGAAGGCGATACTTGGGATCGTATTAAACCCAAAGGGAAAACTAAGAGCCAAGTAACAACCAAAAGATCCATAAAGAGCTTTTTTAATAACGCTATATCAGTTTTACTTTAAACTTAAATTAAAATTTTTTTATCACCGCTGACAGACTAAATTCGAGATTTTACTGTACAATTTAAAGTGGATTGGCGTTTTAAATAATGTACTTTTTTAAGAACAACTCAAGCACATAATATACGTTTCGTAGTCATACCGTATGTCTTCATACAAAAAATATGTTAAATATTGAGTAAATACGGCAAATAAAGACGAACTTATACATATTTAAATGTCAACTCATTGAAAGCATAAATAAGTAAGATCAGGCTTATTTTGACAACATAATCTAAATTCCTTTCACGATATGATTGCACAAAATGTACTTGAGTATATTTTGTTTAAATTGCCAACAATTACTCTCGGTAATTACACCGGTAAAATATATTAATGTAAACTGGAGCGATTACAGCGGCGTTCGTTAGCGCCAACTTCTTACGAAACGAGAAGTAGAGGAATTATTCAATATTCTGATTATTATTCTTGTTAATACAATTTATAGATTCTGCAATTTTATTGATTGCATTGTACCTACTTGACTTTTATTACCTTATACGGAACAGGAAATGATATTATGGTACTCCTACAAAGAAGGGACAAAGAACTTGAATGATAAAACGTGTTTATTTATTTAGATAGTAGACACGTATAGAAGTGTCTTTCATTTCAATAGCAGATAGTTTTCGGTCACTTTAATCAAAAGCTCTATCAATGAATTATGGTCGCTTAAATCACAATAGTTAGTAGTAGTTACCCTTTAAATATCATCAACATCAATAAATTTGATCGCTGCTTCGCGACGTTATTCTAAGGATCACTGTATTTCTGATTTAATCCCGCAGAAATACCTAGCAAGTAATACTGTAATCTAATCTTGTGTGAATTGATCACAACAAGCACAAATTATCAGTGAAAATGTAATTGACTCAAGTAGATCATGTCTATAGAAGGCTTTAACTATGGAAAAAACAGAAATCAGACCAAAGAGTTCAACGCGCTCAAGGTAAGCATAAAAAAGTGGCAAACGGAAAATAACCTAAACTCGTATTGTTGTATTTTATATCGGCTCTTTAGCTCTACTACGGAGTACAGATTAATTTTTAAATTGCAACTCTTAAGAGAAGAGCCCTATACAAAACGAAGTAACTAGGCACAGAATATATAATAGTACTGACCTAGGTACCTATGCTTTTGGATGCATCTTCGTTAGGGTACATATAGGTTTTTAAAATCCTGCGGGTGGACTTTGTTTACCCGGGAAAAAAATATCTTATGTCACTCTCTAGGTCTTTAACTACATATATTCTTGAAAAAAAAAAAACTTTAAAACTACCTACGAATTTTTACGGAATTCTGATAAACCATAGATAGGCATTTAGATATTCTAAAGTATGTCTACTGTTGAGGTTGTTGAAAATCAAACTGGTTTTGTATGAGGTGCGCTCGAGATAAGCCCCTCATAAATACAAAAACGTCACGTCCTTTGTCAGTTTTAACGGTATACTAATGTAAACTAATATACTAATATAAAATAAGCTAAATGCAACTTTTTCACTAAGAAGTAAAATTAAACAAGGCAAAACAAACTCAATAATTACAATATCTAGTTTGCCTGGAACTTCCTAGTTCGCTCGAGAATCAGCATCAGTGAGAGTGGTAAGCGCTCGCGCAGGCCCGCCATTACATCACCCGCACACACACACATACACTTTCACTGTTAGATAATGGCACTAGACACTCATACCAAGCCATTGCCATACTTGCACAGTGCACACACAATAGGAAATCGTAATGATCTATTTTGAACACTCTTTTAAGCCTCTTATATACGACTCAAATCATTTACATTTTATGAATTTTTGTTGTACAATACCTATATGAGAACATAATCTATGCGTAGTTATTTTAATTTGTGGGAATTTTCATACTTAAAAATTCAGCAAACACATTTTTATAGTTTCATTAATATAGATACACCAGCAACACGATTTGTTTTACATAATGGAAGTATGTAATCACTTATAATATAAAATAAAAGTAGACATTTATAAGATATAGTAGACATAATATGTAATTATAAAGTAGTCATAAATTCCTTAAAATATAAATAAAAATAATGTTTGAGTTTATAACTGATTAGCTACTACTAGGTGCCTTTAAATGAAGTAGGTACCTAAGTATATTATGTAATGTTGAAATGTGATGAGAACTAAATAATTAAGAAATAAGTCATTCTAAATGATGATGACAGTTCAAAGTTTCCAACAAAGCACTTTTGTGTTGTAGAAATGGTATTAAATTACAATTTTTATCAAAAGTTTTTGTATAGACGTGCTTACATTTGAGTGACCACGGAATAGATAGTCATCTTGCTGTCGGATTGATTTAAGACGAAGAAATATTTTAAAAAACGCTACCATAACTGAGCCCGGCGATGCGTTACGAAAATGTAGAATTAGCTAGTTAGATACTCACTTAAAAGTTTTCGAATTATAAATAACCCAACCAACTTACAAAAATCACTCTCAAAGGGAATCTTAATAGTTACTATTTATTAGGTAAAGTTTATAATAAAAGGTTACATACTTACATCGTTCACGTAAACGTGGGTATGTTATATGCAACTGGATCGAAATATCGACTTTTATCCAACCAAAACATATTGTTATATTTTACGGTTAGTACGTATTTTACAATTTCGTCGATTATAACCACGAAATAAGTCTAAAATGTTTAATAGCTCTAAACCTAAGTCATAATCCAAGTGGATTATTTATATTTAGGTTAGACTTCTTTTTATTATTCCGTGTATTCTTAGAATTATTCCGTGTCTTTGAGTATTAAACAAAACTCAAAGTTCTGTGTATCAGTAGGTATACAGGAAGATAGATATACGTAAACATACAAAATTTACAAAATTACTACCTAATTGACTCTTTTGTAAATGAACTGAACTGACATACCTACCCGCATCATCATTGCAATAGTTATTTATTACTCCAGTGGCAACATAACTGCATTATTCAATAGGATGCAAACGTTTGATGTACCTACGCTTTTTAATTACTTAACGGTTGGTTAAATATAATAAGGCAAGCCAAGCCCGGCACTTACATAGTGAGGCTCAGTTAAAAAAATACTTTTGTTAAGAATCTGCTAAATTTATATGCGCAATGTTGCATCAACTCTTTGGAACCCTTAACTTAATGTTAAATAGGTCCAGTATAGCGAATTCGTTAATCAAATATTAATCATCATCATCATTAGCAACCCATCAACGGCTCACTACTGAGCACAGGTCTCCTCTTAGAGAAGGGTTATAGGCCATAGACCACCACGCTGGCCCAGTGCGAATTGGCGGACTTCACACACCTTCGAGAACATTATGAAGAGAAGAGCTCTCAGATGTGCAGGTTTCCTTACGATTTTTTCCTTCACCGTTGAAGCAAGTGATATTTAATTGCTTAAATGCACTTGACTCCGAAAAGTTAGGAGTGCGTACCCGGGATCGAACTGCGACCCCCCGAATAGGATACCACAGGCCTAACCACTAGGCTATCACTGCTCCTAAATTAATTATTACAGTACATATTATTATCTTGTAAATCTTGTAAATTCTTCCCTAATCATAAAAGCTTTATTTTATTTTTCGAAATAATTAAACATCTCTATCTGCCTCTACTCCAATTTATTACCTTTAAAAATCTAAACAACCTATAAAGTACATAATATCAGAGAACGTTCGTCGCATGTTCTCCGCAAAGGCAGACCTGGGTCTGACCCGTTTGTTAACATAATTATTATTAAGTTTTACATAAGCTCGCTCTCAAGTTTTTACACGATGAGCAATAAGTCGTTACTACACTGCGATAGATTATAGACGTAACACTAACATACGATGTTAGCTTTTATTCGTGCGCTGGCAACAAATGAATATTAACTCCGGTGTATCCGCCTGTAGCGACCTTGGCTTGGTACGTTCAGTAAGTTAATTCTTTCCGTCTTTTGAGCATCGGAGCTCAAATAATAATTTATGCTACAGTAAAATGTTTATAAAGGGACTATGAGAGGGGAGTAAAGCTAGATCAAAAAAAAAAAACTAAAACACGTCATGGCAAACTAAGATCATCATCTTGCCGGCTCACTTCTGGACAGGTCTCCTGTCGAATAAGAAAATTTTACGCTACGTCCACCATGCTGGCCACCCGCGCATTACACGCGCACACCCACAAACTTAGAATAATAGAACACAAATATGAAAAATAAATAGTTCAACGTGGTAAAATAATTTGAAGATGATTATATACCTACTCAAATCTTTTGTTTACGCAAAAAATCATTAGGTATTTAGTTACAAATAAGTTTAGCCAACGGCAAAGCTAAAATCGTATTTTGTTCCGCTTTCCGAGCCAGTGGTAGAGTCATGACGTGTCATAAGAGGCTCAGGTTGGCCTACGTGAAATAAATAATTTTGAATTTTTGAATTTTGTAGAGATAGTACCTAAAGGTACATTATACCTACCTAATCTGGACAAAATATTTATTCAAACAGGTTCTTCGTTGTGTGATTTTATTGGCCGATTTTAGTCTGAGAATCTTAATTAATATTACTGCATTTGAGACATTAAAAATTATTTCCGGCGGTCGATACCGATATTGGCTATTCTGTAGCGATATCATTTTTGGTGCCCATTTAAAATTTAGCACGCACTTTTTTTTTGTGATCCCAAAGACTGGTCACGAACGGCGGCAAAAAGTTTTATCTGCAACCTTGATCTTTGCTGGCGAAAAAATTGCGTCTGCATTGTGAACAATTCGTAACATTACTAACTTATTCGTAACTATTGCTATGGAAAAATATGTAGGGATAATAATAGGTGCGGATAATTATAATCTACAATTAAGTAGTTAGTTTTTGTTTCTAAACAATAAATCATGCCGGTGACTGTGCTCATTAACTGAGATTCTTGTCTAATCAATATTGATAGATAATAATTTCATACTAATATGTTACGTAGATATTATTCTGATAGAATAGTATGTCTGTTTATATGTGGTCTGTTTTCACAACGCAACCGCTGAAGTCTGAACTGATCTTGATTTTAAATGCGCACGAAAATAGCTTTGGAAGTAAGTGGATGGAGGTGGACATGAGTTACTTTTAAAATATTAAAAATTCTGGTAGCATTTAGAAAACCTAAATAAGCATGGATGATGTCGTGGATGATGGCAAAGCTATACGCAATAAACGTACCTACAAGGTATCATTTTCAGTTCCAGTTAAGTTACTAGTGGTTCGCCCCGAACTGAGACCTCGCGGTCGACCAAACCTGACATTATTATTATGCTCGTTTACACACCTAAACATACCTAAATCATCCCCTAAGTAGGAGTCTCTTTACTTACGTAGCTCCTAAATACAATCCTAAGTCCTAACATCCGTCCCAATGTCCTTTTAGGTGTCCCGTACAGGATCGTGATAAAGAAGTTGACAGAAATCATCACCTAACTTATCATAGGTAGCCCGTAGAGGTTAGGCAACCTTAGTGAAAACATCGAATTAATAAGTACTATAATACGGCCGTTCAGAGAATGCGTTCCTGACACGTCGCGATTGAACTGACGACGTAACTTTGTAATGGCGTTGCAGCTACGATAAAAATATTATTGCTGGTTGTTTACCGTTTTAACAATTGATGAGCATTAAAACAACATTGTTATATCAATAATCAATTAATGTTATAATTTTGTGCCAAACTGAGTGTCAAATAACTTGGTAAACAATATTTTTCTAAATCTAACTGATAGGTGTCAGGAACGCATTCTCTGAACGGCCGAACTTTAACGAGTGAAACTGTACCGAGTACTGTACAAATCGTCATCTATCGACGCGAATAGAAAATATACAAAATGCAGTAATTAAAAGTTTATTGAAGTTTGATATTTATCTAAACAATAATTTTAATTGAATAATAAGTTATTATTTTATGTAACTAAATAATAATGGTCGACGCAAAACTGTTTTTGGGATAGTCGTAACTCCTAGTTCCATGGAATAGGTAATGACTGCGCCATCTATTAGCATTATTGTGAAGCTATGTTGATGCTATATGAATTACTGATGCCTATTAAAAATTAAATAATCTCGTTTCTTTATAATATTCATATAATTTTAGTATTTGTTGTTCAAGAACAGGATATAAGTGAAATATAAAAATAAAATCAGCTTGAAAATACATAGACGATTCTGCTAGAGAGCGTCTTCAAGCGAGCGTATTAAATCTCCACTTAATTATAATTAGCGAGCGTATTAAAGCCCCCTATTTCGTCAATTTTAAGGGAAAAATTAAAAAAAATATATTTTTGCAATCGGTTTGAAATTATCTTTAAAATGATATGTAACAATTTTATGTACCGCGATAAAAATTTTTTTACTTCGCATTCACTTCTATGAGAGACCCCCTGAAATAAAGGTTTTTATAATTTTTTATGCAATATACGGCTGAAGGCCATCAGTTTACATATTATATCTAAATTTGAAGTAATTACGTTCAGTAATTCAAAAGTTATAAGGCTCTGACAGACGGACGGACAAGTGCAAATTCACTCTAGTAGACTCAGAGACCTCGCTTCGCTCGGTCAATTAGTTTCCGAATGTTGAGTCGTCGCTATACTGTCGAAATGCACTTCTTATAAGGTCAGAATTTATAAAGAACAAAACACATTCAGGAAAATTAATTATTTCTGATAAGATGAACACTGATGCCGAGGTATACCTTGACTTTGCCTACAATACAACTTCATTATTATATTTTCTGCAAGTTACTAGGCAGATGTCGAGCTATACCTACGACCAAAATAACTCAGAATTTTTTGGTAACATAAATAGTCGAAAGTCTGGAACCGAGATTAGAAGTTTAAAATTGTTGCCACAAATTGGCAAAATTTTGTTACGTTCATTCCAAAACACCTACGCCAAAAGAAGTAATTGGCAGTCGATGTAAATTTTGCAAATTGGTAGGTGAGAGAAAGTAAACTGATATATTTAGCACGTGCCCATTCTGTATTGAAAACTGTGAAATTTGGAATCGGGATGCGATTTCACTTATGCACTTAGGTATACAGTTGTACGTGAATACGTTAGCTTACTCACTGACAAGCATTGCTGACGAGCTGATTTTTAAAAGCGGGTGTGTCTTAGATTAGTTACAGTTTTCAATCAACGAAACCTCAGTTTACGGTTATTGAAATTTGAAACTGAAGGTTCTGACGAGCTTTCAGAAGTTTTGGTTACTAAAAAATTTTTTTGCATTTACTGATTTTCGGAGGATTTGCGTTAGTTAATAAAAAAAGCTATCAAATCAGGAATTAGGAGATCTATAGGAGAATCAGGGTTGTTAAAATGGCAGTGGGTGTGGCACATAATTCCATTGCGGTCCCAAGATGGTGTAATTGGGAACTCGCAGTGGTACCTATTTGCGTTTGAAGCGTAATGTTGGGTGACCGCTCATGAGCTACGAGAGGAGTTGGAGGAAGTAACTGGATACAAGCGGCTCAAGCTCGTAGTGTGTGGATGCCCCTGCAAGAGAGAGCTATATCCAGCAGTAACGTCTAATTAGTCGAACACGGCGACATATCTCAAGAATAGTTAATTCGTAAGTCTTGATAGTTGATACAAATTGCAGCGCTGATTCGACCTCTTCTCAAGGATTTTTACGACTCATCCGATGCTGTAGAAGTGTGTTATGAGTTATGACGCGCTTGCGAATTAATATCAAATGGAAGCAGTGGACGCAGTAAGCGTAGTAAATACATAATTATTAGTATATTGTATAATATTATGTCTGTCTTTACGCCAACTCGCACTCGGTTCTACTCAAAAAAGGCACGTTCTAAGTACGTGAATCCGGACGAAGTTGCGTCGCTTTCATTTTCAATCCTGAAAAAAGCACTTCTTGCGACCATTTACGGTCTCCTTTATTCTGAACTTTTCCGCTCGTCCAAAGTAAAAACGTCTGTCCCGATGTACAGGTAAAGGACGGCGTGTTTATGAGACGGATTAATATTTATCAGTTCTCAGATACAACAATAACAGCGAATCAAGGTATCGGTGTGTTAAAGAGCTTATGAATATAAAGCAAAATTTACATACCTACCCACTTCATCTCATAAATACATGTACGACTAGTCTCCGTGTTTTGTTAGGGTTGTGAATCGTTTGAGTCAAGCGTGTCAGTATATTATTTATAATGTACTCTGTGGTCAAGCGACGCGGCGCGCGGAGATCGCGTGTGCCTATGCGGGTAAAAATACGAGTACCATATTTTTTAATTTCTAGAGCTACATTATTAAACCCTTCAAGGGAGTGAAAAAAATGTATAACAATCCATACAAATAAATAAAATTGAATTTTTCAAATACATAATTACCTCTTGTTACACTCATGTTAACACTTCACAGATCACTGTGAAAGGAGGATGGCGAATTTTGACCCAGTACTTTTAAAAACCAGTAATCATCTAATTTTAATTAATATTTTTCAAAGTATTTTTCTGTGTAAACCCCATAGTTTTAGAAGTTGGGTCAGAAATTCACAATTACGCATAATTAATAACCGTTCTAATGGCATACATATCTTTTACGGAGTAAAGATTATAAACTAACTTGTCAAAATAATTATGTCAACTCAATCAATTAATGTCACTCGTGGTCAGTTTGTTTCGTAATTCTTTCGTGTTGTTTTGGTTATAGACATATAGATGGCAGCACTATGAATTACAATATAGTAAGTAGGATAGCTGTTTTAATGTTTAAAAGAAAGCGTGTTCTCTTTGGTAAATTCAGACAATGATCTTCAGTGCCTATTAGATTTTTCAAAGCTATTAAATGTTTATAATGGTAATTTGCCTTAAAAATAATTCAATTTAAACCTAACCTCATTTTTAACAATTTACTATTGAATATCTTTTTCTCCCAACTTTATTTGATTGACTTTGATTAACTTTTTTGTTAGTCTGGTTTACTAGAACAAGTATCAGAAGTTTGATTCGTGAACATGGGCCTCAAGTCTGGGTCAGAAACTCTATGGAGCTCGCCAATCTCCTTTGAGAAAGAGTTTGATACTTAGGCTACTTTTTATCCCAGAAATCAAAGAAATTTTCCTATTAGATACCTACACAATATAATGTAGGAATATAGTCACAGCCCTAGTTTTTTTATATGCTTTACGAAATCGATCGTCAGTTTAATAGTCGGCCTCGAATGCAGGGTCGACGAACGATAAAATACGCACGTTTATCATGTTCGTGTTATACGGTCATATTTGTTAATAAGCTAAGACAATGTGTCTAATGACAAACTATTTACTCGTTCAGGTTTTATCTCGAAACCAACTGGTGACTCACTGTCGAGAACAAAAGGTAGTTTACACGTACCCACATATCCATCGTAAACCACTTTGTACCACCAGTAACAAATGCACTTTGTTACTGGCATCGTTATAAATGACGACAATTTTTTTATCGGGTTTAAGTTTTTTGACAACCCTTTCACCACTGATTCACTATTGAATTTTCATAATATAAAATTCTTCAAAACTTTCGTACAAGTCTAGACTCCATAGACAAAACGCTAAAAATTTTGTCAGAACCAGATTTAACCGATTTGCAAAACAAGGAGGTTTCTCATGCAAATTTTTAAAAACCCAAATGTATTGTATTTCACGCAATGTTTGTTTTTCTCAGGTTTAGTGTGTAGTGTGTACCTACCACAAAATGTGTGTCTATGTTCTGATACCTCTGCTTATGTACTACGAAAGCTCACTCGTTTGAAACAGGTAAGTACAAGAAGCAGTCAATTGGAAGAACAATGCATTTTTAAAAATTATGAGAGAACGCAAAGGTCCCATACATTTTGTTGAGAAAAGAATGCTTCGAAAAAAACTGACATTATTCCTGCTGGTGAGAAGTTGCTATTCACTGTCGTCATATTATGAAGTTCAACCGCGTTCTTCAACTTTAAAACCGCAGCCATATAAAGCTTTTATAGCCGTTGTCCCTTTTAGCACGATAAAGTGTATCCAATACCCGTCGTTCGGCAATGATTATTCTTTTAAAAAACCAACCCTACCAGCGACCATGCGGGTCGCGTGCATCGCGCGTGTCCCCTATACTACGCAAATTTAAATAAAAAAGTTTCAACAGCACTCAAAACGCGAACGAACTCCGATGAGCTATTTAAAACGTACGGCAATATAGTTTATTATAAAACGAGTGTCGTTTAGAAGGGGTGAACCGCGAACCGAGGGAAGGTGTGAAAGATCAAGGCTCCGAGAGTATAAGCAGAATTAACATACAGAGAGGTTTTATGAAGAGTACACACCGGTTGATATTTCAAACCGGATCCCATTAGTAACATCATATTCTGTCATTATGAAGTCACGACGGCTTTGAAAAAATAGAAGTAGGTAGAACTAATTAATGAAAAATAATCACAAACTAATATCCGTGACATCGTTTATGGCTTGCCTACTTAGGATAACGTATTATGACTCGTTGAATTGTGAATCAAAATTATCCTTTGTCTCCGAATTAGTACGAGTCGAGTAACTAAATATCCAAAATCCAAAAAAGTACTAAAAATCCAAAAGTTTGTTTGTCAATCTGTCTGGTACCTTTACACGGGCCAAAATAGACCCTCCTGGAAACAGAGAAGATACTTTTTATCCCGGAAAATCAAAGAGTTCCCAAGGGATTTTCAAAATCTAAATCCACGCGGACGAAGTAGTAAGGTTTATCTAAATAAGAAATTAACAGTCATTACTATAATTACTGGATACAATTAAATTGAGCTTTTTAATAAAGATTCCCATGTAAAGTTTTTTATTTCCTCTGGTGCTTAAGTGCTGATGGTATTAATTGCATTTTCGATTCGAAGATCAAAGAACATGTCTTGCGACTTGACACTGAAAGATGGTTTCTTTTTGTTGACGTGATAACGTCTTAATAAATCGATGAACACCGGCTGCACGCACGAAAAAGTGTCAGGTTCCGCCTGAGTCTGTGCGTGCAAGCGAGAGCGTGGAACAAGCGATAGAGAGGCACGATCGACCCAAGCGTTGGCTAGAGAGCGCCCGCCGCCGCCCGCCCGTCATCGTCAATGTTTCTTTATGACGTTATCACGTAAAACTATCGTCCGTAAACCGACTTTACAGACTACCAATTTTTTCTTTGAATAATATCAAAGGAATATTTTGATCCCCCGTATATTGCACTATACTGGAGATCAAAATATTCTGTCAACTAAGTCTCGCCGTTGCTTTGTATACATAATACAGTAATACATACAGTAGTGCGATTCTCTATAAATGATTGCTAAAGTGTGACGATTTCTATCACCTCAGATTGGCCGATACTCACTCACTATTGGCAAAATGCATTCTTGCAGTAACAATTTCAGCCAATAACCACAATTGAGACTTCAGCAATGAAAGATGCAAATTTTACAGAATCCCCTGCTGTAATCATAAGATTTCAAGTTTGTAACCTATATTATAGGTCCTATAACAATAAATAGGTGAATACTTTTTGTATTGACCGGTAACCGTTTTGTCTAATCAACCCTAAGTTAACAGTTGATAAGTGAATACGTTAACCTTTACCCCGGCGAGGCGAGGGTGAGAGCTCGTCCGTTAGTGGATGTAATGAATCTCACCCCTCTTCAATACACGACTAATTGAGTTACGTGTTTTTAAAAAGGGCTTATAAGTGTTATAATATTTTTCATTTTGTAGTAATTAGTTAAACGCTGGATTGGTACTTATACTTAAATTACAGAGTTTTATTTAGCACAGTGAATTGAGTGAGAAAATGGTTTTCCATTTGATTGGATAATGCATCAGTACTGCAGCCTAAGTAAATGCAAAAAATCGGCCAAGTGCGAGTCGGGCCTCACTCTTTTAGGGTTCCGTTAAAAAAAAATTAAATTAAAATATTTCCATGTACCCATGGAAATATTTCAATTTAATTTAATTTTTATTATTTGTTGTTATAGCGGCAATAGAAATACAAAATATATGAAAATTTCAACTGTCTATCTATTACGGTTTACGAGATACAGCCCGCTGACAGACGGACGGACGGACAGCGGAGGCTTAGTAATAGGGTCCCGTTGGCACCCTTTGGGGACGGAACCCTAAAAAGAGCAGTTTATAAAATTAAATACTAGTACTATATTTATTAGAAACTAAAATCATAACGACAGTAGTATCAATTAATAAATCAATTGTATAACAATAACATACCTGTACACTATAATATATATTATCGGGTTGTCCTATGTAATTATCCTATACGTAATGTATGAAGAAATCTTGCAATTCTTAGAAGTTGCATTTATGAAAGACAAGCTTGTACGGAAGGGTTAAAAGCTTAACATGGTTTCATTCGTCATAATTGTCTTTAGCTAAACCTAAGAGCAAACTTGTGTGGCCTCGGTTTCAGTCCAGAACGATTGACATAGGAGTATTATTATTACCCTTACTAATAAATGCGAAAGTACACACATCAAAAGTGTCTAGGGATCAACATATATTTTTGCAATAACTTTTCTCCTGATTGATATTAATTAAAATTTTCTTTAAGGATTCATCCAATAAAGTGTTTTCGTTTGTCACAGTAACGATAAACCAAGTCACCTTTGCATTAATAAAGAAATTTGCCATTTTCCTAATAAAGGGATTTTTGACATTTGAACCACTAACATTAAAGTTCGAAAAAAAGACTGAAATAACAGTTTTCTTTAAAATTTTATTGGGTAACTTAAACAATTAATAATCCGTGTTTCTACCGCGAACACTAACAACACAAGAACATCGGTTTGGCATACTCAAAATGAGTTCATCCAAATCACGCTGTGGAATGGCCGCCCATGTTCGTTGCAACAACAAAAAAAGGTCTTCTTGCCACTGGATACCCTCCATATTCGGCAGAGCTCTTCTCTGTAGCATATCCCATGCATGCTCAATCGGGTTCAAGTCTGGCGACTGAGCAGGCCAGGGCAGGACATTGATGTTAGCTGCGGCGAGAGTCTGTCTTACAACTCTTGCGGTGTGCGGTCGTGCATTATCATGCATTAACTGAAATAAGGGACCGATTTGCACTTGTAGAGGAACGATGACGTCTGATACAATCGTCTCAGCATAAATTTGAGCGTTGAGGTTGCCTCTGATCCAAATCAACTCAGTTCTTCCGCCGATCCAAATACCCGCCCATACCATGATGGTTCCACCACTATAAGGATGGACTTCCTGGCAGGATTTTAATCGCTGATTATGAAATTATGAAATGCACCAAAAAGGATCCATATAAATTTATAAAATCATAAATTTATTACAAAGCCACATCTCAATCTCAAGAAATCCGCATAAAAATGCTTGATCCCTAGACACTTTTGATGTGTGTATATTCGTTGATCTGTCGCGTGCTGTCGCTCAATCACGAAGAAACGGATCGAACTGGTTTTTACATCAGTAGGTATAGAGAGTGTCACAGGCTTTTTGTCCTGGACAAAAAAGGGTTCCCGCAGGATTAAATATTGACGGACCCACTCATAAGTCCTACCATCTAAATAACTCTACCATCATAATAATGGCCATACAAACGACCTTTCTTTTGGTAGGTTGCGCAATTTGAATCGAATATCTAACCAGCAAACAAACAAACATACTTTCGCATTGATAACATTAGTAAATATTAGCTGATGCCCGCGACGCGTGGATTTTAGATATATTCAAATAAAAATATTTTAAGCTTTTTAGCGTCAGGGTTTAATAGTTGAGAGCGGTAACTGGAATTCAATGATGAAGTCTATCCCGGCTTAGTAGTTACCTATCTAAAAGATCAGTTTATAATTGACAGTTCCCAAATCACTACGGGTTAGGAGTGCATTTTCTTGGAGCATCAGGCTTGAGGAGTCAGATCCTGAAGTTCAACGATGTATTTACTCAGTACCTACAATATCTATTAATATAACCGAAAGTTCTTAAACCCCACAGTTTAGTTGGGCAGAGCCCCTACAACATTAGGATTGAGGAGTTGGGTCCTGGAATTTAACTATGTTGTCTATTTTTGGTAAGTACGTAACTAACTTAACTATTCTTAATCGACATTTAATAAATCACCATAGCTGAGGTGGGCAGTACCCCTGCAGCATCAGAATTGAGCAGTTAGAACCCGAAATTTTTACGGGACCATCTCGCAAAGTTTTTTGACCGATTAAAAAAAGATTCACTTAAATCACGGAGATATCAATACCTATACGTAGTAGGTAGAAAACACAACTCCTTTCCTAAGTTACTCCTTATAACATCAGCTATCTGTCAGTGAAAGTTCCGTCAAAATTGGACCAGTCGTTCTCCAGATTAGCCCAAACAAACAGACAGACAGACGAAAATATAAAAATTGATAATTGAATATACTTTTATATGCATTTGGTAAAATGATGTTTTTTTTTTCAACATTTCAATTTTATTTGTTTGTATAGATGTATATAAATATGGATAGTAAATAGCATCGCTATATTTGTATGGGAATTTTCACGCTAAGCTATACCCGACTACACTTCACGCTTTCTATGCTTAAGAAGCTGTTTATAATAATTAGTGATTAAATATAAAAAAAAAAACAGACGGACGGACGGAGAAAGTCGCACCATGAGGGTTCCATTTTTACCATTATGGTACGGAACCCTAATGATGAGTTGAGTTGATGAAAAACTGAGTTTTTATTCGCTTGCTCAATGCTCATGCCACAACGATATAATCACAAATTGAATTATTTTATGTTAGGTAGGTAGATTGTACGCCATTTCCATAAAAGAAAGGACTCTGCCCAAGTGCCCAATCAACCCATCCCCATGATTGCGAGTTTTTCTGATAACGATAATAAATAACTAATAATAATTATAAAGCTATCAGGATCCCACGTCAAGTTCCCATGGCATCAATCTTCCCTGTTTTGATTTCCACGTTAATAGCAGATTGCAAAAATTTTCGGCTTGCCAAAAATATTTAATTTAAACTATATCTTCTAATCATTAAGATATAAAATGCATTGCGAAGTTCTAATATGAACAAAAATTTGTTGAAGCTCATGAGGAGTGAGGACCCGCATGTTTTGCCCTTCACACAGATTGCGTTAGTTTGGGGTGGCCAGCCCCTACACTATATTTTTATAGTTTAAGAGTACTAGCATATTATGATAATTCGGTTAACAATCTTTTATTGCTTTTCCACGCGTCATACAAACTAATTAATATTCCCACACCACACCATTTTTGCTTTTCTTTTTTTGACTTAGGAAGTAGGCGGTGTGTCACCCCGTGCCCCGGAGAGCACGTACCTTGGATCTTCACAGATACATATTAGCCTTCTGGGCGGGAGATATTGTAGTGCACATGTGTGAGCGCAACTCTCTGGGCAATTACGGAGAAGACGTACACACCCAATTACCTACGTAACGTAAGATACATCGAAATTAGTTTTTTGTTCCCGTTTAATTGTTAAACTTCTCGCCTATCAGAGCAAAATCAATATGTTAATCATTACGACCGCCAACGGCCGTCGTCTGACAAAAACAACCAGTGGGGAAGCGCGGGCGATGTGAACTACCCGCATGAGAGGTATAATGGTGGTGCGCCAATCTAGTTTTTCCCCTCAAACGCCTTATTTAATACGAAAGGGGCTTTGAAAATGGATCAACAGGGTAACAATGTGATTATTATACGATAATTATAACGGTTTATGAAGCGTGCGTAGTGTTATACCACTTACCACTCGGTTTCACCATAATAATAAATGTATAGCTGCGGATTTAAAGAATAGGTGCTATCGAATAAAAGTATTTTACAGTAATAAATTATAGCATACGCATCTTGTCTGACCTTCCACAAGCCTTTGTCTTGTGCGGCTTGTATCCAGCGGCTCCCTGCGACTCGTCTAATATCGTCCGTCAGTCCCTTTAATGGGGCCTGCCAACACTGAGGTCGCCATTCCAACCTTTGGACCCCAGCATCCATCAGTTATTACCACTTCAGTCGACACTCGAAAAGTCTGGGTCTGCTACGGATCTCTTATTTCCCTACGATATCCTTACTAATTGACTGAGCGAAGCGAGGTCTCTGAGTCTACTAGAGTGAATTTGCACTTGTCCGTCCGTCCGTCCGTCCGTCCGTCCGTGCGTCCGTCCGTCCGTCTGTCAGAGCCTTATAACTTTTGAATTACTGAACGTAATTACTTCAAATTTAGATATAATTTGTAAACTGATGGCCTTCAGCCGAATATTGGATAAAAAATTATAAAAACCTTTATTTCAGGGGGGCTCTCATAAAAGTGAATGCGAAGTAAAAAAAAATTATCGCGTTACTTAAAATTGTTACGTATCATTTTAAAGATAATTTTGAAACACTATGGTGTAGACTGTAGAGAAAAGCTCAGGGGCGAAAAACCACCTACACGCTTCCAAGTTAGCCCGTTACCATCTTAGACTGCAATCAAGGGGTATCTTGTCATGAATAAAAAAGAAAAACTAAGAGCGATTCCACACAGTGCCCTCCGCCTCGTAATCATTTGATCAAAAAATAAATCTCATATCTATCGTATCAATTTTCTATATTTTCGTAGATATCGTGAGCTTAATGATCCAATCCAATGTTGTTTCGAAGGCTTGACAGCATTTGTGGATAAACAAAAAAGCAAACCAACCATTGACTTATATGTATAAACCAATCAACACTCAATCGATGCAAAACATGCAAAACCGAATGTCATCACAGCGAAGTCCATCAGCCAAACTTCGCTCGAGCGGACCCAAATTTAGTTAATTTGTGTGCATCTTAGTCGCAAGTCACGTTCAAAAACAAAAGGCCCGCGGCCACCGACAGCTTTCCGAGAACACTTGAACCACATTTAGCTCGTCCCCCTGAGCGAAAATAATCCCGCTCTGCAGCATTCGCGAGCTGATTTTCTAGTGCAAACTGTTTACTTTTTGTCTGGTTCACGAACACTCTGTAATTTTCTTGTTGGTAATTAGTTTTGTAACGCTGTTGCGTAAGAGGCTAGAAGCTAGAATTCATTCTTAACTAGTAAAACTAGACTTCACGCGACTTCATCCTGGAAACCCTGATTTTCCGGTTTTTGGCGTCCTCAACTATACCCGTGCAAACAAGAATATCGATCCGTTGCTCTGTAGCAGCTTAATTAAAGAAAAAACTAACAAACAAACACACTTTCGTATTTATAACAACATCTAAAATATCATGTAGTAAGTAGATACGTCTCAATTTAGGATTCGGAAGACCAATATTTGAGAAGACACGTTATAACTTTATCGTGCAGTTTCGACGATTTATGATAATGTAATTTTAAGACTATAAAACCGCGGATGTGGTAACAATACTGTATTCATGCTTTATTTGTACAAGCATTTTTTAAAATACATAATATACACGTGTGAATATTGCAGATAGTATAGTTACATTTAAGGAGCCTATTGGTTGGGACTGCGGTCTATTCGGAGGGTCACATCCCAGGTCGATCCCGGTCACGCACCTCTGTCTTTTCGGAGTTTTAATATGTGCATCAATAGTGAAGGAATACATCGTGACGACACATGTATGGCTGTGAGTTCTCTATAATGTTCTCAAAGGTGTATGAAGTCAACGTGTTGGACTATGGCACCCTCTCTCTGAGAAGATACCTGCGCTCAGTACTGAGCCATTGATGCGATCCTGATGATGATGATAGTGAAGAAGTTAAGCCGGTATCAGTGCCTATATTTGTGTAAGTTCCTTAAACAGCATTTACGACAACCCGTCTTAAAACTGCTACGTAAGGTAAGTATGATATTATATACTTGTTACTAGATTTCCTGATACAAAATGTAAATAAACCAGTATTGGGGTTGAAGGCGAGCCATTATAAAATATAAAGTAGGACGCTTGTCGCTATAAATTGCCACTTCTGGTTGCCACACCTACTGAATGCCTAAGCAACGTTTACAATAAGCAATCAAGGATAAATGGCTAGATTTTGATAAGATTTCCATACTTTAATTTACAATGAATTGCGCAATTACATTAAAATATAATTTAATTATTAGAACGTGCTCACGTAGCGTTAAGATTTAAAGATCGTTCTTGGGATGGAATAAGATAAAGGTTTTATTATGCACTAAAAAAGTAAAAACTCCACCAATTGATTCGCCCGAGTTATTTATTACTAGCAGATGCTCGCGACTTCGTACGCGTGGATATAGTTTTTAAAATCCCTAATTTTATTATTAGAAAGATCATATTATTACTTACGACGAATTTTTACAGACGTAATATATTTTACTACCCGTGATTTCGTAGTTTCTGGAACCTTTTGCTTCAATTCAAGACTTCTAAGGAGGTGTGTTAC
Source organism: Oeneis ivallda (assembly GCA_029955525.1). NCBI lineage: Eukaryota > Metazoa > Arthropoda > Insecta > Lepidoptera > Nymphalidae > Oeneis > Oeneis ivallda. The sequence goes on along the minus strand of JARPMR010000018.1, from coordinate 12,306,326 downwards.
TTATTTGGGCATTTTTTTTAGACAAGATCGTTTTTTCTACGCGTTTTATTTAATATCATATCCACATTCTAAGCTTCCTTGTTATCATTGCACAAGGATAGGTATATCGGAGTACTACAAGTTCACGCAGACTTTATAATCGTGGAATAAGGTTCAAAATATAATTTAAGGCGATGCGGAGGGGAAGAGGTCGAGGCTATCTAGAGATAAGGAGTCAAGTCAACCGCCGTTGAAAGCCCAAATGACAAACTCACGATTGTTGATATGAGTTAACATCGCGTTGTTACTTGTTTGCTTCGGCACACCCGGGTACTTCTTAGAAACTCGAAAAGAGCTCTTGTAAAAAATATGAGCCTTCTTTATTAATCGCTTCGGTTTTTTTTTAGAATATTAGATAAGTTACACTGGACTAATAGCACATGATACATAATTAGTAGTCCCCTCTCTCCATCAAGTAAACGTAAAATTTGTTTTCGGAGTGGGTATGACAATAGTCCAACAGTAGGGGATTGAACAGGCAACCTTTCAGTTTTCAGACTTTTAACCGTTGAGCTTTTGAGGCTATTTTTTAAAATTTATTTATCTAGTAACGTAGCAAGAATAGCGAAATAAGATAAATACATACAATTACTAAAGTTATACTTGAAAGTATTACACTTGGACAATTCACAAAAGGTTAATTAAACCTGGTTAAGTTTTTACTAGCGATATCTTATGATTAACACAAAATTAAATGCTTTCATTATATCATAGTTCCTGTTGTACTATACATTTATTAAATGGTAAATAAATAAAATAAGTAGTGATCAGTCCATAAATCGATTATTTATTATCATAAGCGTTTATAATTAGACGCTGCTATCTAAATAAGTCTATTATTAAATAATTAATAACGTATTACTCATGTTACATTTTAACTTTTAATCAGTTGAGGATAGTTAAGGTCTTGTTATTAAGAAAGATAAAAATAGCCTAATTTTAGTAAAATTAGGTTAAGTATTTGTTTTTACCTTTGTTGTTTGTATTGAATCTCGCTATCTAGCAATGTATAGAATATAGAACAAACTGACTGAAAATAGGTACATCTACGAACTTATAGGAGTTATAGGACGCGAGGTCTTGGCTCGGGGCGAATCACTAGTTAAACAGCCTCAATAGCTCAAAAACCGAACCGAAACCCGAAACGTCAACGGTTCAAACACCTGCACCCGTTGGCTAACACAAGCCCTAAGCTTAATTTCGATGGGAATGGGGAATTCGTCTTTGGGAAATAATAAAAAAAAAACGGCGTAAGTTTTTCGGCTTCAGTGGGTAACTTTTCATGGTATAGGTATCTGGGCTTTTCTTTAGTACTAAACCAGCAATTCACTATCGAGTAGGTAGCCTTGTAGCTAATGTTACTGTAATCTAGGTCTAATTATTTTTTAGAAAATGACGTCGGCTTGACATAATATCCAAACTAAATGACAGATACAGTTAATGTTAAAAATACAGACACAGTTAATGTTAACTCGAAAAGCTACACAAGACCCTGAAACTTATCTACATACATTAATTTATTTTAACTCTTTATTAAATAACTCACATATATTATCTAATAAAATATTTCAAATCGGGAATCCGGTTTACATAAATTATAACGACAATAATTTCTAATCCGATTAAGGAAATCAAGGTCTGTAGGGTACAAAATAACGTCTAACGATCTTACAACATAATACAGAAAAGCGTTCACTTTTACTTTCAACACAATCGCTCTGCCCTCACTTCCCACTTAAAAAGGAGGGATGTGCTGCAATGGACCGTCTCTTTTACACCCATTTCGTGCTGTATTTTATCGTCTCTTGCTCGCCTTAGTATCATCAAGATTTAAACGAGTTTTCTTATAACCGCTTAGTCATCTTGGGTCAGCGATAGGAGGCCGAAATGTCATTGCAATCGGCTTGAATTGAACAGTAATTTAATTTTGATTCACTAGTGACGTAAATTCATAATATCATCGTATTTGTTGGATCGTCAGAGTTCACCTTGGTTGGAACTGGAAGTGAAGGTATGAATCTACCCATTGAAGCTCGAGCCTTCGACGGTGAAGTATTAGTATGGACTATATTGTTGTTATTAAAGATATTTCTGTATACATACATACCTTTATCTTGAATCATTGTACATGAATGCAGTTTATAATTTTTAGTAGTATATAGCTGCGGCCTACGAATGTTATTGTACCTATTATGTTATTCTGAATGACACTGTTATGTACCGTGACTTTCGTCCACGTAGAGATAGGTTTTTAAAAAATCTTGCGGGATTTGTATGTTTTTCCAGGACATTATGTAAGTAGCCTATGCCCACGGTCCTATACTATACCAATGCAGAAAATCACATCGATCCAATACTCTGTTGTTGAGTGATTGAAGGACAAACCAATAAACCAACAAACAACAACACTTTTTCGATATTAGTAAGGATGGGAATTGATAGTTTGACGTATTCCTTTACAAGTATCTTGAGTTTAGACCTATGTCATGTGTTTCAGTCAGAATAGGTCTTTAACTAGGCTACCTTGCTACCTACGTTATGATTTGACAAGAATATTCAAATTAATTATTTATTTTATGTATGCCAGATAGATACCAGGCTCTTATGACAAGTCAAGATTCTACCACTGGTTGGGAAAGTAGATTAATTATTATTATTATGAAGATTTTTACACTATGAATATCATGTATAATAAAATATAATATTAAGCTATGAATCACAGTGGTATGAATTAAATAAAAGTTTAGACTTTGTAGTTTATCAAATTCGGCGGTTATAGTGATATAATATGTACACGACAGAATAAACACGATTGTTCACAGCCAAAGAGCTTATGATAAAAAAGTTTAGTAAAATTCAGCGGTAGATATTAGTAGTAAAGCCTTAATAAATAACATAAAAATTAACCACATTAAAACTGTTGTGTTAATAACGCAAGAATGAATTCATTGCAACAAACCATGAGATAATACAGAATACCTATACATGAAATAAGAATATAATGCTAGAATTGTAGAGCAAGGTGATTTAAATATATTTTAGCAGCAGGAAATTAAATGGTGGAGTGAAATCCTTATCTCAAGGTGGGTAGAACATTGATAAAGTTTTTTAAAAATTGTTCTCGATGTTAGGTATATATACATATTGTGGTGTAGGTAGTAAAACTTTGAATGAACTATTGTTCATTCAAAATTTTACTTTTATCTATCGCAGCATTGTATATTTCTGTTTTTCATTTAATTCATTCGTGTAACTCCAGTTAATGTGTCACGAAATACTTGAACCTACATTAGCTTACACTATTACACTTGACTATTTTTTTCGGTTGACTCTTGGTTTAAGTGCAATATCGATTACCAGGGCCCGCATGCTTATCAATTCACAAGGCAAATAGTGCTTAATGTGTCGACTTGACAGCGATAACGTGATAAGGCTCGCTTTGAAATTTATTTAAGGAATCTACTCAGATAGGAAATGCAAATATAAGTCGGAAATGGTTGGAGATATTCGAAATGAGTTGAGTGTTTACCCGCCTGCGGGACAGTATATTACTTAGTGCTTTGCAGTAATGTGTGTTTATTTATTTACTAGTGCTTGCAAGCGACTTTGTACGCGTGGCGTTATAAAATAGCCTCAATAGCCCAACGATTAAAGGTGCGCACTAAAAATGAAAGGTCGCAGGTTCGATCCCCATCCGTTGCACTAATGTTGCACCCACTCCTAACACAAGCTTTCCACTTATTTGGATGGGAGAGGGGAATATTAAATCAATCATTTTATGAAAAATGAAATGAATATTAGTCATTTTTAATTTGGCTGATATTCTTTAAAAACTGCTGGACACATAGTATCCTGCATAGACTTCCACCTAATAGGGGCTCTGACAACACTGCGCTTTCCGGTGCGAAGTCACGGTTCCAGCTCCTTAGGACCTCAACAACAATCAATTCTTAGAACTATGTACACCGCCCATTGCTAATAGCTGGAAAATTTCTAAACACGGGTCAATTAAAAACGTGTCAGGTTTTTAAGCTCTACTTAAGATAGAACATACGTAAATAAGTATATATACATAGACTGCTAGTAGCTAGTATAGACTGCTAAAATCATAAACCTTCCTCTTGGCTGCGCCGTAGTCGGGTAAAAATAAATTAGATGGTCCATCGATACGCAGTCCTTACAGGTAGAAGCTGCACAGGACGAGCTTGATCATTTCAGACGACGTGGAGATAGCCTAAACCAACAACATCCATTATACTGTGTTTAGTCTATTTATGTGTCTACAACGAATGCCCGCTTATAGGTATCTCGCAAGCAAGAGATCTCAGATTCGATTCCTGTTTTACCAGTTCGGTTGTAGGGGCTAAATTGGTTTCTTTTGGAAGTTTGCTTGGCCGAACTTTATCGATCAAGTATAACCAAGAGATTGAACTATGTATGATGTGTTTGCGCACATACTTGTGCACTACAATATCTCCCGCGCAGCCCTAATCTCTGTGGAGATTGGCTGGTTTTGAACGGGAGGACATTATTATTGTTATCTTTCTAGAGAGATACGTTACCGAGGTACAGTTTGTCACAAATCAAAAACTAATAAGTAGTAGTAAGTATTAGGTAAAATTCTAATAGTATATTTTTAATTAAACCACTGCACAGGAGTTGCATCGATACGCATCAGAAGCAACAGAATAGGCTGCGATCGTTTCAGGTATTACAGAGATAGCCTAAAGCAACACTCTACAATTTATAAACTAAATTTTATGCAATTTTCAAATCAGGGGAATCGTGTTTTTCTTCACATGGACAACGGTTATAAACGGCTATCTACGCATCGAGCTTATCAGCTTGAATCCATTTTCTTGTTTTACTTAGTTTAAAATCTCGTCAAATAAAAACATGTAAAGTAAGTACATAAGAAGTTGTCGACTTATTCTTTAATACTCAAAGACTTATTCGTGTTGTCGTATTTTTGACATGACACAGTTTTATTCATTGATTAATACAAAAGTAATTAAAGAAAAAACTTGAGAGGTGTCAAGGGACACCCGGGTGGAACGTAGTTCCTTTCGATTAATTTTAGTGAAGGAATTGTAATAAACTAGTGGTGTCATCTAGTATTAAATTGATTAACTACGATGAATTATATTTAGTTTTTATTTCTATTTCTATTGCACTGTTACAAAACCAAAGAGTTACTCTGGTTTTTTAACAGATGGCGTTAGTATTGCAATAACATTTTATCCAATTTATACAATAAAAAATTAGGGTAAAATTCCACATGTAGAAATTATTTAAAATAAAATTGAAAATAGAAAATTCAGTCTGTCGAGCTGGGATTCGAACCATCGACGTTGAACTTTTAGGCGACTGCCGGAACCACTAAGCCATGCAGACGCCGTGTTATATGGCGAAAATACCGAACACAATGCAAAATTCACATTCAACAAAAAAGTGTCGGTTCCAAAATGTGTCGAGTGTCGGTTTCTTAATTTTTTCCGTCTAGCCCCCTTCCGTACCGCGCGATAAGGAACTACGTTCCAAAAATAAATTAAAAAATTACTACTTATAATTATATTTACAAAAAATGACACATGAGTCACATGACACAGTTGAATTGGGTGAGTCCACCAGGATCCCCTGACTCGATCCCCCAGGGGATCCCCGTGAACTCATCTGTTCATCAGGATCCCCTTTAGATATAAGTAAGTAAAGACAATATCACACTGGGTATTTTTATTTACAAAAAATTGAATTACTATAATTCAACTTACCTAGTTCCATGTCAAAAAAATACCAACTAAAAGTGGTGTATGCAACTTTTTTCGTGTGTGTAAGGAATAGCAAAAAGAGCTAAATACAGTAGGTACCTGTTTAGAAAAATCTTTTTAGTTTCATAACTAAAAAAGGTACCTACATAAAATGATACTTAAGGTATAAGGTAGTAAAAGGCTCTTTCCGCACTGTATCCGATCTGAAGTATAGGTAGTTACTACCGCAGATTATAGTTATTACTATAGGTAAGGTACCTACTACACATTATTTTGTGTTCCGAATTCGGAACTTTTACTATAATGCGGCTACTTTGTACCGAGAATTCTCGGAGCGTAGCGTAAGTATTTCTTTTTTGTCTGCGTTATTAAAACACTAGCTTTTTTATGATAACATCGAATTGAATATGAAAATCGACATTTATAAATGACAGTTGAAATTATTCAGAGGCGACGCAACCGCGTGTTCTAAATTTCAAATGTGTAATGGCCGTATTACATTAATTTTATAGTACGAGGCATTGCAAAAGGAGAAATATATCTACTATACGTTAGCCTACTGAATACAGTGGAATAGAATTTTCCTACATTCTAAGATCACTGTTCTTATTTTATCTGTTTTTGTACAGTTTGTAGTCAAGTACATAACTGATATCGATTAGATACCCTTGTACACAACCTTTCTATATTTAAGTTTAGTTTTAAGTTTATTATGTACAGAAGAAATAAATAAATATCCACATGAATAGAAACATGATGTGTTTTCTTATCTTAAGAAATCGGCTTTAGGCTTTGGTAATAACCAAAGCGTATAGCCTTAGAATATAGTCGTTGGACACTAGATACTTGTTGTAATGTAACGCTCAGGTAAGTATCCACTGAGTCACGGCACGGATACGACCTGCAGATGAGCAAGCAACTATCCGGAGCGTCACCAAGTAATTGCGCAGCAGTACGCAAGCGGCATACCAAACCAAGGTCACTCACTGGTTGCCTCATACCCTCACTTCCTTGTTAGCAAGCGACTTGAGCAAGCGCCTCTCACCTGAATTAGGTGCTTGCGACATTACTTACATACATCACTCAGGTTTAAATCTTTTGAAACTGCAATAAAATAGAAATCACTATATAATTATTATAAAACAAAGTCCCTCCAATTTTCTGTCTATGCGCGCTTACCTCAGAAACTCCTGAAGGGATTTCCATTCTGTTTTCACCAATGTTGACTCGACTGAAAGTGCGACAACGGGAAGGTTGTAGTTTATAAAGGTGTCGAAATCCATACTAATACATATTTTAAATGCGAAAGTGTTTGTTTGTTGGTTTGTCCTTCAATCACGCAATAACAGGGCAACAGATTGTCGTGATTTTTTTGCATGGATATAGTTGAGGTTTTGGCGAGTGACATATATACCTAGGTCTTTTTACCCCCGAAAAACAGAGTGCCCGCGGGATTATTAAAAACCAAAAGCGTCGGCAAAAATCCCAGCGAGCGGAGAACTTTCCTGCCATAGTGGTAGTAGTAGGTAGTATAGAAGATATTAAGACGGAAATATATTACTACGTTATTTACCGAAAGCTGAATTGTAAAGCAACTCTATAAAATGCCATTATATCGCTAATAATGAACATAATTATTGTTAAATTAAAACAGTAAATAAAAAAACAGTTTCCTTATTGCAAAAGGAATAAATAAAGCAAGTCTGCTATTGATATGATATTACTAAGTGTATGTATGTAGTATGTACGTATGTAAATTCTCCGGTAAAACATCCAAGAAAACAAGTCATTCAATAAATATAATATAATATGCTGATATAATAATATTAACTAGTACAAAGATAAGAAAATAAAGAATTAGGTAGGTACTCTTAGGTCTTTCAATAGTTATTTATTAACCTACCTATATTATATTATAATAATGTACTGTATGTATTCTGTGTTTATAGAGAAAATGTAACTTACCTATATTACTCGGTTGCGGAATTGTTTTAACATGAACGCTAACAGTGTGACGATCACAATCACGTCTGATTGACCGACACTTTCTCGCTATTGGTTAAATTGGTGCCTTGTTGCAGCAAGAATACAATTTTAACCAATCATCACAGTTGAGATTGTAGCAATGATTGATGCAGCTTGTCCGCAATCGAAGATCTGCAACTGTTTACTCTACCTACTTATGAAATTATTTTGCTCAAGATTACAAGGTTACTCTACCTCTACAGACATATTTCGCTTGTCTTATGATACTTTTACTTCAATATAAGTTGAGAAGCGAAAGTAATTTACGCCTCCGAGACAAAGGTCAAACAGTAACAATTTTTTCCCGTAAAAATTGATACAGGAGCTCTACATCGATAAAACCCTCCGGAAATATATGACCTTATATGGGATGTTTTAGATACCTATTACCTATTATTTAATTTACGTCACTCTGGATTCTAGAAATATTATTAAGTATGTGCTTTATGGCGTGTCAATCCTGAAGTGTGTTGCAGGTTGCTAAGTATATCGGCGACACACTCTGATACAATTTCTTTTAGGTGGAAATATATGACCTTATATGGTATGTTTTAGATACCTATTATTATTTAATTTACGTCACTCTGGATTCTAGAAATATTATTAAGTATGTGCTTTATGGCGTGTCAATCCTGAAGTGTGTTGCAGGTTGCTAAGTATATCGGCGACACACTCTGATACAATTTCTTTTAGGTACTTTATTTTGGATTCTGCAGGAACAACGGTATCGCTTAGCCAATTCAGGGAACAATCTTTTCCTCAGAAACGGTCGTGCCCTAAATTGCCTCAACCTGAACCACGGCAAGTTTGTCCTTTGTTCCTTAAGATAACCCAAATAAGCTTCCTTTAGTTCTTTTCTTTTGCTGTAGATAAAGGCGGCTCTGGCACTTTTCTTTTAATTAAAGGCTACCTACAAACTATCAGATTGCTTTGCTTATGGTGGTCGCTTACCTAAGGCCGTGCCGCACGCTCTGCAACCTTCGCAAGTTTCGCAAGAGCCGCATGTGTTGAAAGTAGCGTAGCGTAGTCTTTCAGGACTTAAAATCCACATGATGTCAGAACTGAATCGCATAGCTGACCCAAGGCACATCATTGCGGGGAGCGCTGATCATGGCTTTGACTCGTCCGATACGTTATGGGTCAAGCCAAACTTGCTTTACTATTAACAGCAGTTGAATTTTGGTACTGAAATTAAAGTGAATGAGACAAATGTCACACAGCGCGTTGAGGCTCATCGGAGTATATTAAATGTCACACTGCTACAGCTGGTGTAACGTCACAAGTGACGATTGCATTGGGACAATAACATTGCAGTGGTTCTGCAGCGCAGCACGATTTCAAAGGGCATCGTGTGGCATACTCTGAAGTTATCTACAAAATATATAGGAAAAACCAATGCAAGAACCGCACCACGGCATCGCACTGAGCCAGCGAGCGAGCGATCAGCGGCGGCAGAGCTTGCGGTGTCGGTGTAATGTGCGATCTTCATAAATCAATAAAAGTATAAGGTTAAGTGAGGTTGTGTATTATAAAACTAATAGAATTGCCAATTAGTTCTTTGCCGTAGATATGTTAATCGTATATTGAAATAAATTAACATAAACACAGCACTGGAACTCGAGTCGGCCTGTTTATCGCAAACACTGCAATTTAACTTTCAAGGTTGGGACGGAGGCCTGCCGAGTGCCGAGTAATCTACAGTCAACAAACTAGGAGCGGACCCTTGTACAGACTACCGTACACTGTAGACAAAACAAATCAAGCAATAAATATAGACATAACATTATCATAACATTTATCTCGTATACGAGTACCTATAGTTAAAAAGAACCCTACCACAAACCTAAGGACAAAATAATAATGAAATAAATGACTTATAATTTTGAAAACTATGAAAGTTAGGTTTACAAATAAACAACGAATCCCCTATTTGTTCCCTATTCAAACCTCTCTGGTTCTATAAGGTTAATAATATAAATTAATCTGAATGCCGCGATAACAGACTTTATCAAATCGCTAACATGTACATTGTACAACGCAAATGCAATCACTAAACTTTTTGTCAAAAATTCCGTCTACCTACCTAAATAAATGTACCTACTAAGTATAAATATTAATATTCTTATTCTTCTAAATATAAAGATATTAATATAAAAATAATAATATAATTATTTAGCATTCCTGCGCTCATCGAGCCAACAGGGATTAGTCGAGATGATGGCAAGAGACCTGATGGATTGACGCTGGTCCCTGGGAACGGGGACGGGCTCTAATGTGGGACGCAACGTGCGTCGACACATTGGCCCCGTGTCATATCAGGGAGACAGCATCAAGACCGGGAGCCGCAGCTGAAATGGCTGAATCCTGTAAGCGGCGCAAGTATGCCTCTCTGATCGAGAGTTACATATTTGTTCCGTTTGCTGTGGAGACCCTAGGGCCATGGAGTCATTATCTGGTGACAGAAGGGCTGGCTCTTTTTTGCGTAAAGGATCAGCCTGGCTGTCCAGCGCGGAAATGCAGCCAGTATTCTTGGCACCATTCCACGCGGGCATGATTTGTATAGTAATTACCTAGATTAGTTTAGCTATAAGTTTTTTTTGTAACATTTTAATAAAAAAAGAGATTATTTAGTGTGTCTAACATTATTGTTATTTTAGTCAAATGTACATCATTGCATTCATTCAAAGTAGGTAAACCAAAAACAACCATAAACCGGAAACCTGGCCTAAACCCTTCAGATTCTGAGAGGAGACCTGTGGTCCAGCGATAGGTTGACACATCGATGAAGAACCGAAAACAAAAGTGTACTAACAAGTAATAGAATTTCTAAAGCTGTATGATTATTCATCAATTTTTCAGTTAATTTAAAGTCAACATGTCCGTTGTCCGGTGTTTTAATGTCTCAGGTGTCCGCCACCTCTTATAAAGTTCAAGTTTATCATAATGAGTAAGCATGTCACTTCTTGGTAAGTATATCGAAGTCGAACAGTAACAAAGAAAGGTTGGATTTAAAAGTTATATTAACTTTCAAATGACATTTTGAACAAAGGATCCAAAGCATTTAATACATTGTATTTTGTAAAACAAGGTGTAGGATGTCGGATGTTATGCATTACAAGCCCGAAATAAAGTAGCTTTGGGTTTTGGATCCAATTTGTGAATTTTGTTTTTGAATTCCGAAAATACTTTGCGCTTTCATTTCATCTTTGATCGAACATTCTTCCGATAGTTTTTTCTGAGCTTGTTTTTTTGTCTCGGATTTGATAGACAAGTTTGACTTTAATCCTTTGCTAATAAAGTTTTTGTCATTGTTATAGAAATATATTTTTGAATAATTTTATTCGCATTTAAATCCGTACTTATAAGAATTACTACCCTGCAGACGGTTCGCTTTTTGTATGCCTTTCACAGCCTTTTAGAATTGCTATGTTATACAGATTTGGCCATCTTAAGATATGCTATAGTCCCTCTAAATAATTATTTAAACTAGTTGTTATAGGCTAGTATGTTACCATCTTTACACTGATAACATTCTGTTTAGTGACGTCAACAAGTAGTTCCTGATATGAAGCAGGAAGTAAAGTGGTTCGCGAATAACAAACTACTGCTCACTGCTCTTTGATGACTTCAATAGTATCTACGGACGCTTAAAAACGAGAAAGAAAACAGGTTATACGGTTCTGGTTGATAAGATTGTGACTCCTTAAGGCGGTAGGTATACAGACTAACCTATTTTCGTTTCTTGGTCAGGTCATATTTTAAAACATAATAGCACAAGTAGTTAGATCTCTTTTTTGAACTCTTCTACATAAAAAATGCAGCAATAATTTTGACTTCTGGGCAGTCGTCATGCCGCATTCGTCAGGGCCTTTGAGTATCAAAGGTACCTAGGTACCTAGGTAGGTAGGTAGGTTTTTCTTTACAAACTGATGGAGTTCCACTGTTGGACATAGGTCTCTTTTATGGATGCCTCGGTCTTGCGCCACCTATATCCAGGCTCCCGCGACTCGTATGATGTCGTCGGTCCATCTAGTGGAAAAAAAATATTACGACAGTTCTTGTGTGTGTGTGTGTGTGTGTGTGTGTGTGTGTGTGTGTGTGTGTGTGTGTGTGTGTGTGCGTGTGTGTGTGTGTGTGTACTTAGGTGTAATTAAGTATTATTAAATAATAGTTTATATAAGTACTAACTAACTAATTTATTAAAAATATTATGAGTTTTACATTAGATCAACGGCGCTTAGCCAGAACAATTGATTTGTATGCGCTGTCGCAACTAGATTACATTTTACACCTCTTATTCAGCGGTCAGAACAAAATCCTACAAAAGAAACTAAAAATTGCATTGAATGATTGTTGATTTTTGTGGTATGCACGAGCCATTTTAATTAGAATTTTTGAACACGGCACCATCGGAACGAATTCGTGAGCTCGAATTGAAGTGACCGATATTTTTTCGTTACACAATGGAGCTTCTTTTATTTAAGAATTGCGCAAGAGCAAGTTTTTAAGAACATTACTCACGATTCACTGGTTTTGTTGGTTTTAAAATAAGATGCTTATTTGAAATTCCGGCAGTTGTTTAGTGCTTCCATTGACCATAGACAACCTGTACGCATAAAAATGATTGCATCAGTGTAACGATCGCAATGACCTCTGATTGGTTGGTACTCTCCCGCTATTGGTTAAAATACATTGATGCAGCAAGAACGCCATAAATTCATCCAATCAGAGGAGACTGCGATCGTTACTTACACGAGAGATAGTCAGCCAATCACAGGCCAAAGTCGTACGGTGCAATTCGTTCTAGAGTAGTCAGTAGATTGTGATCTGACTTCTGTGGAGTCTAAACATGTAATTTTGATCGCCGACCACGATTCAGATTGACTGTGTACAGCTCATTTAGTTTTGTTTATCATTTTAGTTTAGAATAAAGCGGCTATATAATAGGTATACTGATAAGGAGTTGTCAAAACGCTCTAAGGTAACGCTGACAAAGCTTTAGTGAATTTGGAGGTCCATGATTTTTAATAAGATTTCTGCCTTCTTCGGGGGTTTGGGGTTCAATGCCAGGCACGCATCTCAGATTCGGTGTTATGTGAGCTTTAAACAATTAAATTTACTTAACTTGCTTTAACGGCGTAGGAAAACATCGTGAAGAAACCGATATGCCTGAGAATTCTCCATAATGTTCTCAAAGATGTGTGTGAAGTCTGCCAATTCGCACTTGGCCAACGCGGTAGAAACCCTTTTCATTTCAGAGGAGACTTATTGTGCCTAGAAGTGGACCCGAGATGGGTTGAGATGAATGAATGCTTGAACAGTGTACATTGTATTAATGTTCATGCATGTGCTTCTTTGAGTATTTATCTATACGAGATATCGGAATAATCAGATCGTATTTATGTACACGTTCAAGTATGAATAACCATTATGTCTATGGTATATACCTACTTAACTATTTGTTAAGAATGCGTTTTGGAACTGGTTATCTTTATAAGTGAAACAGGTGACACCAACAGGTAGAGTCGGTTTATTCCATTAATGGCTGGATTAATACAAAAAATACATAAAAGGTTTCATTGGCATTCAGTGTTAGTAAACAAAGTAGGAATATACGAATACGAATACGCAATTCAGACAAAATAATAGTGAATTACCATGTAAATTGCTGTTTGACAGAAGTTTTTTACTAGCCATATTTATTTTGGTTTATACATCGTGTTAAAAATAGGATTTTTGAGCTATTTCGAATAGTTTTGCTTAACTTAGGTACTTGGTTGATTTTTAAATTTAAATACATTGAATACAAAATGATGATGCATGTGATTGTTTACATATCACGTACCTACATTTTTATCTTTTAAAATAACAATAATTAAAACAACAATAAAAAAATAAAAAAATATGTTCTAGGATATTTGTGTTGAAAGTTTAAACTAAACAACACATTGCTGCCAGCATCTTGGGTACCTACTATTCCGATTTTCACGCTGCGGTGACATCGGTTTTAGATTTATATTAGTTTTAGTTTTAGATATAATTTAATTGTGTATTATTTTTAAATCCTTCTAATAATAATAAAGAAAATGTATAATAACAAAAACCTATTTAAAATACTAACGTTAACGTTACCATAATAAAAACAATAGCAAAAAACTTATAAAATTATCTAGGTAGATAATACCTACTTAATCCAATTAAGTTAGATATGATATTATACTTTCCTAATATGGACATATTTATTCTTTTCGTCACTCATTTTAAGGTAAATAGATAGTTTTCCACATTTCTGAAAAGAACTCAATTGTCATTTCATTCCATTTTCAATTCAAGAATTAATTCTTATCGTACTTATTATTTAGGTAGGTACCTACTATTATATAACATACAACCTATTCTAAATCATAAACTAGTAGCACAACTAGTATAGTAAGTAAATAGAGTCATCGTTTAAGATAAACTTTCTTAAGGTTCATCATCATCATCTCACTACTGAACCTGCCTCCTTTCAGAGAAGGGTCATATATAGGCCATAGTCCGCCACGCTGGTCATATACATATTTATATAATATATATTTGCCAGCCCAACTTTATTCCTTTGTACATTTTCTAATCGTTCTCATCTATACGATAAAGGAAATGTCACCACATTTTTCTCGATTTTTATCGAGTGATTTTTACAATTACTAATGGAGCATCTCATGAGTCATTATAAATCGAGCCGTTGTTGCAAGTGATCTTAAACGAGTAAGCACAACATGACTAACGTGCCTGTTTTATTCATCATCTGAACCCATCGCTGGCTCACTACTGAGCATGGGTCTCCTCTCAGAATGAGAAGGATTCAAGATCCAATAACAATGCTGAATCCTTACACATAATCAGATTAAGTCACTTCAAAGTAAACATACAATAGTAAAAATACTTTTTGTAGAGCTAGAGTATCTTATAAGCTCTTATAAGTATCTATAGCTACCAGAATTTTTCAATAAATACTATAATACAATATAATACAAGCCAATAACCTTAAACTTCATCATTTTTGTAATCTGGTTTGCTCTGCTTGCTTAGGTAGTAGCCTAGTAGGGCATCGGCTCTTTAATTTCATGAAATCATGTAAATTATAAAATAAATAATATACCTACTAGAGCTTTTGTCCTCATACATTCAACCAACATTTATATACTTCGTCACAGATAAAACAGATGTTATTATTAGCTACGTATTACAAGTTAACTTGTGCAATATGTAAGTGCATCAATCACCTATGAACCAAGCTATAAATTGGTCATGCAACATCGCAACGCATAACTAATAGGTCGGTTCAAATAACAAGTATGGCAGCTATAATAATACATCGATGCAGCTATGTTGCAAATGTCTGTAGGTAACAGGACAAAAAGTCTGAACTCACATTTATAAAAACTTTTTATATTGATTCTATTATTGTGAATATGAATAAAAACATTATTCACCTCTCCATTAAGTTTTAAGCATCTTTTAAAAGTTTTCTAAAGCTTTTATCAATAAAACTGTTATTTCTACGAATAAAATATCATGTGTTTATTTAAATCCGATTTAATTAAAGGGTGTTCTTAATAAAAAATCGCTCAATCCGGCATTGCATATAAAATTATCACATACTAGCTGATGCCCGCGACTTCGTCCGCGTGGGTTTAGTTTTTAAAATCCTTCGGGAACTCTTTGATTTTCCGGGATAAAAAGTACCCTATATCACTCTCCAGGTCCTCAACTATACCCATGCAAAAAATCACGTCAATCCGTAGCTCTGTTTCGGCGTGATTGAAGGACAAACCAACAAACAAACACACTTTCGCATTTATAATGATAAGTATGATTATACATACTACATAATAGCACACTAGCTGTGATACTAGTCATGTTTTCTCAGTCATGAATTAGTCTTGAAAAAATAACTTGAACGTCAGTAATAAGTTTCTTAGAAGAAGCTTGATGGTATCTAGGAAAATACGAGTAGGTACATAAACATACGTTACTTAGCAACAAGTTTTTAAGAAGCCGCAGAAATGACGAAGCTTACAAAAATAAAAACCTCTTCCTTACTTATATTAATTTACAGATATAGAGATTATGGAAAAGTTCTTGACCTTATAGAAATAAAATTTATAAGTACATATATAGCACCTAAAAGATAACAAAGAAAACTTTCTTTAGTAGGTACTCCCGAGTCCCGAAACTTTACCAGATGCCAAAAGTCGTAGAAGTACCTACTTGACGATACATAAGATCTTTGAAAGAATATGTAAGTACCTAACGTCGGGATACACTGAAAAAATGTGTAAATGAGACTAAATAAAATATCATTTGAAAATAACAGAGCATGTTTGTCAAAAGTTTGTTGCTATAAATAAATGAGTGCTTGTAAATATGTAAGCATAAATTCGATGTTAACTAATAAACAACTAATTTTAGCAATATGCTGTTATTTATTAACTATATTATCAAGTTCATTGGCGGACTTTTAAACGTGGTTTTGGTAAAAACGATTTTTCAACGTATAGTAACAGCATACAGCTTTAATACGCGTAGCGTAGACCGCAGTAGAACAAAAATAATTGAGTAGTAAATTACAACGAATGGATGGATCTCTATCATCACTTCGTTTGTGTCGTAACATGGTGATGCAAAGCAATCAATTGAACCAACAACTTTTTGATAATAGGTATAAATTGATTTTATACCGGCTGTTATGCTGGCTGAGTTTTTCCGTTATATCTAACTAGCTGATGCCAGCGACTTCGTCCGCGTGGATTAAGTTTTTAAAATCCCTCGGGAACTCTTTGATTTCCCGGGTAGCCTATGTCACTCTCCAGGTCCTCAACTATACCCATGCAAAAATCATGTCGATACGTAGCTCTTTTGTGGCGTGATTGAGGGACGAGCCAAAAAACCAACAAACCAACAAACCAACACACTTTCGCATTTATAATATTAGTATGATGATTGTTATTTGAAATAAGAGTGCTTGACTGGGATTCTAAATTGTTAGTGGAAGCAAGTAATAGAACTAAATAAGTACCTACAGCAAAAAAAACCGGTCAAGTGCGAGTCGAACTCGTGCGCCGAGGGTTCCGTACCTACCCATTATACCGCCATGTAATAAGTATATATAATTTTTAACTTTTTTTAATTTTCGGAATTTATCCTTTATTTGTGCTGTAACACCTTGCTTTATGCCAAATTTCGTGATTCTAGGTCAATGGGAATTACCATTATAGGTTTTCGGCCCAAAACCTTTTCTCGGTTTTCCGGTCGGACCTAGAATTGTCAAATTTGGTTAAAAGCAAGGTCAGCACAAGTAAGGGGAAAATTTCCGAAAAATAAAAAAGTTGAAAAAAAGGTAAATTTTGGTACTTACAAGTTTTCGCGAAAATCTACATTTGCCCATATCCTTTTATTGTGTTGACTTAGGACCTTGATTTTTATACACCCAATAGAGACCTCAGTATCTGGTATTTTCAACTTGCTAGGTTCACCCGTTCTTGAGAAAATCGGTGGTGACACACGGACATAGGTACAGACGGACAGACGGACGGTTTTTCTTTAGTTTAACTTAACGAATATACAGTCATACTTTATGGACGATGAGCTGAATTATTTACTCACATTTTAACATTCTAAATACGCAAACCATTGCTATACTTACCTACCTATATAAATTTTACGTATGTATAATCTTTATGTGTATCTATCTTTGCACGGGCGGTAAAACTGCGTGATTCTTTTTAAAACAGGTTTACTTGTCCGTAACGCCCGCGAGTCTGCCTCGCCCAGTGTTGTGTTGTAAAAAAGTAAAACCTTAACAAAAAAGTAAATCGATTACGTGCGAACCCGCTCTATATTACCGGGGTTCTGCAATGAAAGTAAATCTAGACAAACTGCCTTAATAAATATGCTTACTTACTTACTTACTGTGTTTAAATTCAGTAATCAAAATACCACGATATAGCTGAAGGAAGTTAAACCAGTTTACTTCTTCAAATACATCATCATCATGTCGAGCAACACATTAACGTCTCACTACTGAATTCACTGTCTCTTAGAGAAGGGTATGGGCCATAGCATAGTCCACCACGCCACAGAATAATACCACGCTGGCCCAATGCGAATTGGAATGACTTGACACACCTTTGAGAACAATATTTATAAAGAACTCTCAGGCGTGCAGTTTTCCTCGCGATGTTTTACTTCACCGTTGAAGTACCTATGTGATATTTAATTGCTTACGCACATGAGTCCGCAAAAGTCAGAGGTGCGGGATCCGGGATGCCCGGGATCGAATCTGCGATCCCCCGAACAGGAGAACGCATTCCTAACCAATAGGG
Organism: Oeneis ivallda; assembly: GCA_029955525.1. NCBI lineage: Eukaryota > Metazoa > Arthropoda > Insecta > Lepidoptera > Nymphalidae > Oeneis > Oeneis ivallda. The sequence continues at coordinate 12,288,127 of JARPMR010000018.1, read as the reverse complement.
TATCACTGCTTCTAAATTTTAAATTAGATGTGATTAAATAATAACATAACATTATCTGACTTCAGTTTGGCACAACCATGTCGAGTAAAATATAGAGTCGTCATTCCGCGCTGACGCGGACTTCTATATATATGACTTCTATATTTACCAACTGATAGGATAGACGTCCACTGCTGGACATAGATTTCTTGCATATAATTCCAAATGTTTCGGTCTTGCGCCGCCTGTATCCGTCACCGGCTCCATGCGATTCGTCTGATGTCATCGGGCCATCTAGTGAACGGGTCTGCAAACACTGCACTTTCCGGCGCGAGGGAACGCCACTCCAGCACCTTGGGATCCCACCGAACACCCGGTCTTCGAACTATATACCCCGCCCATTGCTAGTTCAGTTTTGCGACTTGATGAGCTATGTCCTTTGATCTCAAAGGGATACGGATCTTAATTGCGCGAAATATTATACTTTCCCGAGCCTTACGGCAAGCAGGGATGCTCAGGGATCCTGTTTTGAATTCTTACTACGGAACCACAAAGTATTGAGTCTTAAATGATTACCATGTACCTACTGGAGAAAATGTCAACAGTGTAAAAAATTATCTAGAGGATTAATTTCAAACTGGACGGATACTATAATGTGTAAAAAATTATGTTCTCCTATAAAATAAAGTATTATAAAATTGCTTCAATTAAATCGAAGTGTTGAATATAAATACCTACATGATTTGCATTTTTAAATGAACAGAGGATACAGGAAAATCAGTGATATTGAGTCAATGTGAAGTTCAAAGTTTATTGGTAGGTAGTACCTACTTACATAACTATAACAAAAAATTAATTGCGGTTAGCTTACGCATAAAATGAATCTGTACAATTAGTACCGACCGATCGTAGATACCTAATATATGGTATGCCGACACTATAACGTAACTATATACCTATGTAGATAGAAAATATGAGTGCACTACATAGGAAAATATTTATATAAAATACTATTTTCAAAAGTAATATAATGATGTACATTTAAATTTTAAACCTATACTTTATTACTACACTTTATTATTACACCAAATACGCACTCTCGAGGGCAGCTGGTTTTTTTTTTTATTTTAGAGATAAGCTTCACCTTTATCCCTCCTTTGTCAACTTCATTAAATGCAGAAAACAATATCAAGCATAGTATTATTAAATTTTATATTATGCTTGATATTGTTTTTTCTTGTACAAAAATCTATACATATAATAAAACAGAAACGAAACCAATTCTGTACATGAAATAGATTCATAAAAGGGTTTTTGCTTCTAATTGTGTTCAAGATACAGATATCAAAACAGAAGCTAAATTTTTTTTGTCTGTTTGTCTGTCTGTTTGTTTGTCCTTCTTTCACGTAAAAACTACCGCACAGATTTCTACAAAATTTTATACCGTGGTAGCTTATTACTCGGGTCAACATCTAGGCTACTTTTTATCCCGGAAAATCAAGGAGTTCCCGAGGGACTTTAAAAACTAAATCCACGCGGACAAAGTCGCGGGCATCAGCTAGTATTAAATATAAAAAATCTTCTGTCATGCCTATATTTTATAGCATTTTTGCGCCTTTTGGTTTTTGGGCGATTTATCATTCATTAAAACAGTGTTAAAATATTAATAATAAATTAAAATAAACGCACATTTCACCTCTTCTTGGAACATGATGATTTTAATAATTTATGCAAAGCTTATATTTCTATGGCATCCTCAGTTCTGTAACGATCACATTTGATATTATATTATATTATATTATATTATATTAGAAGATGATTCAGTCTTACATGTATAAGTCATTTATGTAAATAGAGCGTTAAGTATCCACATTTTGAATCTATAATACATATTGTATATGTATATATATAATGATTATGTACTATTTATATTTAAGTTTTTCCTCATTAGTTACCTATATGTAGTTCAAATTGATAAGTGGTCTTCTTAAATATGTCGATTTGTATATTATTAATTGTACCCTTAGATACGTTTTTGCACACGCGGCGCGTTGTGCGGTACCCGCCGCGTTCAACGCAAACGCTTCTGCATGAACGCTCTCATACTTGGCCATATGTTTGAGTTTACTGCGCGACACGACGCACCATGCGACGCGCAACGCGCCGCGTGAGGGTACGACGCCCTCACGCCGTCACGTCGCGGAGTCACGACGCCTTCAACGCGGCGCGTTGTACCGCGGCGTTGAGCTTTCATACAGAAGCGTTTGCGTTGAACGCGGCGGAGCACGCGGCGGGCACCGCGGCGGGCACCGAGGTCGCGTCGCACGGTTAACTCAAACATAATATGGCCAAGTATGAGAGCGTTCATGCAGAAGCGTTTGCGTTGAACGCAGCGACACCCGCGGCGGGCGACGCGGCGGGCGCCGCACAACGCGCCGCGTGTGCATAAAAGTACCTAATAGTTTAAAAGCAAAAAGTCTTAAACGCTTTAGCTTTGATATATTATTAAGCTGCCAAGTAATAACATGAACAATATTATTATCATCATCCATCATCTCAACCAATCGCCGATCCACTACCTGGGCACGAGTTTCCTCTCAGAATGAGTAGGGAAAAAAGGCCATATACATACCTACAAGACAAATGCGATTGGCAGACCTCACACGTCTTTCATTGTGGAGAAGTCCAAGGCGTGCTGGTTTCTTCACGATGTTTTCCTTCACGGTTAAAGCGAGTGATATTTTAACTCCGAGAACTTGAGGTCTAGGATTCGAACCCCGTCCCCTGAAGGAAGCCCGAAGTCTTAAGTACTAGGTTATCACCGCTAAATAAACAATATTATGAAGAGCTAAAATTATACTATGCAAAGCGGGAATGATTTATTACGGCAAGGGCGATCTAGCGATCTTGTTTATGCAAACTGGTTCCTTGTACCTTAAATACCTAGGTACCATGAATGTATTATCTTTAACAATTAGGTACAGGCAAAATAACATTTGCAACAAGCCCAGTTGTTGCGCAGCAACATTGTTAGGACAGTCGGAGACATAAGTTGCTGATTTGGTTAAAGATGCATTCATCTAATCACATTGGGGTCACCACTTTAGGGATTTGGGACTGGGGTGAAGAGAAATAAGCCAGTTCTCTTGCCGTAACTCACTGTTTAATTGGCATAAACCTCAAATAAGGTAAATAAATAAAATTGTGCTATTGTATTGTGTGAAAGTAAATAAAAGAAAATATTTATTTTGATATTAAGAATTAACCTCCAAAACAAAAAATATTATAAATAAGCAAATTAATATAATATAATATTAGCGTTTTACCTGAACACTTTTACTTCTGGAGTACGGAACCCTCGCGGCCTCGGTGCGCGAGTCCGACTCGCACTTGGCCGGTTTTCATAATCAATGCTTCGCTAATATCAACTTCTAACACGGGACGAGCTCTTAAAATTTAATTTTTTGCCATCAACTCTGTATCTAACAGAGGTGTAGTTTTTATAGGGGTCACATGCTTTTATTGAATAAAAGTGTTGTATTCTCTTGCTCACAACAAGAAATGATAATGTCTACATTTACTAACACAGTTACTAACTTCCACCACTTTCAAGATTTAAATTTTAACTCTTATAAAAATAGTTAAACGAGTAAATTAATCGCTGAACATGATTTCATACATGAACTGAACTGAAGTATCATCCAAACTCAAGTTGTGAGGGTTCAAAAAAACGAGAAAGCGCTTCGAGAAAAGATAGGTAGTGCCCTTGCGCTTCGCTTGGCTCGTCTGGGGACACGGGAGTGTCGCCAGATAAAGCTTTAATAATCCTTACTAATATTATAAATGCGAAAGTGTGTTTGTTTGTTGGTTTGTTGCTTTGTTGGTTTTTTGGTTTGTCCTTCAATCACGCCACAACAGGGCTACGGATCGACGTGATTTTTTGCATGGGTATAGTTGAAGCCCTGGAGAGTGATTAGGCTTTTTATCCCGGAAAATCAAAAAGTTCCCGAGGGATTTTAAAAACTAAATCCACGCGGACGAAGTCGCGGGCATCAGCTAGTAAAATAATGTAGAAAAATAATGTAAAAAAAGTTTGAGTATCAGTTTTTAAATTGCTATATATTGACGAATCACTATAGAAGGGCGATTTACACTTTTAGCCGGACCTATAAAAGTGTCATCCGTAAATTGAATTTCATAAGTACAGAATAAAGACATGTCTCAGTTTATCCCATCTTTAAAGCTCACTTTTACATTACGATTCAGGTAATTGAATTTATACCGAACCATGCGATAAGTAGAAAAAAAGCTTGCAGTTTTTTTTTCAAGTAGGTACATTCTTCGCCTTATTTTGACGTTACTGGTAAAAAGTTACCGCAATACATGTATTGCGGTAACTTTTTGTCTCACTCTTGATTTAGGACTTGGACCCACACTAAGCTTGACGGCAGCGACACACCCCTTATCTTAGGTGTCTACAATTTGTTATACAAGGAAATGTCTTTATTCATAATGTAATGATAATTTAAATGATAATCGTGCCTGCATTCAACCTTATAGGTTACTTTAGTAACACACTACACACACCAGGCACCTTTACTTTACATGCGGGATCAGATGATGATGAGATCCGCAAGAGAACTGAAGTTACTGGGATACGAGGATCTTATCGAGTTTGAATTATTTGAATCAGCAATGGGCGGCGCGGGGCACATGACGCTGGGGTCGCAATTTGCTGGAATGGTACTTTGCACCAGGAGGTGCATCTTTGGAAGGGAGAAATTACATAGACGGATCTTAAACGAGTCGCTGCCAGGCAGCTGCTGGATTCTGCTGAGAAGAGAAGACGCTGTGTATAGGTTGTTATGACTGAGTGTGTCATAACCATAAATATAGTATTCCTTATGGTCATAATAGGGTCTTTTTGCTTTGTCTGTCGTTATCTGCGTGTAGGTAAAAGATGTGCTCTAGGGTCGTCTTATCAGAGGTATTCCTTAGATCATAACTTCCAAAAGCCGCTTTGAAAAGTTTATCGTCGCGAGTTGAATCTGTCCAAGCCTTTAGAGCCGGTATTAACGCGTTGGCAACGTCGTTATGCCATGTAACTGATGTTTATAGCCCATTTTCTTAGCTTCGACAATCTTGATGGCTGTATTGTTTTAAGTAAGTTATCATAAATAAATATACTGTCCTGTGGTATGAAATAGATCAGAGCGTAATACGGTAGATACATAGGACGATAATATCAAGACGAAAGCATTGCCGTAGGGTTTTTGTGAAAGTAGAAACAACGGAGAGCGAATATGATTTTAGGCTCCTTATATAGTGTGTATTATGTTAATTTTAAAAAGCGTAAGTAGTTACTTTACCTCGTTTCCTGACGTTTTCTTCTCAGTAAATAAAGAAGAAAGTAAAAATAGAAGCAAAATCTTTGTATGTAGCTATTATGAAAATTCTAATTCTTTTAAGAAATGGCAAAATGCAGGCCTAATGAATAAGGAACGCCAAAAATTTCTTACTCACTCTACTCAATCCTCAATATGTTTCACCAACTCACTCTTTTACATATTTGCTTTTAATATCAATGTGACATGTAGTTTCTAAGAAAAACGACGTTTAAACATTTGTATGGGAACTCGATTTTACACGATCTTACATCAATCAGTCTAGGCTCTTCAGTCATGCTATAAAGGTTTACCCGCATGTAAAGACGGCAAGTGAAACTTCACAGACCTTGACTTTGTCCCCATTTCCTTATGTGAGGGTTACGTCAACCACGTAATGCCGAGACACATCGCTATACTATAGCTGATTAGCATACGAAATTTTACGTTTGACAGTGGACGGACGTGCTTGGAGAGTGAATTGTCTTTTAGCTTCTTGGCGTTAATTATTTTGGTTTTGTACCCAATTTGAATTAGGTACACTATAACAGCAAAATATAATAAACCGTGTGACTGAGCAGGCTGGTATTGGCCGTTGGCTTCAGATACTTCGTAGATTATAATAGGTACATAATATAATATGTTCAATTGTACCTACATACTTCATACTTCGACGCGCAGTCTTTAATTATTCTCATAGTAGGTATACAGACATTGAAAGCAGTGATAGCCTCCTTTACGTAAGATCCGGGATTCGATCCCAGACTTGTATCTTCAGCTTTTTGGAGTTATGTGCGGTTGGTTAACTATCAAGCAATTTGTCTACGTGGATTTTGGTTTTTCGAAAGTCCCCCAGAAACCCTTCGTTTTTCCGGGATAAAAGTAGTTTATATCACTCTCCAGGTACCTACTTACTTATTCAACTATACCTACCTACACATTAAATTATTGCACTTCGATGCATACTCCTTTTGCTGCGTGATTGAACGATAAACCAACAATCAAACGAATCGAACACACCTTTGCATTTATAATATTAGCCTATTCTTACTGTATAATGTATATTATGTACTTAGCTATGTAAGTATATAATTTTATGCTCTATGTAACTAGTTTGGAGCGTGACACTTGTTTCTAGAAAGTGTTATGATAAGCCCATACATAATTACATATATCAAGCCTATTCTTTTCTTAGTCTAATGATAACATCGTATGGATCGTAAGCATGAAGCCTATCATATTATGCCTACGAAGCAACGCCTACGTATGGTTTATAAACAATCATACGCCTTGTTATTTCAATGTCACGGGTGTGGTTAAACTGCTCAAACGACATTAAAATATATTCAAAGACACTAAATTTATGCAGCCAACACATTTTCTTCGTAGTTATCCCTAGATCTGACTAGGTATAGTAATATAGTTTAAGCTGTACGATATTATAAAATATCTTTTTCATTGGCAACGGTTTTGAAAATAAAACAAAAATAATTATATAATTATTTTGATAGTAGAATAAGGACATGTATGTACTTATAACTAAGCAAAAATCTCTACGTGAGCAATCAAGATTTAAACAAAAAAAGTTATAGTCATATTTAAATTAATTAATTACATAAAAATATAACAAACAAACCCCGGATATCAACTCGTATTTACACATTTCTTGAGAAAAGATAATAATAATTTGGTGCAATGCATTGTACAATCATAGTGTACGATATCACTGCTATGATAAACTTTAATACCCAATGACTTACACGAAGTTTACGATTTTACTGTGAACTATTCAATAATAATATATTAAATCATTTAACTGATAAAGTTCAATATATTAAATCATTGAACTGATAAAGTCAACTTTGATGTTAAGACCGGAAGACTCTAAGCTCAAGTCACTCAAGTTTCCAATTAAATGCAGTTAGGTATTGTTTTAAGTTAGAAATTACATATTGGATTCTTATCAAACTTTGCAAATACGTTTATAATGGGGTGAGACGGATTGAGGTTTGAAATTGAGTAGTGTTGTGAAAATAAAACAGCAAAAAACAAGAGCAATTGGAGTCTCAGAAAGCATTAGTACCAACCCAAAGTAGCAAAATTTTGCCTATAAAATTGATTATTTGGCGAGCGCTGAGAAAACTACTGATAATACATAAAAATTATGTACTTCATGATTAAAGTACTCATTAATACCTACAAAAAAGTTGCCGAGGGCTGGGAGTAGCTTTGTGTTCTAAAATTTAATTAGATCGCCGGTGGAAACAAAAGTTAACGATCTTATTAAATGCATATCATACATATATTGAGGGTCTTGACCATTTATAATTAATAGACTTTACCGTTCAACTCAAATTCCTCAATCCCGATGCTGCTGGGTACTGCCCACCTAGAACAGTGGATATTAAGGAATTGTCTTACTGTACTTATTATATAACTGGAATTCAGGCACCAGCGGTTAGTACCGTTGCGTTTATTTGCAGCTTACCCGTGCGAAGCCGGGGCGGGTCCACTAGTAAATACAGCATAGGCAGCTGAGCTGAGTTTACCCGCTAATGTCTCTATGTGATCGTCCCACTGAAGCTTACTATCCAAGGTCACCTCCAGAAAAACTGTGGAGTTCTCAATTATAAGGTTTTCCCCGTTTATTTTTATTGATTTATCAATTTTCTTTACATTTGTTACAATAAATTCTAAACATTTTTGCGTTTTTTTTTGCGTTCAAGAGCAAATTATTAACAGTAAGCCAACGCGATATCTGAGATAACGTATTGTTTACATCGTCAAAATTTACTTTGTTTCTGTCAGTTTAAAATATTAGAGATGTATCATCTGCAAACAACACAATATTGCAAGCATCGCGGACATGGTAATATTATACGTCATATAATATAGTATATAATACGTCATGTAATATAGTACGTCATTAATATATACCAAAAATAGAAAAGGACCCAAGATAGAGCCCTGTGGGACACCCAACAGAGCAGATGAACCCTGCGATTTCACGTCACCCACGCATACACTCTGAGTTCGATCACTAAGGTAAGAGGCAATGAGATCAAGTGCAGCGCTTCTGATGCCATAATGAGTTTGAGTGAAAGAGTTTGGTTTTTTGTTACTTACATAGGTAACAAAAACCCCAATAGCATTCTGCGAACGCTTCCAGGCATCGAAAATATGTTCAAGTATCTTTGCACCCGCATCAGTTGTGCTTCGACCTTTCGTGAAGCCGTACTGTTCGGGGTGTAGTAAGTTATTAACATTAAAACGCTTCATTAGTTGATCAAGTATAAGTTTTTCAAATATCTTACTAAGTGTTGGTAGGATTGATACAGGTCTGTGATTATTAAGGTCAATTCTGTTGCCTGACTTAAACAGAGGGATGAGTTTACTATGTTTCATCAAATTAGGAAAGATACCTAGAGCAACACATTCATTAAAAATTACGGCTAAATAAGGAGCAATGTCATTTATTATTCCTGGGTTAAACCTAACCCGGCGTCTCTGCAAGCGGGTCTATGAGGATTTCACCATAATTTAGATAGACCTAAATTATGGTGAAATCCTCTTAGAAGTTTATCGAGGAAGATTTTTTATTTATAGCGTTCATTCATGTTACAATATAGTTGAATAGGTCTTTCAACGTTTTTCCATTTAATAGTATTGAATAATTGTTGTATTATGCATTTTTGGAACTTCCCCTCATTGTGGAAATATTCTATTCTGACAAAGTTGCATGGGATAATTCGGCTTGGCTTCCAGCTGCCCACAAGATAGTATAAAAAACGTATTACAATGTAATAGCTAACATAATAATATTGTAAAATGATTATTTTGAAAAGAGCAACTGCTGAGTTTCTTGCCGGCTCTTCTCAGCAGAATCCGCCTTCCGAACCGGTGTGGTGGTAGAGTCATGACGTCATAAGAGCCACAAGTGAACGTACCTATGTGAAATAAATTTGAATTTCAATTTAATATTTCGGTCTTATCTACTGGAGTCTACTGAAATCGTTTGGTAATTTAGTCTTTACGTTGCAGGACCGTCATCCCTTGGACTTCCGTCATTGGAAAATCTTCACAACATACCTATGTCTGTTGTTATTCTAGAGATCTTGGCTAATGCATTGAAACCACGACTACAATGAACATATGTATTCGGCTTTGTTGAGTAAAGCTAAAATAATTTGTGTATAGCCGAGTCAAAACTGTATAATACTGCAAGTATGCAATTACTGATAATAATAACAAAACGTACAATACAAGTGCATTCTGATAGATACACGAGTTACATTCGCAAGCGATTTCGAAAAATTGCGTTCGAATTTTAAATTACACTGTGCGTAAATTAAACACTGTTGCTATGATTAACACACTATATTACTATCGTTTAGCAACAAAGAAAACTAATTACATTAAGAATTGTGTCAATCGCCTCGATGTATCGTTTCATAAAAGCAAGTGATTAAACAATAATATTGTTGTATGTTCCGTAGTCTGATAAGAGAAATTCAGGTCTCGAAATACTTGTAAAACAATAAAATCTGTCACCTTTTTTTGTTTATCATCCACACTACCTATTAAACCGAGGTATGTCTGTTTGTTTGTCACATCTTCAATTAAACATAATTACAAAAAATATTCTTATGACGCTAAAATTCAATAACATAATAAATTAAATCAACTAAGTATGTAACTAAGTAGTAGTAGTATAAATAGGTAATCCATCTATAGATACTCACCTACTTAAATTACTTAGGTGTGTGAATTGGGTCAACGTTGTATGTAATAGCAAAGTATAAAATACCTCAAAAAACATTAAATTCAAATACATAATAATATACTGTAGGTATATTCTATTCAATAAGTCGTGAGTTTTGAGAGTTAAGAGTTTTTCTATTTATTCCACCTTGGCACATAGTTTTATTTTTAATTAAATCAGATTTGGTTTATGTTAAGTAGCAAACTGTTTCATTCATCGTTGACTCTTTCACAATGTTGCTACCTATTTTGCAATTTACCCATGGCCATTGGCCATGTCAACTGACTTATAGAACAGACTCTATGGAGACTTCAAGTCTACAGCTGATTATTGCTCTGTTCCTTGGCCGAATATTCATAAAGCACCTGTCTCGGTAGGAAATTAGTCCAATAAATGAGATAAATTCCTTCTTCTTCTTTATAACACAATAGACGTCCACAGCTGGACAAACATTCTTGCAAGAAGCCTTCAAGAGGGACTCTTGCAATTAATTCTTCTTGCAAGATCCTGCGAACAGTTAAATTCCGTTTTGCTAATTTATCCTTAACATCTAACAAAGTCGCAAGCTTCTATGAGTCTTGTTACGAAAACCAAACAGTTCATTGCTATTTTCGTGTTGCGATAAGAATCTAGTGCAAAAACATTATAATCAATATTTATTTAAAAAGAAGTTATCGGCTTTAATTGTGGTTATCTTTATTTTATTTTTACGTCTGTCTGTATTGACATAATGAAAAGCATGAGTTGCATCGTTGCGTTGAGTTTTCTAGCTAAATGTAATCGCGCAAATCCGCAAAACCTCATAGTGAAACTGTGGAAGGCTCCAGCAGTCCTTGACTGACATTATCAGCATTTCTTCGATTCGATCGTATCTTGTTGCTGAGTCACAGCTAAGGTCACAGCATAGTACTAAAAATCGTTACGTATACGTACGCCTTTTACCTACTGTTCTGGCATTCACTTTATTATTCTTAAACTAATATTATGACTTAATAATATAGAATAAAAACATCGTGAGGAAACTCGAATGCCTGAGAGATCTCCATAATGTTCTCGAACGTTTTTGAATTCTGCCAACCCGAACCTGGCCAGAATGGTTGTGGTCGCATCGCGTCGAGTGTAGAGAGTGGCCGTCTCTTCCGAGAGGAGTAATGCCTGTGCAGTGTGCCCAAAAGTGGGCCACGGCGCTTCTATGACACACCTGTTATCCTTATCGTGATTACTCCAAGTAAAAGACTTGTTAATATTCAGGTTATTTCTCTAATAGTTCAAAGGTTACGATAACAAAATTACTTCACACTGTTTTTTAACTGAAAAAACACTTGCTGCTCGTTAAGATAAGGTAGTAATAAAAAAATAACACAAGAATTTGGAAGCCCACCAACTTGGGTGGTTATATGTATCTACAGGTGGTTGCAAAAAGCAGAATGACAACAGCGCATGTTCCATGCGCAATAGATTTAAAATGATCTTCTAAGCTAATTCCATGATTATAAGTTTAAATTATCTTAAAAATGTGACTGCCAGTGAACAAAGCCGTCAAAAAATGAATGAAAATAAAAAATTAGTTAACATACTCTACACTACACGGTTTTACAATTCAGACCTTATCATAAGGAAGCATGCAAGTAAGGATTTTTTGTATGGTACATTTGCAATTTAATGAACACAATTCGTTGTGAACAATCGAACTGATTAAATAATGAATTTATCCTTCTATGAATAATTCAAAGCTATATTCGGAGCTCTAAACAGGTATGTAATGTATGTCTAATTTTCATGTAAGCTGTCATTTGATATTGCTCTATAGTAAGAACCGAGTTAAATCTTCTTTCAACCTGGTGTCGTGGGACACCAGGTAGAAACGAAGGATTATAAAAATATTCATTTCAAGTTATTTTCGAGGTATAAAGAAAATAATTATTCGGGTATACATTTTTTATCATGATATTTTTATCGATAAAAATCAAAAAAACTACTATACAAAATTATCTTAACACCTTTATTTTGTTTACAATGATTTATAAAAATATAAAATAACAAGTGTAATTTGTTTTTAAATTTTTACCAAATATTATAAATTATAAGTTAATAATAAAAATAAAATAAATAATAATTATCTGAAGTCAGGCTTCGAAACTCTGAACCGATAGTATCACTCCTTCTTTTTACCGCTGCGCCATCGAAGCATTGATGGAATGTGTAAAATAAACGAAGACAAGGACTGTGACGAAAAAATCTTACGCTTTTATTTTACGGACGCTACGGACGTTTTTTGCCGGCTAGGGTACCCCTCCGCAACGCCCCATAAGGAACTTCATTCCAAAAAGGTTCTTTGTATGGTGGCAAACTTTACGTAAGATGTAGACGACAAGCGATTTAGCGTTCCGATACATGTAGAAACAGTTAAACAATTTACATTGCTACAGCCCTATCGAAAGCCCCCTACTATCGATTGCACCGTCACTTCATTTGGTGAGCTTGCAGTCAAGGGCTGCTTTGTCATCGATAAAAAAGTGATAAAAAAAAGAGATAAAGTGATTTTTTTAAACAAGATATTGTTTCATTACAAGTTTATAATACAACCTTTTATTTAGTTTCACCAGTCCCGATGTTTGTCATCAAAGATGTTTGTCATCAAATCTTGCAAATTAAATTTGATCCACTTTCCAGTATCCGATTGAGCTGAAATTTTGTATACATGTGTAAATCGCGTGACAATGCAATATTATGATGAGATGATGCTGATCTGATGATGGAGCTGGAAGGTGGCCGTAGGAACTTCGCAATGAAACGACACAACCTCATCGAATTTGTGCTCATTTGAATGCCTTGACGAGTAGTTTGTCTTTCAATGGTAACCAGGGGCTGATGATGGAGCTGGAAGGTTGTCATAGGAACTCTATAATGAAACGACGCAACCCCATCAAGTTTCGGCTCGTTTGATTCGTCTTGACGAGTACTTTGTTTTTAGATGGTTGCCAGGGTCTGATCTGATCAGGGTCTGATGATGAAACCGGAAGGTGGTTTTGTTAACTCTGTAATAAAATGACGTAATACCATCGAGTTTAGACTCGTTTGATTAGTGTTGACAAGTAGTCTGGTCCTAGATGATATTCAAGGTCTCATGATGAAGCCGGAAGGTGGTTTTGGCAACTCTGTAATAAAATGACATAACCCCATTGATTTTGGGCTCGTTTGATTCGTCTTGACAAGTAGTCTGGTTCTAGATGATAGCCAGGGTCTGACGATGTAGCCAGCTACTAAAAGCTTGTTTTTAAAAATAAAATTTTTAATTTACACTTATTTTTATTAAAAGCTCTGTATATAATTATTATCTATAATATACGTATATAAGATATACCTATTGAAAAACTGATGTGCATAAATAAATTTTTAATAAACATCTAAAAGCAACCACAATCACAAAATGGAAACAGGACAATTCATTCGCTTACTTTAGAGCATCCAATTCAAGGAGGATATTCACTCCAGCTGTGTCATCAAGTGTTGTAAAACATTGAATTGGTTTACAATTTTACAATTTACATATTGTAATTAATATAAATTGTAAACGTTACAATTGCGGGTCCGGACGATCCGGCACCTGGGGACCGGTCCCACTCGTTCTGTGACTCGTAAACCCACGCAACTACCTCGTACCACAGTTTAGCAATGATACAGTTAGGCGACGAGTTTACCTTCTACTACCTCACCTACCTACATGCACAGCGGCTCTATTTCAAGTTACCATGCGTTAATCTGTTTTTAAGTATCAATTTACGAAGTCAAATCACGACATCACAAGAGGTCATATCTATTTACGTAGCGTAGCGTAAACTTTGCGTCAACTTCAGTTAGTCTATGGTAGCAAATAAGCTAGATTATGGTAGTTTACCTTTTAACTCTCTTAAAAAAATCGGCCAAGTGCGAGTCGGGCCTCGCTCTTTTAGGGTTCCGTTAAAAAAATTAAATAAAAATATTTCCATGTACCCATGGAAGTATTTAAATTTAATTTTTTTAATTTAATTTAATTTTTATTATTTGTTATAGCGGCAATAGAAATACATAATATGTGAAAATTTCATCTGTCTATCTATTACGGTTTACGAGATACAGCCCGCTGACAGACGGACGGACGGACGGACGGACGGACGGACAGCGTAGGCTTAGTAATAGGGTCCCGTTGGTACCCTTTGGGTACGGAACCCTAAAAAGGGAAATTAGAATAATTAGTATACAGTTTTACGCGTCAGCATTTCTCTTCTCTCATCTTTTGCTTTAGTTATTTTAATTTAATTAATTATTTACTTATTTGTTTTTTTTTCGAGGACAAGATAGTCCTTGACTGCGATATCACCTGATGGTAAGTGACGATGCAGTCCAAGATGGTAGCGGATTAACTTGGAAGGGGTACGGCAGTGAAAATTCAACCCATACCCCTAATCGGTTTCTACACGCCATCGTGCCGGAACGCTAAATCGCTTGGCGGCACGTCTTTGACGGTGGGGTGGTAACTAGCCACAGCCATCGAAAGCCTCCCACCAGACCAGACCAGAGACAATTCAGAAATTATAAATTCCCAAATTGACCCCGCCGGGAATCGAACCCGAGACCTCTCAGTTAGAAGACCACAGCGCTCACCACTGCGCCAGGGAGGTCGTCGAAATTTCTGACATTGGCTTCTCTCCCGTGGACAGAAATAAATATTCGAAATCGAAATCGAGAGGAAGTTGCTTGGCCTTCCGTCTCCCCAACTTCCCATCGATTACAATAATTAATAAGTATTCCGAAACAGATACTCGTTCGTATAGCAGTCTGCCGGACGTCTGACGTTTTCGAACGACGGATTTGAATTGCGATTTATGTTTCGTCAATAATATCATGTTTTAATAAATAATATATTCATAAAGTACATATGTGAATAGATTATTATGCTCTAAGGATAATTATAGTCTATTTACATAAATGTGTCATTTATGTATTTATTTACATTGACGAAATAATATTATTATGTATATGTTACCAATTAATAAACCGATACCGTGTACATAAACTTATTTACTCTACTTGCTAAGAGATAGCTATAAGAAAGAGCTACTAACTACAATGAAGCAATATTAACTTTTACAGCTTTATAAGAGATAAAATGACAATGACCGACACAAAGAAAGACTACAAGGAAAAGTTTAGGTACATTTGTGACCTTCCAACCAAACCCACTTTCAGAAGCAGAGAAGCATCGTCTCTGTCATTTAATAAAAAGAACAAAAAGAAAAATAAGGTGACGTCTTCTCACCTATCCAACGTCACAACTCATAGCCCCCTACCACAGAATATAATATTAACCCCTGCATGCATCCCTAAAAATATTGACTCGAATGTTTATGTAGAATGTAGACGATCAAAAGTAATGTGGTATAGGAGTAGCAGACAAACCTACTCTGATTTTTTATTAAGATACACTTAGCATTAAGGTTTTTTAATTCCCGCAGGAACTCTGTAATTTTCCGGGATAAAAAGCCTATATGAGCTATCTCCATTCCAAATTTCAGCCAAATCGATTCATTCGTTGTGGAGTTATAGAGTAACAAACATCCATCCATCCATACATCCTCACAATCTTTCGCATTTATAATATTAGCAGGATGATCGTTGAAAAATGAGCGAAAGTTGACCGCGGACATGGGCGCATGACTGATAAGGCGCAGTAACAGAGTAAAGATAGATAGAGTATGGAAACTACCTATAAACGTTCGAAACGGCTCACTCACACAAACATGCGCATCGACGAGACCAAATACCGGTCCTCAGTACTGACAGCACTGCGAGGTCCGCTAATTGTCTCGTCGATGCGCATGTTTGTGTGAGTGAGGCCGTTTCGAGCGTTTGTAGGTAGTTTCAGTACTGGTTATAATTCTACTGTGGCAGTAATGACGGCGAGTAGCGCACCGGAGTCCGGAAGTGACGTCGATCCGTCGCCGGCTTCCGCTCGGAAGCAGCTAGCTTCCTGGAAGGCTCCACACGAGGCCGTATTGCTGTTCCGGAACCCGAGGCGCATATGTCATGTTATGTGTGTAATGTAGTCCACTTGTTTGAGTTGTTAGTTATATTTGCAATAGATTTATTTCTGTTTTTCTTACCTTTATTAGACAACTAGATGATGCCCGCGACTTCTTCCGCATGGATTAAGGTATTTTAATTCCCGCAGGAACTCTGTAATTTTCCGGGATAAAAAGTATGAGCTTTCTCCATTTCAATTTCAGCCAAATCAGTTCATTCGTTGTGGAGTTATAGTCGAGTATCAAACATCCATCCATCCATACATCCTCACAAACTTTCGCATTTATAATATTTAGTAGGAGTTTAGGAGGATTAGTAGGACGGCTAAGCCAAAAGGAAGGTTTATGATTTTAAGAATCTACGAGTATGTCTGTACCTATGTATGTATCTATTTACTTATGTTAAACTACTAAGCCGATTTTGATGATTGAGATGTCAAATCGATTAGTTGGTATGGTCCGGGAGACCAATCAATATAAAAATATGACTCATGTTAATACCTATATCCAATTTTCCTTAGTCAGCTTATGGTTTTTAAGCTTTTTCTTGTTATTTATAATACAATGTAGTTAAATTAAATTTTGTAGACTCAATAGCTCAATGGGCACACACACAGGTCGATCACAGATTTTTTTCTGTGAGTGATCGAAGCCTTACCACTTACCAGACTGACCTTCAACTTTACGCTCGCCCCTTACAAGCTTAATTTGGAGGAGAATAGTGGTCAGGTTGAACATGGCAAATATTCTGGGTCATAATTCTCACAGCTGAGGTAACCCCATCCATTATTCAAATAATGGTATGGGTGGATTTCCCAACAGCAAAATTTACGCGGCATGTATGAAATCGGTAGTGCAGACCGTTACTGTACAGTGCTTATATTTTTTTCTAGGCAGAAGAGTATGTTATCTTTATGGAGCCAGTAATTAATATTTCTCGATAAAGATTGCAGTTTAGGAATAAAAAAAAATTTAAACCCCTAATTTTTCATTTCGGTGGCTGTCCTCACAACATTTTTCAGTGTAATTTCCCTCATAAAACAAAAACTATTGGTTGTTTTGGCTTATGGCTACTTTTATTTAAATCGTTAATAGTGTTAGTATTATCACAAAGTAATTTTATAATAATATCTACTCAGATTAAGAACTGGTAAGTAAAAATGCATGTGTCCCAGAAAGTCCTTTCATTTCGGTGGCTTAAAGTTAATCAAGTATATTTTTGCATAGAACAACTCTAGCTCCCCCCTTATGCGTTTAGAACATACGTAATAGTGGCCTCTAGGTGTTTATCCTGTATGGAAGTGCGCCGATTGCCTGCTTGTTCCCCAAAAAAACGTTTGTATGTCATTTCGGTGACGTGCGACACATATCTTTTCATTTCCGTGTATAGGTATAACTTGTCTTGCAATGAGCTAGTATACTTAATTAAATACTAATGAATGAGATATTGGTAATATGTTTATTTGTGTAGTATTCCTTATATCCTATAATAAATACTTTTTTAGTTATGCTAATTTATACCCTTGGTTTTCATTTCGGTGGATTTGGTGGCCTAAACTGGCCACTGAATTGATAAAAAACCCACCGAAATAATAAAAATTCTCATTTCGGTGGATTGTTTTATCATTTCGGTGGATTATTATTTCATTTCGGTGAAAATTAGGATCAACACGTGAATTTTTCAAAATATTTGTTTAATTTTATAGTATGTATAAATATGAAAATTTTAATAGGAGGACGCTTTATTACCGATACTGTGAAACAACTTTTTTTATTTTAGTCTGTCTGTCTGACTGTCTGTGCGCGCATTACGTGAAAACTACCCAACGGATTTTAATACAATTTGGTATAGTAGGTAGCTGATACTCCGGGTCAACATATAACATATAAGATAATAGATTTTATCCTCATAAACAATAAGGTTCCTCCGGGATAGGAGATGAAATTTTTTGTCTATTTTACTCCATAACTCCGTGAAAGTAAAAAGATTATCAATTTAGGTAAGGTGTATGGTTGAGGTTAGCGTTTGCTCAGTAGGAAAGTAATATTTTGTCTGTCTGTATACGTTTTCGGTGCATTTTAATTTCGGTGGACACATTCTTTCATTTCGGTGGTTAGTTATTTCATTTCGGTGAACGAATGTTTCATTTCGGTGGCATCCAAATTTCAAACACGAATTTACATAGGTTAAATAGGATATATTTTTATGGCATTACATAAGAGCATAACCTATATCAAGAAGTATAATATACTACAGCTTAAATTAAAAAAAAACTTATAATACGAAAGTTCACGTAAATGAAAGAAAAAACCACTTCGTTGAAATTGACCCGTATGAGATTTATTTTTATTTTGTATTACAGTGTTAACCTACACTTAAGGAAATATTAGAATAAATTTATAAACACCTATCAAAAATTTCCTATCTCTTGGGAATCGCGACCACCACACCTGGCTTTACACCACAGCCACGGTCAAACTACACGTCAGCATCGAAATTAGTGATAATATGTATCTACGTTTTTAATTATAATAATTTGTAATTATTTTTTAAATTGGTACTTATGAGATTTCTTGAATTAATGTTCACCCAAATGACCCAACATGTATTAGGACCATCTTATAAATGTATTTTAAAAGATGTTATTGTTCAAAGGTCATAAAGGACAAAAAATATAATATTACTCTACTGAATGTATCGGATTGCAAGCGTGCAGAATATAAAAGTCAAGGAAGGAAGCTATGAAAACGGGATCGCCTCACGCCTTCTTATTTTATCTTATCCTTCCTGCAATGTGGAATGTTTATTAATTTTTTTAAGTAGTTTATAATCGCTGGTTTATTACACTGGAGTACATAAATGTTCTTTTTTCATACCTACCACTGGTGAGTGGTGAAAATATGAATTGATCTCTAGTTATTAATAAACTATTTACCCTTACTAATATTATAAATGCGAAAGTGTCTTCGTTTGTTGGTTTGTCCTTCAATCACATGGGTATTGATTTTTTGCTTTGGATTTGAAGTGACATAGGAAAAACAGCGGGTTACCTCAGGATTTAAAAAAAAGTTTATTATTTTTTCATCAGTCTGTTAGTCTAGGCTGATCATCAGATTTGGACTTTCGCGCTCCGTCAAAACAATGCAAGGTTTAATCTAGACAATTTTTCGTTCAAGGAAACTAAAAGATTAATACAAGATAAAAAAAGAACGCGGATGTCGCAGGCAAATACATAGACTTATGAATAAACAAGTTGCCTAAAGGAAGAGGATATACGATGACTTGATGACATTTAAATTCACATGTTATCTGCAATAACACGCATATTATATACCTAACACAAACACCAGCAAAATGTTGACAATATGCAGGACACGTGGCGTCCCAATGGAAGTAATGCAACTAACTGTATAGCGGAAATTAATGGTACAATTATTTGAATTCACGCTAAAATGACTCAGAGGAAATCTGTATGCCTTTTGAAACATTTGTTGATATGTCTAAATAATTTTTTTTTTTCATACTTTTAGTGATTAACGAAAAGACCTTCGCAGATACCTACAGACGACGTCAGAAGAGCATACTTGGGTTCTCTATGTTCTCTGTTAAGTGGTGTACAATGAAAATATATTCATTACGAATATTTAATACAAGCAGCCATGTCAGTGTACACCATTTGATTCCAAATCTTTGGTAAAAACAACAAGATGATTAGTGAGTTTTCATATTATATGTCTAGTAAGTACCTATAGCAAAAAGTCTGAGTTAAACTATAAAAAAACTACTTTACGATCGTATCATAATTAAATTAGCAATTTTCGAAATATATATTTGTAATTTGTATGCGCATTATGCCCGGACGTTTGTTTGTACGAAGTTCACTTTGTCTTGATAAGTTAGCAAAGAATTACTGGCTTAACGGCTTAGTAGGTATGTATACGAAATAATTAAACTAGCGGCACGCTATGATGGCCGGTTTGACGTTTGTCCGCTCATGAAGTTCCGTATTAATTGATAACGACTTTGAAGGAAATAATTGTATTACTTTATTGACGATAGTGATGTGCAGAGATTCATAAATTTTATCGAATGTAGTTTTAGGTTTAGGACTCAAAATTTATTTATTAAATTGATTTCTAAAATGTATACAAGTGTAGAAAAATCAGTTTGCACCATTTAAGGGGTGAATGTACTTGTGAATATGAACAATTTTCACTATGTGGACAAACCTCTGAAATCGCAAAAAAATATCAGCTGTTTCATACAAAAGGTAAAATTTTTATTTTTATATGATATATACCACAACTCGGCATTTGGTTTTCTAAATTGAAAATTTTTAAAAATGGAATCTAATACGATCGTCACATAGGATCGCTGGCTAGCACAACTACTACCTCCGGCAAACTCGCGTCAATGCTCAATGCAAAACAAAGCAGTTTCGAATTGACGTTGCTTCGAAAAGTATAAACTGTCAGTGCAATGCGATTGTGATATAGTTTTGACCTGGCTTTGGATTTCAAATATTGATACTGCATTACTGTTGACCCTTGCTCGTTAATTTGGACTCTGTTCAAGCCCTTTGTTGTGGATTTCGTCGATATGACCGAACGTACGCAGAGAACTGTTCTAAATAGTCAGACACGTGAGTTCGTAATACGCCTTCGTAACTATTTCGATCGTGAAGCTCAAAATGGAGGGCCAATTTTACCTATAACGTCAGTGGTTGAACGCGTAGCTGATGCGCTTAATATTGGACAACGAACTGTTAGACGGATAACTAAAAAAAAATATGGCGAGACTGGCACAGAAGAAAATAAACTTCACACACCAAAAAAGAGAAAACGAGCAAAACCAGTCGTAGGCATCGATAGCTTTGATGCCGATGCTATCCGAAGACATGTTTACGGCTACTATTTACAGAAGGAGTATCCAACAAGAAAAAAGTTGGTGCATTCACTGAAGGAAGCTGGATTATTCTTCGGTGGGGAAAGTTCTTTAACGAAGATTTTGAAGACCATTGGATTTCGATACAAAAAATGTAACAAACGCAAAATATTGATGGAAAGATTTGATATAGCGATGGCAAGGTATACTTTTTTACGGCAAGTGAAAGAAATCAAAAATTGGCAAAATGTTGTGTTCTTGGATGAAACATGGCTTAATGCTAACCATACTGTAGGCCGTTCTTGGAACGATGACACAGCAGCATCTACTTCCAAAGTTCCTGTAGGAAAAGGATCGCGACTTATAATTTGTCACGCCGGAACCATCAACGGGTTTGTCGAAGGTTCTCTCATGGCTTTTGCGTCAAAAACCACTGGAGACTATCATGAAGACATGAATGGAGAAAAGTTTACTGAATGGTTTACCTCAATGTTGTGTAGCCTCCCTGAACCATCTATTATAATTATGGACAACGCCCCATACCACTCGATGCAAATTGACAAGCCACCTGCCCAATCCCAAAAGAAAGCTGATATCGTCGCATGGCTTCGTAAAAATGGCGTAGATGCAAACATGAATATGTTAAAAGCGGAATTAGTACGTCTTTTAAAAGAAAACAAACCAACCAAGATCCGATACGTCATTGACGAAATAGCATTAGAACATGGGCACAGAGTTATACGGTTACCGCCTTACCATTGTGAGTATAATGCGATTGAGTTGGTGTGGGCTCAAATTAAGGGATATGCTGCAAGACACAATACAGAACCCCCATTTACCACAAAAAAAATGCTAAAATTATTAGAAGAAGCTTGTGAACATGTGACTAAAGGAGACTGGGAAAAGGTTGTGAATAGAACTGTTAAATTAATAAGGGAAGATTATGAAAGAGATGTGAAAATAGATAATATTATAGAAAACGAACATATAATTATTAATGTAGGTGATGATAGCAGTGACGACAGTGAAAATAGTAGTATGGACGAATCTGATTAATTATGGCCTTTTGTGGCACCTTTTTTGGTATCTTTTGTATTCATATGTTTCTTGTGTGCATATAAAGTATGTATATTCATTTTCATTCAAATATTCAGTTCGTTCAAATAAATTAAATAAACATATACATTTTTGTTTTATTAAACCTATTTAATCAGGTACAAAAACAAAACTTAATTGTTTTTTGTTCGAGAATAAATTGACATTCCACATCACTATTGTAATGTGTCAAACCGGCCATCATAGCGTGCCGCTAGTTTAGGCAGTAAGCACTTGACCAGAAAATACTAAATTGCATCCTCTTTTTTCGATGATATCAGGTCGTTGGGGTCACAAGTTGCTGGAGTGGCGTCCTCGGAACGGAACGCGGCTATCCCCTACTACTGACTGATCAGACGAGTTGCAGAGAGCTGATATACTTATATACAGGCGGCAAAAGACCGAGTCATGTCAAACTTGAAAGCGTAAGTATGTCTGTCCTGTCGACCTCTGTCGGTCGATAAAGAAGAAGACCTAAGTATTTGGATAAAAAATTCACACGCTCTAAAGCGTTGATAAATAATAATTTGTTAGCCAGATGACTTTACTTAACCCATTAAGGTATTTACTATACATAATAATTCAATGAGAACCATAATATTTCAAAACATGTCGAAATCTTGCTAATTACTAGAATCATTCATTATTAATTAAAGGAAGACAGTATTTTAACAGCTACGAGTACCAAGAGGTACCAAACTACCAACATAATCACTTCTTACAAGCTAAGTGCAATTTCTTTTTTTGAACTTTCTTTTTCAATTCTAGTCATGACGTGTCATGAGTCTCTGCATCGTATTCCTCATTGCTGAAGGTCGTGACTCCTTCCTATTATTCTCATACTGGTAACAGTTTTCTTGGGATATAAATGCGGTGGGTTCTCGAATCCTTCCGCAATGCATGACAGTCTATTGGACCTTCTATAATAGTAGATTGTTACACAAGGGACGTAAGTAAGCTATTACAGAACAAGATCCAATTTGGCGCCAGTGCGAGCGCAGCTCGCATAGGGCGCTAATGGATCGCGTGCACCCGAGATATTTAGTCACACGAGCGAGCGCAGCGAGCGAGGGTGAATATAGTTCGAGGGTGTAATAGCTACTTGCAACCGAGGTAAGCATTCTACTTTATATCATTCTTGCGAGGTAAATAAAACATTGGTAATGCAAAATGAAATTTTAATTAGAATAATTAGCAAATTTAGAGAAAAAATAGAAAAAAATGGTTACATTTTGTAATTAATTATAGTAATATTGCTGCAATTATGAAAATGCTGTGATACTGGTTGACTAGGCAAGTGCACTGTTTGAATTAAGTTTTCCATTTTTTTTTCGTAAATAGTTTTCTATTTTTTTTTTACGGCTCTGAGTTCCAAGGAGTTTTGCATAGTTTGAAATGTATGGAAATTAAATGCCGCCATGTTCAGTGTTTTTTTTTTCAGTAAAAAGTTTTCTTTCCATTTTATAAGAAAAGAGATTGTTCACCAAGGAGTTTTGCATAGCTTGAACTGTAATGTGAACATTACAATTCAAGCATAGTGCGACGTAATGTTGCCTTGAATTGCAAACACCAACTTACAAGGAGACTTTCCACCATAGTAATCCCTAGTTACTGAGCAAGTATGATATAAATAGTCATTACATGCCTACCTAAAGATCGCAGATCGCGTATGGATCTCAGAAGAAGTGAAGTATCTTTTTTTTTTTAATACACCAACAACTTCCATACAAAAATTTCCATCTTAAATCTATAATCTAATAACAGTATGTTAGTCAATTAAAGGTGTAAAAAGTTAATTATAACTAGGTAAATGCACATATAGATAGTAAATTACAAGAACAAAAAGAAAGATAATAAGAAAAAAAAGGTTCAGTGGTTAATACTCCTAGTACAAGCAATATTTTTTTTGAATTTAATTAAGTTATTGTGGAAAATGTCCACATCACAAGCGCCCAGCACAAATGTCATTATAGTACTTGAGTACGTGTCACAAGGCCAAGGCCCCTAGTTCCCGGCGGCCTCGCTGTGCCTGACCCTGGCAGCGGTCACGCTAATGGCGGGGCAGGGGGTGCTAAGAATCTCCGGATGAGATTCCGCTGCCAACCCCGACGACTGGACCTGGCGACATATAACGCACGCACGTTGAGGACTGACGAGAAGATCATCGAGCTGGAAGAAGCAGTGAGCAAGTTGCGCTGGAATGTTATAGGATTGTCTGAAGTCCGAAGAGAGGGGGAGGACTCGATAATCCTCAATTCCGGCAACTTGTTCTACTACCGGGAGGGCGATCAACAGTCCCAGGGTGGTGTCGGGTTCATCGTCCACAAGTCCCTCGTCAACAACATCGTCGAGGTCAAAAGTGTGTCGAGTAGGGTAGCGTACCTTATACTCAGAATCACCAATCGGTATTCGTTGAAGGTTATACAGGTTTACGCACCGACTTCGACACATCATGACGAGGAGGTGGAGGCGCTGTATGAGGATATATCAAAAGCCATACACGCCTCTACCACTCACTACAATGTTGTGATGGGGGATTTCAACGCGAGGCTGGGTGAACGAAGCGGTGCAGAGACGAGGGTTGGGCGATTTGGTTATGGGCGAAGGAACCAGAGGGGTCAAATGCTGGCCGACTTCATGGAGAAGGAGGGCCTCTTTATGATGAACTCCTTCTTCAGGAAGCGGCCACACAGAAAATGGACTTGGTTGAGCCCCGATGGTTCTACGAGAAGTGAGATTGACTTCATTATGTCGACCAAGCGCCATATATTCAATGATGTCTCTGTGATCAACAGGGTGAAAACCGGGAGCGATCACCGTATGGTAAGAGGCACATTGAATATTAATGTGAAGCTGGAAAGGGCTAGACTGGTGAAGTCAACTCTCCGACCCTCTCGTGCTCATATCCAAAACCCCGAAAACTTCCAACTCGAACTGCAGAACCGATTCGATTGCCTAGCAGACTGTGTTTCTGTGGACGATCTAAACAACAGGTTCGTGGAAACTGTCCATACGGTGGGGTCTAAGTTCTTTAAGACCCATCGCAGGAAAAGAACCGAAAAGTTCTCGGACCATACTCTCAAGCTCATGGAGGAAAGACAAGAGATGAGGCTGCAGTCATCGGTAGACGCGGCTGCCTACCGGCGGATTAATAGGCAGATCTCTAAGGCACAAACTCGCGACCTTCGGGTCTTTAATACCAAGTGTATTAAAGATACCATCGAGCGGAACAAAGGCTCAAAAGTGTTCGCGAGAGATCTGTCTATCGGACAGAGCCAGCTGACGCGGCTTAAAACTGATGACGGTCGTCTCGTCTCTTCTCGACCTGAGATTTTGGGAGAGGTCGAGAAGTTCTATGGGCAGTTATATACCACGACACAAAAACCTGTTGAGGATTTGGCCAAAGATCCCAGAGCCAAACTGACCCGACACTATACCGAAGATATCCCGGACGTCAGCCTATACGAGATTAGAATGGCTCTTAAACAGCTCAAGAACAACAAGGCGCCAGGTGATGACGGAATCACTGCGGAACTCCTGAAAGCGGGTGGAAAACCGGTACTTAAGATCTTTCAGCGATTGTTCAATTCCGTCATTCACGAGGGTATAACGCCGGAAGCATGGCACAGGAGCGTGGTGGTCCTGTTCTTCAAAAAGGGTGAAGAATTATAGACCCATCTCGCTGCTGAGTCATGTTTACAAGTTGTTCTCGAGAGTCATTACGAATCGTCTCGCTCGTAGGTTTGACGACTTCCAGCCTCCCGAACAAGCCGGATTCCGAAAAGGCTTTGGTACCATAGATCACATTCATACGCTGCGGCAGGTTATACAGAAGACGGAAGAGTATAACCGGCCACTTTGCTTAGCGTTTGTGGACTATGAGAAAGCCTTTGATTCGGTGGAAACTTGGGCTGTATTGAGGTCGCTGCAGAGATGCCGGATTGACTACCGGTATATCCAAGTGTTGAAGTGCTTGTATGAAAACGCCACTATGTCAGTACGTATACAGGACCAGACTACGAGACCAATCCACTTGCAGCGTGGAGTGCGACAGGGAGATGTAATATCCCCGAAGCTATTTACCGCTGCGTTGGAGGACGTCTTTAAGCTTCTGGATTGGAACGGACTTGGCATCAACATAAACGGCGAGTACATCACTCACCTGCGATTTGCCGATGACATAGTAGTCATGGCAGAGACTCTGAGAGATCTCAATACAATGCTCAATGATCTCAGCAGGGTTTCTCAACAGGTGGGCCTGAAAATGAACATGAGCAAGACGAAAATCATGTCCAATGCTCATGCTCCGCTCCACCCAGTAATCGTTGAGAACTCTGCGCTCGAAATTGTAGACGAGTATATATACCTGGGACATACAGTCCAGCTAGGTAGGTCCAATTTCGAGAAAGAGATTAACCGCCGAATCCAACTCGGCTGGGCAGCGTTCGGGAAGCTCCGAGATGTCTTCTCGTCCAAAATCCCTCAGTGCCTGAAGACTCAAGTCTTCGAACAGTGCGTGTTGCCAGTGATGACTTACGGATCCGAGACATGGTCGCTAACTATGGGCCTCATAAGAAGGCTCAGGGTCACCCAGCGAGCGATGGAGAGAGCAATGCTCGGTATATCTCTGCGAGATCAAATCAGAAATGAGGAGATTCGTAGGAGAACCAAAGTCACCGACATAGCTCAGCGTGTCGCGAAACTGAAGTGGAAATGGGCGGGGCACATAGTTCGAAGAACTGATGGTCGTTGGGGTCCCAAGGTGTTGGAGTGGCGACCCCGCACCGGGAAGCGCAGTGTTGGCAGACCCCCCACCAGGTGGACCGACGACATCAAACGAGTCGCAGGGAGCCGCTGGATTCAAGCGGCGCAAGACCGAAGCCTGTGGAAGTCCATGCAGGAGACCTTTGTCCAGCAGTGGACGTCTATAGGTTGATAAAGAAGAAGAAGAAGAAGACTTGAGTAAACGGGGAATGGGTGAGTTCCTGCAAGACAACGTTCGCGAAATCGGAACTTGAAAGAGACGTTTGTCATTGTATCTGCGGGACCAGAAACGATGAGATCCAAAACTGAGTTACCGACATTGTTTAGCGAGTTGCAAAGCTGAAGTAACAATGACAGAAGCTCATGGCTCGAAGAACCGATGGACGTTGGAATCCCGAGGTGCTGGAATAGCGACCCCGCACCGGGAGGCGTAGCGTTGGAAGAACCTCCACTAGGGGGTCGGACCATCTCGAGAGAGTGACTGGCAGCCGCAGGATATAGGCGACATAAGATCGTGTTCTGTGGAAATCCTTTCAAGAGACCTAGGTATGTACTATGTATGTCCAGCATTGGGCGTCTATCTATTGTGATGATCATGACACATCACAGTTATTTGATAAATACTTGAGGTACTTTGAGTATTAAACCATTAATACTCAAAGTTGAGGTACGACCTATCTGTCGGACAAGTCGGGTTATCACGACTATTAATTTAAAATTATTATTAATTTTTGCCATTTCACTTCCTTGAACTCAAGAGCTCTTGTGGCAAGTAAAAATAAATAACATAGGCTTACTTAACAAACTTTTAACGTGATATCTTGTAACACAATGATGCAATCTATTAAATTGTGGTCAAATATTTGTGGCATACAAAACGGCGACAGTCACGCGACGCTACGAGTTAAGCCGCATTTTCATTAGGGGACATTTGTTGCGCGACTCTGTCGCTCGACACGAAATTCACGTGTCCCGCGCGATGTCGCCCGACGTCGCTTGGCACATTTACGGGTCGCGCAACTTGTCGCTAGTCGTTGGTCTGCGATCGTCGACGCGCGCGACCTTCGTGTCCCTCGACAGTCGCCGGACAGGCTTTGAGTGGTGAGACCGTGTGTCGCTTTGTGTTCCGAAAATGGCAGTAGTGTGGTCCAACGAGAATACATTGACCCTGATCGAGATGTATCAAAATTCGCAATTATTGTGGGACACTTCACATCGTGAATATAAAAACAAAATAAAAAAAAATGATACATGGGAATCTATCGCGACTACATTAGATATACCTAGAAAAGACGTCGAGGGAAAAATTCATAACTTAAGGTCACTATCAAAATGCAAATGCACTATCTCCCACTAGAACGTATGGTGTATTCGGACCACCTTGGGCCAGTGGCTCGGGATCTGGTAAATTCAGTTGCTCTTCATTAAGTGCTTTATAAAATAAAGTCTCCTAGAACACTCCACTGTCAGACGACTTCCCTTTTGCACCACAGTTAACATATACAAAGTTATACTCGGCATCCACAATTGCTAAGAGAACTAAGCTAAAATTGTCTTTATAATTATAATAATCACTGCCAGAATTGGGTGGCGCTTCTAGTAACACATGCTTTCCATCTATCGCTCCGATGCAGTGAGGAAAATTCCATAATATTTCAAAATTACGAGATTTCTCTTTCCATTCATTTACATTAGTTGGAATCTGAAATTCAAGAATAATATTAATAAATTAACATACATTATTAAGTATCAATATAAAATTTAAAATACCAATAAAGTTTACCGTAACCCTTACTTACGGTAAACGTTTATGGTATTATTACCGTAAGTAAGGGTAGATGAGATTAAATAATATTAAATACTTACTTTAACAAAACAATTTAATGCCTTTATCAATTCTTTGCATGGCAAACTTCTGGTATAGTATGACAAATTACTGGTTTTGACACTCTAAAAGTATAGGACAATGAACCATAACTATCTCCAGTTGCCAAGTATCTCAATGTTATAGCGAGTCTGATGTGAGGGTCAATAGATTTCCGAAACTTTGTATCTTGCTTGACTATGGCCGGCCCAACCATATTTAAAAGTATCTCGAAAACGGTTCTAGACATTCTAGTAAAATTTTCGAAAGATCCATCGCGCATTCGAAGACTGGTTATTAAACTTGAACTTTCCCTTTGGAGCAAATATTCCCGGACCCACCTCCTCTTTTTTTTACGTTTTGCTAATGTCTTCCGAATAATTATGTAAGCTGCACTGAACAACACTACTTCCTCGGGCGACATACTGATCACGACTGGCCAATGAAAACGAGTCATATGTCGCGGGACATTGTCCCACAACTTTTGCAGAGACAACTACGTGAATGTCGAGCGACAAGTATCTGCGACATGTCGCCTAGTGAAAATGCGGCTTTTTACATAGTTACGTAAGCAACACATTTAAAGCCTGCGACACACAACGTGCGACGGAATATGCACAAACCGTCTCATAGAAGCGGTATTACAAGGAACTATGAAAGAGTTCACACTACGACCGCTTTCGCAATCGCATGCGCTAAAAGAACTTTGTAACATGTTTCACTGAGTATTGCAAATAGTGCACTGTGTACGCGCGCATTTAATGTAACGTCCTGATGTGTGGTTTCCGTCGCGCTGCGTTGCCATCGCCCCTTGTGTTCGTTTCAAGATTTACTTGTGTAACTCTGCCACCAAAATTTATGCGTTACCGTAACGAATTAACTTGCGTAACTAATACGTTAAAGGTTATATGAAAAGTATAGAATGACGGCTGTAATGTTGCGTTCAGTGATAAAGCTGCTTACAACGTTGTGCATATTATAGATGAAGAATGAATTAATAAGAATTTATTCAATAGAATGTAGGTAAAATTGTCGGTATTTTATATTTATTCAGCCTTTTTTACATTACAAGCTGTATACCTAGCTTTTACCTACGTGTATGTTACTTAATTTGGTATAGGGACTTAGATGATTAAAAATTATTGTATGGGCAAGTGTTGTACCTATGGACGCTTGTACCTGTGGACACAATCGATTCCGTCCAAACTAGCAACCCTAAAATTCTAATTTGAGCGCGACCGTAAAGTTTTGTCTATGGTTGACAGTTCGCGTTCAAAATAGAATTTTAGGGTTAGGTACATAATAATTCAATGGTTAGGAATCGATTGTGTCCACAGGTACAAGCGTCCATAGGAACAGCACTTGACCCTACATATTATTTTATTTTTATTTCTTCGACCTTCTTTTCGGAAGGCCAGGAGTGGATTCCAGTCACGCATTTCTTACTTTTCGGAGTTATGTGCGTTTTAAGAACTAAGAAATTAAACATCACTTGTTTTAACTTTGAAGGAAACATTAAGGAAACACGAATGCCTGTTCTCTATTTCGCACAGGTGTATGAAGTCTGCCAATCCATACTTGGCCAGCGTGATGGGTTAAGGACTAAACCTTTTTCATTCTGAGAGGAAACCCGCCCAGTGCGGGCCGATGATGACGACGGCGATATAATGGGCTGAGATGATGAAGAATCTGTAAACCTAGGATTATGAGTTATGTAAAGTTACCCAAGTATATTTGTGGAAATTCCGAATACGGGTACTTCAAAAATGATTAGTATTTATGCGTCGTTTGGTCTAAAGTCTAACTAAACTGACAACAATATCATGGGAGTTACGTTTTTATTTAAGCTTTGAATTCGAAACTACCTACTTGTCTAGACAAAGAGCTTTAAAATGCTAAATGCTATTATAAATTGTCATGTTCGCCAGATGAATGGTGACACATGTTCGCGCTCAAAAAAAACCGGCAACACCTAAAAGTGTCGTAGAATGGACTTCGTCATTTTGTTCTGCGAATCATTTACGAGTTTACTGATGTGTACAAATATTTATCGGATATTTCTGGCGATCGTGGGCTACGGTGAGACGCGTTTGAGACATAATGAGGTCGTTAAACCTGGCGAAACAGTGCTTTCGGAAGATTAATGTCACAAAAAGATTCGGCAGATTTTATTATTGGTTGGCCTCAAGGTAGCCTCAGACAGGGCCATGAACGTAGGTACGTTTCAGACAGAGTAAGAAACCGTCAACGGAAAGAATTGCCTCATACTTTTTCTATTATGAATTCTGTCCTCATGGTGTGACATGCCTCTGTTTGAGGTGGCATGGCGTCTCCACTTCCTCACACTCCAGCTGCTGTGAGATGAGGGCTTGAGGCGCTGCCTCAATCGTCACTGCCTCTTGTGGAATATGGTTGTCCTGAAAATATTGGGGTCGGATTATTGTCGACCTTGTTGGGAATACTTCAGTCAAGTGTGTATGCTTGTGCTGTTTAACAAAATCAGTGAGGGCCTATTTCACAATCGCCGAAACAAATATAGCCGATCTCGTTTGTCTCTCAGACCTGAGTATGTGACAGAGACGACGTTCTATAAAGCCGAAGCCGTGGTTGGTTAATCTTGATAATTAATTTAACTTTATCCGAAATAAATGTCCAGGATTTGAAATCCTTCTTCTAAATCAAGCAGTTAAATACCTAATCCATTTTTTTTGCACTATAATAGAAATTATTGTTAAAATAATAAAAGTGTACGTATGATATAATAATTCTAAAATTATGAGTCATAATTTATGACTTATTATACCTATATATTATATCGAATCTTCAGTTAGTATTATTAGTGTTTCAAGGCTTATTTTTATGACAAATATTTTTAAGCGACAGTGCCCTGATTGCGTCTTATACTAATTATACTCAAAATTAAAAATACGTCATATACATTTAAGAATAGCCTTTGCCCGTGAACTCATCCGCGTGGAGGTAGGTTAGGTAAGTCCCCAAAACAGAGGATAACAGGTGTCATATTATCATATACCAATCTCTAGACATCCATGTAGAAAATAGACCTAGATGGACCGACGACATCAAACGAGTCGCAGGGAACCGCTGGATTCAGGCGGCTCAAGACCGAAGCCTGTGGAAGTCCTTGCAGGAGACCTTTGTCGAGCAGTAGACGTCTATCGGTTAATAAAGAAGATGTCGAAAATAAAATATATTCGTTGCCCCGTTGCTGCGTGGTTGAAGGATAAACCTCCATACCAACACAATATCGCGTGTGTTATATTATTTATATAGTAAATTGTTTGTATATAATATTTAAGATGTTTGCGATTTGTTAATGTACGAGAAGATTTAATAAGTCCCGCGTAATTATGCAAATGAGCTTTACAACACTGCGTAAACAGATGCGCTCGCTGTTTTGCGTAAATATATTTAAACCGATTACCGCTCCAAAGGACTAAACTAAAATATATCCACCACCAGAGAGATGTCTTATTACTAGAGTATGCAATGTTGCTCAACTAATCTGAATAAATTCTAAATACGTACTAAAAATTGTAGAATCGACGGGATTCTCCGGATATCGCGTCCACTCTCTGTAGGTACACTAATGACGGATTTTAGATAATGTATTTTGATTTTATCAATGTTAGCCACTAACACTGGTAAAATAGCACACAGTGATAAAATCAAAATACACATCAATGGCTTCCTCAAATTAATGGTTTTAAATACTTCAGTCATGATTTTTGTCATTCAGTTATTTTACCTCTAGATCTGCCGATTAGCGAAATCTTATTTGTTCATTTTGATAACGTAACCCTTAGGCTGGCTTCTCGAGTCGGGCCAAACATGACCCACCTTGTGGATCCAATGCGAGCAGGGTATCAAATCCCGCATTGAAAATTTAGTCGCAGGATTTGCATGATCAAGTTAACAAACAGTAATTTTTGTACTAAATTAAATATTTATCAAGTGGTACTTACTACTTATTCAATTTAAAATGTTTCATGAGCTTCTTTTCTCGACTCTGGGTTTTATTGCTACACAGGTACCCAAAAAAACAGTTGCCTATCGCTAAAAATAGTCTCCTTCAAAAGTATTTAACTAGATGTCTGCAACAGCTTACCCTAGAAGCTGTTATTTCAAATAAAAGCAGGATGAAAACCGGTTCCCATGCGGCTCTCTTTGATACATCGTTGCGTTGAGGATTAAAATGCAAAAATTGCTATTGCTTACTTAGGGCTACAAAAAGGCTACACATATTTTCAATGTGGCACTGCTTTAAAATTCCTCGTATTACAGTACCTACTTAAAAAAAGTAAAAACTACTATTGTTTACTTCAGCTTCCTGAACTGAATCTGAATAGGGAAAAACCTGCTTGCCTGAGGGTTCTCCATAATGTTCTCAATGATGTGTGAAGACTGCCAATGCTCATTTCACAAGCACGTTAGGTCAGTCTTAACCCTTTTTAATCTTAAAACTGGGATAGTTTGCCTACCAAGGTAGGTAACCTTCCCTACATAAGTAGGTACATAAACTTGATTATGAAAAGGATCATGTCATATGTACGCTATTAGAGGCACGCTTCAAAATTTCCATATAAGAGGTTTTATTTTATCTGATGAACGAAAATAGCCAAGACGTGCCAAATTTTCGCCGGGAACAAAGATTCGCTGTTCCAACAACGTCCCGCGCCCAAAGTTAATTGGTGCCTTGAGATATTTCCAAGAAGTCACTAAAGTGTTATAAGTAACAAAGGACTTTTTCATCGTTAATTGGCTCGCGCGTGGTACATAATATTATAATAATTATGGGTTTTTACTAACGTTTGCCTCGTCCCACTTACTATAGATCCACCAATGTGTGTCTACAGAAAATAGAAATATGTAGATCCACCAACTTATTTGATCAGTTGACTTGACGGAGTCGCCCGTGGAAGTAGTTTATAGTAATAGTTTGACTGCAGCAAAGACCACAAATACCTACTTGGAAAGCGGAATGAAATTTTAAAATGGCGGCCTTAGGTAGTTCCTTCCAATTTTGTCCTCCTAAACAAATAAGTTGGTTTTGAGAATTTGAGCAACTGAGTTTTGAGCATCGCATTTCAAAAACGTTCAGAGATATGAACTGGTTGTGAGCATGAAGCTTTTTCTTTGAATTCAGCGGTAGAAATTCAAAGCATTTGTTTTAGTGTACTACTACTTGTTTTAGTGTAATACTTAATGTATTTCAATTCAGACCATAAAATATGTAGTAAGTATGACTTACTTTAGTTCAGATATCTATACCTCTGCTCTAAACAACATAAAAAATGTGTTAAAAGCTTTGTAGAGTCTAACATCAACTCCAGTATTAAAGTGGATGGAACGACAATTCCATTAACATCGCTTTTAGTGCGGTAGGTACGCGAACATAGCAATTTTACATGTCTCCATAGTATAGTACTAGTCGGGCTTAGTACTCTTTATACTTTGAAAGTCATCCGTATAGACGTCAAATATAAAGTATTAATGTACCCATTTTATAGTTTCGCCATGTCCGTCCGTCTGTCCGTCTGTCCGTCCGTCCGCGGTTTAGCTCAGAGACTATTGCTACTAGAAATCTGTAATTTGACAAGAGTATAAATATCAATCACGCCGACAAAGTCGTGAAATAAAATTGTGAAAAATAATTTTTTTTAGGGTACCTCCCCTACATGTAAAGTGGGGATGAATTTTTTTTCTCGTCTATCCCATAGTGTGGGGTGTCGTTGAATAGGTCTTTCAAAAATATTGTGGGTGTGGGAACATCATTTTTCAATTTAGGGATCCTTTAGGATTAGGGATTATCTTGAAACATGATATTTTAAAGTGTTAAATTTTATTAGAGTCAAGTGTCCCCCCCCTCTGCCAGCTAAATGGTTGTATATAGGATACAAGAAAAAATTCACAGCAGTAGTATATATAATGAATTTTAAAGGAAAACTATCACGGCTAAGTAGGGTTCATTAGTTAAGGAGTTATATCTGTTTTTTCTAAGTTAGGTATTACACGTAGTGTAAGTTGCATATTTTGTAGAATATTATAGTATTTAAACCATGGAACTCAAAATTTATTCAATATTCATAAATAAAACAAAAGCACTATCCTAGGTTGCAATAATATTTGAGACTTTCAACTACGGAACCCTACACTGCGCGTGGCTCGACACGCACTTAGCCGGTTTTTTCAAGATATAAAGCATAGCATGTTTTAACATTCCTCGATCTCAGCTTGCAGTCTTGCACTATCCCATTTTCTTCTTTGACGTTTTCCTCTCCAGTCAAGGGTTGCCTGGAAGAGATTGTTTTTGCAATAAAGCCGCCTTTGCAACTTGTATTTATTTTCTCTTTCTTGTGTATCAACCTTTATTTCTTGTTGTGCAATGAAGAATTTTCTATTCTTTTCTATTCTATATTTAGGGAAGATATTTTCAGCTTTTCTACTCATCTTATGAGTTTATGACGTAAATTTATATATGTTATTTATACAACATTTGACCCGATTTTGTTTGTTTGTGTTGTTGTTGTATTGTTTTGCTGGCCGTTGCCCGCGTGGAGTTATGATTAAAAAAATCCCGCGAGTATTGTTTGTTTTTCTTGAAAGTTGAATCTGGCTGACATCTTACGGTAATAAATATAATAAGTCTATGTATGTAATAGTGAACTGTGACGATAAAAACATTTGAGGCATTCTTTGTAGTTTAATCGATAATAATTTAAAATGGATATCACATTGAAAACTAACAGCGAAAGACTGGAAGACCCTCTACATAATAATAATCGGTAAGAAATAATTCGATTAATAATAATTCGATTGAAGTGGCAGTGGGCTGGTCACATTTGTCGGAGGGCCGATGGCCGCTGAAGTCGTAAGGTCCTCAAGCAGAGACCGCGTCTCGGCAAAGGCGACGAGTGCGACGACATTCGGATATAAGTAGCAGGCATCGATAGGATGGGAAAGGCAGAGGATAGAAAACTTCGGCGCTATTTAAAACAGGACAGTGATACTTTGGTATATGATGATGATGATGATGATAATGATGGTGATGAAGAAATAAAATTTATTTTCAGCATGGGCAACATCCCAATTGTAAATGGTACAGCTGCCCACAAACATGGATGGATCGATTGGACACTCTACCTAACCCTAAAGAACATAATCTGATGTGCGGAAGACAAAGAGGCCTTGTGAAGCAATGAAGGCCGCCAGCTGCTTGCGATAACGAGTTACTTGCACTGCCTCGCCTCTCGTACAAGCAATGTTCTCGCACACTCATTTCACTGAGTTCATGGCTACTCTTATTTTTGCGTCAGACTAGCTTTTACCCGTGGCTCGGCGCGGGCGTGAAGAATTAAGGTAAAATAAAACTGTCAAATAGAAATTTTTTACGTGTTGTACTTGTAACAGATAAGTGCTAGATCTTCAGAGTAGAACGTAACAATTTTACTAACGACAGTTAATTTATAAATATTAGTTTCCATATTTCCCTAGTAATATTATAAATGCGAAAGTGTGTTTGTTTGTTGTTTACTCCTGCAGCATTGAAATTGCAATGGATGGATGTTACATTTTGTTTGCATTGTTATAGATATACTATGGATGATCTTGAGATTGGTATAGGCTATACTTTACAACCCAGAAAACAAAAGGATATTTTATCGACTTATTAAGAAGAAGTAAGAATGATCATGAGTCCATTTTTTCTATTTTGGAAAAATGGACTTAGAGGCTTCTTGAACTGGGCCATTCGAAACAATATTAGTTAAGAGGACGAGACAGCAACACGAGATTATGGTTTTGTTATTTGTACCATCACCATGTAGTTCCGCGAAGAAACGCCTGCCTTTAATCAAACTGATTACTCATTAACTTAAATATTATAGTTTTAGATAGAAGTTTTGTGGTTTTATGCATGATTTCGTTACAAACAGACAGTTAAAATTTTGTTACCTATTAGCGTGTTGATAAACTCGAATGAAGAAGGTCAAGGACTCTGTTTTTGGCGGATGCGCGTGCGGCGGTCGGCGCGGCGGCTGCCAACAAAACCGATTTTAATTTGCTTCCTTTGTTTGAGTGAAGTCAGGTGTTATTAATGGACCTGTAGTAAACAGATAGTTTCATTCACAGACTTTTATAAAGATATTAATCATTTCTAAGCTTTTGCTAGCTTTACGTTTCGCTCAGGACTAGGAGGTACTATTATTATCTACAATACTACAATTTTTTGTATTAATAGGTGTAGTACAACTATTTTCCAAATATTTTCTCATTTTATTTATTTTTCAAAAGGCCAATTTTTAGAAGCTGTAAGCGTAGATTTAGGATTGGTAGTCGCTTCGCTTAGCGAGTAAGCTACTACCAATGCTAAATCAATGGCTGTAAGCGCATATATAATAATAAGTACCTGGGTGACCGAGCTATCTTCTTTCTTTTTGGTAAGTAAATTGTGTTTTTGGAAATTATATATGTAGAAAAAAATAATAAATAAAATAATAATAATAATAATAAAATTCATAGGGGAAAAAATAATCGTCTGAACTCGAACCGGGGTTTCTTCTGGATTCGGGACCGCCCGATTTCCTAACTGAGCTATTGGAACTTTATAGATATGATGGCGAAATTTACCTTCGTATTCTAATAATATTGTAGGGGGTTTTCATTTCCTGAAAACACGGATAAAAAATGACGTTTTCTAAAAATGAAACCTAGCTAAATCGATTAATCGCCCTCGAAACCCCCTGCATACTAAATTTCATGAAAATCGTTGGAGCCCGTTCCGAGATTAAGATTATATAATATATAGTATTAGATACATTAAACTATAGTAGGTCGAATATAAGACATATTCGATCTACTATAGTTTACAACAGATACTAAGTAAACATGTAGGTAACTCAATTTACAATTTCATTTAAACATCATCCAAACAAAAAATTAAAATAGTCGCACACTGACGATGCGGAAACAAAAATATAAAAGATAAAAATAATATTATATATAAAGAAAAAGCTCATTTTAAAAGGAAAATATTATACTTACTTATTGGGGTACCTATCTCAATATCTATATCCTACTGATAGAGAGAAAACCAGTTAGAGATATTATCTTCTTATTTTACGTGTCTACGAGTAGCTCTACTGAGTCCACAGGTACAATAGTACCAGTGGACTTGCGCAAAACGGGCGTACATCGCCTACTTATGGAAGCAAATCCCAGGAAGAAGAGAAGAAAAAGGTATAGCATACTACGTACTTCCAGGTTAACCGGTTCGATTCTTTGACTACACCCATACACACTTCCCATCAGGTAATATCGTAGTCAAGCATAAAACCAGTCATCAACAAAAAATCGGAAAAAAACAAGTTGCAAAGGACATCAAGAAGGTATGTTAATGGCTCGGTCAATGTACTTATCTTATTTTCAAGTACGATGATAATTAATATACCTATTTATAGTTTATATATATAGAAGCATCCATTAGTTCAAGGTTAAACATTAATTCATTCCTTTCAAACCATCGGCGGCCCACAACTGGCAGGTCTCCTCACCGATGAGAATATATTAGAAATGTTTTTTATTCAAATAAACTTTTTTACAAGTGCTTTGAATTGTCGATGAGTCTACTACTGGTTCGGAATGCCCTTCGTGCCGAGAAGAACCAGCAAGAAACTCGGCGGTTGCTCTTTTCAAAACAGGTTTCCAATACAATAGATACTATGCTATGTATGCAATGTTTCCACAATGAGGGGAAGTTCCACAAAAGCATACCTAATTATAATTCAACACATGTTAAGACGGGCAGACATAAAGTAGCCCCATTCCCGCCGGTGGAACCCGTTCACGAGCATGACGCATGACCCAGCCATTGCTTCGCTCAACCATATTTGAGGGAACGTAACAACCCGCATCACATCGAGAAGGATTAAAGGCCGTAATCCAACACGCTGGCCGCACTTTGGCACACCAATCACAATAGCAGACTTCACACACCTTTGAGACCATTATGTAGAACTCTCAGGCCTGACTGAACCTCTACACTTCACCTGAATAGGTTTACTCACGATGTTTCCCTTCACCTTTAATGCATAACTATGCTAACATTTGATTGCTTAAAAAGTAGGTACTTAACTTCTTTAAGTTAGAGATGCGTGCTTAGAATCGAACCCCCCATCGAACGCTCGAAAAGGAAGTCACCACTAGCCTATCACCGTTGCGCTAGATGCAAACTTTCTAAGGATAGGAGGTTAATACAGATTTCAAGGAAGTAATTTTTTTGTCTTTGGAATCCTCAATAAATATCGAATCTTCGGCCAAAATGTACTGTGAGAATGAAAAATATGCAAAAATAAATATTTTTGTTTCTTTAAACTTTTGGTGTTAGTATTTTTACCCCTGAAAATAGGTTAGTTAAGGTCGGTGGTTAAGGTGTTTGAGAACTTTCTTTTCACAGACACTTTTTTGAAACCTAGGTGTACCTGGATAAAAAAATACTATAGGTAGTTACATATACAATGCGGTGGTTTTTTTGAAGTTCGCTTATGGTATTCACCGTAGCGCATGAATTAGCATTTGGCAGTCGACTCTTTGGTGGCTGTCCTTGATACGAGGATGTGTTGAATTGCTAACCGTTTGCTTTTGTCTTCTTTTGTGTTTAATTTGACTGAATCCTTAATAATATTATAAATGCGAAAGTGTGTTTGTTTGTTGGTTTGTTAGTTTGTTGGTTTGTTGTTTTGTTAGTTTGTCCTTCAATCACGCCGCAACAGGGCTACGGATCGACGTGATTTTTTGCATAATATGTAATTATAGTTGAGGACCTGGAAAGTGACATAGGCTACTTTTTATCCCGGAAAATCATCGAGTTCCCGAGGGATTTAAAAAACTATTTCCACGCGGACGAAGTCGCGGGCATCAGCTAGTAAAATAATAATTATTATCATCGCTACTAGTTGAGCATGAAGGAGTGCTGAGTATGAGAGATGGGCATTCGACTCTGTTTTAAACTCTGCAATATCCACAGAAACATATTAAGTTAGAACGGAAAAGTGAACGGGTATGCAATTTATTGCAAAAACTGTTGCAGTTTTCAAATAAAATAAAAACTCGCGAAAATGCTACATTATTCCTAAAATACCTATTTCTCTATTAAAGAACGAACGTTATTTTTTCTTAACAAATCACTTAACTAAACGTTTAAATAGAAATATTTTGATGTAGGTACATAATATTACAAATAGTATAAGCAGTATTAAAATGTTACAAAAAAACTTATAGCTAAACTAATCTAATTACTATACAAATCATGCCCGCGTGGAATGGTGCCAAGAATACTGGCTGCATTACCGCGCTGGACAGCAAGGCTGATCCTTTGCGCAAAAAATGAGCCAGCACCTCTGTCACCAGATTAGGCAATTAACCGCGGTGAAATGTCTCGTAAAATATTTTTTGCACTTTGACTCCATGGCCCTAGGGTCTCCACAGCAAACGGAACAAATATGTAACTCTCGATCAGAGAGGCATACTTGCGCCGCTTACAGGATTCAGCCATTTCAGCTGCGGCTCCCGGTCTTGATGCTGTCTCCCTGATATGCAAAATAAGCAGTCAATTATATAAGTGTATAAATAGAACTCGTACTAATATTATTAATGAAGAAGTGTATTTGTTTATTGCCCTTCAATCATGCAGCAACAATCGACTTGATTTTTGCATATTTAAATATGCCTATTGAAACACCTGGATAGTGAATTACGAAAACTACTTTTAGAAAACTACTTTTAAGTATGTAGGTATACCAGGAAAACAGGCATTCTACTGGATTTTTAAAACTCCATAGTAATTCGCAGGTGAAAGAATGGTGAAAGATAGTCCTTTATATATTATGTACCTAATTATGAAATATAATATATTATGTAGTTAATAATATATTATGTACTTACCTAATATAATATCAGGATCTAGTAGATATATATGAAAAGTATACAAAACGTTAATGTCACGGTCGTTTTGGGCTTGTATCCGTCTTGCAAATATGTATGTATACTCTGTAAATACATGAAACATGTAAAGTGTAATACAATGCAAAACCTTGTTTAAACTTAAAATAATATCTTGACCTCATCAGAAATCTTATGCTTAATAAATAAATAATAAGCTTAGTAAATAGTATAGAATATAAGTCTATTCACAATATAATTTTATAATTAAGATTAATGGCTTCCATATTTGAAAATCATTATCATCATCATGATCAACAGCTAACGGTGACGGTGACGATTTCGCGAAATCCATGTTTTTTGCTCACCCAAAAAAGTGCTCAACGTGCCTAAAGAAGTTTTCACTTCAAAAACATACTGTCGAATTGAGAACCTCCTCTTTTTTTTGAAGTCGGTCAAAAATCATCCTAGCCTCCAGAGAGGTCGTCAGAGAATTCGTGTTTGGTAAAAAAATTGTTTTTACCATTTATATAATACCAAGAAGGAGCACTTGTGTTCGCTTTTTGTTGCAATCTCTTAAGCTATGAATAAATAACAGTTTGAAGTACCTAAGTACCTCGTCCTGACGCACTGGCTAATAGCACTATTGACCCGCGTGTAACCCCAAAAAAAAAATCAGATTTCGCGATGAGATAAAACATAGCCACAACCTCATGTGAGGCGCGACAAAAGAAAGCGTTTTGCGCGGAATAGGAGTGTAGTAAGCGCCAAATACTTTGTAACTCGTAAAATATTCATTTTCTTTTCAATTCACTAGGCTACTCTCTTGATAATATCAATCGGAATTTAATGTAAAAATTTTGGCTCTGTAATATGCAACACATTGAAAATAAATGAATATTGGTTAAAAATTAGACCTAACTTCGCGATTTTTTACTATCGAAAAAATTTCATCATTTTATGTTTTTGCCCAAACACGTCCCTTGGTAGTATGATGTAATTCTTGCGTGTTTTTTTTTCGGATAATTGAAACTTGATCTACTACTGTAAAAATCAAATCTGTTTACTGTTAACGAGCCCACACCCACTCTTATATGAAAAATTTAAGTTGTAGATCCCTTGTTAAACTATGACAACTAGAAATTAATCGTTGCACATTTTTTGTGCTGTTATCTGAGATTCGACTTTTTATCGGGTGTATTCGTCAGTCCTACGCCTATGTCGGATGATTTCAACATTTTAGACAGTTTACAAAAAACTTGACACTGTATATATACTACCACACTACCCCGCAAAATTGTTTGTTCCGAAACATAATACCTATTATCCAATTAAAAATAACTTTCTAACAATATCTTGTATGTAGTTAGATCTATCTAAAATGCTACAACTGATATTATGTAAGTTTATATACTTTTTGGATGTTACCTCATGTAATAGGTACTTACATGCCTAATATAAACCTAATTGGTGTATTTAAAACTAGTGATAATAACATACAATTACTTACAATTACTTAAATATTATAATAATTACTTTATTTCGCGATCGCCGTTCGCGTAGGAGATCAATCATTTTAAATATCTTACTTCTAATACATTTAACTAAATATACACCCGACACTTTAATCGTCTCTACTTTTAAATGACGCAATCCGGAAGAACTGTGACCTCGTCCTAAAACGAGGAAGGTAAAATACTGACACACATTAGCTCCCGATTTAGTTTTCTTTGTTTGAACCGAGAATTTGGAAGTATGTTGTCTAACTACTGACAAAGATTAATGAAATTAAAAAATTTAAAGTATTAGTACCTACCCGTACTTTGGGTGTAATGGTTGTAACCATTACACCCATTAGTCCCCAATATATAAATATGTATCATTGTTAGTAATATTCATAATTCTAAAGTAGCTTAGAGCTAAATAGATTAGTTCTAATTCTTATCTTTTAACTTAAATACATACATTAGTAAAATACGGAGTTAGTATGGGACCCTCGGGAAAAATAATATTTAGAAGTAGGTAATTAGGTAAACCTTTCGTAAAATTAGGGTTTTTTACTCGCCCCATACGTATATTATAATTATAACCGGTTTCAGATAAGGTGGGATCTCATTTCGGTATTTATATTTATGCAAAATTAATTTAATGAAGGCATGATATATATATACAACCTTACTATATTTTACGGCATTTGTCATATTTTCAAAGTTATTAATTTTTTAAGCAATAATAAAAAAATTCAATAGCTAATAAATAGGGAAAATTGAATTCACAACTCCGTCGATAAAACGAATAGTTTACTTATTCGCAATAGGTTGTGGGTGCTAATTAATCTTCTCTAGAAACATAAAGTTATTTACTTACCCTAAGGTAAAAACAATGTTACACAAAATACCTACTTTACATTTACTACCTTTGTTTTGCTGACGACTTTTCAAAGAACCTTGAAATAATAAGCCATAATAGGTATTATATTTAAAAACATTGTATATAATTTTAATTATATAATATTAAAAAAAACTGTAGTTTTCAGGAAATTCCTTACATACTTAGTAAAAAAATTAAATACGTGCACTCCCTTAGACTATAGCCGTAAAACATATCTAACTAACAACCTAGAAATTATACACATATGTTACGTACTGAATGCAAAACTTCGGACCAGCAGTTTTTTAG
Organism: Oeneis ivallda; assembly: GCA_029955525.1. Classification (NCBI taxonomy): domain Eukaryota; kingdom Metazoa; phylum Arthropoda; class Insecta; order Lepidoptera; family Nymphalidae; genus Oeneis; species Oeneis ivallda. The sequence continues at coordinate 12,244,695 of JARPMR010000018.1, read as the reverse complement.
GAAACAAATAAACATACAGAACAACTTTTTTTATAAATAGGTAATGGAACAGATAAAAAATATTACTTAGGTTATTGAAGGAAATAATGATTAGTTACAATTTTAATTAACCAACACAAAACAAAAATGGGCACGAATTTTCAGCGAAATCGTAAACTTATTAATTGAATATAATTACTAAACTTGAACCCAACCTAAGATAATTTATGGCAAAAATACAATAAGTATATTTATGCAAAAGAATTTAAAAACAAAAGTAACTTAAGAAGAAAGCAAAATATGACTTTCGTCCCTTAGGACTAAAGACTCTTCATGACAATACTTCGAGACGCATTTAGGGAAGTGCGTGACCGGCATTACAACTTGCGGTCACACTTTTAAGAGCTGTACCTACTGGTTTATTTCAACATCGATTTTTATATCGATATTATATAAAACTCTATAAACATCTTATTATCTATTCATATCTATGAATCAGCAGTACCTCGACTGACTGACAGACAGATTTGGATCCTTGAATTCCCTTAGAAATGACTTTTAAACCTTAATTCACGCGGAGGAAGTTGTGGACATTCATGTACCAAAATGATATTTCCACATTGTTGGGTCTTGTCAGAAGAGATGGACTTGTAAATATGAAATCGATTGCGTAGTTTCATCTTCTAACCTCGAGCACTGCTGGACACAGGTTACGATTGCTTTATGCAAATATTCAAAATTTTTATAGTAATTAATTTATCGATCACGTAGTGTCACTTCACTTTTGCGGTTTGCCTGCCGCGTCTGTCGAACTATAAAAGTGCATTGTACTTACACCTCTTGGAAAAACGTACGCCATGCAACACATTTACATATAGTATAAGTACATGTACCTATATAGGTAGAGCTAGGTACTGTTCAACGTTTATTATACAACGTGCACCGCTTCTTAATGCGTACTTATGCAGATGTGTTTGTGCATCCAGCTCACAGATACACAATACACGCCACACTTGTTACAAAGATGCATACGTCTATCTGAGAGTAGCTGTGCGTTCAAAATAAACATTTTGAAAGTGATAATAACGGAAGAATACAAGGCTAGAATGTAATGTAACAAGCGGTGATAGCCTAGTAGTTACGACTTCGGATTTTTAAGCAATTTAATATCACTTACTTTAACGGTGAAGGAATTCCAATCCAAATGAACGAAATCATCGTGAAGAAACCTGAAAAAGCCTCAAAAGAGAAAGCCTCAAAGTTTTCCATAATGATCTATCTCAAAGGTGTGTTAAGTCTGTCAATCCGAACTGGGGAGTCATTATGGTCATTTGAAATGAGACCCTTGCCCAGCTGTGGTCCATCGAAGGAGATAACGATAATGTAACAGAACTAGTAACCGCTACACATGGCTATATACATGCTTCAAAGATACGTACCGTACTAACTAAGCTATATTGCGCGTCCATAATAAACATATTGACACAAACAATATCAAGAGAATACTAAGCCAAAATATAGCACGCGCATTCTAGCCAGCTAGAACGTAACACGCTACACAACATGTTCAAAGATACATTATTGTGTTGTCTGTGCTTAGTTGCTCGTCAAAAATAAACATTTGACACAAACAATATCAAGAGAATACAAAGCCAAAACGTAACACGAGCATTCTAGCCGGCTACATTTTACTTAAGTAGATAGTACACGCAACACAATATTAGGTGTGTTCATAGGTTTTGTCATTTATTTTGTCATTTGTTGTTTTGCCATTTGTTGTTCATTATGTCCTCTGTCTAAAATAAACATTTATTGTGTATTTTGAAACAAATATTAGCAGTATACTCAGCTAGAATGTAAAATGTACATGAATGTAACAAACCTACCTACCTAGCTTAGCTAGTAAGTCTACGTTACACATGTTTAAAGATACATACATACTGTGTTTTCTGATCTTAGTTGTGCGTCAAAAATAAACATTTGAAACAGATAATAGCGCGAGCGGGAGAATACTCGGCTAGAATGTAATAAACTTACAAAGAATTGGAGACAATGAATGGCGAACATTTGTTTTCGTGTAGCGCGTTGGGTTGTCTTGAAAAAACGTTATAGCGCCCATTTTACATGCCAGGCTCGACCTCTGACGCTTCTACGAAATAAAACAAAGGCAAATACACACAGTCAATAATAAATTTTAATACTTACCTAGGTGGTACTGGCCGAAGAGCAACATCGATCCGCGAACATGTAATTAAAATTATTGTACTTAACCACCTACTAGTGCTACTACGTAGAACTGGCCCGTACTCCGTAGCCGAACTACTGCAGAAAGAAGAATATGAATTGTGAGGTGTTTAGTACATAATAATTCAATGGTGTGGGTTGACACTTGACACTTGTTTCGTTTGAGCCTGTCAAGGTTCATGAGGTTAATTTGTAGATAACATCGCTTTTATTTAAAACTTCAAAAATGACCTACTTTTACATAGCCATAAAATTAAATTCGTATAATTATACTATAATACATTGTTGTATTTGTGTCGCCAAATACCGACGTATCTAATAAAATGTGCAGGTTCGGACTTCCTTTACAATGCTCTCATTACTTTGAACAGTTTGACTAGGGTTACTAAATTGGCTTTTGAAATAGACGTAGATTCCGCCGTGCGTGTTTATGAAAATCGAATTCATTATTTTGACAGGTTAAAACATTATTATCAAATATCTAACATACGTTAATTTTTTAAGCGATTGTGTTAAAAATTGTATTCATTTAACAACTTGTGTGAGTAGACACACAATGTGTGGTGTAATGTGGCTCTTATTTAGGCAGGCCTAGGCCTATATAAAATAAATCTTAAATCTAAATCTAAATACTTATATAAAGGGAAAAAAGGAGATTGACTGACTGACTGATCTATCAACGCACAGCTCAAACCACTGGACGGATCGGGCTGCAGATAGCTATTATGACGTAGGCATCCGCTAAGAAAGGATTTTTGAAAATTCAACCCCTAAGGGGGTAAAATAGGGGTTTGAAAAATCGAACTTATCGTGAGCGAAGCCGCGAGCAAAAGCTAGTATAGGTATAAAAGGGAAAGGTGACTGCTGACGGACTGACTGACTGATCCATCAACACAACTCAAACAACTGGACGGATCGGGCTGTTTGGCAAACAGATACAGCTATTATGATGTAGGCTAGGTATCCGCTAAGGAAGGATTTTTGAAAATTCAACCCCCGAGGGGGTAAAATAGAGGTTTGGGATATCGAACTTAATGTGATTAAGTTTTATTCGTTTTCTATATCCAATTGTCCGATCTGTAGATTCATCTTCGAGGTAGTTAGATATTCTTTCTCGTTCTATGTACATATATTCACGACCATGTGGTTATGTCGCGACGCGTTTTTCACCAAAGCCAAGCACTTATGTTCGCTTACAATTCATTTCGCTCGCTTTTCGCATAAAAAGCCGAGCCGAGCCACGTACGGCTGTAATCAAAGAGATCCGCTTGCGATACGTGATCGCATTTCACAAAATAAAGGTTTTATTCATCGATCGTTCTTAGGTAGGTACCCACTCATTATGAATAATATTGAAACACATTTAGGTTAGGACGTATCTATGTAAAAAGCATGTAAAAAGTAATCCAGTGAGTTTATTTTTTAACGCAGTAGACCTACATATTACATATATATATACCTACCTATTTAATTAAATAATTTAATTTTGCTGGTTGGATAAAAAAATATTTACTTGTTTTGTACCTAGATAGATATAGGCTATAATAATTTATATTCTTTATAGTCACTAACGTCGCAACATGAAGACACTACCATTAACCATACGATTCGTACGAACACGACCTTCAACAATGAACTATGCTGTAGCCTGTAGGCGACCTAAAGAAGCTATCTCTCTGCCTATCAATACTGGTTACCGAAATGCATATTCATTGCATATTGAAAAAATGCGGGGCCGGTGGGAATCGAACCCACATCTCTTGAAAATCTTGCTCTGGGTGTTTGACCATTTTACTCTAGTCATGGTCCAACTGCCCGTCAGCACCGAAATTATAATAATAGTATGTATCCATTGAATTATTAAATACTAATGTATGTATTACGTAAACGTTCAATCAGCTTAGAGAGATTATTTATTTGTTCGGATCTTCAAGTGTAGGTAAACATTTTAATAAAACTAACTAGTGGTTACGTTCCCATAAAATTTAATTTTATTTAAATTGGTAGTTAAAACCAACTAATTATCAAGTTAACATTAACAACGGACAGACATACAAGGTAATAATTAAGTTCAACATGTCTGAAGCAGTCTCATTTTTTGCATAATATAAAAAAATAATGGCACCAGTAATTTTAACTGTCAATTAGTTATTTATAGTAGAGCCTACGCAAGCATGTTTATGGACCATTAGGAGGTTCTCCAAAGGGCGAGAAATTCAATAACAAAATCTGTTGGTAAGGGCCTCGAAATTTTTCTGTTGTCACCATTCCACGGCACATTTTTTGTTCGAGTTCGGCCCGTCAACCCCACTCACTTATAAAACAAAACAGCTTATACTTCATAGTGATGTGTACAGTATGCTAACTTGGCTTTCAAGTTTATCGTGAGTAGTTTTTCATTTGTTAGGGTTCCGTACCCAAAGGGTGCCAACGGGACCCTATTACTAAGCCTCCGCTGTCCGTCTGTCCGTCTGTCCGTCCGTTCATCCGTCCGTCCGTCGTCCGTCCGTCTGTAAGCGGGCTGTATCTCGTAAACCGTAATAGGTAGACAGTTGAAATTTTCACAGTGTGCATTTCTATTGCCGCTATAACAACAAATAATAAAAATAAAATTAAATTAAAAATAAAGGGGGCGGCTTCCATACATGAAAAATGAGTAGAAATAAAATTTTATTTTTTACCCTGGCATATGGGGTGTCATTGTCTAGAGCTCATTAAGTGGAGTTGAAATATATATTTTTTATTTTTTTTAGCTTCAAAAATGAAGATATGTATACTATCTAAGAACTAGGATATCTAAATAGGTATAATATTATCTAGTTTTATAAAAGTGATTTGGTCATATGAACGGAACCGCGAGGCCCGACTCTTAGATCTTAGTAGGTCTGGTCACTGGTCTCTTGCATAAACACCACATGATGGTCTCCACAGATCTCGATCTCGCGCCGCTTGTACTTGGTGCAAATAAAATGTCCATTCTTAGTCCTACATCTATCTATTGGAAACTTTGCGAAATAAATATCGGTCAAATTAGGGTACGACTTCAAAACAAGGAGCTTTAAGTCCTCTTTTAGCTAATGTTTAGTAATTCGCATTTATTCATCATCATAAGTAATCCATTACTGAGCGCAGGTCTCCTCTCAGACAAGGGTTAATAGGCCACAGTGCACAACGCTGGCCCAATGCCAATGGGAAGACTTCACACATATTTGAGTTTATTATGGAGAACTCTCAGGCGTGCAGGTTTTCTCACAATATTTTCCTTCACCGTTAAAGCATGTGATATTTAATTGCTTAAACGCACATAACTCATAATAGCTATTTATGCAACTGCATCGTAATGAGGGTCATTTTAATTCGAGTGCTGTTTTTTGATACGAGGCTTACCGAGTTAAGGATGGAAGGAAAATTAGGCTCAATAAAGTAACAAAAAGTAACTCCGTAAGCCGCCACCAGCCGCCTGTGGAGCCTCTGTCGTATGAACGGTACAAAAGTGCCAGAACTCAGAGACCACCATTTCCATTTCGATTCAGCTCCCATACAACGAGCTGCATCGAAATGAGAAGCAAGACCGAAAGAGGGTTCATTTCGATTCAGCTGTCAAATTCGAAATGGGAACTTTTCGATGCTGGAGTAGATAAAATACATTCATCAACTACTTGAATTTCTATCAAAGTGGAGATGACAGGTGCGCAGACTAGTACTAACGCTACATAAGACTGGCCCGCGTGTAATGGACAAAGACGCCAAGAATACTGGCTGCAGCCTGCAACACCGTGCTCTGGAGCCATATAATCGATAAATTACGTAAACTAATCCATAACCTTTAAGTTTTATTGAAGAGTTATTAATTGAAGGCAGCGTCACGATTTTATCGATAAGTAGCACAATCATTAGTAATAATTCCCATCCCTTAAAAGCAGCGGCGTCGCTTCACAAGTGCAAGTTGGGTTAGGTCAGGTGTCATACTCCACTGCACGTGTATTTTCGAGACCGACTGTACCAAGTGCCATCGTACACACAAAACAAACAAACCTGTCTTCGTCCCGAGCTTCCAGATTTTAATAAAATCTCGGCCAATCGAGCTACCTACCTACTACAGCACTTTACTAGGACTTTTTATCTTTGTAATGGTTACTGCCAAGTGCCAACCAACGTCCCGAAGTAAGTTAATTATAATTTATAAGCTTTGTATATAATTATTCGATATGTACTTTTTGTTGCAGTGGAAAAATGGCAAATTCACGTAAAACAGTAGAAAATTCAAAAAAAATATATACCTACTATCCATAATAATTATGTAAATATTAATATATTCAAACATGGCTAATGTTCTCATTCTTGCTCCTCCCACTAATAAGTAAAAACTTGCTTGGAGTACTGAGTATACTTACGAATAAGTTCGTACCTTAACTTAAGGTATTAAGTAATTGTACTAATATTATAAATGCTAAAGTGTGTTTGTTTATTGGTTTATCCATCAATCACGCTGCAACAGAGCTATCCCGGAAAATCAAAGAGTTCCCGCGGGATTTTAAAAACTAAATCCACGCGGACGAAGTCGCAGGCATCAGTTACTCATTACACACCTACAATGTTTATTGGCTCGTACCCACTACAATAACCCAACGGGTGGGTGAAATTGAACTACATTAATATCAACTCCAGTTTGACAAGAAAAATGATTGCAATAATGAAAAATAATTTAAAAAAAATCAGCGAAAAGCATTCATGTGGTGTTATATTACTACAATACGCGACTGCGAAAAATTGCACGAAACTCGAGCTGTGGCGTCCGTAAATCTGATAGAAGCCATATTACACCGCTCTGGGTAATAAGTAGGCATACCAGCTTTAATTTTTTTATTTAAGGACATACATACCTATTGCCTAAGTTAAGAAGCGGTAATAACATAGTCAAGTTTTGGACTCCTTTCAAGGGATCCAGGGTTCGATCCCAGGCACGCATCTCTCACTTTTCAGAGTTATGTGTGTTTATCGCTATCGCTAGATTAAACGATGAAGGAAAGCATCGTGAAGAAATCTGCATGCCTGATAGTATTCAATTTCCATAATATTTTCAAAAGAGTGTAAATTCTATCAATCCGCACTTTGGCCAGTGTATGGCCTAAACCCTTCTCATTCAAGAGGGGACCTGTGTCCAAAAGTGGGCCGGTGACGGGTTAAGATGAACATTATCAATTTATAGTGATCAGTGGAGGTTGTAATAATTTAACCTGTTAAGATAAACGAGAAAATCAATAATAACCGTAGGCACGATGCTTCGTGCGATTAACAATTTATTATGACGATAAGATCGGGGAAAACTACGTCAACAATATCCTTGACGGAACGGGTTTCGAAAGTACACTTGACATATTGTGTCATCCCGTTACATTGGGATAATTGGCAACCCTAATACCTACCTACGGATTCACGGGCTTTTTGTGGGCCCACGTCCGCCATCTGCAAAATCAACATTCACCGGAGGGACACTTGCATCAATTGTTTGGGAAATTTTGTGTACTTATCGCAGAGTTCAGTGCACGACAAATAAACAATCTTCTATCTCCCCTTTATCGTCCATGTGTAAAGTGTAATCCATCAACGACTAGCCGCGGCGTACATTACTAAAAGGAAATCTTTCTTAACATCTACGATGACTCTTCACTGACAACTAGCATCGCTCTACAATACCGATTTAATCCCCTGATAATTCATTAATCAATTATGCATCTATCAATTAGCGTTAAACCGTCCTGAAGCCCTAAGCGTTAAAATGCAATGAAACCCGGGAGGTAAAAATGGACCAGAATAAACAGAGCTCATCGCCCTTTGCTGGTCGGTACACTTTTATTAATAAATTGTAGGGACGTAGAATAGCTCGATTTAAAATGGTCGGTGCCACATGGTGTAACGCGGGGGCGGGGGACGAGGCATCGTGGGAACGGTTCAGGAGCACATATGGACTGCAGCTTTATCTTACACCATGCATATTACGCGATTACTTTGTAATAAAAACATTTAGTTAACACGATCCACAATGAAGAGCTCACACGTTTAGATTACGTAGTTTTGACTCGAGTCGCTTGCAAGCTAGTACAATATGATATGCCTAGGCTCGCCTTTCGCCTTGATTACCGCTTTTGTGCACGTGTATAACGTCAAACGTGTAGACTGTAGAACATGGCTTGTATTGAATAAATGAATAAAATTATGATGAGCGTAATTATAATTTTATTACCGACTATGTAGGTATCTAATCTTGTAACTACACACTACATTATTAATTATGTGGCCTATGTCCCTTCTCTGAGAGGAGACCTCGCTCAGTAGTGAGCCGATGATGGGTTGATAATGATGACGATGATGATTCTATGTGGTCGTTCATGTGGCCTATATCCCTTCTCTGAGAGGAGACCTCGCTCAGTAGTGAGCCGATGATGGGTTGATAATGATGACGATGATGATTCACTATTCATTTATCTAGATGATAAGCCCTATGGTTAGGACTGTGGTTTCCTATTTGGGGGGTGGCGGGATTTGATCCAGGGCACGCATGTCTGACTTTTCGGTATGCGACGGCATTCAACGGCGAAGGAAAACGTATCAAACACAAAGTGTATGAATTCTGCCAATTTGCATTGGGCCAGCGTGATGGAGTAACCAAACCAGCTTCTTTGAGAGGAAACCTGCGCTCAGTAGTTAGCCGTTGATGTGTTGCTGATGATGATGATTATGATCTTTATGATTTCTATTCCAAGATATTTTTGGTTGGAAAAATAGGGACAGCATAACTAGCGCCAGGTAACGTCGCTATAGATGATTAGTCTGTCTTATAATGAACATTTCATAAGGCTTTGTGAAGCATAAGTAGATAAATATCACTCCCTGTTCAATGCTCGTAGACTGTCTTATACAAATATGTTTGAGTTGCAATGAAAATATCAGATGATGGAAAATGCTAGATTCAAGACTCAGTGGTGATTCACTAATGCTCTAGTCTCGGTCTAGGTAGACCGATGTGAATCATCTGTCTTATAAATTGTCTTGTGACATGTTTTACAGGTGGATAAAAACGAAAATTATTTTTCATGTGTCACTTTATTTGTAGTCGTGGAAAATGGGAAATTACAAGAAATTGTGCCAAATTGTCTAGCAGAGTTTTCGTAATCTTGATAATAGCGAGTATTTAGGTACCTAAGTATTTACTTTAAAACGGTATAATCCCAACAATAAGAAGAGTAAGAGTAAGAGAGAGTTTCTGTCTGTGTATCTGTCTATGCGGGTTAATCTTTGGAAGGGCTGAACCTATTTCCACGGGACTTTCACAGGCAGATAGAGGATTGTAAATAAAGAGCAATCTTGGCTATCCTGAATAATTATTACCAAAGGATTCTCTCAGGTGATTTCTAAAACTAATCCACGCGGAATTGCGGCGCTAGTTAATAAATAAAAATAACCCCCATGCCCCACAACCAAAAGCAGTCATTAGGTTTTCGACGCGGAACTGTTTGTTTGCACTATGAGTAGATAGTGAAGATAAACATGCACTTGTGTGATATACGCTCGCAAGTGCAAGTCACAGCGCACGTGTGAAGTTCATTGGCCTGTCTCCGGAGACCTGAGCCTATGCCAATGCCAATACTAGACGATACTATTCTATTACGATTATTCAGTTGTTAACACAGCTACCGACATTGTATGAATCGAGTCGTGAAGCTGATCGATAGTCGTTGGGGTCCAAATGTACTGGGATGGCGACCTTATACCGGAAAGCGTAAGTGATGGGTGACCCCATAGACTGACGAAATCTGACGAGGCACTACAATGATAATATGAAATGATACAGGCGGCACAAGAACATGATTTGTGGAAGTCCCTACAAGAGTCTTATGTCCAGTGGTGGGCATAGGTCGAAGACGCTGACGATAATTTTATAAGCCGACTAGCGATCTTAGATATTAGCTTTGCAGGGGTGCAATGTATGTGGCGCCATACATTTTGGAGCGATTTCAACACATACTTTGATAGAGGTACTATTCAATCCACTTCTCAACTTTCTATGAACATAATAGGCGTATTTTCGGCATACAATGTAGCCAAAGTTACTCCTTGAATCTCATAAGGCCTAGCCAACCAGCGCTAGAAAAAAATTGTTAGAATGAAAACGTACTGTATCTGTAGTGTAAGTAAAAATAACTGATACAAGGATACAGACATGGTTAACGATTTTTAATTTTAATGCAATATTTTAGAGAAGATAGAGATCATAGCGACATTAGTGTAAGTTATAAATCTTGCACTAAACTTTATATTAGGGCATTTAAGGATGATCTACTCGCTTCATAGCAGTAACTGCTACATACACAAGAAACACGTGCATCGTGTGGTTCATCGGCCCTGCTTCCAAGCCTATGCCAATGTCAACAATCCCCCAATTAATTGCTCATTATAGCGCAGCGGGTAATGAATTGGAAACTGCCGTTTGAAGTGATTCCTCCTACAAACACGCCCGTATTTGTTTTTCAATCTGATGTTATTTTGTTTACGTATTCCCCTTTGTTTACTTTGATTCATTAGAAGCTTAATCAATCGACAAGGTATTTAAGCGTCAGTTTATCGGAAGGTTTTTAAAGCGATTTTCTTAATCCGAAGTGTCATATCGACGTCAGACCTGCAAGGGTTAATAGAATGTAGGTACCTGATATTCCCACAGAATAGGGAAATATTATATATCTATGATAAAGCGGATAAGGGTATTAATAGATATATTATTATCTAAAAAGATAGGACAAAATTTACGTTTGACATTACAGAAGAGTACGAAATTCTCCAATTTATGTAACTTTATTAAAGAAGTTATTTAATAGAATAAAACATTAGACTAGATCATTTTACAAACACAATTAATCAAAATGTAGAAATCAGAAATAGCAATAATTGCAGTTGTAAAAAGATAATGTGCGGAACGATGCGGAAGGTTCGGCCTGCGCGCGGGCGCTGGCGCGGTGCCCACTGCCCCGGCGCAGAAATGTAGTGGCATTGGGCCAGCCAGGGTCAGGAGCGGCCGATGCACCCTCCCGTCACAGTCGATCACACGCCAATTATAAATAACATGCTGACTTGAAAACAATGGACACACATATTAAGCGTCATCGACGCATCGATATGTTGTATTCAGACAAGACTGTTTACAAGACATTTTCTTCCCTAATTGCAAGTTTACTCTCTCTAGCGCATTACATACCTACAAACGGAGTTGTTCTATTAACCAATCAAAGTGAATAAAAATCTAATTCAAAAAATCATGATTCGAAAATGATGATTCAAGATCTCGATATTAGGAGCACATAATATTAGGAGTTCTTCGTATTCATTATCAACCAGTATCCGTCCACCGCTGGACCCTGGTCTCTTTCATAAGCATCCAGTGGTAGAGGGTAGAGTCTGACAATTCAAAAGCACTTGTAAAAAGTTTATTTGAATAAAAAATAATTCTATTCTATTCTATCCACATGCCTCGGTCTTGTGCTGATGATGTCTGATGTCGATCCACCTAATGGAGAGGTCGGCTAACTCGACTCGAGACTCCAGCACCTTTGCCAAATTAGCTTTGCGCATCGATGAGCTACGAGTATGTCGGTAACTCTGTACTTACTAGTTCTCCTTCGGATCTTGTCATTCCTGATTTCTTCTCGCAGCCCGCAGGCTTAGCGAAATTGAATGACGGTATTGTGGCGCCGTAAAGTGGTAAGGTATAATCTTTGGGAGTTTAAGAAAATAGCAATAACTTTCGGTTTAACTCCAAAGAAGATGATGAGATTAGGCGATAAATAAGACTACTTACTATACCTAAGTGAAATAGGTATCAACAAATCTCTTCGCTGAAAATGGGACAGAACCTTACTTGGTAAAGTTCGTTTGGTTTGATCATATAACAACAAAAATCATCGAAACACTTAAAGATGGATAAAACCACCAATGATATAAAACAAAAAATAGTTATCTACAAGTACCTACTCGTATATATCTGCATTTTTTGTGAAGCTTGAATAAAGAAGACGGTTAAACAAAATTAAAATGTACCTTCACTATCTAAGGCCAAGAGGACTGTCGGATAAGATAAAGTAAGTACACTTATCTAAGCCCCAACTCACAAGGGACAGTGATATTTAGAAACTTTTGATAAAAACAACTATAAAAACTTTGTTGCTCCATGATACAGGCGAGAAGGTATAGGTGAAACTTAGATGACTTTGTAAATAAATGATATCGCTCTTGTTCTTCTACGCCTAAATACAGACCTTGATTAAGTTACTCGTAATCTTTACAAAAGGCTAAGTTAAGGTTGAGTAAATTAAAGTTTTACAGTCGAGAAGTGTACAGAATTACACAGTTGATGAGTTTGAAATAGAAAAAACATTTAGATAAAATTATAATTAGTTATATGCACTCATAATATAGGTCTTACTAGTAGTTCGATCTGTGTTAGAGTAAAAGGAAACGATTGTAGAAGAAAATTAACTTTAAAAAATTAAATTAAATTTTTCTGTTTAATTTTTCCAGTTGCAAATATCGATATGAGACACCTTGAATGGTCTAAGCCGACATACAGTATCTAAATTAAAGCAAAACTAATGTTTGTATGAAGAAAGCTCGAGCAATAAAATATCTATCCATGCTTCAACGGCGAAGGAAAACATCGTGAGGAAACCCGCACGCCTGAGAGTTCTCCATATTATTGTTTCAAAGGTGTATGAAGTCAGTATTTGAGTAGGTATTTGCAGCCAGCATGGCTCTGAGAGAAGACCTGTAGGCAGTGAGCTGTTGATTTTTGCTGTTGCTGATGATGATGACTAATAAAATAATTTGTTACTGATTTTAGTCAACCTAATTTCGTCTTAACAAAATAAATGCGATTTATCCATTGAATTTAAGTTAATCCATTGAGATACATACATAATGTATGTACCTCAAATCTCAATGGATTTACCTATCGCATTATTTCTCTTTGACAAAGGTCGAAGTGTTTGAGAATATTTCGCCAATATGTTCGTAGCCAAACACATGCGTGTGTTTGTTTAGGCGAACTCGTTAACACTGACGGGATGTGCTTTGAACCCTCAAGGTTGCCGAGGTTATTTTAAATGTACTATAACTTTTTGCCAAATAAAAATATGATGTCTCTAGAAAACGTGATTTATTTTTACAAGCTCGTAGAGCCTACGAGCATATAAAAATTAATCACGTTTTCGACGTCGCGTCGTAGGGTCATAAGTTGTCACAACATGCTGTAGGTACATGAATCTTGCTTTTTTGGTGTTTTACCTCAGTTCTTATTTAATTTACCTGATTAATACATATATTATTTATAAGCAAAAAGGTACTTAAGTATTTAAAACTTATTTAATTTCTATCGTAGTCTACATCAGCAACCACAAACTATGGATGGACTTTATAGAAAACTAGCTGATGCCCGCGACTTCGTCCGCGTGGTAATAGTTTAAAAAATTACTTTGTGTTAATCGCGATGTTTTTACGATTACACTACGCCGCTATGTATTCTGTACTTGGTATCTACAACATATTATCAAATCATACTTGGTTCATACAATAACAAAGAAGAAAAAAATATTTTCGCGAGCAAAGCGAGCGCGAAAATTATTAAGATTGCACTACGCTACTATGTAGTTAATATTTAGCACCTACAAAAGCAAAGCAAACCGAAGATTTTCGCGAGCGAAGCGAGCGTGAAATTTTTTAGAACTGCTTTTTTTAACTGTGTTGCACTCCATTCTTGGTACATACAATACCAATGAAGAAAAAACATTTTCGCGAGCGAAGCGAGCGCGAAAATTTTTACGATTGCACTACGCGACGCCACTATGTAGTTCATACTTAGCACCTACAATAGCAAAGTAAACCCAACATTTTTGCGAGCGAAGCGAGCGTGAAATTTTGTAGAACTGCACAACCTAACTGTGCAGCACTCCATACTTGGTTCATACAATACCAATGAAGAGAAAACATTTTCGAGCGAAGCGAGCGCGAAAATTTTTACGATTGCAGTACGACACTATGTAGGTCATACTAGCACCTTCAACGCGAGCGAAGCGAGCGTGAAATTTTCAAGAACTGCACTACTTAACTGTGTAGCACTCCATACTTGGTTCATACAATACCAACGAAGAAATAACATTTTCGCGAGCAAAGCGAGCGCGAAAATTTTTACGTTTGCACTACGCCACTATGTAGTTCATACTTAGCACCTACAATAGCAAAGCAAAAGTAACATTTTTGCGAGCGAAGCACTAAGCTTAACTGTTTCGCATTCCTACTTGGTTCATACAACAACAATGAAGGAAAAATTTACGCGAGCGAAGCGAGCGCGGAAATTTTTACGATTGCACTACGCCACTATGTATATCATACTTAGCACCTATAACGCGAGCGAAGCGAGCGTGAATTTTTTTTAGAACTGCACTACATAACTCCATGCTTGGTTCACACAACAACGATTAAGAAAAAATTTTCGTGAGCGAAGCGAAGCGAGAGCAACATTTTCGCGAGTGAAGCATGCGTGGTTTATTTAAACGATAAGTTATCATTATATTAAGAATCATTAAGTACTAATTGAATGAATTGCTGTTATCCGTTGAGTAGTTTTGTCCTCTATCTCCGATAATATTTTTCAGATCTTTATTAAAATTTAGCGAAGTTTACGTAATGGTACACACTTTCTTATAAAGAAAAAAATATTAAAATCGGTTCATATTTGACTGAGTTATGGAGTGAAATCGACAAAAACTATCCTTTAAGTTGACCCGGAGTATCAGCTACCGCTCGCTATACCTAATTTCATTTAAATCCGTTCAGTAGTTTTCGCGTGATGCGCGAACAGACAGACAGAAAAAAATTAAATAAAAATCTGTTTTGGGCTCAGTATCGATAATAAAACATCCCATAATTAAAATTATCAAAATATTTTAAATGTACAGAAATCTTCTAGTTACAGTTTTATTATAAGTATAGATATTGATTTTTGATTGATTAACCTGATGATTAGAACATCGAATCGCATAGGAAAACACTGTAATATTACTTCCACACTGTAGTATTACGATGTAGATATTACATGATGGTTGGATGTAATGATCGTTTGACAATATCTGACGCCTTTGGAGTAGTTTGACTTTGACAAAATAGGGCTATCCATGATGGCTATACAATAAAGTGTACGTGCCAGCTTAAGATGAGCCGTACATTCAAACTTCAAAGTATCCTGTACATTCCGGGGTTCAAGACACCATACTGAAGATTGTGATGCCTATAATTTCTGAACTACTAAACCGACGACCTTGAAATATTTGCAGGACAATCTCTAAATTACCTGCTTTCTAACAAAAAAATGAATGAAGGAAATGAATGAATGAAATCGGACAACGCCTTAATGAATTACAACTAAATACTCATTTTGACTTTCATCCCCTCTCCCAAGGAGACCGTGCTGAATTTCGGGATAAAATGTATCCTATATTATACCTCGTAGTATGAACTTAAATCATGCCAAGTTTCATTTAAATCCGTCCAGTAGTTTCGGCGTGATGCGCGGCCAAGATACAGACAGACAGACAGACAGACTAAAAATAAAAAAAAAATTGTTTTGGCTTCAGTATCGATTATAGAGTGCCCTCAAAAAAATTTTTTCAAAATATCTTCAATGTGCAGAATTGGACCTGTTACAGTTTTATTATAAGTATAGATTAAGAGCCAAAATACTAAGTTTCATAAACATAACTTGAAATATGAAGGACGATCATACAAACATTCAACCCCTATTTAACCCCTTTGCGGGCAGAATTTTCAAAAAGTGTGAAACACGTAATTCTTTATTTTTAATTGAAAGCCCAAATACCGAATTTCATGGGTATAACTTGAAAAATGACGGACTTTCATACAAACTATGAACCCCTATTTTACCCCTTCGGGGGTAGAATTTTCAAAAAATATAAAATACATACTTCTTTATTTTTAATTTAGAGCCAAAATGCTAAGTTTCATAAACATAATTTGAAAAATAACATGAAAAATGAAGGACGATCATACAAATATTCAACCCCTATTAAACCCCTTTGCGGGTAAAATTTTCAAAAAGTGTGAAACACATAATTCTTTATTTTTAATTGAAAGTCCAAATACCGAATTTCATGGGTATAACTTGAAAAATGACGGACTTTCATACAAACTATGAACCCCTATTTTACCCCTTCGGGGGTAGAATTTTCAGAAAATATAAAATACGTACTTCTTTATTTTTAATTAAGAGCCAAAATACTAAGTTTCATAAACATATCTTGAAAAATAACTTGAAAAATGAAGGACAATTATACAAATATTCAACCCCTATTTAACCCCTTTGGGGGTATTATTTTCAAAAAGTATGAAACACGTAATCCTTTATTTTTAATTTAAAGCCCAAATACCGAGTTTCATGGGAATAACTTTAAAAATGACAGACTTTCTTACAAACTTTAAACCCTCATTTCACCCCCTCGGGGGTGGAATTTCAAAAAATCCTTTCTTAGTGCTCACCTACATAATAAAAGGAATCTACTGTCAAAATTTCAAGTTTCTAGCTTCAGTAGTTTAGGCTGTGCGTTGATAGATCAGTCAGTCAGTCAGTCAGTCAGTTAGTCAGGACAAGTCTTTTTATAAGTATAGATTAAATAAGGACAATAAAAGTAAAAACAAGTCAGTCATTGATGGACTGACCATAAGCACAGCTACAGCAGTGTAAAATATAATATTTTTTAATAAATAAATAGTTAGGTACATCCAAAGGGTTACTTCAATCAATGAATTAAATTGTTCAAAGTAAGAGCTAGGTAAAGTATTGTATCGATGGATTGAATCCATCGATGTATATTGAATCGCACCGATTACGGCTTGTTAGTAATATTTCCATAAACTTTATATTTATCAGTGTAGTTATATATAGGTAGGGCCACATCTGAAACACTATTATTATAATCTTAAGAACCTTACCTTCTATCCTATATTCTTACGTACTCTTACTTTGATATTATTACTTACACAATACAATATAAAAAAGTTAGATAATACATAATATTACATATTAAATAAAGCACCATCCCATGCCATCCCATAATAAAATCTAATCAATAGACAAGTTATCAGAAATAATGTTAAAAACAAAAAGCACAGCAGATTTTATTTAATTATATTATAGTGAGACATTAATGATCGCATAATAGTTTACAATATTATTTTATGACTGACAGATAAAATATTGATCGAGAGTTTTTGTCCTACCTACATACTACACTCTGGCTAAAATTAATATGTGTATTGCGTGTGGGTTCAAATAAATTAAATATTCACAGAGTTGAATAAGGAAATAACCTATGTATTGAATAGCTGATTTATATTATAATCATTCGCTGTTTTTTGTGATGCTGCTATCTTAACATAGGATTCACAGTAATTCACACGCAAAGCCTAGCTACCTACCTACTACCTATACAATAATAATATAAGGAATAATGTAGTAAGAGCTATACGTAGAGAAGTGGGTATACATAATAATATAATGAAAATTATACAGGTATATCCTAATCGTTATTTTTTAAACTGTGCTCTAGTATCTACCTGCCAGCTGCCTACAAAATATTGCCTTGCATCGAAGTGCCAACTTCGTTCGAGTTTATTTACACGAAGCTCTGCATCTGCGGTTTTGGCTTGATTCCAGGAACTACTTTTTCGATTCCATTATCCTAAACGAGTTCCTACTACGTAGTAGCATGTTGCAGTTCTATACTTCTTTCATCCATTAAAGCACCATTTTTTTTCTTCATTTTTGAATACTTACTTAGTTGCTGATCATGAGGTCCTGGATTTGAGTCCTGGATCAGTTCATAGAAAAAAAAATATATTGGGTTTTACTGTGAAATTTTTAGTAGCAGCCCGGAGTTAGAAGTTAGCAGTGTTTAGATACACCCTCGTGCTTGTTCTCTTTCCGGCCGTGTCGGATTCCTTCCCATTGGACAATAAGAGTGGCAGAATAAATAGTGCACTTGAGTGTGTACATTGGCGTCGCCAAGCGGGATAGTTAAGGGCAGCTGCCTCCCCCTAGAGATTTGGAAATAATATGCCTAGCTAAATACGACCTAAGCCTTTAGCCAATAGCGAGTGAGTGTCAGCCAATCGAGGCGATTGCATCCTCCCTCGAATAGCCAAAACTATGCACAGGCACATTATTCCTTATTAACTATAGGTATGTAACTTGAAATTCAGAAGTAGGATATGCCTTCAGGAACAGCATCTGTTCCATCAATGATGCTCGTCTTCGCAGCGTGTGTTAGTCGCTAGCGTTTATTTACGCGACGCCCCACTGCGTTGGCTTGCTTCCAGAAGCTCACTAAAATAGCACCTTTGTCCATGTCATTGTACTAAATGAAACCCTACTCAACGTACGCACGCCCTTTGTAACTAATGAAATACTCGTAATTCACTCTTAACTGCGATGAGTTAGTAAATGTGTGGAGAATATAGCAAACAAAGATTTCTCAGTTACATTTCATCCAATGATGACTCCGATACCGAAAGGCAAGCCGAAAGGGTTTTGAACATCAAACGTTCTGTCGTCCATCGAATTTTAAAACAGTTTTTAATAACCGTTGCTACACAAGCCCAAAAAGAAGAGTACTAGGTAAAAGTAAGTAGATATATGTAGGTAGGTAGGGTCGATGTGCCGGATAGCAGCCTCTTAGTGCTCATATCAAGTTTAGGACATCAAAAAAAAATATTACAACCTTAATATAGTTAGGCTCACTGTGTTAGATGAAAGCCCATAAATTGAAGTTTCTGTCTTAAAAACTGTTTTGCGCTTTAACCTATTAGTTATTTAATCTAGTTAGTTATTTAGTTATTTATTTAATTAGTTATTTAGTTTTATTTAATCCAGAACAATGCTAAAATTTCAGTGGTATATTCTCTAGATCTATTATTATCTATCGGCCACTGCATTGTGATGGATTTAAAATGAATTTAATAGTCTAAATTTACATTAAAAAGCTTTTTTGCAAGTTAATCATTATTTTTTTATATATCCCAATGTTATGAAAAATCACAATCAACATAATTTAAGAAAATTTAAAAAAAAAACAAAAAAATTTTGTCACACTAACTACAAAACATTTATTTAAACTATCTAATGCGTTCTTTTTTACGTTTAATTTTATTATTTTTTAAATAAATAAAATTAAAATAATTTAAACTTTGCAGTTTACCTAATGGCCGAAAATCAAACACATCCCAGCGACATGTTTCAATTTACGGCCACATACTTTCCATACATTTACTCCATGCCGAATACTGAGGTGCCGTTACATCTATGTTTTAGTTTACGGCCACCCCCAAAATGATCTTCACTATTAATCCATATTCTTAATGATTACCACACAGAAACTAAAGGCGAGGATCTTTGCATCAGGTACAATAATAAAAGAAAGAGTTATGAGATATAATATTATTATTTCACCATTTGAATATAAGAGATAAAAGTCTGAAAGACTTGATATATATATATAAATGATATTAATAGGCAAGTAATACACTTCAAAAATAGCTTTTTAACATGCTCCTAATATTATTTCTGGAATATTTTATACAGAACAACAATAATTATGGGGGCCACAATCTAACATTTTTTTTCCAAAACTTTGTTTTTCGGCCTAGGGGCCGATATGTGGGCCCCCATAATTATTGTTGTTCTGTATAAAATATTCCAGAAATAATATTAGGAGCATGTTAAAAAGCTATTTTTGAAGTGTATTACTTGCCTATTAATATCATTTATCAAGAAAAACAACCCAACGATTACATTGGAGTGAAACGCGCTTCACTATTGTTTTTATAATTTCCGCAGGTTGCGTTACCTCCGACGGCCGCCGCCGATTTGAACAAATTCACTAAAATTATTCGAAGATGTTATCTGAACAAAAATATTTTATTTTATATATATATATATATATATATATATATATATATCTCAATTTTAAAGCAAAGCCGCAAACCGAAGGTGGCCGGCGAACCGGCTTACTGACCATACATAGTGGGCATAATAGCTGCAACTTAAAGTGGAACTATCGAACAAATCGGTTTTGACACATGTACTAAAACTTTCATTAAAGTTGGACAGCTCAATTACGAGTTATAAAAACTTGTCAAAAACCTTAGATAAAAACATTGTACCTACCTACCTAATACCTATTTATTTCTCTGATAAAAAAGCTTCATTCACGTTTCTACAAACTTGAATAGGTAGGTAGGTACCTAACTATCTTTAGTATTTATTTCAAAAGATTTGAAAAAGTATCTTCGCTCTTGAACTATCGTCCGGATCGAATGTTTTTTTCTTCTCCGTCCAATCTAACGAACATTGTAAGGATGCGGAACCAACGAGCCCCTTTATCTAACCCGTCGCTTCATCAAAGTAGAAAAAGATGGTCGACCAACAAAAAGAGGGACGATTCGTTCGCCCAACCCTTTTATTTTGTTTCGCTCCGCTCTTTTTACTTTTATTCTAAAAATATCGCATTCACGAACCCATTTCGAAAGGAAACGTGATTCTGTCCAAGGTCAAGTGAATTAGTATTCGTATGGTGTGTTTGCAGTTTGACCGGACGCGAAAACTCGTTAATATGCTGCTTGGAGATTTTTTTAACAATGATTAGAATTGCCCACGTTGCGTCGCGTCGTCGGGGCTCTGCTCCTTGTAATTTTCGATAAGTTACGTAGTTCAATGGATTTGAAGAAGATAAAAAAGGTGAACAAAAAGCCTTGAGTTCTTATTACGTTATAATTGATTAAATTGAAATAAGTACTTAATGTAAATTCATTTTGACGTGATAACGTCTCATAAATCGATGAACACCGGCTGCACGCACGAAAAAGTGTCACGTTCCGCCTGAGCGTGAGCGTGCAAGCGAGAGCGCGGAACAAGCGATAGAGAGGCACGAACGGCCCAAGTATTGAGCGAGAGCGCCCGCCGCCGCCCGCCAGTCATCGTCAATGTTTCTTTATGACGATATCACGTAAAACTATCGTCCGTAAACCGACTTTACAGACAACCAATTTTTTTTCATTTCATTCACAGGTAATACGAATAATACAATATTCACAGGCAATTTTTGTTCGCATCTCTTATTAAGATAAGTTTGAACTATAGTTAGCTACTCAATACCCATTCTCTCGACGAGATGGGTAGGTTTCGCAAAATTAATCAGGCGCCGGAAAACCTGGAGGTCCTGTTGCGAGACATCTGAGTGAGTCACTCTGAGAAGCCATACATACCTACTATGTGATCGCAAAGAAGGGGAATAAAGGAATAAACGAGAAGGATTTTGTATTCCTTAATTTATGAGCGTTGTTAATTGTAGTATATCTACTGGTAGGAGTTGTAGGTACTTGATGGGCTAGAGAAAAAAATTGTTCACTTTTGTTTTGGTTAAATTATACTTTGTTATGATAAAGTCGTGAGGTCTTTACCACAGTAGAATTATAACCAGTACTGAAACTACCTACAAACGCTCGAAACGGCCTCACTCACACAAACATGCGCATCGACGAGACAATTAGCGGACCTCGCAGTGCTGTCAGTACTGAGGACCGGTATTTGGTCTCGTCGATGCGCATGTTTGTGTGAGTGAGCCGTTTCGAACGTTTATAGGTAGTTTCCATACTCAGTACTGAAACTACCTACAAACGCTCGAAACGGCCTCACTCACACAAACATGCGCATCGACGAGACAATTAGCGGACCTCGCAGTGCTGTCAGTACTGAGGACCGGTATTTGGTCTCGTCGATGCGCATGTTTGTGTGAGTGAGCCGTTTCGAACGTTTATAGGTAGTTTCCATACTCTATCTATCTTTACTCTGTCTTTACCGATCTAATTTATTATACGGTACCTACGTCTGAGTTTTGCGACTCATAGGTATAAAAACTACATATTTTAAGTTAATAATATAATATTATTTTATAGCTTTGTTTCAAAGGAGAGTAGGTAGGTACCTACTAAATATTTTTTTTTAATAAAAATGAACCGACCTCAATACCACGTAGCTATTCTACAGTTCTATAACAATGTAATATGCTCTCGACCGCCTGAGGGGGGCTTAACGTTGTCACGTCGCTAATGAGACGAACCGTCTGTTATGTTATTGTTATTGTCATGAGTGCGATGTAGAATTTATGAAGCCGGCATCCAAGTCATAACCTCAAAACCGGGGCCGTTGAGCCGCCGGAAAGACAGCAGGGGAGCGCGCAGCCGCTCGATGTTGTCGCGCCTGCGTCCTGCACTCGAGCCCGCCAGAGAACTGTCCACGCTGCACAAAGCCGGAGCAGACCCGATGACTCGCACTAACCGGGTACGTTCATGAATCGCGACACCCGGGTGCGTTTACAAAACGGTGCCATCTTACATTAGTGATAAATTCGAGCATGTGATAGGACTAAAAGCGAAAATAATATTTTACGTAGTGTTTCTTTTCGTGACTTAATCCACTAACATGTACAAGACCGTGAGACACGGCGAGAACAGTCTTCAGTATACCATACTACCGCAAACGGAGGAAGTCCTATGTAATAGTGGATTGAAGGGCAAAGGCCGAGACTACAGCCCCTCCATCCATGTGAGACGTGCTAATAGGAAGTTTGCGTTAAAGTTCGTTTTATTCATAGTAGTCGGGGTTATAGTTTCGGTAGGGTTCGCGTCAATTCCTATTTACAGTGTCCTGTATGCGAGGAGAACTCAACACAATCAACATGAAGCCATGACCAGCGCGCCTCTACCGGCACTCGGGCAGGAAGCAGTGCGATCACGGAAAAAGGAACTGAAGACAAATCCCGAAGGATCGTCAACGTTAAAAACGAGTTTAGAATCCAGCGTTGCACCTTCAACCACAACTACCACCACCACATTTAGCCCAACGACAGGGAACAGTGAAAAAGCAACTACGCCACCATGGAATATGCCTGCTCTGAGGTCGTGGAAGTTCTCATCATCTTCAACGACTATCCAGCCAATCTCGACTGAGGATAGTGAAGAAATTCCCATCGTCGGAACACCATCAGGAAGTGTCCGTTTGCTGGATCATTACATGTCGATGTCGGTGAAACCGTGGGAGAAAGATAATATTATTAGAGCGACGGTAACGCCTGAGCCGATCACGATCAGGAATGTTTTTAGATACTACTCCCGTGCCTTCAATCCATCAGAGAAACCAGTTACCTCAATCCCGAAACTATTTGAAGACGTCTTGATTACCACAAAAGCTACCACTACGCAGACTCCAATGACTACGGAATTAGCGCAAACAAGTGAAAATTCCAAATTACAAGATTTGAAAGACACAATTCTGTCTGTGGACGACGATGACGAGTTCAAAGAATCGCTGGAGGTTGACGAAGTTTTCTCTCTACCTCCATTGAAGCCAGACTCCGCTTCGCCTGGAACATCAGACTCTGACGAAGTAACGGTTTCGAAGGCAACTGACGGCGGCTGGTACGGCGCGCGGTGGCCATTCGTCGATGCGTCGTCATACTTCCAATGGACGGTAAGCGTGATTACGAATTAACTAAATTATGCAATGGTTATATTAACGTGAGCGTGAATTGCGTGATCGATATACCTACCTAGTCGTAATCAATTCCTTATGCAGAACAAATTATGAAATAGGTAGCTAAATTACTTAGTTACCTACCTTTACGTAGTCAGTATTGCAGATTGATTACGAAAAAAAATGTTACTTACTTAGGTAAGTGTAAAGCTTATGTGTAAACTCACATACTTATTACCTACCTACTGTTATTTGTAAAAGTAATGTCAGTAGGTAGTTCCTAAGCAATAAACTTGATTTTAAACATTTTTCAAGCCTCATAAGAGGTTTTCTTATTTTCTTTTCACAGAACCATTCGTCCATGAATTGTAGCCTTTTGTAGATATCAACAACTTTTTAAATTTAGCTGAGTTGTGTACCTACCTAATATGTGGAATAAATACATTATTTATTTTGGCGAGAATATTCATGTAGCATCATCTCATAGATGCTATACCTAAGCTGCTGTTCAGATTTACTATATCCAGTATAAACCTTCAAGAAATGTCTAAAATAAGACGGAAGGTAGGATGGTACATAAATGGCAAATTTGTTCGTGCTTCAGACGGTTTTACATAATATTTGCATGCATTTATGTAAACTACGCGTTGTCTTTATTCAAAGCTCGTCAAGCTCTTCCATCACTAATCTTTTAGATCATGATAATATTCAAGTATCATTTGCATTAAATGCTACCTATTTTGTAACATTTACTTTCCCTCTCAAAGATCACGTAGTCGACGATCCTGGTGAGGTGCTTAAGATACCCATAACTATTAAGAGACATAGGTACGAATTAATCTGCGAGTTCAAATTAGAAATAAGAAGATTCGTAGGAAAAAAGTACCGGCACAGTTCATCGAGTCGTGAACCTGAAAATTGAAAATATGACAATAGGTGGGATAGGTACATAGTTAAAATAATCGATAGACTATTGTATTGTATTGTATTGTTTATTTCTTCGCTTGAGGTTTACAAAAGCGCTTACGAATGTCAAAACTTTGGTAATTGACTGGCGAACCCACATCTGGAAAGTGTTCGAAAACCTGCAATGTATGTGATGGACAATAACAAGCGATTCGCTGACATTTGACAACCGCGGCTCTATACAAGCGGCACACTGTACCTACTGTGCCGCTTGTATAGAGCGTATGTCTGTAGTTGTCTGTATAGTGGTCACTGTGGTTGTCTGTAGTGGTCCTTGCAAAAGGTCTAGATGTCAAGCAGTAGACATTTATTAGTTGAGGCAACGATGAATCAATTGTGAAAAAACGGCTACAAAACCGAAGGAAAATAGCGTGAGGAAATCTGAAAAACTGCCTGAGAGTTAGTTCTACGTACAGGATTCGTAGCTCTGTTGCGACAAGATTGAAAGAGATACCAAAGAACAAACACACTTTCGCATTTATAAATTATTAAGTAGGTATGGATATTAGTAAGGATTATTAACCCTTCTTTGAGACGAGACTTGCGCTCAGACGTAAGCCGTTAATGGTTTGCTCATTATGATGATAGTCATCCATCCAGACGCCAAAAAATTAGAATGGTAGCTGAAACGTTTGTTTAATCAGGGTTATACTCCCGGGGATAACCTGCTGCTGCCGCTGCTGGTGGCGGCGATGTCGTCCATCGCCCTCTTCTTCCTTCTGGCGCTGGCAGTCCGACGACGCAAGAGACACACCACGGCCTCCGCACAAATTGGGGTAATTATAAAATTACTATGTATTGCTCGGACGTTTCCGCATGCTCCTACTGCACGAGGAATAATATGTCCTTATGCTCCTACTAAAATGCACATATAACTCCGAAAAATCAGAGCCCGGGCTCGAACATGCAACCCCCCCGAATAGGAGACCGCAGTAAAATAGCAATTAAATTTCACATGCTTCAACGGCGAAGGAAAACATCGTGAGGAAACTTGCACACCTGAGAGTTCTCCATTATGTTCTGAAAGGTGTGTGAAGTCTACCAATTCGCATTGGGCCAGCGTGGTGTACCTACTATGGCCTAAAACCCTTCTCTGAGAGGAGACCTGCGCTCAGTAGTGAGACGTTATAATGGGTTGTTCATGATGATGATGATGATGATGCTCCTACTGGTAGGACTTAGTAGTCCTACCAGGACCAGTTTGTGAGGATGGATGACGTATGGATGGATGGATGGATGTTTGTTACTCTTTAACGCCACAACGAATGAACCGATTTGGTTGAAAATTGGAATGGCTATAGCTCATACCCAGGATTAGCACATTACCGGAAAATTAAGGAGTTCCCACGGGAATTAAAAAACCTTAATCCACGCGGTCGAAGTCCCGGGCATCATCTAGTAATATGTGCAATCGCAAAAACTTGTTTTATTATGAGTATTTTGATGATAATATTATAAAATCCCTTTAGGTGTATTCTGTTAGGTAGTTTTTAATAGATAGGCAAGTACATACAATATACCTACCTAGGTGCTCCTTACGGAGAGAAGAAAAAGTTCTCATATTTCTCTGATTGATCTGATTGTTTCTGGTGTCTTTTCGAGGCTTTTATGTATTTCTTCGTGATGCATAATACGTGACCCTTGTTCCAGAAGTTAACCGCCGACCTGCAAGCGGACGACAACACAAACCTGCTGACGGCAGAAAATCCAGAAGAAACCGAGGAGTGAAGCTGTTTATTGCTTTTATGCTTGCTACCAACAGAATGCCTCATCTACTTGCAGCGGGTATGAGACATACAGCTAGCTGGTTCCTTTATTAGTTTTGGCTTCGCATACGTAGGTACACATTTGAGTAAAAAGTCAATAATTCATAAACCCCATAGGTAACAAGAACAACTTCAGTTTTTTAATAGCACAGGTACTTAAAACCTAATGGAATTGAATCGACGCAAAAAATAGCTACCTACTGGAAATATAAAGACCGATGTAAAATAGGTAGATATGCTAATAAAGTTTTTTATGTGTAAGGAAGCGAACAAAGAATCTCAAGCGCTAATTAAATTAATTGTAGTAGATCATCACGCAAAATGTGGAACTAACAAGGATAAAAGTTTATAAACTGTAACCTGAATATGGAAAATGTTTGGATGTAATATCCGTCATCTAGACTCTAGAGTCTAGACAATCATAATGAAAAGAATGACACCTCATTTATCAAAATCAGCTCAGTAGTTTACTCGCTACGGTGGAACATTCGTATATTGTCACATACATACATACTTAGACGGCTAAAATCAAAACCCTTCCTTTTGGCTTTGCCGTAGTCGATTAAATACAAAAATGTTTAAATGTTTATATCACTCCCTGATTCAGATTGTCTCTTCAACACGGGGCATTCGAATTATTTTGAAATTAATTAGCCGTCATACCACACGAGTAATGCCTACACATGTGGCCATATCACAAAAATATTCTTGATAAGTAATAATGGCTTCTGAAGTTTCACTGCAATAATCTTAGGATTGAACCGAAACCGAGAGCCCGTAGGAAAATTTGGACTCGCTTTAATCTGAAAAGTAAGTTCAGTGAGTCTTCGACTTAATCATAAATTAAAATGATAATAATTTAAGCTAAAAATGTATAATTTGGTTAATTTTAAAAGCCTACTTACCAACGACCCTTCGCCTAGGCAGTTTCTGTATAGGTATATTATGTAGGTAGGTCTACCTCATATACCTACCTACCTCAATTTTACTACTTTTTTCTTTGCATTATTTATTAGTATTATTTATTTTTGTACATTACTTTTTGAACGGAGTTATTTTGTTCTAAGTACTAAAAGAATTAAAAGAACACATCTTTGAATAATTAATGTTGTTTAGTTTGACGTCGCCAGTAGATCGCTAGAAGATTGTTGGTATTTTTAAATTATCCTGTCTTTATGTTAGTGAATATGCTAACTGCTAAGGGAACCTTATTAGCTAAAATTAAAACTTTACATCACATTTTCGGGGCCCTGCATAAGGTGTTGTCACCAGGCATGGCTTATGATGAAGGCCACTCTAAAACAATCCAAAACATTTTCATGGCAGGGAGTTCCATCTAATATATTCAAAAGTTGTGAACCTATATCTAGCTCAGCTTGAGCATAATTCATATTCATTGAAGCTTCATTCCAGCTTAATAGTTTGCAGAAGGAGAAGTAATATGTGTACCAACTTTTAGCTTTTATTAAACTCTTCCTCAGAATAACCTACGTGCTCTTGGGTCTAGAAGCCAACCGCTGTGCCAATGCCGTACCTACCTTGTTAAAGCAATTTTGCATTGGGCCACATATTTTGTTGCGAACACGTAAACTATGCGACATAAAATTATATTGTAGGAAAGTTGAATAACTTCAGTAATTTCAAGTACCTAGGTATCTCGTGATACGGAATCGCATTTTTCTAACGAACACGAAAGTCGAAATACCCATTTCTATAGTTGAAGATAGCTGCTTAATCATTGCTCTTCGAATTACGCAGGCACTGTATTGTTTGACAGATATGGGCCTATTTTAATCGACTTCCAATAAAGGTGGAGGTTCTCACATCCGCTGGCTAATTGCAGAAAAGCTGCACAATTATTATTGCTACAATCTCCATTGTGCTAATGGTCGAATTTATGTCATTATTGATACAACATTGCATTTTTGCCAATAACAAGAGTGCCGGCCAATCAGAAATGATTGCGATCGTCACACTATACTCTGTAGTAAGTAATCATTTTTAGACTTTCCCACAGCTAATCACGTTCAGTGCCTATGATTTGTATATAACGAAGTTTTAGCAAGGCTTTTCATCCAAAAGCCGAAAAATTGTTTATTCAGAGATACGATATACTTACCTACCTAATATTCTTTAGTCAAGTAAGACATACTTATCTACCGATCTATATTTTGTAATCACCTAGATTTTGAATAAATTAGGTAAAGTCCAATGCCAAAGCTAGGTATCTACTAAAAATATTTTTGTTACGAGTGGTGTTTTATTAGAAATCATTTATCATAAAGGCTGAAGACTTAAGGTAGATGACATCAATAGATAATTATTTATTGACAGTTTCGATCATTAATGAATGATTATGTAGGTTCAAGATGTGCAGTCTCAAAAAATATAATTGAAATCGTGTCCGTGTAAAATAAGTTTTCATTTTCGAGACATACCTAATGCAAAAATACATTTTCCTACAACTTCTAACCATACCTTATAGGTACTAACACTTGTGTTTGTATTTTTACAACTTTTAAAAGCACACTGCTTTCGCTCCGAAGTAGCTAAAGGTGAGAACTTATTTTTCACGGATAGATAGGTTTTTAACGACTGACCGACAGCATGTCTATTAGGTGTGTAGGTTCATTATTAATCGAAGCCAGAAACTCGCCATTCATTTATCTTTCACAACGAATTCAGCATGCCAGGCCAATGATTTTATCAGGTAACTGAATAAGCATGTAGGTACCTACAATCTAATCATGAAGCAATTGTTAAACAAAAACCATATTCCTTATTTGCGAGCTTCAAAACAATTTGAGGATAGAAATTAAAGAAATGCTATCCATAAGACAGTCTTATACTTAGTATCAATTTTTTTTGAAGACGATTAATGGTAATAATTGGAATAGTAGAAATAATAATAACAAGAATTAGGTAATTTTGGGAAAATCGATTGGTTTTACCAAGTATTTCAAAACCTCAAAACTGAACGCGCGGGCGTTGATTTTGCGCAAAAGCAAGAATAATAAGTATAAATAAATAATAATCAATCTAAAGCAAATACCTAATTATTACAATTAAAGCCAAAATAAACGTTAGAAACTTTGTGGACCAAAAACACGTCAGCCGTAGATTGCGATAGTAACGCAATAGCAACAATTTAATAGTACAAACTACAAAGCTATGTACATAGTAAAGCTATGTATATTTGCTGGCTTGCCACATTCATAATGTAGGCACGACATGCTTTTGGACCACAACATCAAATATTATTGCGGGTAATTTTTTCCACGTTTATTTTGGCTTTACGTTACCTATGTACCTACCTATATCATATATCTGAACATCCCAAATGTACTCGTCAGTATTAACAATCCCTGTGGTATATCAAAATAAGCGTATTTATTTGTTTTTTTAAGTACTAGTCGTAGGATAAGATTTTAATCAATAAAAATCTTTGTTACTCGGTTTGAAATGTTTCAATGTCTATTTATATTTACCTATTCATCAATTCTTACCTCTTGATTACTTATATCATTTTTGTATAGAAATAAGACTGATATAGGCTTGCGTTGTAGTCCAGTTATTATTGCGGGATATGAAAATTTTCAGTGTTGGACATATTTTTGTAACAGCAGTATTTATTTTAATATAGCCCTTTCTGTAAAACCTATACTTAATATTAATCAATGTTAGAATAGATACAACTGGTACAGGCATGTATTGTTTAGTAAGACGGGAGGTAGATAGCTAGGTAATTGAATATCGAAGTGTCTGGAAGCTAGAAAATAATAAATGCAGGAGCTGAAGTAAAACTTGATCTTAATAGAAATAATTGAAAACAAATACAGGTACGGTAACACCTACGATTAACCTATTACCTAATTCATCTAAACCTGTACTTACCTTGTTCAAAAAATTATTACCAATTTTAATATTACTAGGCCCATAACCTATGCCCATAACCATAGCTTGCGAAAGCAACGCAACCATCGCTGTACGGCTTACAAGATTACGCTTTGGCAAGTACAGGCCGCTCAGGACAGCACTGAATTAATCAAACCCTGCTCCACGTAAAAACTAAACTTAATTAATACTGAGTTGGACGTGAGTTACTCACAAATTAGTCGATATTTTGATTAATTTCTTAAACTGGACACTTTCAAGTAAAAATTTTTATATAAACCTGTGAAGATGATACTGCCATTGTCGCAATTAGAATGCCATAAGCCTACTTTGTCGTATTAGTTTACAAATTGCGAAAAACCAAATTAAATTTGAATTTCGCGGGCACACCCTTGAAAGTCGACGGCGCGGCGCCTGTGTTCGTCGGTTATGTATGCCAGCAACGTTTTCTGCCATTTTTTTACCTTTTAAGACAGCTATTTAAGAAATATAGATTTTTTGTTGGTATGGTAGGTTATATACCTTTATGTAAGTATGTTTAAATATAGCTTCCGCGAAAAAAGTATGGAATCTATTTTGAATTTCGAGCATAATATTATTTTGGAAATTTTTAATGTTGTATGTGTTTTAGATTGCCCTATTTGATCTAGTTTTACTTCAAGTCCATATAGTAAGCTGCGATGGCGTTGATTGAACAAAAAAGTCTAAAGAGCCTGACACGCATTTAAGTACAACCAAAAATTCATTGTATCACGCTGGCAACATTTTATATCATCCAAATTGTATATCGCACATAATATATTTATAGATGTTAAGTTTATGATATTAGCTTTTGTGTAATAGTTTGTCTTGAGGCAGTGTGATTATTTTATATGCTGGAAACACCCACCATGTAAATAATGAAATAAATTGTTTTCCCACCGTAGTCTTATTTTTTCATTTTTTTCTTTCTAAAATCTATAGAACAATGTACGATCGACCAGACGGCGACCTAACCTACTTTATCATCATCATCATCATCATCATCATCATCATCATGAGCAACCCGTCATCGTCTCACTACAGAGCGCAGGTCTCCTTTAAAAAAAGGAATAAAGGCCTAGTCCACCCAGACTCCGAGAACTTTATGGAAAACTCTCGTAATCTCTCTAGACTCTAGAGCGCCCCATACAAACGAACGAATATTTTATATTAACCAATGAAACTCAGCAAAACTGTCTGTAATCATGCTCTAGAAACAAATATCTATGGATCAGATAAATAATTTAACGGGTATTTTGTTTCGTGAGAGATTTAGTGTAAAATATAAAAGGCATTTTAATTTCAATTGACTTATATTGTAGAAAATTCCAAATATTGCAACCATTTTAAACATACGTATTTGTAAGTTAAACCTAACTTACAACTATAAAGCAACTTAAATTTTACATAGATAATATTTTACAATAAATAAGAACATTTTTATCTTTGTTTTTGTCATTCATTGTTAATATACATAACATACCTAATTAGTTAACTAAAATATACACCACGTGTGATCATAATTTATACAATAATATTATTTAATTAATTTAATAATAATTGATAAATTAAATATCACTTTATTAGAGTTCCATACAAAATTACAGAACTCCGCAACATAGTAGATGAAACTTACACATAATATCTTGAAAAACTAATTATCCAGCATTACTCTCTTTATAATATTCAAGTAATTATAGTTTATAAACCCCTGAGTAAAAAATAAATCTCCGAACACAGATTGTTTTAATCATCACAAGATAGCCCTTAACTTCAATCTCACCTGATGGTAAGTGACATTGCACTCTGAGAAGTAGCGGACTAACACGGAAGGGGGTATGGTAGTTTTAATTAAACCCATACCTACCGCTAATCGGTCTTTACACGCTATCATGCTGGAACGCAAAATCGCTTGGCGTCACGTTTTCCAAGAATGAACCTCACAATAAATTTGCTCAGAAAAGTATAGCTCTTCCATAATACTGTAATGGATTTGTTAAATAATACAAAGAGCCTTGATTTTACCAATAAGAATAATACCCATAAATCTCTGTTGAGCATAATGTTAGTAACTTTTTCGTGAACTTTTATGCAAATAATTTAAGCCACATCCAGGTTTTCAATTTAACATCCTAATTTTACTCTATTTACAAAATAATATTTCTAGATATTATCTGATTTACTTCTGATTTGATCTGGGTGAAACAACTCGTATAATATACGGTATCGTATGAGGCTAATAATGTGTGCTAAAACGATTCAAATATTAAATTGTGATTGTTATAAATTATACATTGCAAATAATATATGAAAACTTTACACGTGTACTTTTCCTGTGACTGCTGCATAAAAGTAATGAACAAAAACAAAATGAATTATTTTATAGCTACTTGGTGTCATTTTGTTATTGAATTAATTGATCGCTCACTCATAGGATGATTTTATTGATTTAGTATGAAACAGGAGTACTAAAGATATTAAAACTAGTCTTCCTTTTTGTAACCTCGCAATAATACGCTCGGTCTTTTTAGAATCACCCAGGAGCGTACGGTGAGGTAGCGTCACTGGCCCGCGTCGTTCATTAAGATAGAACTACGATGTAATGGTTTACCATAGTCCGCGGGGCACGAGTGCCAATGGTTTGCAATAGAGTGCAACAGTTGTCAAATAATAACTCGTGAAAATGCTATGTTATGTTACTTAAATTTCTCATCAAGTAGGTATAGGTAGGTAGTAGGTAAAGAAACAATAGCTTGTTGACAAGTTAATCACAAAAAAAATAGGATATCCAATCGCAAGGAAGTGTTTATTTTTAACAAAAAACAATATTTAAGGTTTCGTGCAGAAATAGGCACGCGTGAATCCTTAGCACAACAGAGGTGATAACCGTTCCATCTCATCTTCGATATAGTTTTGTGGTGATAACCAAAACAAATGAGAACCAGAGTTATCCACATTGCTCATCGAGTCGCGAAGCTGAAATGGCAACAGGCGGCCGGCGGGGCATATAGTTCGAAAAACGTGGTTGGGGTTTTAAGGTGCTGGAGTGGTGACCTCCCACTTGGTGGACATCAGAGTCGCAGGGATCCGCTATTCTGATCCGTCTATTCAAGGGACATATGAGAGGTTTATCGGTGGATGAACCCAAACTTTTTGATTAAAAAAGCAGTTCTTTTTAGACAGAATTAGTACAAATTCCTAAGTCTTAAGGCGGCGGATGCGCCGGTTTCAGCAAGCGCGCGAGTACATGCCTCCCGCTGACAAGTTTCAACTGCTGCCCGTCCATCAGTACGCTTCTCACTCCAGCGGGCGTCGCGCCTGACGCGCTCGTCGCCGCCTGTGGGATATATGACGCTGTTTCAGTACAGAAGATTCAAAGCTAAGATAGTGGTAAATGTAGTTAATTTTATGTTCTCTGTGTCTGTAACCAAATAAACTTCCTTTCTTCCTACCTTCCTTTCTTTGCAAAAATAGTTATTTGTGTTATATGGGGCCAAAGGAATTTTTTGTTCCCCGAGGGCGTTATTTTGAATTCAGAGCGAAGCGAAGGATTCTACAGTAGACTCCCGAGCGCAGCGAGGGATTCTAAAGTAGAATCCTAAGCGTAGCGAGGAATTCAATATACGCCGCCCGAGAACAAAAAAATTTGGCCCCGAATGACACACTATTTTTCATCATTACATAAGAGAAAAAGCTAGGAGTATCAACCTACTATGTATAGAGTATAGACATTACCAATACGTATACTGAAAAAGTTTAAATAAAACACAAATAAATTTTTGATGGTGGTGTGGTGAAAAATATCTTAAAAAGATCTTGTACAGTAAATGTTGAAGGTGTAAAGTGAGACACATTTTTCAAGTAGGGTGTAGAATTCATCAAACAACAAAGCAAATTGTTAAAGCAACGATTTGGTTGTGATTACGTCAACAGGTGGGAACTGTTGTTTTAATTTTAATAATAATAATTAGAAGCCAAAATTAAGTACCTAAGTACAAAAAAGTGGTATCTACGTTACAAGAGAGTTTATGATTTTAGGCAGTGTTAATAATATTATACTGATCTACTGTAGCTTTAAACCCAAAACCCATTTCGTGGTATAATCTGCATGCATCCATTGTTTCATGCATAACCGTGTTTCATTCATCCTTAAAGGTTTCCTCCCACTAATTACGACCGTGCCGTGACCTTATGCATCATGCATCGCGCATATGGATTAAAGGGCCTACCTCAAAAATAAATCCATACATAAATTATGCATTATGAATGTGTAAGTGTTTCATTGTTTCGAGTTCCTTTTCACAGCTTAACCACCGTTAACGAAAGGCACAAAGATCATAAAGATTTGGCATTCTGAAGACAGACATCAGATTCCTACTTTTTATCCCAGAAAATAAAATAGTTTCCACAGGATTTTTAAAATATTAAATCTAAATGGATGAAGTCGGGTTTGTCTAGTTCAAATATAAAAAAAGGAAATTGCAATAAATGCAAAGGGGCATATGGATCGATTAAAACCAAAGCTTTGATTTTTTAAACTCATACTTAGATGTTCCTATTGTCATTAGTCCAATCACAATAGCATGTAATCGTTTTAATTTTGTTTAAGAAAAATATTCTTCTTTATGTGACATCATCCTATTTGGAACAAAGGTTAAAGTTAAAATCAATATTCTTATTGTGACTAATTCCAAAATCACGTTAATTTTCAGCCACATACCTCGTAAACGTTTTAATACAACTGTAGTATCATACATTGCCGTATTATACACGAACAGTGCGCTACGGGTATGGATAGGATCATAGCACGCTCCTATACAATGGGCGAAAACCTTTAAACTCTCATTGGCATGCAAATAAAATTATCACCTGCTGAATTTTAATTCCCTGCGGTAGTTTAACTTGATGTATCGGATTCACCTGCGGTAATTATAACAGTGACATTTGTATAAAACAATAACTTATAGATGTGCCTAAGCGCAAACTAAAGGAAAACGACAGACGGTAAAATACAATGAAGCCGATTTAATGCCAATTTGACCATCACCGAGTAACGTTTAATAGAGGAATTAATTCGACGTTTTGACAGATTTTGAATACAAAAACTGTCGAAATTGGTACATAGCCGATTTGGCCAGCGTCGACTGACGTTTAACCAAGGAATAAATAGGGCGTTCTGACAATATTTGTATTGAAATCTACCAAAATATCAAAATTGGACGGCTAACGGTACTCAACGTTCGTTTAGGAGATTATGCAAATATTAATCAGATAGGTAAACTCTGCGAGTTTCGTCTGAACAACCAGTAGGACTATTTTCTAACTCAGTGGCTATTGAAAATTGCTAAGAACCCCTTATTTTGCATTACGAAATTTTTAGGAAGTTTGATTTATGCACTTAGAAAGCAACTTTCCAATTCTTTTCATGGCTACTGAGATAAAAAAATTATTCTCAGATTTGGTCTAGGAAACTGGCTTCTCTCAATGTGGGAGATCCAACGTGATAAAATACGAAATGAATGTGGTAAATAAAGTGACTTCACTTTTATCTACTCTATTTACGTTTGATCGTAATTACAGTCGTCGGTTTCCTTTATTCTGTCGCTAAGCAAGCATAATACAAAATTAAATAGGCAACAAAACATTAAAACATTTACTAAAATAATAAAGGTTTTACACATACATTTATAAGAAAAGTAAAAGTACGAAAATAATTACCTGCTGTAATTTTAACACGGGCGCAGCAGTTGAAGAAGTTGTTACCGTCTGCGCTCCTGTGAAAGAGGCAAGTATATTATAAATCTGAAAGATAGCCCTTGACTGCGATCTCACCTGATGGCAAGTGACGATGCAGTCAAGATGCTAGGCGGGCTAACACGTAAGTGGTTAATAAACTTTTACAAAGTGCTTTCGCTATATCCTACTTAATATTATAAATGCGAAAGTTTGGGAGAATGGATGTACGGATGGATGGATGTTGTTACTCTTTCA
This sequence comes from Oeneis ivallda, assembly GCA_029955525.1. NCBI lineage: Eukaryota > Metazoa > Arthropoda > Insecta > Lepidoptera > Nymphalidae > Oeneis > Oeneis ivallda. The sequence goes on along the minus strand of JARPMR010000018.1, from coordinate 12,208,191 downwards.
TGCGACAAAGAATGAAACGATTTCCCTGAGATTTGGAATGGAGATAGCTCATACCCAGGATTAACACATAGGCTACTTTTGATTTCGAAATATTAGAGTTCCCACGGCAATTAAAAAATCTTAATCCACGCAGGCGAATTCGCGGGTCGCGGGACGGGTCGCGAAGTCGCGCCATATCTTAACAGCTAAATCGCTTGGCGGCACGTCTTTAATTATAGGTCGTAACTAGCCACAGCGAAAGCTTTTCGTTACAAATTATTATTATTTATTCATATTATTTTGAGATCGGCCTCTACAACTTTGGTCTAGTGGTTAGGATGTTCGATTGCAGATGCCAACGTTCGATTTCTGGGTCAAGTCAAAAATAGCCAGGCACACAGGCCGCCGGGCACACCAGCAGGGCCACGAGAAAATTTTGTCTACCCGTTTTCTCGAGAAATCCCTTAGAGATTCACAAGTAAATGAGTAGACAAAATTTTCTCCCGGCGCGCATTAAAGCCCTACTGATCGATTAATTGGAATTTGGAGACCACTTCAATCGTTGAGCACGCGACTAAGTATAATAAATTGGTTTGCATCTTTACAACATACCTATATTGCTTAGCACTATGGTTTGCGAAGTCGACGTCCCACTGGTTGAAGTCACTCGGATAGCGGTTCCGTCGCTCTGCTGAAGTGTAGACAAAATATAAACTTTCAAAATACCTAATGAAGTTCTTGCAAAAGGCATGATGATAGTAACCAAAAATCAATGGAATTGTGATTTATTTAATGAAATAGGATTCATAGATTATAAAAGACGTATTTATTTTTCTATTTTGAGTGAGATTTATATTTGTTTTGATAAAATAAGACTATAAAATACAGCAATCCGCCAAATTGGATTGAACATCATCTTATCAAAGATGTGACAAATCGCTCTGATAGAAAATTAAAAAACATAGAGGTGACGTCACGTTTAGACTAATAACGCCTAGACCGATGGATCCATACAACGGGACCAGCTTAACCACAAAAAATAAATAAGTTATAAGCTGTTTTACTGTGACTGTATCTGTCTCTTTCTAAAACGAAATTTTCGATGGAGCGTGTATGGAGCTGCTGACTTGTGACATCACACTTCAGTAGCGCTCTCTATGTCTAACAGGAAACTTTAAAGCTCTATATTTCCGAGAGAAGACAAGTTAAGATATTTAAAAAGAAAAATGGCATTGTGTTATAATAATTATTATAATATTTAAAAACATTATTTTAAACTAAATAAAAAAAATATCAACGGAATAGGCTAGGAATCAGTAGTATAGTTAGCTGAAGGTAATAATTACCTGTAATATAATATTGTGTAACGGTTTGGCGGAGGTGAGGAGTAAGGGCCTGGCCAGACGGGACGTGGGCGCTAACACGCGCACGCCTCTCGCCCGCCCCGCCGCGCCGCCCGCACCGCCCATCACGCTCTCTAGCGAGATCATCTGTGTCTACAAGGTTCACATGGTGAGGATAAATATTATGCATTTATCTTGAAGTATACACGGTGAAAATTTGGTGGTTTTAGGCCGCAGAGAAGTGATTCGAAATTAACAGTATAATCCATTTCGACAATGTATACTGACCCTTGTATTAAAAAAAAAAACGAGAAATTAATATTTAGAAAACTTCGCGAACAGTTGTTAGGAGCCGTGCCGCCCTTGCCGCTGTCTGCGCGGGCGGTCACGTGACGCTTGAAGCGAGCGGCGCGCGAGTCGCGACAGGCCGTTCACCTTTTGGACCGGGAGCCAGGTACAAATTCGGTCAATTATTTCCTCTCGAGCGAAACTTCGTGAAACGCATTAGGGATTTATATTATGAATATTTCGCGACCTTCAGCTGCGACTCCGTGGGTGGGGCGGGCAGTGGCAGCCTCCTACGCATAGAGAAAAAAAAAAGTTTTTTAGTAATTTCCTCCCATTTGAAAATTTGTCAGATTATAGTTTACCTAATATTTTGAAGGAAAAATAAATTCAGCTGACCATAACATGGTGGATTATACTTCAGCTGGCTGCTTGAACATGAAAAAAAAAATTATATTTTCAATGATTTCCTCTCAACTAAAAATTTACCTGGTGATAGTTTATATGCTACTATGAATGAAAATTAATTTCAGCATGCTGTATCGCGGTGGAAAGTTTGTCAGCTGGTACCTTGAAAGGTGTGACGTAGCAGCATCTATCACCTACTGAATCTTATCAGCTGACGACTTTTCCCTTGACTTACAGCTAGGTGATTTTTTTCATTATTTACTAATGCATGTTAACAATCCTCTTATAAATTTCAATCCTCTTATAAATTTTCATACAGGAGAAAATCACTTTTCTTAAGTTATTCTCTTTCTTTTTACAGATTGAGGCTATACATAAGCCCTTTCTATATTGCAGCTAGATTGTGGATTAAAATTACCTTCTCCAGATGCTATGCTATAGCAGAGCATAGAATGCTAAAGGTCCACTTGGAGGGGGTAAGTTTTACCCATGACTACGTACAAAGGCCCTTTATTGTGTATAGTGCAAATGCAGATTTTTGGTAGAAATAAATTGGTTGTCTGTAAACTCGGTTTACGGACGGTAGTTTTCCGTGATAACGTCTTATAGAAACACTAGCTGATGCCCGCGACTTTGTCCGCGTGGATTTAGTTTTTAAAGTCCCTCGGGAACTCCTTGATTTTCCGGGATAAAAAGTAGCCTAGATGTTGACCCGAGTAATAAGCTACCACAGTATAAAATTTTGTAGAAATCTGTGCGGTAGTTTTTACGTGAAAGAAGCCTTATGTATAGCCTCAATCTGTAAAAAGAAAGAGAATAACTTAAGAAAAGTGATTTCCTCCTGGATGAAAATTTATAAGAGGATTTTTAACATGCATTAGTAAATATAAGATAACCATATAAGAAATCAGTAAAAACTAATCTCATGAAAAAAGCATATTATGCAATTGAAGACTATTTAGATGATAAAAAAGCGTGGACATAATTCTTTCCAGCGATTCATGAGACAACAGGTGGTAATTGAACTGTTTAACTATTCTATTGAATGTAAACTTATTTTGAAAAGAGCAACTGCCGAGTTTCTTGCTGGTTCTTCTCGGCAGGAACGGCATTCCGAACCAGTAGTAGACTCATCGACGATTCGAAAGCACTTGTAAAAAAGTTTATTTGAATAAAAAACATTTCTATTCTATTCTATTCTATTCTATTCTAAATAATGAAAAAACTCAGCTAGCTGTAAGTCAAGGGAAAAGTCGTCAGCTGATAAGATTCAGTAGGCGATAGATGCTGCTGCGTCACACCTTACAAGGTACCAGCTGACAAACTTTCCACTGCGATACAGCAAGCTGAAATTAATTTTCATTCATAGTAGCATATAAACGATCACCAGGTAAATTTTTAGTTGAGAGGAAATCATTGAATTTATAATTTTTTTTTACATGTTCAAGCAGCCAGCTGACGCATAATCCACCATGTTATGGTCAGCTGACTTTATTTTTACTTCAAAATATTAGGTAAACTATAATCTGACAAATTTTCAAATGGGAGGAAATGACTAAAAAACTTTTTTTTCCTCCATGTTTATGTATAGCCTCAATCTGTAAAAAGAAAGAGAATAACTTAAGAAAAGTGATTTCCTCCTGGGTGAAAATTTATAAGAGGATTGTTAACATGCATTAGTAAATAATGAAAAAAATCAGCTAGCTGTAAGTCAAGGGAAAAGTCGTCAGCTGATAAGATTCAGTAGGTGATAGATGCTTCTACGTCACACCTTTCAAGGTACCAGCTGAAAAACTTTCCACCGCGATACAGCAAGCTGAAATTAATTTTCATTCATAGTAGCATATAAACGATCACCAGGTAAATTTTTAGTTGAGAGGAAATCATTGAAAATATAATTTTTTTCTTCATGTTCAAGCAGCCAGCTGAAGTATAATCCACCATGTTATGGTCAGCTGAATTTATTTTTCCTTCAAAATATTAGGTAAACTATAATCTGACAAATTTTCAAATGGGAGGAAATGACTAAAAAACTTTTTTTTTCTCCATGCGTTGGAGGCTGCCACTGCCCGCCCCACCCACGGAGTCGCAGCTGAAGGTCGCGAATATTCATAATATAAATCCCTAATGCATTTCACGAAGTTTTGATTGGGAGGGACTTGGTCATGAAAATCTGTCACTGGCTCCCGGACCATTTGTAAGGCTATAAGCTGCTGTAGTTACATTAGGTAGAAAAGTTTCGATGAAGGTTTTAAAAGCGGCAGTACTGCGTGCGGGCCGCGTAGTAAAGAAACCGCTACTACTGTTTCGAGTTTATTTCGATTTTTTTTTTAAATTCAAAAAAATACCTAGCCCAAAAAACAAAAAACAAGTGGACTCGATAGTAATACTTAAGGCGATTCAACTCGCGATGGCTTTAAAAGCACTAATTTTACACCGTGTATAATTTTACGTAAATAATATAAATAATTAAAAAAATAGTTTTCTGAAAGTTATGGCGGAATACTGAAGCGTTATTAGTACTACTAGTATATTATAAGGTTTTTATATTACCATATTAAAAATGACTTGTCGAAGTTATGTGCGTTTAGCAATTAAATAAATTAAAGCAATTAAATATAACACGCTTCAATGGTGAAGGAAAACATAGCGAGGATACCTGCACACCTGAGAGCTGTCCATTATGTTTTAGGTGTGTGAAGTCCGCCAATTCGCATTGTGCCAGCGTGATGAACTATGGCCTATAACCCTTCTCTGAAAGGAGACCTGCGCTCAGTAGTGAGCCGTTGATGGGTTGCGATCCGACTATAGGATCGGACGTGTTTTGAGTGTTCAAATAAAATAATGGCTCTAATGCCTTCCGTAGCCTTATCAGACCATCGGATCCGACTATCTGAAGACAGAATCTGACGTGTATTCCCAGCCTATATGAGCATTGTAGAAAAAGCATTCCGAATCACTCACCTGAGCATTCGTTAGTAGTTTCGCAACAATAGGTTGAGAAGTCTTGTCTACTGGAGGCTGAGTTCTAACTACTTGAGCTATCGACTTTGGCGTCTGTTGGTTCGCTATCTGTAGCGTCTGTCCACTCGCCAACTGCAAAGTCTGGCCACTAGACAACTGAACAGTTTGTCCACTAGATAACTGTAATGTCTGCCCACTGGGTAACTGGACTGTTTGCCCTCCCGCTAATTGGACAGTCTGTCCGCCGATTTGCACTGTCTGCCCCCCTAATTGTACACTTTGTCCAGTGGGCATCTGCACAGTTTGACTGCTCAACTGAACGTTCTGTCCTAACTGAACGGCTTGCACGTTCCCACTCGCTAACTGAACTGTTTGACCACTAGGTAACTGAACACTTTGTGACGGCATAACATTCGGACTTGCCACTTGAACACTTTGTCCGCTGGGTAATTTCACTGTGTGACCCGTTAATTGCACGCTCTGGCCGGCCAATTGCACGGTTTGACCGGCGATTTGGACGGTTTGGCCGGCCAGTTGGACCGTTGAGACCGGTATTTGAACTGATTGGTTGATCGGTTTGATGGTTGATGTAGCGGTTTGCATTCTCGGGCTTGGGGCTCTGACTTGGGTTGTTGAGACGGCTCGGACTTGTTGCATGGTTTGCGGGGATGCCAGCTGCACTGTTTGTCCGCTGGGTAAGCGAACACTGTGGGTGGGCAGCTGTAGAGATGACAGTTGCAAGGTGTGTCCAGAAGACAGTTGCACTGCTTGTCCACTGGGCAAGTGGACCGTTTGGTTGGCAGCGAGTTGTACCGTTCGACCGCCGGCCAACTGTACCGTTCTCGTGGGAACAGACGACGTCACAGCGGTCGGTATACTCGATACCACATTCGTTGTACTAGTAGCGCTCTGGAATAGAAAGAACCCCGATGATTTATTTTAAAATATAACTTAATTTTTCGATAAAAATAAAATAAACACAAGTACCTGCGCTACTGACATAACTGACGTTGTACCTGGTACGGACGGCCGTTTTTTAGTAGTAGGTGGTATACCTAAAAAATAATTACAATTATCTTAGTATTAAATAGTCTTGCTATTAAACAGTTACAGTTGGTCGAAGACCGAAAAAAGGGCCTACATAAGTAGAAAAAATCATTATTCATCTCATAAATTACTTTCTTAAAAAGAAGATTTTTGGAATATTATAAGAAACTTACTCTGCTGCATTAGAGCACGCGGAGAAATAAGGGATTTTCCGGAAGATGGCGTCGCTGGACTCAATACTCTAACTACCCCCCGTCTTGTACTTTGGGTTACCTGGATAAAAATAACACGTTATTTAATCTGCAGGCTTAGCATGCAGTTGATTTTTTACCCCTTTTCTCGTATTATCTCTATATCTGTATATCTCTATCGAAACTAACATGGTTGCACACCATGATTCGTTTCGTTACGTCAAAAGTAGAGATCAAATTATTTTCTCTATTTTTCTCTACGAACTCTAACATGGCGAGTGGCGACGTCATTTTCTCGACTTTTGAAGTTTATAAGTTTGTTCACAATAGGAATGTGTGTGGCCAAAGTGTGTATTAACGCTACGATTTTTACATGGCAACCTACACAAGCCACTTGACAACTATCAAACTTAGCAGTGCGTGCGTCGATTCTCTAAAAATGACATACTCGCATGTGGCACCATTTTATAGGGGCCTAGTACTCACTTTATATAGCTGCATTATAAACTAACTGTTGATATTTATTGATAATCTGTGGTTTCTTTTAAATTAACAAATAATTTTGTTTTCGTTTTACGTAGGTATACGTAATTACTATTGTGAGTACAAAAACTGATGAGATGATGCATAGTTAATCTTTCATGCAATTAACGACAAAACTATGGACATTTTATTTACAAAATAAGTTTAAAAAAGAATCGTCCAGAAATGTTAGTCTATGCCTAATGTAAATCTTCAAATATTTTGTAATATTTTGCAAAGTAAACATTACATAAATAAATATGTTTACTAACATAGGCGTAATAAATATGTTTACTTTTTCATGGCATTAATTTCTAGTTTTCTTGTTATTAATCAATACATAATAATAATATGTAATCAAAATACATATTATTACTTACAATATTTTAATATTTTTATTTTTATCTGAAATTATGTCTCCATAATCATTTTTAGTTTATAGTAAATAGTAACAAAGTTGGAGACACTGTCAAAGAGCATAGAGGATATTATATCAATAATAATATGGCCTTCTAATATTATGTGTATTGAAAATTTAGCTTAGTTGATTTAATATTTATTATTCCTGCAAAGAAAACTCGTATTTTTTCCCTAGCTGAGCATATTTCTTCTTCTATTTTCAACACTTAAATCACTTTAATATTTTATTCAGATAATATATATTTGTAGTTTATCGGATCGCTAATGTCACTTCTTTAACACCTCTTAAGTCTCAGTGAAAACCTAGTATAACTTAATTTTTTCGAGATCCAGAAAGGAAAACCTACGTTAAAACAAAATCGCATTCACAGCGCATAATTCATACAAAAAGGTTTTTCGATAGTGAGATTGATAGTCCAGTAGATAAAGCATTTAACCTCGCACTAAATTTCCGATCCAATTTTTTTTTTTTTAGGTTAAGGGTTACTTACTGACCATAACAGATCCAGGTGGAGCTTCGATCGCAATCTTAAAGAAAAGTTTTTGACCGATATCTCGGAAACTATCGACTTTAGGGCAAAAGTTATTCAAATCTTTTTAGGAGAGAATAAAATTTGCATCTTTTATTTCCTGTAAACTTTTTTGTAAAACTTACCGTTTACGATATATCGCCTGCAAAAGGTTCGAAGGTTTGTGTGTGTGAGTGTGTGTGTGTGTGTGTGTGTGTGTGTGTGTGTGTGTGTGTGTGTGTGTGGGGTTCATTAAATGGGCCATAAATCATAAATGGTAAGTTTTACAAAAAAATTTACAGGAAATATAAGATGCAAAATTTTATTCTCTACCAAAAAGGTCGGAATAACTTTTGCCCTAAAGTGGATAGTTTCCGAGATATCGGTCAAAACTTTTCTTTAAGATTGCGGTCGATTTCATTTTGTGTTTTTATGGTTAGTAAGTAACCCTTAACCTAAAAAAAATTAAAATTGGATCGGAAATTTAGTGCGAGGTTGACCCAAAAAAACGGCTTTATTTACTGGCCTATGAACTGTCAAAAAGATTTTTGTTTCACATCGATCCCTAATAGATAGTTGCAATGATACGTGCTGCGAAAACCATACTTTCACAATAGATCTAGGATTGGTAGCATAGTCGCTACTAGATACTGCCAGTGTACTAGGAAATGGCAGCAATTCATAGTACGCCGGAACTGGCGTACCCACATAGCAACTAATGTTTGTTGTTTTCACACAAACTATGATATTACGATGCATGCCGCATTTATGGAGCTATTGTTTGTAGGAAGGGCGGCATCTAGTAACGAAGATCCTAAATATATGACTTTGACATTGATGCAGTGATTTGATACCGAAGTTACGGAATCGAGCTGGCTATGGTATTGCCCGCCTAACAAAAGAGGTAAATAAGCACAACAGCGCCCTCCATTTCCAGGCACATAGTTATTGTGAACAGATATAGTCTGTTAAAGAGTAAATGAGAAATCAGTCTATATCGACAATATCTCTTCACTTCGCGAGATACCTTTTCTGCAGGATATCTTTAAATCAAGAGTGAGGCATCTTCCAGGCAAACTTGTTCATAAATCTCAAAGTCAATGGTCATACTCGTTCACCTAAGCATTACCCATCTCTACTCTCTAAGGCGCTACGCAAACGTGGACACTTGTGTCCTGTGTCGGATACAAGCCAGGTATGTTTGCGCATTTACTGGCTGAACATAAAATATTCAATGGTGGCTTGTATCCGACACAGGACTCAAAAATGTCCACTTTTGCGCAGTACCTAATAGTACCAATGCGAAGATGTGTTTGAGTGTTGGGTGATTTTTATCCTGGAAAAATAAATACCTCTACATGGACCAAGTCGCAGACAAAACCTAGTAACAAATAATAATATTATGCATTTTTAGGGTAAACAAAATATGATAAGCGTCAATAAATATATCACACCTGAGTTATCGGCGTACACACAGTGATGGTAGGGGCAGTAGTTGCAGTTTGACCCGACGGAGGCCGAATCAACAGAGATCGCGTTACTTGTGTTATCTGAGAACAAACAAATGTAAACCAAAGTAGCTCTTAGTCATGTTAAAACACATATTCAACCCAATCCCACTCAAAGGGAATGCACAGAAATATTCTTTTAGACTCTCGTATGTTTTGATACACAAATCTTTTAGCATTTTAACATGCAAGTGCTTATAGTCTGTTCATTATGTCATTTTACTTACATGGGTTACTTTTTCCATTTATTCCACCTTTCCACACTGATTTTAATAAAAATAAAAATCGCACATTGTGCATAGTATATTTTTATTAAAATAAAATTTCTTTGAACTATTTGGTTCATCTATAAGTCTTTCACAGTGTTGCTACAACCTATTTTTCAAACAGGCTACTTTAAAGATTAACTTTAATAGTTGCAGAATAAAGTTAAAGTAATTTTATTAATGTTAGATATTCCGGACGAAGTGTAACGTTTTCTTTTTCCAGTAGGGATAAATAAGTACAATTAGAAATAAATTGAAAGATAACTTACCTTAGAAGATTGATTCATTGTATTCTGATGTAGAGAGACCATGTTAACGTTGGGCTGTACGACAGTAGACACTGATGGAGATTGCTGCACTGGTATATTTAGTGAAACCTGGTAACAACAGCTTACATAAGAAAAAAAGAACAATTAAAAACAATGTTAATGCCCTAAAATCGATTGAAAACTCAAATCTTCAAATGAAAACGTAGTTTAAACCTTATAATATTTACAGATACAGTAATATCTTACCGGTGCTTGTGATGTTTCAATTTTCAAAGACTTTTGTTTCATTAAAGGAGACCTTTGAGGAGTAACAACTATAGATGGCATAGACGACGGTACTTGCAACATCGTATCACTGTTCTGCTTCGTCAATGGAACATTTTGCTTCACCGTTTGCACGACAATCTGCTTCTGCTTGGGTGACGCCGCACTTTGCTTCACTGCTTGCTTCTGTACTGTTGTTTGCTTCGGAGTGTTTTGCTTCGTCAAATTCGGCATCGATTTAGCCGGAGTCAGTAAACTTGTTTGTTTTTGAATCATTTGAGTCGATTGTTTTTGATTTGTTTGCGCCGTTTGTTTCAGCGTTATTTTTTGTGTTGTGTTCGATTGTTTTGGTGTCGAGTTTGTTTGGTTGGATTGTTTGGTTGTTGCGTTTGTTTGGTTTGTTTTCGGTGTTGCGTTCGCTTGTTTGGGCGTCTGTTTCGTTTGCACTAATGAGGGCATTTTGGCGTTTTGTTTTGGGGTGATAGTTTTTATTTTGGGCGTTGCCGGAACGAGTTTGGCTTTCTGTTTGCTTGTCGGTGTGTGTTTAGGGGTGGTGGCTTGTGTGGCTTGCATTAGCAGCTGTGCGGAGGAGAGATGCGGTGCGGAGGGCGGGGCTCCAGTGTCGTCCACGTCTACGTCGCTATCTGATGCGTTTTCGTGTATTTCTTCTATGCTTGGCCCGTCTACTTCCATCTGGTAGGGAGAAAAGAAATCTATGACTTAAACCATATAACCTAAAACAAGTAAATTTATTGTTCTAATGTTTATTAATGTGGAGCTCTATACCGACGTATAAGTTCGACGGTTTTGTTTTTTGGGTGTTGGTTCTAATACTGAGAGCCAGCAATAAACTAATTTCATCATAATTATTATTATTGATATTATACGAATGGTAGTCTTGACTTGTCATAAGAGCCATAGCAAGCCTATATTATCCTATATGTTGAACCGGAGTATCACTACCACTATACCAAACATTCAAATCCGTCCAGTAGTTTCGACGTGATGCGTGGCCAAGATACACAGACAGACAGACAAAAAAATTAAAAAAAGAATTGTTTTTGGCTCAGTATCGATAATAAAGCGTCCTCTAATTAAAATTTTCAAATATATTTAATGTACAGAATTCGTCCAGATACAGTTTTATTATATTATAGATAGATAAATAAATTTGAATTTGATTAACAACAGGTAAGTTATTATATTCCAAAAATGTTATACAAAAAGATCTGAGAGCTCGCAGAATTGTCTTTAGAAAATCACTAAGATTGTGTGATTGATAGAAAAAATCACGACCTTTATCAAAGAAAAAAAAGAAGATTCAAATAACTACACACATAGAAAAATGTGTTCGGTGAACATGAATGTATACGAAAATTAGACGAGTTTTAGGTAACTCAATAAATGCTGCAATAACTTTTTCTCAAATTTGCTCGGAAATCGCTTCTTTATTTAAAAAAAACGAAACGTCAATTGGCTTATTGCTGGCGTGGCGCCAGCAATTACGTAACAGGACAATAATGTAAATTGCTGGACAGGTACGAGGTTTTTAAAATGTACACTTTCCTCTATTAGGTGTTTCTCCTCTGTGATTAGGTGTTTTAAATGTGCATTTCTTTCGCTGAGTTATACAATTAAAAAAAATAAGAATGAATTTTTTTTTTAATGGAAAAAGAGCGTGGTTTAATTGGAGGTAAAGAATTATTGGTGACTGGTGTTTTCTTTTACAATATATTTCTTGTTCTGAAATAAAAATGGATTCGGAATCGGATGAAGAATAGGCTATTTGACTACTTTTAGAAAATCATCTTAAATTGTTAATAATGCTATGCTAAAGATAACAAAACATATATTTCGGCATAATTGTCATTATTTTTCATAAAAATCGAGAAATAAATTCAAAAAAATAAATTGCCGCCGAAACGTTCCATTTGCTCTCATGACGTAACAGTTCACATTTCAAACAATGACAATTTTATAATATGTGTTTAGGCCGCGTGTCGCATACTATTTGGTATTTAATAAAATAGTAACGATGAAAAACAGACGAAATTAGCCTATTACGCCGCACAAACACGTCGAAATGTATTGACAAAATGAGAATTCCATAGGTGGTGTGGACTGTGACGTCATTCGAGATCACGGAACGTTTTCGATCACGTGACCATGGCCAGAATTATAGCAATTTTATTTAATGTTTTCTAATTAAATAAAGCTTTATTTTTTAGTTTTGTCGTATGGAATAATGTTTTTAGATAATAATCTTTTAGGATGACACCAGTTGAAACGATATTTTTATTATAGTCAAATACCCTATTAATGGACTTTACACCACCAGATATGGCGGAAGAAGCTAATGTACTATAACATTTAACAGGAAATAAAACAGTGTTTCTTTATTTTTTTGTTGTTTCCTTGCAAATTAGAGAAAAGTACTATATAAGCCTCGGCCGAAATAGCAATTCATGGCCTCGTTTACTTAAAAAGGCCTCGGCTAGCGCCTCGTCCTTTTAAAATCACTTGGAAGTCCTCGGCTTCGCCTCGGCCTTCCAATATGTTACTCGTCCATAAATTGCTTTATTCCGAGCCTCGACAATAATGTACTATTAAATTACATTGATAGACATGTATACGACATTACAAGGTAACTGTCTCATTACAAGGCTTATAATAGCAAAAATAATACTTACGGGAGTCTGAGGGGAATTCACTTGATGTATCGACGCATTAGCTTTGTTAGCTCGCCCACGAGCCGTTGTATTTTTCGCCCAATCTTCTTCGCTCCTAAAAACATAATATTTATATTCATAGCATTTTAATAAAAACACCTTACCACAAGCAATGTTAACAGCACAATACGTTATTTTTTAATAATTTTCCGCAAGCTCGCGAACGCTAACTAACGCGACGATACTGCGTAGGAAATAGGAACATGCTTTCGGCCGACTAAAAATGGCTTATCACCGCGTCGTCTATTTCACACGTTTCTAGGAATATTTATTCAAGGCCCACTAAATAAAATAATTTGACAATTCAATATTTTACGACTATACTACGGCCGTTCAGAGAATGCGTTCCTGACACGTCGCGATTGAACTGACGACGTAACTTTGTAATGGCGTTGCAGTTACGATAAAAATATTATTGCTGGTTGTTTACCGTTTTAACAATTGATGAGCATTAAAACAACATTATTATATCAATAAACAATTAATGTTATAATTTTGTGACAGTTGTCGTGACTAACTGACAGGTGTCAGGGACGCATTCTCTGAACGGCCGAAACATAAGAAGTCACATAATTTTCGATGACTGTCCTGGCGCAGCGGTAAGTGCTTTGGTATTATCAGTGGGGCAGTCTCGGGTTCGATTCCCGGCAGGGACAATTTGAGAATTTTTAATTTCTAAATAGTTTCTGGTCTGGTCTGGTGGGAGGCTTTTTTCGGTATAAAAAGACGACACCGACAAAGAAGTGCTGCCAAGTGATTTAGCGTTCCGGTACGATGGCGTGTAGAAACGAAGTATGGGTTTAATTTACACTGTCATATCCAGGTTAGCCCGTTACCATCTTAGACATGGTCACTTACCATCAGGTGCGATCGCTGTCGACGTATAGGGAAGCATTTACTAACTTGTGCCTGTGCAGATAAGTCCACATCGCTGTCCGTTGGTCGTACTTCACAATGGGATCACGCTTGACCGCCACCAGCCGCTCCAACGCGCTGGCGACGGCCACTGACAGTGCTTGCTCACTGCACGGCACTATCCATTGAGACATTCTGTATTGGACAAACGTTATGATATACCTACTCGATATGAAAGGGCAGTACATTGTATTGTAACATTTCTTCAATTGAGGCTTACAAAAGCGCTTACGAATGTCAAACATGTTACTGTTACATTATTAAATAAAAAGGAATTATGATACAAAAATACAAAACCTAGCACTACATCTATACAATAATAAAAATAAAAGCCGGCCAAGTGCGAGTCGGACTCGCGCACCGAGGGTTCCGTACTCCAAAAGTAAAAGTAAAACGATAATATTATATTAATTTGCTTATTTACCGTTAACTTTGTTTGTAGAGGTTTATTGTTAATATAAAAAAAAACTATGCTAGTTAGAGCGTTGGTTTTATTTTTCCTGTAAAATATACATAAACCTCTATTGAACATAATTATTTAAGATTTTTAGATTGGCAAACTTCGGAGATAAGGGGGGGGGGGGGGGGGGGAACGGTGTTTTTTTTTTTTCGACATTTTGGCCGATTACTCAAAAACTATTACATATAGAAATAAATAAAAAACTGTTTTAGAATGCACAAGTAAAGGCCTTTCATATGATACCCCACTCTGTATAATTATCTTACTTTGAAATTTCAAACCCCCGATTTTCCCCCTTTTTAATCAAACTAAAATAATTTTCGCGTTGCTTTTATTTTTCCTGTAAAATATACATAAACTTCTATTGACCATAATTATTTCAGATTTTTCGATTGGTAAACTTCGGAGATAAGGGGGGGGGGGGGGGAGAACGGTATTTTTTTCAACATTTTGGCCGATTACTCAAAAACTATTATATATAGAAATAAATAAAAAACTGCTTTAGAATGCACAAGTAAAGGCCTTTCATATGATACCCCACTCGGTATAGTTATTTTACTTGTAAATTTCAAACCCCCGATTTTCCCCCTTTCTTAAAAAAACTAAAAATAATTTTCGATTTTTCTTTAGTCCAATGATGTTGGGCCACTATTATACACAACTATGCCAAATTTCATGTCGATAGCTTTAATAGTTACTGATATAAGCGACTGTGACAGACGGACGGACGGACGGACGGACGGAGAAAGTCTCACCATAAGGGTTCCATTTTTACCATTTTGGTACGGAACCCTAATAATAAATTAATTTAATGTCATAAAAATTAGGTACTATGTCAAAGAACAAAATAAAAAATAATAATACAAATTGAGAAATCAAAATAGGTATACAATTTCATCAACATACATCGATAGACTAGTTAGGGCTGCGGTACTGTTCGACGGGTGAGATAACTTCTACCTTTTGGAGCCCGCGCCCGCGCGCTGACCCGTCGCCAGGGCCCGGGCCCCCCACGGACCGGTAGCTGGAAACACACTCACCTCAGCAAAGTGACGATGTCCCGCTTAGTGCCCTCACCGTTGGGCAGCCTGGCCAGCGCGTCCCGCAGCAGCGCCAGGAAGGCGGCGGCGCGCGGCCTCTGCTGCGTTAGCAGCGCCGCGCCCGCGCCGGCCGCCGCACCCGCGCGCTGATCCGTCGCCGGGCCCACCACCGACCGGTAGCTGGGTAAACACTCACCTCAGTAAAGTGACGATGTCACGCTTAGTGCCCTCGCCGTTGGGCAGCCGGGCCAGCGCGTCCCGCAGCAGCGCAAGGAAGGCGGCGGCGCGCGGCCTCTGCTGCGTTAGCAGCGCCGCGCCCGCGCCGGCCGCCGCACCCGCGCGCTGACCCGTCGCCGGGCCCACCACGGACCGGTAGCTGGGTACATACCGAAAATATATATTTTTAAACCTCGACCAAGAAAAGGAGGAGTGTTATAAGTTTGACGTGTGTATCTATGTGTCTGTCTGTTCCCTCGTAGCTCCCAAACAAATGGACCGATTTTAATGCGGTTTGTTTCTATTTGAAAGCTAACGTAATCGGTGTGGAACTGGATGTTAGCTATAACATCAACCGCGATTAGCCCATTGATAAATCCTAGAGGCAATAAGAGTCTTACCCGTACTGCATGTAAGTGAATGGCTTGGAAGCAGAAGCATATCTCTTACGCTCCTGCGTTCTGAAATCGGTTATTTCCGTAGTAGTCGGCTGTCTCACTATCCATGACGTTGGATACCTACAAAGATAATAAACACCATAATTCCACTATAAATTCCATCCTTAATCTTAATTTACTCAAGCTTCTCCTAGGTGGGCTCGCCATATAGGTACTAAATGAAAATATTTACGAATTATTTTACGAAGAGAATTCAAATCTAATAATTTTCCGAATCAGGAGAACATTGCGAAAACAACTTTTTTTGGCCAGACCAATCTTGCATAATATGTACGTTGCATCTTGTGCATTTGCACTGTTTTTCTGAAAAAGGATGAATATTTCTATCGAATACAATGCAAACGATCAATATACGTGATGAGTGAGTTTTCGATTCCGCATGACGGGAAGTTTAGTGTTACCGGCCCCCGGATAATAAAATACCATACATTTTTTGTATTTGATCACAAGGTAGTCCTTGACTGCGATTTCATCTGATGGTGTGACGACGCGGTCTAAGATGATAGGTAGCGAGCTAACTTGGAAGGGATATGGCAATAAACATTCAACCCTTACCCCTAATTGGTTTCTACATGCCATCGTGTCGAAACGCTAAATAGCTTGGTGGCACGTCTTTGGCGATAGTGTGGTAACTAGCCCCGGCCAAAGCCTAACAGACAAATAGTTTAATGCTTAAGGATGATTATACGAGTCTGCCCGCGAAATTCAAATTTAATTTGGTTTTTCGCAATTTGTAAACTTATACGACAAACTAGTCTAATGGCATTCTAATTGCGCCAGTAGAATTATCATCTTCACAGGTTTGCATAAAAATCTTTACTTGAAAGTGACCAGTTTAAGAAATTAATCAAAATACTGAGTTGGACGTGAGTTACTCACAAATTAGTCGATATTTTGATTAATTTCTTAAACTGGACACTGTGTCTTCCACCTTAAGGGTAGCAGTTACCTGGGAGGAGGGGGTTCGGTAGCGGGCGGGGGCGGTGACACGGCGCGGAGCCATCGCTCGCACAGCCTGCCCAGTATCGCGTCACAGTCCCGACCCGCGCCGATCCATTGGTACATCTGACACAAAACAAGCCGTTTATATATTTTTAGAACGAAGTTCCTTATCGCACGGTACGGACTTGGAGGGTGAGGGCTCGGCGAAAAAAAGTGTAAGAATTTTCCATCACTTCACATCCTTTCTAATATGTGGCGAGAGATGGCGTTGATTCTAAAAGGTAATGTTTTCATAATTAGAACATAATAATTATTTTCATATGTCATAGGTGCGCGCTTGTTTATTACGAGATGTTTCTAACATGTGGCGAGAGATGGCGTTGATTCTAAAAGGTAATGTTAAGGAACTTGGTTTCAACGCATTTTTTATTAAAATGTCAACCTACCACGAAATATCTGAATATATTTTTTAAATACGTATCATAAATTCTTTAACTACATCCCTTCGGCCTCGGAATTTTTGATAATATGTATTTAAAAAACTTATTCAAGCAGTTTTACATGTATACTATTTGTTTCCTGCCACTTCATCCGCGTCGAGATAGGTTTTTAAAATTCCCGCGGGAAAACTCATTACTTTACATTATACTGTTTATGATGCAGTGCACAACTCTTTTTTGAAAGTCGGTTAAAAATGTAGTCTAAGTTACTCCTTATAACACCTGCTATCTGCCAATGAAAGTTCTGTCAGAATCGTTCCAGCCGTTTCGGAGATTCACTTGACGATTCAAAGCACTTTGTAAAATTTTATTTTAATCATAAAGTGTTCTATTCTATCATATTCTACTCAAAACTTTTAAATAGTTTTAGTAAAATAGTAAATTATTTATTTGCAGAAAACATTGTACAAAAAATGACATAAATAATTATAGTAAGTCCAATCATGTTCCGTCAATAGTGACATGAAAATATTTTGCAGGCCCTACGCGCCTGATTTACCTGTGTGTCAGACATATACTGCAGATATGGAACAAAATCATCAGGGTGTGGTCCCCTCTCCCCAGCCAGGAAATCCAAAGCTGAATTCAGTTCCCCACACCAATCATCGGACACTGGAACATGATGGAATTTTTGACTATTGATAACTTTTTGTGGTAACTACAAAAGTTTGTTAATATGAAATGAATACACTTTATTGTACACCAAATTAGAACCAATCTTATATTCTTCTTTCTTTATATACCGACGTCCACGGGTGGACAAAGGTATCTTGCATGGACTTCCACAGGCCTCGGGCTTGCGCCGCCTGAATCCAGCGGCTCCCTGCTACTCGTTTCATGTAGTCAGTCCACCTAGTGGGGGTCTGCCAATACTGCGCTTCCCCGTTCTTCGAACTATGTGCCCGCCCATTTCCACTTCAGTTTCGCGACTTGCTAAGGTATGTCAGTGAATTTGGTTCTCCTATGGATCCCCTCAAACAGATCTAATGAATAAACTTAAATAAAAAAGCAACTGGCGGCCTTATCGTTTAAAAACTACCTCTAGCAGGCAACCACATTGCAGATATTTTTTTTCTTTTAAAAAAAGAATATCAACCAAGTTGAAGTTGACTAATATTCTCCTCTCCCCTCCAAATAAGCGGAAAACTTGTGTCAGGAGTGTGTACGACAATAGTGCAACGGGTGGGATTCGAACCTGCGACCTTTCAGTTTTCAGTACCTTTAACCGTTGGGCTATTAAAGCTTAAATTGTGATATATATTACTATGCTCTACTTATCTATTGTTTTTATTCTTTCGTACCTTAGTGCAGGGTCGCCATTCCAACACCTAGGTATTACACCATTATTTATTATTATTATATAAATGGCACTTCAGCTTTGCAACTCGAGAAGCTATTCCTTGTAGGCACAAGGTATATTGTAGTCTGTTCAAAAAGAGAACAGTCGTGGAATTTGAGGGTGCAACTGTGCTTAACTACCTTTTTTGTTTAATTTTGGCTCAATAGCGCGCCTATTATGTGTTAGTTCACTGTTTGACCACAATGTTTCTTTTTGAACATACTCTACATTTACATTAATGGTACATGGTACAATTTTACTTAACACACAACATTTTCACTTATGCGTATGGCGAGAACAATGCATCCTTTATTTGAATACTCACAATTATACCAAGTGTTGAGAGGCGCAATCGGTGATCTCATAACAGCAGCGCATCTCGCGTGCAACTGTTGTTTAGACGCTCTATGCGCAGTCCTCGCGGGGAACAACGCCCGCACTAGCGATAGGAAGTTAGCATGTGTCGTCTCAGTCAGTGCTTCATCCGTCTCTAGGTGATTTTCTTCAGTCTCCGTTGATGTGTCCACTGGGACCACTTCGCCAGAGTCGTCGGCTAACTCTACTGGTAGGGCCATCATGTCTGTAATTTTTTTGAGAACCATACATAATATAATTTAGAAAAAGTAGGTTTAGATTAAGGAATAATTAAAATTTTTAGAAACCTGACAATTAAGTACTATGTGAAGTGAACACACAGGTGTAAACTTCTTTGATTGCTAAACTTTTGGAATAAAATTGATAAAAAAATATACCGGACGAATTGAAAACTTCCTCCTTTTTGGAAGTTAGTTAAATAAGATACTGTATGTATCTTAAATAGTTAGTCAAGTTTTCCTTTACCTATTCCATCCAAATCTTCCAATTTGATAGGCACTGGTTGGCATACTCTTGCAGTGTTTTGTATTGAAAACCCAGAGTCTTGAGGCTCTTGTTTTATTGTTTTCTCCAAATCATTTTCATGGAAGTTTGTGCTGAAATTTATGTAAATTATACATGACAGTAAAATAATTTTTTTTCGTGTTTAGAATATTATGGTATGCATTTTTAAGCAGTGATTTTTTATTACATATTTTGTGTTATATGTTACATTTAGGTAAAATAACAAAAATCGGTTATAAGGTTTATTTCGCATCTGTGATGATGAAAACAGGTGTGCATATACACTTTTTTAAAGCATTTTATAGTATTGTTTTTGTTGGATATAAAAGTAAGCAAAAGATTGCTATTTAAAAAAAATAAGCTTACTTACTTTAAATACCTCATGTCAGATACTTCTTGTTTGATATCCATATCCATTAACTTTTTGGTATTTTTGGGACTTGTCACAGGGTCTAAAAATGAAGAGCTTTCAGAATCTGAATCCTCTTTTTCTAATTTTATCTTTATGTTAGGCAGAAGTGGTTTGTTTTCTATGCTATCATGTTCTTCTTTGATCTTTTTGAGTGGGGGTTTACCATCCTGTTTCTGTTTAGATGTATCCTTCTTTGGAGCTTTCTTTGGTTTTGGTATGGGAGTCTCAGATTTCTGACCGCCAAACATAAGCTTTTTAGCGCCATTTAATAAAGCCACTCTCTGTTTTATGTCATTTAATGTAATACCGGTGGTGTTGAGTTCAGGATGATTCTAAAATCAATATTAAGATTTTATCGGATGGTAAAATTGTGTGACATACACTAAATGCATGAAGTTAGTTAATGTTTTGCATTAACTAACTTAAGTGCTACTTGAGGGATGTATCCTATACTAAATGCACAATGCTTTGCATTAATGTACTTATTAAAATGATACATATTGTAATGTATTACTTGAGTGTATATTTCATAAACATACCTCTCTATATTGCCTCCTTGCTCTATGTGTAGCCAAAACATTTTTCAAGCAATCCAACGAAGCGGGGTGTGCAGGATCAGCCATCCCCAGTGTTCCAGACACATTTGCATCACCACTCTGAAAATTCAATTTAATAATATGTTGTGGTGTCTCCTTCACATACAAAAACACACTTTCACAAGTGTGTGTTTTCATAAGTGTAAAGACTAATTCACACTGCACTAAATTGATGTCTTGCAATAAAGCTACTCTTTTCTGGGTAGCATTATTTTGAAAAAGATGTTTACAACTCTTGCATAAATTAATTTTCTCATACAGTAGTATAGTTAGTCATACAGTAATTTTAGTACTATTAATCAAGCAGACCCATCAATGAATTTAGTTTCCTTGACTTTAAAGTATTACTGATAAGTTTACTATTGTATGAGAAACCTTAATTCTTGAGGAAATTCCAGGGGTAAGAATATACTAGATATTTTTTTTAAATACTTTACCATAACTTACTATACAAACTGGTAAAATGATATAATTTTATTTATCTAATACTTTGTCCTAGTGGAATTAAGAATATGCTGTCTGGTAAAAATAAAAATAAAGATGGTGATAAAACATTTTTTTTCTATTTTTTATTATTTTACTAAACTTAAGGTATAGACTATAGTTTATTATGAAATGTATTAGTAAATCTATATGAATACTAGCTGATGCCCGCGACTTCGTCTGCGTGGATTTAGTTCATAACATCCCGCTGGATTTGTCACCCTCCAGGTTCATAACTATACCTATCCAATAAATCATGTCAATCCGTAGCTTTGTAGCAGGAAACATTTGATTGTCTTGCTCGCGGCATTGTTAATGATGTTTCAAAGAGAAAACATATTATTACTGATGATATTATCAATTACGTTAAACTATAATTTTTATAATTGTTTTTAACATAATTAACCAAATACAAAATTACGTTTAGCTGTCATTTACGTTTTGTTCTTCCACTGTCATTTTCGTTTTTTTATTCCATGTCAGATGCATTTTTGTTATACCAGGTTTTATATTGACTTGACGGAAACGCGGTCGAACGGGATAAAAAGTATCCTATGTCCGTCTCCTGGTTCTAAGCTACCTCTCCACCAATTTTGAGCCAAATCGGTTCATCCGTTCTTGAGTTATAAATAGTGTAACTAACACCACTTTCTTTTATATATATAGATTCTAATAATTATATAGTTACTAGTTACTAGCTTTATACCCACAATTTGTCAGCATGGAATTAAGTTTTTAAAAATCTCAAAAGAACCCTGTTTTTCAAGGTTAAAAGATAACCTGTCTTCAACTAAACCCATGAAAAAATCATGTTGAACCATTGCTCTATTGCTGGGTGATTGAAGGTGAAACCAACAAAGTTTGAAGCATATGAGTATTTAGCTTTTGTAGAATCAGAGACACAATATTCAAAAAAGAACAAACCTGCCCAGGGTGCATAGTTTTCCTTTTCTTAAACATATTCTCAGGTGGGCCTTCTGGATAATTCTCATCCTCAGATTCATCCCCGCCCACTTCACTCCAAATGGCTGACAACTCCTCAAAATACCTTTGTCTAGCTCTAACATAAAGAGGCTTATAGTTGTTCTTATTAGAAGGTTTTGGAGGCATGGCTGGTAGGTATGTAGGAGGTCCTGGAGGTGCAGCTTTTGCATTTGCCAACAGCCTCTCTCTAGAGATGAGCACTTCTGGGAGTAATTTTGCATAATATGACTTTGTCTGTAAGATAACAAATATTTCTCAGTACTATTATTCTGAATCCTTAACTATGTAACTTTTCAAGTTTATGTTAAATGTGTCAATAACTTATTATCCAAGATAGAAATGACAAGGAAAAATTCTTAAATATTTGTACTTTTAATAAATATATTAATATGAATATAGAATCTTTTAATGTATAATACATTAAAATTACATCACATTAATTTTATACATTGAAAAATTCTGAAAGAATTATTTTGCTTAAGAATTAAATATTTTGCTAGAAAGGATTTCAAAATCCATTAGGTTCTTGTAACTATGCAGCTTCAGAAAAAAGAAGACAAATGCTGGTAGCAGCTTGGATTGAAACTATTTAGAGATGCTTTTCCACTGGGTTTATAACAGATAACACTATTTTTAGACCTATTTTTAGTTCATTTTAGAAAATATCTACAGAATCTGAACCATCAAAAATTATAATAAGTTGATGTTCTAAAATATTTATCATTTTTATTTGTATGCACTGAGAAAATATTAGTATTGTTTGACATCAAGAATAAGAAAGAGAAGTGACTATACTTATAGGGTTACCTTATGTCTTCGCTGTTTGGCTCTAGCTTTTGACAAAAACTTCCTCATTCTAGCAATGTCTGGTCTGTAATTCCCTTGTCTCAAATTAGTGAAGAAATGATTCATTGGAGATTTAAAATGAAGTGGTTCAAAGTTAAACAGCATTTTGATTGTGGTCTCTTTCTCTTCTTCATCATTGTCAGGGAATGCCGGCAGGAACTCTTTGAGATACTCCTTATATTTATCTTCTAGGCTGTCCCAAGTTTTCATAGAGAAGAACTCCTTGAAGATTGAGTAATCCTCACACAGTTCCTGTGGAAGTTCCAAGGTCTGGCCCAAGATACGCACTGGCTCGGTGATCTCCTCATCATACTCTGAACTTGCACTGGAGCTGCCAGATGATGAACTGCTAGTACTGCTGCTCTGGCTACTGCAACTGTTTTCACTTTCTATCTTGTCCTCCATGACTGGACAATACGGGTGGAGTGAAAATAATCTTATGTGTCCATGCTGGTAATTTACGGTTTATCACGCGCTAAATAAAACATTTTCCATACAATACAACGATATTTCGCGATGTTTTGCTCCCGATGTTTACGAAAAACCGAAACACTGAAATAGCGTTATCCAGCAGAAAGCCATGGACTTTTTTAATCAGCCGTCAAGTCTTGTCTAAAATAAAATACAACGCACACGACAATCTGAAGAGTTTCATACATACTATGCGCCAGAACGGCACATTGCGATGAGAAAATAGCTTGACAACCCAGAACAGCGACATTTTGCCTTTTCAAAATAAAATTTAAAAACAAAATACCACTTGTCTATGCTTTAAACATGTAATCTATGGTGAATCTACAGAGAACAAATAATAAAGTTACTTGACTATGGTCTATGACTGATGGAATCGACTGTCGGGGTCAAATCGTTGGCAGTGCACAAGAACTTTCTAATTTTGGTACGAAGATAGACTGCGATGCACCAAAAACGTACCACTTTAGTTTGTCTATGATCATTGCATGCAAGAAGACGGGAAGATTTGACTTCGTTCTATTTTGACATTAATAGATCGTGGTGTAGTAAATATGGCTGACGAACTCAATGTTGACAGTCTAATTCACAGGCTTTTAGAAGGTAAAGTGCATTTTTAAATGTTAAATCAACTAAATTTGCAATCCGCACCTAAGAAAGTTTTGTGTGAACCAATATTTCAGTATTTTTTTGGCTTATAGTTGCGTAATTATCGCTTAGTGTATAGGTATAGAAACGTCTTAACTCATAAATAAATCGATTATCCTCAATTCTTATCTGAATCTAGTATGGATATTCATGTTCAAAAGCCTTGTAGTCGGCTATTTTTGTGTTAACAATAGAGTGTATTGTAAATTGGACGACGGTCACTGAACGCCTCTAGTATCTCTCAAGTATTTTTAAGTGGATGTCGGATTCCATAGCATCCTACAGTATCATGGGCTTATTGTTATGCTTTGTTCGCATTGTATGTTACTTTACTTGTTAATTTCACTTTATCATGCTGCTTTTTATGGGTTACATCAGTATACAGGCTGCAACAGGAAACTGCACGACGAAAAGGGAAATTCAAAGACATCTTTTCAGGAGAATGTATGGTTACCTCCAATGTTCTATTTTCAGTATTGAGCTAGAAATTATATTTTCTTTATTCTATTCCTTTCAAATGGACTGTTCTTGTTTTAATTTCATTAAGTCAAATTATTTGTGATATAATTTTGTTATAATTATGGCATACAGTGGAAATCCCCATTTATTTACCCATTGTGCTACAGCAAGGTTGCTTTGGCGCAGAAAACTCACACTGATCATTGTATACAGCACATTTTTACTGCAATGTACATACAACCTGAGCTTTGTTTGGTGTTAATGATTAAAAATGTTTTCTAAATAAGTATTTAATTTTATTGTGTATCAGGTTAATTTCTTCATGTTAATAAAAAAAATGTACATAGTGACCCTCAACACCTTCCTTGAGGCTTTTAGTACATCTCTGTCTTAATTCTAAGTTAATAATTTAGGAAATTTACATTACATGTTACATAAAAACGTGTGATACATACATTTATTATGAAACAATAATTGTTATACATATATGGTAGTATAAAACTGTGGTGCAACCATAACACCACACCACACCACCACAAGTTGCACCACAAGTTGCAGTATGGTTGCACCACAGTTTTGTACAGAAAAAGCAAAAATATACAATGAGTTATAAAAAGTGATTAACTATGAAAATAATTGAAAAGTTAAAAATATATTAAAATTACAATTTACTAGCTGTGGTAGTAGCAGAACAAAAATGAAGAGGAATAGTCACATGTCTGCATTAGAACAGGTACTGTTACTACAGCTTTGCTACTGTCAAATACTTTTTCTTCTGCTACAGAGATGTGCTTACAGCCTATGACTTAAAATATTGTCTCTAGCATGACTGCAAAATGAACTGTTAATTTTAACATCTAGGTCATGAAATCAAATTACATTGACTTGCTTTCCTATATTCTGAATCTCGCACACTTGTGAATAGCAAATACATATATTATGTAAAGCAAAACACTGCAATTTGATTCAGCGACCTGGTCATGTGCTACCTATGTTACTTTTTATGTTGTGCAATATTTTTGCAAAAATGTTCCTAAAGCAACAAGCAATGTATCATATTCACAGCATATTGTCTCAGTTAAGTAATCATACAGTTGTCTATAATAACTATAACAGTAGATGACTGGTTAAGCTAACCACCTAAATTGGATTTGAAATAATTGATCATGAACATAAACTAACTATTTTAAGATCTGTCAATTTAGTGTAATAAAAAAATTGTGTACAATAAAATTAGTGCCAATGCATTTAAAATATATTTCAATACATTTTCTTCAAAATCGGTTAAATGTGATCTTCATCATTGCCTTCGTACTTCTCTCTGCTTGTGTCACTATTTTATTAAAGCAGAGGCCAAGTATAGTCTGCCAAACTGTATCACTGCTAAACTGTGAAGTCTTGCATATTCTGCATTTGTCTGTTGCTTGAAAAGGTAATGATTTATTTTTTTTCAAATATTAACTAAGTATATCTTTGTCCCAGTTCGAGGATGCCGCCCAGGAAAGACTGT
Source organism: Oeneis ivallda (assembly GCA_029955525.1). Lineage (NCBI taxonomy): Eukaryota > Metazoa > Arthropoda > Insecta > Lepidoptera > Nymphalidae > Oeneis > Oeneis ivallda. Next base: position 12,182,329 of record JARPMR010000018.1, on the reverse strand, counting down.
GCAAATGTCCGAGTCGGAGGTGCGGGGACTCTGCACAAAGTCCCGGGAGATATTCCTACAACAGCCAATATTACTCGAATTAGAGGCACCACTCAAAATTTGTGGTAAGTTTACCTTTATCAACTGGTGGACTCTGGTAGTGTCCACTGCTGGACAAGACTTCCACAGGCCTCAGTCTTACGCCGCCTGTATCCAGCTGCTCCCTGCAACTTGTCTGATGTCATCAGTCCACCTAGTGACAAGGTCTAACACTACACCGAGGCAGGGTCACCACTCCAATGCCTTGGCCCCAATAACCATCATTTCCTCAAAATGGTGAGTTTATATCCTGGTGTGTTTATTTTTGTCCTTGAATAATGCTGCAACTGATTAAAAAGATTTTTGCATGGTCATAGTAAGACGACTGTGAGAGGCACATATACACTTATGGGGTTTTTTAAAAACTAACTCCACACAGACAAAATTGCAGGCAAAGACTTCATTGATATTCTTTTATGGACCTCCCACACTACATGGCTACAACCAAAAATGGTCATTGTTGTGGATGTAAAGCTTATACACTCAAGTTGGACGCTCATAATAAAATTCAAAATTATTTATTTCAGGTAGGCCAACCTGTGGCTCTTATGACACATCATGACTCTACCACCACCATCTTTGTTAGAATAGAATATAATATTTCCACAATGACGGGAAGTTCCAAGAAAAAAAATAGTAAATACACAATAGTTGGTATCAAAACTAGTCATGTCACTTCTAGTCATGCCACTTTGTGCAGCCAGTTATTCATTTTTTTAACCAATTAATGTTTGTATAATAACAAATTTAATTCTATTCCACATTAGGTTTTTGCAGGATAGGAAATATTATAGTGCACAAGTGAGATTAGGTGCACTCTATAAACCTTTCCTGTCAGATTTCAAAGGCTGTGAATGACAGCTTTATGTGCTCTCGGATAATGTGAAATCTAACAAAACTTTTTATTTTATTTATTATACGAAAACCAATAGCAAATATCTTATATAGCATCTCATATAGCAAATATCTTATATATATATATATATCTTCTTTTTTATCAACCGATTGACGTCCACTGCTGGACAAAGGTCTCTTGCATGGACTTCCACAGGTCTCGGTCTTGCGCCGCTTGGACCCTGCGGCTCCCTGCGACTCGTTTGATGTCGTCGGTCCACCTAGTGGGGGGTCTGCCAACACTGCGTTTCCCGGTGCAGAGTCGCCACTCCAGCACCTTCGGACCCCAACGACCATCAGCTCTTCGAACTATGTGCCCCGCCCATTTCCACTTCAGTTTCGCGACTCGCTGAGCTATGTCGGTGACTGGTTCTCCTACAGATCTCCTCATTCCTGATTCGATCCCGCAGGGACACTCCGAGCATAGCTCTCTCCATCGCCCGCTGAGTGATCCTGAGCCTACTTATGAGGCCCTTAGTTAGCAACCATGTCTCGGATCCGTAAGTCATCACTGGCAACACGCACTGTTCGAAGACTTAGGGATTTTGGATTTTGGACGAGAAGCCTATAATACATATTATATAAACCAACTAAGATAGTTATCATGGCAATAAGTTTGATGTGAACTAAATACATGATTGTGAATAATATAAGTAAACAGCTGATGTTATTTATTTGCAATGGATGTGTATTTAGTGTATGTATGTATTTTCAAATGTCATAATAGAACCGTTTTTCCCCCGAAGGGTAAAAAACGTATATTTAGGTTTCAGCCGAAAGGCTTGACCCACTGTGAGATAACCCTTTAGAACATCAGCGCCATCTAGTAGGTTGTTTCGAAACAATTCGAGCTTTGATCGGGATTGGTTCGGTGATTAGTAGTGGGGAGTCAGCGCACAGGCAGGCAGCGTCGGCCATTTTGTTTTCAGTACCTGTTCAGGAATTGAAGCGAGTCGAAAGCCGGTAAGGTATTCAATGGTGGGTCAAGCCTTTCGGCTGAAACCTAAATATACGTTTTTTACCCTTCGGGGGAAAAACGGTTCCATTTAGGTGTTCGAGCCTTTAGGCTTGACCCACTGTGAGATGTTTAATATCTGCCGGCGCTGACTTTGCGTACTGTGATTATGTGTGAAATAAGATTCACTTACTATACTAATATAGTAATACTCTATTTAGGGATTTGAGAATTATAGTATTGTATAATTTCCTTGTAAACAAAAATCACAGTCACGATTTATAAGCATAATTTTAAATTCTAAATAGTAACAAAAATATCAGACTTTGTATGATTTGTAATAGACTTTCTTGTGTTGGCATCTACTTCCCTGAAGTAGTGTTTCAAGAAGGTTGAGCAGCTACGCCAATTACCTTTGCGTAGTACTTCATCTATATCGAGATTTTTGTTGACCCAGTTGTCTGTTGCAACGGCTGATCTGAAGCTGCCAGGAGAGCCATTGATTTTAGCATCTTTCAGAACTATCTTTAGCCATCCTTCTATTACGGATTTAGATGCTGCTTTGACTCTGTTCCGAGTGGTAATGAATAAGTTAGTTAAGGTTGGGACTGCTTTTCTTCGTTGTTCTAATTTATTTATCAGTTTTGGTATCCAATAGCAAAGATCAAAGATATTTGATTCGCTTTTTGACAGGCACCAACCCGACTGTCGATAATTTGTATCATCCGTTCTTGATCCGAAAGAGGGCCAGAATACTATTTGATCACTTGTAATTTGACAATGCTCTGCGTCGATGTGGAACAAAGTTAAGACATGGACGCGGCGGCCCGTAGCCAGAAGTAACAAAGTTGCTACATGTTGCGAAATTTGAAATAAACTGGAATCTTCGATATTTCTTTGAGCGACTCAATCTACGAGCTCCGCTACATTCCAAATGTTAGAGCAGCGTTTAGGAGGATTCTTCAATAAAATTGCTTTAATGGTTTTCTTCACCAACGGATGATCACTAAGTGAAGGTGTGTTACAGGGTTTTGTAAAGGTAGCAATTACTGATTTATGGACAAGGATAGTTTTTGGAGCTAGCTTCTTAACGTTGTGCAAGTGAATTAAGTACCTA